>CM060905.1:1279462566-1280712566 GCA_030737815.1 Allium fistulosum
TAGGATCGCCCAATCAAAAGTCGATACAGACACCAAAAATGCTGTTATTCCATACGGAAAAATCCAAACGAAGCTAGAAATGTTCGAATTTCACGAAACGAATTTCACATTTAGATTAAGAGTGTTCTAAATAGATTTTCTCATTTTGACATATTTAGGTTTCGGAACACTTTTAATTCAACTGTTATTAACTGATTTAAATTGAGATAAAATTACACAATAAAACAAACTTCCATATTTTCTGATGAAAAATTACCAATTGCTATGCTTTTAAATACATATTCCAAATATTAAAAATTTATTTCAAAATTCAATTATTTAAAAAATTCACAAATTTCAATTAATTTAATGAATAAAATCACTAAAATTTATGGGTCGTTACACTCTTACCCACTCAAAACTTTTCTTCCTCGAAAAGAAAGGAGGTAGGAGAATAGAACAACCAGAAATAAAGGTAGATTGAAAGTCAAGATTAAACAATTAATTTAATCATATATATTTTTACTTGAAATATTCATTTGAAAACTTCATTTGCAAATTAATTATCTTTTATCCTTTAATACCTTTCAAAACCCATTTGTAAAATTTCTTGCTTCCTTTATAAATACCATTTATATGTTTTAAATAACACCTTTATAAATATATGGAAACTATTTGAAAACAATTATTTACATCATTATTTATTTTTACAAAGAAGCTAATGAAAACATTAAATCCATAATTCATAAATTTATTAATTTTATCTCAAGATACTTTTCAAATATTATCAATAATCATTTACTTTAAATATGTTGTATTTAATTAATAACTTCTAAAATATTTATAACACTAAAATTTTCTATTAAACCATGTAGTATATAAATATACAATGTTTAAAAAGGATAAAGTCAACAAGGAAAAGAAAGAGGATTCGAAGAATATAGGTAGATTCAAGGAATCGTATCGGGCATGAATAATTAATTTAGAGTCATAAGAATTTCAATTTTAAATATTGATACATGATTTCTTTGTTGGAAATACTTTTATAATAAAATATTTTCATATCGAAACCAAAAAAATTTCCTTTCAAAAAACTTTTATAACTCGATGTTTCAACAAGTTTATCCTCGTTCTTGCAGACTCTGGCCATGCGTTGATCAGGCGCAAAGCTAGAATTTTTCAAGTACTTAGTAGACCTGTTTCAACACCTAGTGAAAAATACTGGAAAAACTTTCAAAACCGATATGGAAAGTACAATCCAAACAAATCACCTGGATCACAGATACACAATGGTTATGCCTGGATCCCCCAAGAAACATCCGTACCTTTTAAACATTCACTGCCTTGCGAATTTCACCATGATAACAAAAACTGTGGACTGCAGGATACATAACAATGGTTACGCCTGGATCCCCTAGGAAACGTCCATACCCTTTAAGAAATCTCTGCCTTGCGGATTACGCCACCACAACAAACTGTAGACCGTAGGATACATAACAATGGTTACACCTGGATCCCCCAGGAAACATCCATACCCTTTAAGCCATCTCTGCCTTGCTACCAAAAAACGACCATGGGTTACGCCATGGTAGGACACTCGAGTATCACATCCGAAAAACCAAAATCAGAGAGAAATTAATATCGATAGAATGAATCCACAATGTGGCCACAAAGCGGATATCAAGCAGAAGGCACTTTCCATATCTTTACTTCGAAAATATATATCATATAGTACCTTTCAAATCAGTTTCAAATATCATACTTATGTAAAGTCCATTATATATAAGATTTCAATTTCAAATCCAATACTTTCCAAAATCAGCATCATTTAGGTCGAACAAATTCATTTCCAAAAAATCATGTAAATACTGGGTTTTAAATTTAAATCTATTTTCGAAACTAAATATTTTCTCAAAATCAAATTTTTTTTTCACCCAAGATGTTTACCCGGTTCATATCTCTCCCTTTAAAACCTTTAAATTATTTATTTCTTTTTGAAAGATCCAATTTACCTTTTGAAAAATTCTTATTCTATATATATATATAGTTCTATAAAATATGGTACTAAGTTAAAACATTTAAAACTAAATTTTATTCAGAACATTTCAAAACTAAATTTCATATTAGTACAATTCAAAATAGTCTTATTCATGTACTTAACCAAACAGTTTCAACTTATTTAAATCATATTACTTCAAAACTAAACTTATATACTTTATCAAACAATTTTATACTTTTCGAAATTACTTAGCTTTGGAAACTAAACCTTGATTTGGAAATGTTCGAACATTCAAAATAGTCAGAGAAATCAAATTCTCAATTCAAAAGTTGGAAACAAGCAACAAATTGATAAATCAATTTCAATAGATAGGGTTATACCAAATCAAATCTGAAACTAGAGGACTGAACACTGGGTTCACTTCAAATCACTTCAAATATATATACATATATCTTTCGAATATCAAATCATACTTTGGAATTTGAAATAAAAATTTGGTTTCACCAAATCACTCGCATAGCAAAGCTATTAGAGTGGCCTCTCCCCCACTCTGAAACTCGAAAATCAATGTCGATGATGCTTGCACTCATCACCGAAATTATTTTCCAGCGACATAAGTGAGTTCTGGACTTCTATTTTCTTGAAAACTTCTTTGAAATTTCTTCGAAATCATTGGAACTCATTTGAAGTCATTTGAAACGTTTCTTATTTGGAAAATACTTTTAAATCATATTATTATATATTTTAAAATCTCAAAACCAATTTCAAAATACTGGAATTCAATCTCTCGAATTTCAAATTAAAACTCTTCAGTTATAAATCATTTTTATATAAATCAATTTCTTACATAATTTTCAAATATCAAAATTTCAAATCCTTTCGAAACTCTTATATATAGAATAAACATTTCTTATTCATTTTATATATAGGTATATAATCCTTATCGAAAACATTTTCACTTTTATATATAGAATAAAATCATAGTTATCAAAATAATAATTTCAGTATATAAAACAAATTCTAAAATACAAACAAAACCCGATTTTCAAAGGATGGTTTAAGAATGGGTTTCAAAACAAAGATAGAATTTCAAATTAGAGGAATTCTAATCAAATAGAACCTTAATTCGAAGATAGACTCGATGTAACGACCCAGAATTTTGGACCATTCGCATCCATTATAAGTGTATAGGTAGACACTCATGCCGGAGTTTAATTGCTCAAAATACCGCGTTGTTAATTTAAATTGGCAAAACTGAACATATACAGTAAATAAAATAATCACAGATCACAGACACAGAGTAATAATTTGCAGCGGAAATAAAAGAGATAGTAGTTCATGAAGCTACTATATGAATATATAAAATACATCAGAGTTTACAACAGAAGAGTAACACGATACATCAGATACAAATCAGAATACATCACTGGAATCATCGAATACTGAAAGCAGAATAGATGGCTGGATCTTCAAGCAAAGCTCCAACTCCAAATGTGAGTCTCGAATACTGGTACACTCAGTCTGACCCGAGCGTAAAGCAAAACACAAGACACTCGAGTCAGGGTTAACATTCTTATATTAATAAATCCAACTCAAGTGAAATAGCAATTGAAATACAAGTAACTCAAAGGATGTTTGGAATAACCATCCTTTAAGGATCCGTTAAACTATCTACTATGTAGTAATGTACGCTAAGTAGATAATGTCTATCAGTAATAATAAGATATCAAAATAGCGTTAAGTCATGGCCCATTCCACCCTTAACACATTTTTATTCCCAAAAGCATATACAAGACCGTAGTTTCCCCAAAACCGGAAGTCACCAGAGGGCAATCCATATACTAAAGGTACAAATCAAAATCGTAGTGGTCGCGCATAAATGGAATACAAGTATGACAAGGCACATGAGGCTATACCCAAGGTAGTAATACTACCGTTCGCCTGATCCGGACTGGTGAGAACGCAACGCCGCAGCGCCCGCAACACCGTGAAACAACACTCCCAAAATCAAGGGTGCACCAATCGACAACAAGTATAAGTAGTTCGAAGAAGTGTGTCCACTTGAGGTATCAATCCTCCATTGGCCCGGCACAGCTCCTGTTTTAGTCATTTCCAATTTGACACAAGTGTCAAGGCTATCCATTATCGTTCACTTTCTTCAGTCATCAACGAACATCATTCCAACCACTTCATTCTGGATCATCACTCCGCGCATAGTTATTAAAGTGGTTTTCGGTTTAGATAGAGAGTATATCCATAACCGAATTCCG
Source organism: Allium fistulosum (assembly GCA_030737815.1). Classification (NCBI taxonomy): domain Eukaryota; kingdom Viridiplantae; phylum Streptophyta; class Magnoliopsida; order Asparagales; family Amaryllidaceae; genus Allium; species Allium fistulosum. Next base: position 1,279,466,815 of record CM060905.1, read on the forward strand.
GTCTCTTTAATAACTTTCGTAATTTTTACACCGATTGGTCGTTTATATATTTCAAAACCAAATCGATTTAAATTTAAATTCGTAAGCCAGCATTTCATTTGTCTTTCTGAACCAATTTCCAATATTTACGTTTCAAAACTTCCAAGTTACCATTTCAAAATCTCATAATTCAATTTCCATCTCTATTTAAAACAATTCAAATATTGATTCAAGTTCGAATATAAGTTTCATTTCGAAATCATTTAAATTAAATCTTATTTAACATTCAAATCAATTTAAAATCATTTATCGATTTCATTCAATATTCGTTAAGTTACTCCATCATTCAAAACAATTTCTATTAAATTTCCAAATCATTAAATCAATTTCTTAAGTTCAACTTCATTAAATCAAAACTTACAATTTTGAATTAAATTAAATTCGTCAAATCAATTCTTTCAATTACAAGTCTTACATTAATTCCAAAATATCACATTTTCATTTCTTGTTAAAGAAATTCAATTTCACTTATTTACTTTCTTAAATAATTTTCCAAAAACTTAATTAATAAAGAAATTCAATTTCAATTATTTACGAAGTAAAATCCACTTATTCAAAAGTTCAATTTTTCTTATTAAAGAATTTCAATTCAATTTAATCATTAAATAATTCAATCTTATTTAATTATTAAATAATTCAAAACTTAATTATTAAATAATTTCAAAGTTTAATAATTTCAAACTTAGTTATAATTTCAAACTTAATTATTAAAATCATTTCAAAGTTTAATAATTTCAAACTTAATTATAATTTCAAACTTAACTCAATAATTTCTCAAATTAAACAACATTCTTTCATCAATTACATTTTTAATAATTTGTTTCAGGTTATTAAATATTAACCTTTTCCTTTCATCAAAAATTCAAATTTCAACTTCATTTTAAAACCATATTATTTATCCAAATAAAAACTTCATTCTATTTTTAAATCAAATTATTTGACCAATCGGGTTTTTATTTAATTCTCTATCCTAGGTCAAAGTTCAATTTGGGTATTTATCATTTCAACCCGATTCCAATTCAATTCAAAATCAAAGCATAACAAAGGGAACTTGCAGTGTGATAACTGGGATGGTATCAAAGTAAATAAACAAGCAATAACAACCAACAATAACAATCCAATAATCAATTTAAATAATCCCGAAATAATCGTATTAATTCGCATTGTTATTTGTACGAATTAATATAATCATTTCTAGAATCTACACTATCATTTCATGTAGATTAAAGATTATTACATTACGGTTTTTCACTTGTCATCTATTTACAATTTCATACATCATCAATTTAACAATATACATTCAGTGGTTCAAAATGTAATTAAACAAATCCTACGTGTCAATAAATTTAACAGTTAAAGGGGTCATATTATACAATGTCATTTAATCAGATTTAACATTTAACTATCATATATCAATTCCAATTTTGCATACTATTCATCATTTATCACTAACAATTTAACGTCCAATATAAACATCAACAATCAATCAATTATCAGCCAAACTGTATTATCATCACATAAATAATTAACAGATAATGGTGTCAGATGTCATAGGTGAACAGATACGGGTAATAGCATATATAACAGTGTAAATAACTAACAGCAGCATATTTCAATTGCCGTTTCAATTGAAATCAAATTTAATAAATAAAAGAACGTTAATCGTGAGTGAGTGCTCACCTTTCGAGGCTAGAGATGGACGAGAATGGGATGAGTTACGAATCCAAAGCAAAGCTAGATTGAACGCGAATTGATAATAAAGCCGACAGCTTTGAATTAACGAAAACCAATCAGAGCTGGATCGATGAAGATAAATTGTAAAGACCCGCAAATCCGTCTTCCGAAAACCCGACACTGCTACGTCCACTGTAGCAATTGCCGAACAATCGGATGGCGAAAACGCGAAACTTTAATATTTAAAAGAAGAGGAGGAAGAGAAGATAGAAGAAAAAGAGAAGAAGAACAACAAAACAACAACAGATACAGAACAGAGACAATATCAGAATCTCACATATCGCAGCGGAACAATATATAATAGATAAATCAGTAATCTTTTAAACAAAGAATTTTATCTGTGATATCCCTGAATTTTAGGCAATATCAATTTAATAATCTGTATTAAAAAATTAAATTGATTTGATAATTTTGTAATTTAATTTGAATTAATTTAATAATCTTCTTTAATAAATATTTAAATTAGTGAATTTATCTTTTAAAAGCTAAATAAAATGTTTTCTATTTATAATGAATATATATATATATTTGCATATATATTGTAATTAGAAATCTTTGGTTTGAATTTTATAAATAAATAAATAATGTTTTTAAATTCTAATATCTTGGGTAAACTGGGAAATTATGATTTATTTGAAGTTAAAACTTTTCAAAAAAATATTTTATAAGTAACTATATGGTTTTAAAATACTTAAGGTAAATATTACTAGTTTAAATATCTTTAATTTAGATTTTAAATAAGATTAGCAAAATGATTTGTTTAACATTATTATTTTTATATGATTTGTAAATTAGCTATGAAAGTTTAAAATTAAAATATGAAACATTAATCCATTTAAATAATAAGTAATTTATAATCTCTTGTATAAATTATATAAAATTGTCAAGTGAGTTATTTTCAAATAATAAATATATGTATTGTTTTTATATATAAATATAATTGGTTTTACTCTTTAAAGTTATCTATATATATATCTAAGTATTAAAAACTAATTAATTAAGTTAAAAGCTTTTTATTAACACTTAAATTATAAATACAAATTACTTACAAGACAAGTGTAAACATTTGAGAGCTAAATTAACATGTGTTAAATAATAAACCATTTAATGTGAATGTAAATTATCTTAACAAGTGGCATTTTAAGTTTGGTTTTCTTTTCTTTTTCTTTTTTTAATAAAATTTCAGCCCATGCAAATAGGTCTTTCTTCCTTTCATTTCTTTTGCCATTCTCTTTCAAAAAGCTAAGAAGAAACTCAAAATCAAAACAATCTTCCTAAAACAAATCTGAAACCTTCCTCAAAACTAAAAGAAAAATCAAATCAATTTCCAAATTCTTAAATCATTTTCAAGTTAAAACCTGTAATCTCTTCATGTCCAAACCTCTTTCCTCAAGCATGAACAGACTTTCATATTTGCAACCTGGAAAAGCATTTCAAGCTTGTAAATAAACCAGTGAACATACTCCTCAAAAATCAAAAGGGGTGCATACATTTCTTTGGTCTGGAGTCAAAATCTGGAGTTTGTCTTCAGCAATATAGGATCTTGGACCTGCATGCAAGCCTAAAACAACAGCATGCAAGTTTTAAAATCAAACAAAGACTCAAGTTTTAAAAGATTCAAAAGATTTTTCAAAGTGGAGACTCTGCTCTTCATTTCAAAATAAGGTGAGTAAACATTTATCTTAAAAACAGTTTTCTTGAAATATCTGTTGTTATGATGAATGTGCTGAATGATTGTAATGGATTGTGTTGCATGAATATATGGGTGTGAATGCATGTATTTATATGTATATGAAATGTTTGTGTGGTATGCCTATTATTGACTGTGAATACATATATTATAGAAACTCTGTTTCTAAATTCCCAGACTCAAATTCTAGTGAAAATTCTCTAACTTTTGATTCAAGCTTTGTTAGGATTTAATTACTGAACGAATTATGTTTGTAGTATAATAGGTTTTAGCTTAAAAACTTGTTTAGATTAAGATAACATAGTATTGTTTCTGGAAATCTAAAACATCAATGCATGTTTAATAAAAGTGAAAGCTCAAACATTATAATATATATATTCAGGATAGTAAATCAAATACCCAAACTAAAATATGATTTTTAAAACTCAAATCATAGTTTGTAATGATGGGGTGTATGGGCAGTTCTGGTTTGACCAGAAAAGGGGAAATGGGTGATTTCTGAGGAGCTCGATGGTTTGGGAGTTCGTGTATCCTTTTGGAGGAAGATGAGTGGTCGGAGACTTGGAGAAAAATAGTAGAAGTGTCGGGAGATCACCGTGGAGGTGGCGATAGGAAAATTTTGTCTGTAGCCCTAGTTTGTCTGGATAAAACATTTTGTATGGGTTCGACGTATATAGTGAATCGAGTGTAATGATATTTTGGGTGATGGTAGATGATGAGTTGACAAGTTCATGGCTGGAGTTTCAGCGTTTACGATGGTCGGAGGATCGAAGGCGAGGTGATTTCAGTTTTGGGTTGGTGATGTCCTGTCTGTCCAAGCTTGGTTGGTTAAGTCGAATTTGATTCGAGGTAGGTGGGAGATGTTCTGGTGATCAGGGATGGTTGCAGCGTTGTTGTTCGATGTGTTGGAAGGATCATCGGTGATGGTAGCGACTCCGACGCTTGTGCACGTGCACGGCGTTGCACTGGTGGAAGCAGAGATGTTGGTTCGAGCAGGAATGAAAGTCTCGAGTTTTACTCGAGCAGATCGGAGATTTTCTCGAAGCAGGTCTCGAGTTCGCGTGGGTTTTTAGAACTGTTGTTTAAGAATGGAACTCGGGGAAAATTCTGTGAAACGTGGGGGTTTACTCGAGTTGGAAGAAGGGAAGACTCGGAGTAGATTATGCAAGGCTCGGGGTAATTTCTGGGTTAAAGGGAAAACCTGCTCTGTTTTAAAAAATTTAAAACTGGGTTTTTAATTTGTAAAGGAGATTTAAATTTAGGTTTAAATCTAAATTTAAAAATAGATTCAAGTTTAATTTGAATCTTAGTTAGAAAATAAATTAAGTTTTTAAATTCAAATTGTTTTAAATAACTTAAAAGGTGTTAAGATATAAGTGTATTTAAAAGAAATTGAATTTAAAATGGAGTTTGAAATGTAAAGAAAAGATTTAAATAAATTTTTTAAAGTTAAATGTTTTAATAAATTTAAATGTTAAGTTATATTTTAAATGATTGAATTTAAAAAGAAATTGGTTTTAAACTCTTATAAAAATTCTTTTATAAGAAGGAGTATTCTTTATCATGTAAATGTAAAGGTTTAAAAATTAATTTAAATTTTATTTAAGATAAATTGAGTTTCATTTTAAAAAACTTGAATTTAAAATGAAATTTAAAATTAGATTTAGAAATGAATATTTCAAATAAACTTGTGAATAATAATTTAACTATAGGTAAGAAAAAGTTTTATCTTAAAGTTAAATTAGAATTTAATATTTTGTTATTCATTTAAGTATTAGGATAATTAAATGGATAATTAATTTATTTTATAAATTAATGAAATGGATAATTACTTAAAGTAATTAAGGATTTAAACTTAAGGTTTAAGATTAATTATTCTTAGAATAATTAACTTGTAATTTAAGAATCATTAATTAAATAAGGTTAAATTTTAATTAATGATTAGAAGATAATTAATCTAGTAATTAAGATTGTTTAAGTTATAGTTAAGCACTTAATTAATAAATAATTAGTGATTAATTAAATGATTAATAAAGATAAATTAAATAGTAATTAATAATGATTAATCTAAGTTAATTACTTAAGAGAAGTAATTAAAGAATTGATGAAGATCATTAAGTTGAGATAAGTAATTAATTAATGTGATTAATTTTTATAATTAATTAGATTAATTAAGGATAATCAATTATAGAAATGGTTAAGTATATTTATGGAAGTAATTTGGATTTAATTAGTTTTAGGAATTAATCAAGGGATTAATTAAACTTAACTAAGGAGTAATTAATTTATTTAATGAAGTAATTAAAGATAGTTAATTACTGAATGTGGTTAATCAAGAGTGATTAATAAATATGGTTTGATTAAAGATTAATTACTTAATGTAATTAATTTAAATATAATTAATAATTAAAGTAATAATTAAGGATCATTAATTAATATAATTAATGATGTAATTAAGGTTTGATTAATTAAGATTAATTAATCAATAATAAGTAATTATAAAGTAATTAATTAATGTAATTAATTTAAAGATTTATGTAATTAATTATAGTTAATTAATTAATGAAGTAATTAAAGTTTAATCATTGTATTTGATTAAGGATAATTAATTTGTAAAATTAATTAAAGATAATTACTTGAATGTAATTAAGGGGTATTAATCAAGGGTGATTAATTAAGATGATTAATGTGAGGATAATGAACTAATTGATTTATAATCAATTGATGGTTAAGTAAGCAAGGTTTAAAATGATGAAGTAATTAATTTAATTCATTTTAAATTAATTAAAGATAAGTAATTTAATTCACTTTAAATTAATTAGAGATGGAAGTAATTAATTTAATTCATTTTAAATTAATTATAAATGGCGTTATTATAGATCATTGCTTATAAATGGATGATAGTAATTACCTTGAATGGTTTGAATCTCAAATATGAGATTAGTATTGTGTGATATGGATGTATTGGTTGCATAGTGATAATGAGATGGATTATTTGTTGGTGATAATAATGTTGATTATCTTTTGAGATATTGTGAATTATCTATCTTTGTGTATATAGATAAGAATTGAATTGTTTTAACCTTAAAACAACTTGGCCCTTAAAAGATACGTTTTGGATTTCGATGAGACCGGGATCGGGTTTCCGTATACCGGTATTCCAGGTCTGGAGACCCGAATACCACATCGATCCAAATTAACGATAGGTCGTTAATCTCAAGTGAAGATGAAGATTCAGAGTGCAAGGGTTATTGTCGTTAACTCTGAGGGTGATTCCAAAACGAGTGTAACGAGATAATGCCTTCGGTTTCGTTCGAACCCGGAACGAACTTGTATGGATTGAATGCTTTCAGCACATCGTCAGGCGGACGATGAGCATTCCCTAGACCTATTATAATATAATCAGATTTCCTATCAAATGTTTTGGTTATCGTAAGGTAAAAACTTTTCCGTGTTTATGTGCGGGAAGTCTTACGAGATACTTTTTCTTTCAAAGGTTTTTCAAAGTTAAACAACTTTAACCCGTTTACTCACACCAGACCCATGTCTGACCCAAGTGTTTATTTTCTGTTTTATTAAACTCTTGGGTACTCAATATTGTATTGAGTAGTCGAGGGATTCAGGTTAGTCTTGACAAATACTGGAGGAGCTGTGGAGCAGGAGGCTTCAGCGTGTAGATATATAGAGTTTCCGCTGTGTATGATGTATTGTATTGATATAGTTGTGTTGTATAATAGACAGAAGTTTATAACTGTCTATATTGTGATGTATAAGTTGTGTACTCTGATGTATATGATACTATGTAATATCTTATGTGATATAATATATTTCTCGTTCCGTTGTGAGATTTCTGATGTGTTGTTGTTCTTTCTTTCTCTTCTTTCTTCTTCTATCCCTTTCTTTCTTCATGATGATACGACTTTTTGTGGAGAAAAAGTCGGGACGTTACAGTTGGTATCAGAGCAGTAGGTTGAGTGAATACCTAGGCTCTGAAGTGGTGTCTATCTTGAGAGCGCGTAATTGTTAGTTATATAAAAATGGTTTTATATTGTGTTAATTGATCGGTTGAGTGGTATATGGATTCTGGTCAATACGAGTAGCTAACGTTATTGATAGGGATCTCTAAACACTTGAACCAGGCCAACAGACACAATATTGTTTTAAAGAGGTAGATGAAATAATTTTACCCAGAAATAATTTTTATATATAAAAAAATATATCATTTTAAATATATATATTTATGTATTTCTACCTATTTATTGGGTTACCTGTTCGGGTTTTCCAATATAAGTTATAAAGGTAGATAAGGTGGTAGTGTGTGTAACACAATTACCAATAGTTGGAGTTTGAATGTTGAGGTTGGAAGTGTATTTGTCGAGACTGTAAACCTAATACCGTCTCGAGTGAACTTTGCAGTTGTGTAAGGATTTCACAATCTCTGAAGGAAACCTGTTATGGTTCGGAGTTTATCTTTGAAGTTGGATGAGTAGAGTTGGATCTGTCGGTTAGGCAGAAGCGAGTGATGGTATCTCAGGAAATTGTAGCTGTGTGATGAGACGCAGTGAATATGGATGTTCCCGAAGATGTTTTCTTATGGAACAAGTTAATGAAGTGTGTCTGTTTCGGTGTTGTGGCTGAGTTCAGCATGGTGTTTCTGTTTGGTTTGAGGTTCGAGTTTCTCGAAGAGCTTTGGATTGAGAAGTCTTTGGCATCTGTGGCAGCAGTGCAGCTCGGAGTGTTCTTTGCGTTGGCAGGAAGTTCTTCCGGCTTAGCAGTTTTCTGGAGGTGGAGTTTAGAAGCAACAGAGTGGATCCATTTCTTCAATGGATTGGATAGATAAGCGTAAGCTGTTCTGATTGGTAAAGAGAGAACAGTTTCTTTGCATTTAGGCTGGGTTGATCGCAAAAGTGACTTGCGATTGCTGAGTGTTCTCTTAGATTATCAGAGTTTTTCTGGATGTCTTCAGGGAAGTCAGAGGTTTGTCGGCATTGGAGATTGAGTTTTCTTATCGACTGGATTCCAGGAGTGATACTGGTGGTTCAACTCAGTAGAAGGATGGTTCCTTGAGATAGAGTTTGGTGAAGCAGCCCAAATTTTGGTGGATTATCTGAGATTTCTTTTATGGATCTGATGAACCATTTTTCTGGGATATGTTTTCCAGTTTGTGCTCGTATTCTCTTCTGCTCCATATCAGAGTTGTGCAGCAAAAGCAGTTTGACAAGTACTTCTGTTTGTTTTTCTGGATTGAAGAAGTAAGTTTAGTTTTCTGTTGTTTGAGGAGTAGGATTGGTGTCTTTGGTTTTGGTTGATCTTGAGGAGATCATTGTGGTGGGTTGTTTTTGATCTAGTTTGTTTCTAAAGGCATCAACAAAGAGTGAGGTGATCAGTAAGGATGTAGGCAGCTCAGGATCATCCGAAGGAATTTGAATTTCTAGACGGAGATTTGATTTTAGATAAGTTTTCTCCGATCGAAGGAGCTATAAGATTGGGTAAGTTTGGGAAGTCAGCTCCGTGGTATTTTGGATCTCTTCTGTATTCTGATTTGGATAAGTGTTTGATCTATCTCTGGTTTTGGAACCAGCAGTTTAGAGAGACTTGGTTGTTGAGTCAGACTCGTCTGTAGTCTGATATCTTGTTTAGTTCTGTAAATACTAGATGAGTAGGAACTCTGTAGCTTAGTAGTTTAGATTGTTTGTAGAGCGAGTATCCCGATATATATATACTTGGGAAACTCGAGGAAATTCTAGCCAGAATTTTTCTGGATAGTTAAATTTGTTTGATTAGATAAATTGGTTGCTATGATTGTTAGCATATGATTGATATAGGATTGTGCTTTGAAAATTAAATTTTTAAATGAGATTATTAAATTACCTTTGCTTTTAATTTCGGGGACGAAATTATTTTAAGGGGGAAGGAATGTGATATCCCTGAATTTTAGGCAATATCAATTTAATAATCTGTATTAAAAAATTAAATTGATTTGATAATTTTGTAATTTAATTTGAATTAATTTAATAATCTTCTTTAATAAATATTTAAATTAGTGAATTTATCTTTTAAAAGCTAAATAAAATGTTTTCTATTTATAATGAATATATATATATATTTGCATATATATTGTAATTAGAAATCTTTGGTTTGAATTTTATAAATAAATAAATAATGTTTTTAAATTCTAATATCTTGGGTAAACTGGGAAATTATGATTTATTTGAAGTTAAAACTTTTCAAAAAAATATTTTATAAGTAACTATATGGTTTTAAAATACTTAAGGTAAATATTACTAGTTTAAATATCTTTAATTTAGATTTTAAATAAGATTAGCAAAATGATTTGTTTAACATTATTATTTTTATATGATTTGTAAATTAGCTATGAAAGTTTAAAATTAAAATATGAAACATTAATCCATTTAAATAATAAGTAATTTATAATCTCTTGTATAAATTATATAAAATTGTCAAGTGAGTTATTTTCAAATAATAAATATATGTATTGTTTTTATATATAAATATAATTGGTTTTACTCTTTAAAGTTATCTATATATATATATATATATCTAAGTATTAAAAACTAATTAATTAAGTTAAAAGCTTTTTATTAACACTTAAATTATAAATACAAATTACTTACAAGACAAGTGTAAACATTTGAGAGCTAAATTAACATGTGTTAAATAATAAACCATTTAATGTGACAAATGTAAATTATCTTAACAAGTGGCATTTTAAGTTTGGTTTTCTTTTCTTTTTCTTTTTTTAATAAAATTTCAGCCCATGCAAATAGGTCTTTCTTCCTTTCATTTCTTTTGCCATTCTCTTTCAAAAAGCTAAGAAGAAACTCAAAATCAAAACAATCTTCCTAAAACAAATCTGAAACCTTCCTCAAAACTAAAAGAAAAATCAAATCAATTTCCAAATTCTTAAATCATTTTCAAGTTAAAACCTGTAATCTCTTCATGTCCAAACCTCTTTCCTCAAGCATGAACAGACTTTCATATTTGCAACCTGGAAAAGCATTTCAAGCTTGTAAACAAACCAGTGAACATACTCCTCAAAAATCAAAAGGGGTGCATACATTTCTTTGGTCTGGAGTCAAAATCTGGAGTTTGTCTTCAGCAATATAGGATCTTGGACCTGCATGCAAGCCTAAAACAACAGCATGCAAGTTTTAAAATCAAACAAAGACTCAAGTTTTAAAAGATTCAAAAGATTTTTCAAAGTGGAGACTCTGCTCTTCATTTCAAAATAAGGTGAGTAAACATTTATCTTAAAAACAGTTTTCTTGAAATATCTGTTGTTATGATGAATGTGCTGAATGATTGTAATGGATTGTGTTGCATGAATATATGGGTGTGAATGCATGTATTTATATGTATATGAAATGTCTGTGTGGTATGCCTATTATTGACTGTGAATACATATATTATAGAAACTCTGTTTCTAAATTCCCAGACTCAAATTCTAGTGAAAATTCTCTAACTTTTGATTCAAGCTTTGTTAGGATTTAATTACTGAACGAATTATGTTTGTAGTATAATAGGTTTTAGCTTAAAAACTTGTTTAGATTAAGATAACATAGTATTGTTTCTGGAAATCTAAAACATCAATGCATGTTTAATAAAAGTGAAAGCTCAAACATTATAATATATATATTCAGGATAGTAAATCAAATACCCAAACTAAAATATGATTTTTAAAACTCAAATCATAGTTTGTAATGATGGGGTGTATGGGCAGTTCTGGTTTGACCAGAAAAGGGGAAATGGGTGATTTCTGAGGAGCTCGATGGTTTGGGAGTTCGTGTATCCTTCTGGAGGAAGATGAGTGGTCGGAGACTTGGAGAAAAATAGTAGAAGTGTCGGGAGATCACCGTGGAGGTGGCGATAGGAAAATTTTGTCTGTAGCCCTAGTTTGTCTGGATAAAACATTTTGTATGGGTTCGACGTATATAGTGAATCGAGTGTAATGATATTTTGGGTGATGGTAGATGATGAGTTGACGAGTTCATGGCTGGAGTTTCAGCGTTTACGATGGTCGGAGGATCGAAGGCGAGGTGATTTCAGTTTTGGGTTGGTGATGTCCTGTCTGTCCAAGCTTGGTTGGTTAAGTCGAATTTGATTCGAGGTAGGTGGGAGATGTTTTGGTGATCAGGGATGGTTGCAGCGTTGTTGTTCGATGTGTTGGAAGGATCATCGGTGATGGTAGCGACTCCGACGCTTGTGCACGTGCACGGCGTTGCACTGGTGGAAGCAGAGATGTTGGTTCGAGCAGGAATGAAAGTCTCGAGTTTTACTCGAGCAGATCGGAGATTTTCTCGAAGCAGGTCTCGAGTTCGCGTGGGTTTTTAGAACTGTTGTTTAAGAATGGAACTCGGGGAAAATTCTGTGAAACGTGGGGCTTTACTCGAGTTGGAAGAAGGGAAGACTCGGAGTAGATTATGCAAGGCTCGGGGTAATTTCTGGGTTAAAGGGAAAACCTGCTCTGTTTTAAAAAATTTAAAACTGGGTTTTTAATTTGTAAAGGAGATTTAAATTTAGGTTTAAATCTAAATTTAAAAATAGATTCAAGTTTAATTTGAATCTTAGTTAGAAAATAAATTAAGTTTTTAAATTCAAATTGTTTTAAATAACTTAAAAGGTGTTAAGATATAAGTGTATTTAAAAGAAATTGAATTTAAAATGGAGTTTGAAATGTAAAGAAAAGATTTAAATAAATTTTTTAAAGTTAAATGTTTTAATAAATTTAAATGTTAAGTTATATTTTAAATGATTGAATTTAAAAAGAAATTGGTTTTAAACTCTTATAAAAATTCTTTTATAAGAAGGAGTATTCTTTATCATGTAAATGTAAAGGTTTAAAAATTAATTTAAATTTTATTTAAGATAAATTGAGTTTCATTTTAAAAAACTTGAATTTAAAATGAAATTTAAAATTAGATTTAGAAATGAATATTTCAAATAAACTTGTGAATAATAATTTAACTATAGGTAAGAAAAAGTTTTATCTTAAAGTTAAATTAGAATTTAATATTTTGTTATTCATTTAAGTATTAGGATAATTAAATGGATAATTAATTTATTTTATAAATTAATGAAATGGATAATTACTTAAAGTAATTAAGGATTTAAACTTAAGGTTTAAGATTAATTATTCTTAGAATAATTAACTTGTAATTTAAGAATCATTAATTAAATAAGGTTAAATTTTAATTAATGATTAGAAGATAATTAATCTAGTAATTAAGATTGTTTAAGTTATAGTTAAGCACTTAATTAATAAATAATTAGTGATTAATTAAATGATTAATAAAGATAAATTAAATAGTAATTAATAATGATTAATCTAAGTTAATTACTTAAGAGAAGTAATTAAAGAATTGATGAAGATCATTAAGTTGAGATAAGTAATTAATTAATGTGATTAATTTTTATAATTAATTAGATTAATTAAGGATAATCAATTATAGAAATGGTTAAGTATATTTATGGAAGTAATTTGGATTTAATTACTTTTAGGAATTAATCAAGGGATTAATTAAAATTAACTAAGGAGTAATTAATTTATTTAATGAAGTAATTAAAGATAGTTAATTACTGAATGTGGTTAATCAAGAGTGATTAATAAATATGGTTTGATTAAAGATTAATTACTTAATGTAATTAATTTAAATATAATTAATAATTAAAGTAATAATTAAGGATCATTAATTAATATAATTAATGATGTAATTAAGGTTTGATTAATTAAGATTAATTAATCAATAATAAGTAATTATAAAGTAATTAATTAATGTAATTAATTTAAAGATTTATGTAATTAATTATAGTTAATTAATTAATGAAGTAATTAAAGTTTAATCATTGTATTTGATTAAGGATAATTAATTTGTAAAATTAATTAAAGATAATTACTTGAATGTAATTAAGGGGTATTAATCAAGGGTGATTAATTAAGATGATTAATGTGAGGATAATGAACTAACTGATTTATAATCAATTGATGGTTAAGTAAGCAAGGTTTAAAATGATGAAGTAATTAATTTAATTCATTTTAAATTAATTAAAGATAAGTAATTTAATTCACTTTAAATTAATTAGAGATGGAAGTAATTAATTTAATTCATTTTAAATTAATTATAAATGGTGTTATTATAGATCATTGCTTATAAATGGATGATAGTAATTACCTTGAATGGTTTGAATCTCAAATATGAGATTAGTATTGTGTGATATGGATGTATTGGTTGCATAGTGATAATGAGATGGATTATTTGTTGGTGATAATAATGTTGATTATCTTTTGAGATATTGTGAATTATCTATCTTTGTGTATATAGATAAGAATTGAATTGTTTTAACCTTAAAACAACTTGGCCCTTAAAAGATACGTTTTGGATTTCGATGAGACCGGGATCGGGTTTCCGTATACCGGTATTCCAGGTCTGGAGACCCGAATACCACATCGATCCAAATTAACGATAGGTCGTTAATCTCAAGTGAAGATGAAGATTCAGAGTGCAAGGGTTATTGTCGTTAACTCTGAGGGTGATTCCAAAACGAGTGTAACGAGATAATGCCTTCGGTTTCGTTCGAACCCGGAACGAACTTGTATGGATTGAATGCTTTCAGCACATCGTTAGGCGGACGATGAGCATTCTAAGTGATATGTTCTGATTAAAGGTAATCGTAACCTCAAGCCTCATCAACCGGGAATTGCTAAAACAGGGGAGGTGCAGCAAGGCTTCGTGGGTAGCACCCACTGAGAGCAAGATAGATCCCTGTCTAGAGGTCCCTTTTCTTTTCATTCGGCTTAGTGTGTGGTTGGTCGCGCCAACTACGGGGTTATCTTGTTCGGGATTATCCAGTAAGGGATGGTTCCGGCTTTGTGTTGCAGGGGAGCGGGCGTACTCCTCGGTACGGTGATCTAGGCCACGTACTGTGACGGGCGGTACCCCAGTAGCCCTGCCATTGATGGAAATCCATTCTTCCTACGAGACCCTACGGTTTTGATTGTATAACCCACTTTGTGGCTAGTATGCTGGAATTTATTAATGTAACAATTTCAGCTATTTCTTATTTATATTGAAAACCCTAGACCTATTATAATATAATCAGATTTCCTATCAAATGTTTTGGTTATCGTAAGGTAAAAACTTTTCCGTGTTTATGTGCGGGAAGTCTTACGAGATACTTTTTCTTTCAAAGGTTTTTCAAAGTTAAACAACTTTAACCCGTTTACTCACACCAGACCCATGTCTGACCCAAGTGTTTATTTTCTGTTTTATTAAACTCTTGGGTACTCAATATTGTATTGAGTAGTCGAGGGATTCAGGTTAGTCTTGACAAATACTGGAGGAGCTGTGGAGCAGGAGGCTTCAGCGTGTAGATATATAGAGTTTCCGCTGTGTATGATGTATTCTATTGATATAGTTGTGTTGTATAATAGACAGAAGTTTATAACTGTCTATATTGTGATGTATAAGTTGTGTACTCTGATGTATATGATACTATGTAATATCTTATGTGATATAATATATTTCTCGTTCCGCTGTGAGATTTCTGATGTGTTGTTGTTCTTTCTTTCTCTTCTTTCTTCTTCTATCCCTTTCTTTCTTCATGATGATACGACTTTTTGTGGAGAAAAAGTCGGGACGTTACATTATCAGTTTATACATACATCAATCATCAGAGTCAATATACAACAATGGACAGTTATATAAACTTGTCCTCATACAGAATACACAGCGGAATAAATATATCAGATACAAATACTACGTCTCGTCATCCAGCTTATCTCCAAGCTCCAGAATATCCAGAATATCCTGATAATCTAACTCTAGACTGCCCGTGTGGAAAATTTGTGGGCACCCAGAGTTTAGAAGGGAACAATAAACTCCGAGTCAGTCATGGTGACTGGTGTGAGATCGTAAAACAGTTATTCTTTAACAACAAAATAATTTTTAAAGTCAATTCGAAATGCTTTTGGAAAATGAAACTACCATAAGACCTCCCGCCACACACACAATGCAAACGCAGACTTGGAGGAGATTTCTTCTTATGATAGTCAAAGATGCTTACTACGCGGAAATCAAATTCTTTTTGATATTATTATTAGTGCATAGTGTAGAAAACATTTCGAAAGTAGAATATCAATCTTAGCCAGCATAGGTACCATTATAGTATGCTTGCTATAGCTGCCATATTAGATGGCAGGTTCTACAACTAAAACCGTACAAGGCTCGTATTGTTTCTTTGGATTTCCAACAAATGGTCAGGCCAAGGAACTTCCTATCCCCGATGGGTACGTCCCTGGAATAGACGACCCGAGAACCTAACCGGATCTCTGCCAACACAAGGCCGGGTTACCTCTGCAAAAATAGGTAACTACTGACACGCGTATGCCATCCCCCGATCGTCACCGATCTTCCCGAGGATCCCCGATTCGCAACAAACCACATAGATAATAATAATGTAGTAACCACAGAGGTTAAGTATCTGGGCTCCATACCATGATACCACCTTTATCCAGAAGGAATGACATACACTAAGGGGCGCTACTCCCTAGAACCTTGCCACATTCGTCCTGTTTCGACCATTTCCGGGGTGTGAGGCTCGACAAAGTCTCGTCCACAAAGCTACGCTTTCTACAAAAAGCCCTGCTTTGGGTCAAACAAAAATGATCAACCTATGATCATAAAGATATAAGATCAAACAAATGATCATATCACAAATGATCAAACACTGATCATTTCACAGCAACACTCAGTATGCCACGTTACCAAATTGGGATATATCGCTGATAAATTTCAACTACATAACCTCTGAGCTCGTACGTCTCAGAGAAGGGTGTTAAGCTAAGAGAATAAATTCTCCGCCACCAACAGAAATGTATTTGAAAGAAATCAGCTTTATATCTCAAATTGTAACGTCAGACACACAATCCATACAAGTCTGTTCCGGGATCGAACAGAACCGAAGGCACTTCTCACGAAGCCCTTGCATTTCCGGATAATTTCCTAATCACGTCAGGACTTCCCGTCACTAAGGGTGATAAAACCTCTAAACCGGAGATCAGCCGATGTAGAGTAACTCGACGGTAATCCTTCCGTTTTCAAAAATATCCGGTCTTCAACACCGGTCCTCAAATGCAATTCATAACGACGTATCACATATTCGGAATGGGTTATACGACCCCATGGTCCTTTCCCGGCTAACCCGAATAGTGAGCGATTATTCAAAAATAAGTGTGGCATTCAAATTCATCCAATTCACAACAAATATCCATTCAGGGTAATTATTGATAGTCGGTTATTTAACTATCAATAAAGATGCGCAACATCATCAGATTCCAAATAATTTTCCAAATTATTTATCTTCAAAAAATATCTTTACTAGATATAAAATTTCCACACTTCAAAAATAAATCAACGTTTATTTTTCTAAAAAGTTTCCCTTTCCTTTATAAATTCCATAGTGAATTTATATTTTCAAAATATCTACAGATATACGATTTTCAAATCGATCCCAATATTCATTTTCAATTTATCTTTAAGAAGATAAAATCTCAAAACAGTTCATTTCATATTGGAAAAACATTTCCCATACTTATTTAAAAATAAGTATTCCACAAATCTATTTATTTTCAACATTTGAAAATATTCAATATACTTAAATCAATATTAAGTATACATTTAATTCTTTAAGGAAATCATAAATTTTAACATCTATTTGAGTCAAAACGAATGTTGCGTAAAACATCGTTACGACGACTCGAAATCAATAGTATAGGGATTCGGAATTTAGATAGGTATATAAATCCCAATACTACATCAAAACATTTCCTTTCGGAAATCATTTACTATAACAACAGTGTTCTAGTCCACCATTTCCTTAAATTTCTCGAAAACGTCTATTTCAACAATAAATGTTGAAATCTATGCTTTCGATTCATAACACATTTTAAAACACCTTTAAAATGTTTAACTTCATTTTTAAAATATTCCTTCTTCAAAAATGAATCCATTTTACTTAACCATATATTCACTGTCCAAAATCGTGAATAAAATTTACTTAACCCCATTTCAATCATTTCTACACATTTTTATTTCAATAAAAATTCGCTATTCAAAATCGTGAATATATCTTCTTAAATAATCTTCTATATTAGATTTATCACATTCAATCTATTTCGAATTTATAAGCACGTTTATAAATTCTATTTCTCTTTTTAATAACAACTTCGGCTTATAAACCTTCTTTTATCAACTTCTATATTTAACTTATTAAAATAAGTGACTTTGGGTTTATAACAACTTTTATAAATTTCAATTCTATTTATAAAAACTTCAATATCAATTCAATTTCAATATTGATTTCTGAATTTATTTTCAACGTTAAATAAAAGATCCCATACTAATTTCTCAAAAATTCATTTCCAATATTAAATCAATTACAGATTGATTTCTAATTTTATTTATCACTACTAAATAAATTCCTTATTTTTCTCAAATTATTCAATATTCTGTTTTAAAATGGATTCTTCAAATTGAAATCATTTTACATTGATTTCACAACTTATTTCAATTTACCAATTAAATTTCAAACTGAATTTCCAACTTATCTTCTTTTAAATAAATTCCTTTTTAAGAAAATAAATTTCAATCGTTTTCTTTCAATCTATTTTAAAAATCCAAATTTTAAATTAAATTCTTCAATTTATAATCACTACTTTACGAAATCCATTTATTTAACATTTTCACTTGATTCTGGAATTAATTCAATACGATTATAAAAATTCACTTTTTATACTTTAAAATTCCTTTCTTAAAAATTTCTTCAATTTCACAAATTGATTCACTTAGAAATTTTCTGCTTGAATTTCAAAGATTCAATTTCGTTTATCTTTGGAATCCAATGATGTCAAAACATCCATTCAGCTAAATTTTAGCTTTCAAACAATTTCCAGATATCAATATGATTAATAGCATCACTATAATCATTCACAGATTTATACCATAATAGAAATAAATTCAATCAATGTGAGGGGTCCAGTTGGATCCCTCCAACCTGTTTCCCTGCATCCAAAGATGTTAGCACAATACCAATTCCGCTCCAGTACGGAATTATCGTGGTATATAGGTTTTTTATAAATCCGCTTACTAACGGCACAATAGGGTCTCATCCGCTATACGAGGCGGGAAATCATCAATCCAATATATACATATGCCAATATGTATATATTGCTATATATATAGATATATCCTATCATATCTAATACCACATCCAAATAGCAATCAAACAGTCAATAAATAACTGCAATATTAAATTTTTCCTTCGAGTGAGAAAATCTCACCTTTGCTTTATATTTTGCCATCCCATTTTTCCATTCCAATTTGTTTTTCTCCATTTATACCTTGTATAAATAAATTATACAATTTATCAATATCCAAAATAAATCGAGCTGTTCAATTTGCTAATTCTAAAAATTAAATTTGTCTAAAATTTTAGTTCAGTTTAAATGATTAAAATTTTAAACCAAAAATCAGATTTTTAACAAATTCGCTTTAAATAAATTCTTTTCAGTAAATAAAAATATTAACAAACTAATTAACCCATTTCGTTTTATTATTTACCTTATTTTTTTTTTAAATTAACTAGTTGATTTAAATTATTAAACTAATAATCTATCTTCATATTTGATAAATAAAATTAACTAACTATTTTAAAATTCTATTATATTCTTTTATACATACATTCCTATTTCAAATTAAACCATGTATTTAAATTCACATATGTATATAATTTCCTGCTTATAAACATTTAAAGGCTGCATATATCTTTTTCCTCTCTAATTTAAATATTTAAAACTATGTTTCCTTAAATAAATTCTTCCGGTAACTAAAATAAATTTAATAAGTTAATTTACCAATTAATTTAATTCAAACCAATTCGAATTTACATTTCCAAATATCGTACTTATTTTATTTTATTTCCTGGAAACCATATAGTTTTCTCTACTGTAAATATTTTTTTTTTTTTTAAATTTATTCAATCTACAAATTTTAAATCTAAACAGAATTGGAAAAATACCCTCACTGCCGATCACCACTGCTGTCACTGATCTCGCGTTCATTTCCAGAACCCTAGCCTTTGATTCGTCGAGCTTCCATCGCCAGTCGTCCTTAAGTTGCGCTCGTCGATCGCCTGACCCACCAACGTCGTGCTCCGCCAGTTCGATTTCGAACTCCTTCCTCTATACGATCGGAACCCCAGTCTGTCGAACTCGAGTTGAAGCTTCGAGCTCCCCTCTTCCCCACTTGCGTGCACGAGACAATGCGCCCCTTTGCTATGCCGAAATCGCTGTGCCGTCGCCCCTCACTCTATTCAATCGCGAGTCATCGCGAGTCTCTCCTCCGTAAGCGACTTCGATCGCGAATCACCATAGTTGCCGAGCTCGAGAATGGACAGCGCGAGATAGTCGCGATTTCCCCCCTTTCTATTTCTGATTTCACAATGCTTGGCCGCCATTTTTTTTTATTTCCTCTGTATTATAATTTGCTTTCGAATAAAGGAAAGGGAAGAAAGGGATAACAGGCTTTAGGCTTTGAATTTTAATGAAAGAGGAGGAAGCCATTTTTTTTCATTTTGATTTTCTTCGTTCTGCTCTCCTGAAATGATTCGCGTGAGATATGGGGAGGCAAGGGTACGCGATGTTTCAGGGAATAGGTCTGCTAAATACATATCTAGGGTGGCTGATGTTGACCAATTATTTAAAATTTAAATTTAAAATTGAATTCGTTCTATAACTTCAACGCATTTTGTAACCGTACAGTCACAAAACAACTACGGAAAATACGAAATTTGAAATCCGGTAATAATTCAATATTCCAGATCAAATGGAACTGGTTTCGTCGAATTCCGAGACTGCGCCTCGGACGGCTATTTTTGACTGTTGATTCAAACGATATAATTTCAAACTGAACAATTCACTTCCAAATTTGATTCTGAAGCTTCTGTTATCTTCAGCATTATAAATACGAATTTTAGAAACTCTCGAAATATTTTTCTTCAACTGTAAATTGAAGATTTAAATTTCTATTCAACTTTCAATCGATTAAATTTTAAAGTTTAATCGCAAATTTCAAAATTATATCGGGGATTCAAATTAAATCATCATTCAAATGTTTAAAATTAATTAAATATTCTCAATTTAATTTGGTCAAAATTCAGGGTCGTTACAGACTTCCCCCCTTAAAAGAATTTCGTCCTCGAAATTACAAGTTAGGAAAAAAAAAGTCCTTAACTCGTCTACTATCTTTTTTCAACATCTAATAGTTTTATCAAATTTTCCAAAACAAATCTTCCTACTAAAGATTCGTTATCATTCAACTAAATTTCTAAACCTTTCATAGTTTTCAAACATCATTGTTTTCTTAACAATTCAAATTTTAATTCAAATTTCGAATTTAAATTTTCAAAATTTTCTCAAAAATTTTCTAACACTCGAAATTTTCGAAAAATTTCGCCAGCGTCTCCTTTGCGCGGCTAATACGGCACTACTACAAAACGTCCCTACGGACTCTCAGATTTCAAAAAGAAAAAGAAAAAGCCAAGCGGCTAGACCAGAAATCATCAAAAACTCATATTAAAATTCAAATACGTACCTTTTGTCGAGCAATTCAAATTATCTGTGAAATAAATTTTCCAATCCCTTTATACCTGTATATCTACTAGCCATGATATCTAGTTACAACATTCAAATCATTTTGCAAATTTGATTACAAAATTTTCAATATAAACTGCTTATATCATCTTTACTTCACTATTGAAGTTATATATCTATTTCATTCAATTTGAACTCTCATTCCAATTCATTTTTTACTACTCCAATTTATTTATTCAAATTCGGTTTCAACTTCATTTACTACCAAATTCAAAAGAAGTTTAACATTCAGTTTTAATCTCATTCACTTCATTCAATTAGCTTCACTTACCAATTTTTAGTTTAATAGTTCACTTTGTTTTCCACAAATCTAAATTCAATTCAGTCTTACTTACCAATTCAAAATGAAGTTTTACATTAAATTTCGTTTTCTTGCATTTGCTATTGCAAATTCATTTATTCATTCGTAATTTTATCCATTTTCAATTCGAATTCTCATTTCAATTGAATTTCAAATACTTGATAAGTCTTCGACTTATTTACAATTTGATTTATAAGGTCATTTGTACATTCATATTACTAATTTCATTCCTTTATGAATTTTATCTTCCAATATTTTTCTGGAACTTTATTTCAAACTATATATCACATTAATATTTCATATTCACAAATTCTATTCATATATGAATTCATTTCTTTTAAGTTAGATTTTTATTTAAACTTAAACTTTACAAGTTATCGACTTCATAATATTTCATAAACATTTTCATATAGCATTCCAGAGTTTTTTCAACATTTCAAAAATCATTTTTGAAAACAATTCAAATTATCCTTTGAATTTCTAAACAAATTTCAATTTTTTTCAAACAACTTCCGTTTTAAAACAACTTGGCAGCAATTCCTCTTCTGGAAACCCGAAAATGAATACTGGTGATGTCGCGATCATCATCGGAATTATTTTCCAGCGACCTAAAAGAGTTTAGAGCTTTTCATTCTTCCAAAATATTTTTCAAAACCTTTGAAATTCATTTTCAAATCAAAAACGATTTAACTTTCCAAATCTCCAAAATTTTCAAATTCTTTTCAAAACATTTCCAAAAACTTCTCTGGAATTCCGTTTCAAATTACAAATCACATTTATAATTTACATTCTTAAATTTCATTTGTATATGGATTTATTTCTTAACTTTGGAGTTACGATTTCAATTTCTCATTTAATTTCAATGATAATAGATTAATATTATCACTTCTAACAACCATGCAACCATATACTATAGAAATTTATAGAAAAATCCTTTCTTTTATATCAAAAAATAGTTTTGGGTAAAATTATCTCATTTACCCTATTTAAAACAATACTGTGCCGAATTGTTCTATTCAAGTGTTTAGAAACCCCTTCGATACAGTTTTGCAAGACTGTGCCGACGAAGGTTCATATACCACTCAATAAACCAATCATCACAATACAAAACAATTTTATATTCACTAACAAATACGCGCTCATATCTATTATTACACTCACACTCATTCTAGAGTACTGCTGACTCTATCTCTAATGAGTAACACCCAACAGAGCAGGGTTGTCGCTTAACCATATGCTCTGATACCAACTGTAAAGACCCGCAAATCCATCTTCCGAAAACCCGACACTGCTACGTCCACTGTAGCAATTGCCGAACAATCGGATGGCGAAAACGCGAAACTTTAATATTTAAAAGAAGAGGAGGAAGAGAAGATAGAAGAAAAAGAGAAGAAGAACAACAAAACAACAACAGATACAGAACAGAGACAATATCAGAATCTCACATATCGCAGCGGAACAATATATAATAGATAAATCAGTAATCTTTTAAACAAAGAATTTTATCAGTTTATACATACATCAATCATCAGAGTCAATATACAACAATGGACAGTTATATAAACTTGTCCTCATACAGAATACACAGCGGAATAAATATATCAGATACAAATACTACGTCTCGTCATCCAGCTTATCTCCAAGCTCCAGAATATCCAGAATATCCTGATAATCTAACTCTAGACTGCCCGTGTGGAAAATTTGTGGGCACCCAGAGTTTAGAAGGGAACAATAAACTCCGAGTCAGTCATGGTGACTGGTGTGAGATCGTAAAACAGTTATTCTTTAACAACAAAATAATTTTTAAAGTCAATTCGAAATGCTTTTGGAAAATGAAACTACCATAAGACCTCCCGCCACACACACAATGCAAACGCAGACTTGGAGGAGATTTCTTCTTATGATAGTCAAAGATGCTTACTACGCGGAAATCAAATTCTTTTTGATATTATTATTAGTGCATAGTGTAGAAAACATTTCGAAAGTAGAATATCAATCTTAGCCAGCATAGGTACCATTATAGTATGCTTGCTATAGCTGCCATATTAGATGGCAGGTTCTACAACTAAAACCGTACAAGGCTCGTATTGTTTCTTTGGATTTCCAACAAATGGTCAAGCCAAGGAACTTCCTATCCCCGATGGGTACGTCCCTGGAATAGACGACCCGAGAACCTAACCGGATCTCTGCCAACACAAGGCCAGGTTACCTCTGCAAAAATAGGTAACTACTGACACGCGTATGCCATCCCCCGATCGTCACCGATCTTCCCGAGGATCCCCGATTCGCAACAAACCACATAGATAATAATAATGCAGTAACCACAGAGGTTAAGTATCTGGGCTCCATACCATGATACCACCTTTATCCAGAAGGAATGACATACACTAAGGGGCACTACTCCCTAGAACCTTGCCGCATTCGTCCTGTTTCGACCATTTCCGGGGTGTGAGGCTCGACAAAGTCTCGTCCACAAAGCTACGCTTTCTACAAAAAGCCCTGCTTTGGGTCAAACAAAAATGATCAACCTATGATCATAAAGATATAAGATCAAACAAATGATCATATCACAAATGATCAAACACTGATCATTTCACAGCAACACTCAGTATGCCACGTTACCAAATTGGGATATATCGCTGATAAATTTCAACTACATAACCTATGAGCTCGTACGTCTCAGAGAAGGGTGTTAAGCTAAGAGAATAAATTCTCCGCCACCAACAGAAATGTATTTGAAAGAAATCAGCTTTATATCTCAAATTGTAACGTCAGACACACAATCCATACAAGTCTGTTCCGGGATCGAACAGAACCGAAGGCACTTCTCACGAAGCCCTTGCATTTCCGGATAATTTCCTAATCACGTCAGGACTTCCCGTCACTAAGGGTGATAAAACCTCTAAACCGGAGATCAGCCGATGTAGAGTAACTCGACGGTAATCCTTCCGTTTTCAAAAATATCCGGTCTTCAACACCGGTCTTCAAATGCAATTCATAACGACGTATCACATATTCGGAATGGGTTATACGACCCCATGGTCCTTTCTCGGCTAACCCGAATAGTGAGCGATTATTCAAAAATAAGTGTGGCATTCAAATTCATCCAATTCACAACAAATATCCATTCAGGGTAATTATTGATAGTCGGTTATTTAACTATCAATAAAGATGCGCAACATCATCAGATTCCAAATAATTTTCCAAATTATTTATCTTCAAAAAATATCTTTACTAGATATAAAATTTCCACACTTCAAAAATAAATCAACGTTTATTTTTCTAAAAAGTTTCCCTTTCCTTTATAAATTCCATAGTGAATTTATATTTTCAAAATATCTACAGATATACGATTTTCAAATCGATCCCAATATTCATTTTCAATTTATCTTTAAGAAGATAAAATCTCAAAACAGTTCATTTCATATTGGAAAAACATTTCCCATACTTATTTAAAAATAAGTATTCCACAAATCTATTTATTTTCAACATTTGAAAATATTCAATATACTTAAATCAATATTAAGTATACATTTAATTCTTTAAGGAAATCATAAATTTTAACATCTATTTGAGTCAAAACGAATGTTGCGTAAAACATCGTTACGACGACTCAAAATCAATAGTATAGGGATTCGGAATTTAGATAGGTATATAAATCCCAATACTACATCAAAACATTTCCTTTCGGAAATCATTTACTATAACAACAGTGTTATAGTCCACCATTTCCTTAAATTTCTCGAAAACGTCTATTTCAACAATAAATGTTGAAATCTATGCTTTCGATTCATAACACATTTTAAAACACCTTTAAAATGTTTAACTTCATTTTTAAAATATTCCTTCTTCAAAAATGAATCCATTTTACTTAACCATATATTCACTGTCCAAAATCGTGAATAAAATTTACTTAACCCCATTTCAATCATTTCTACACATTTTTATTTCAATAAAAATTCGCTATTCAAAATCGTGAATATATCTTCTTAAATAATCTTCTATATTAGATTTATCACATTCAATCTATTTCGAATTTATAAGCACGTTTATAA
This sequence comes from Allium fistulosum, assembly GCA_030737815.1. Taxonomy (NCBI): domain Eukaryota; kingdom Viridiplantae; phylum Streptophyta; class Magnoliopsida; order Asparagales; family Amaryllidaceae; genus Allium; species Allium fistulosum. Next base: position 1,279,492,359 of record CM060905.1, read on the forward strand.
ATTCTATTTCTCTTTTTAATAACAACTTCGGCTTATAAACCTTCTTTTATCAACTTCTATATTTAACTTATTAAAATAAGTGACTTTGGGTTTATAACAACTTTTATAAATTTCAATTCTATTTATAAAAACTTCAATATCAATTCAATTTCAATATTGATTTCTGAATTTATTTTCAACGTTAAATAAAAGATCCCATACTAATTTCTCAAAAATTCATTTCCAATATTAAATCAATTACAGATTGATTTCTAATTTTATTTATCACTACTAAATAAATTCCTTATTTTTCTCAAATTATTCAATATTCTGTTTTAAAATGGATTCTTCAAATTGAAATCATTTTACATTGATTTCACAACTTATTTCAATTTACCAATTAAATTTCAAACTGAATTTCCAACTTATCTTCTTTTAAATAAATTCCTTTTTAAGAAAATAAATTTCAATCGTTTTCTTTCAATCTATTTTAAAAATCCAAATTTTAAATTAAATTCTTCAATTTATAATCACTACTTTACGAAATCCATTTATTTAACATTTTCACTTGATTCTGGAATTAATTCAATACGATTATAAAAATTCACTTTTTATACTTTAAAATTCCTTTCTTAAAAATTTCTTCAATTTCACAAATTGATTCACTTAGAAATTTTCTGCTTGAATTTCAAAGATTCAATTTCGTTTATCTTTGGAATCCAATGATGTCAAAACATCCATTCAGCTAAATTTTAGCTTTCAAACAATTTCCAGATATCAATATGATTAATAGCATCACTATAATCATTCACAGATTTATACCATAATAGAAATAAATTCAATCAATGTGAGGGGTCCAGTTGGATCCCTCCAACCTGTTTCCCTGCATCCAAAGATGTTAGCACAATACCAATTCCGCTCCAGTACGGAATTATCGCGGTATATAGGTTTTTTATAAATCCGCTTACTAACGGCGCAATAGGGTCTCATCCGCTATACGAGGCGGGAAATCATCAATCCAATATATACATATGCCAATATGTATATATTGCTATATATATAGATATATCCTATCATATCTAATACCACATCCAAATAGCAATCAAACAGTCAATAAATAACTGCAATATTAAATTTTTCCTTCGAGTGAGAAAATCTCACCTTTGCTTTATATTTTGCCATCCCATTTTTCCATTCCAATTTGTTTTTCTCCATTTATACCTTGTATAAATAAATTATACAATTTATCAATATCCAAAATAAATCGAGCTGTTCAATTTGCTAATTCTAAAAATTAAATTTGTCTAAAATTTTAGTTCAGTTTAAATGATTAAAATTTTAAACCAAAAATCAGATTTTTAACAAATTCGCTTTAAATAAATTCTTTTCAGTAAATAAAAATATTAACAAACTAATTAACCCATTTCGTTTTATTATTTACCTTATTTTTTTTTATTTTTTTATTTTAAATTAACTAGTTGATTTAAATTATTAAACTAATAATCTATCTTCATATTTGATAAATAAAATTAACTAACTATTTTAAAATTCTATTATATTCTTTTATACATACATTCCTATTTCAAATTAAACCATGTATTTAAATTCACATATGTATATAATTTCCTGCTTATAAACATTTAAAGGCTGCATATATCTTTTTCCTCTCTAATTTAAATATTTAAAACTATGTTTCCTTAAATAAATTCTTCCGGTAACTAAAATAAATTTAATAAGTTAATTTACCAATTAATTTAATTCAAACCAATTCGAATTTACATTTCCAAATATCGTACTTATTTTATTTTATTTCCTGGAAACCATATAGTTTTCTCTACTGTAAATATTTTTTTTTTTTTAAATTTATTCAATCTACAAATTTTAAATCTAAACAGAATTGGAAAAATACCCTCACTGCCGATCACCACTGCTGTCACTGATCTCGCGTTCATTTCCAGAACCCTAGCCTTTGATTCGTCGAGCTTCCATCGCCAGTCGTCCTTAAGTTGCGCTCGTCGATCGCCTGACCCACCAACGTCGTGCTCCGCCAGTTCGATTTCGAACTCCTTCCTCTATACGATCGGAACCCCAGTCTGTCGAACTCGAGTTGAAGCTTCGAGCTCCCCTCTTCCCCACTTGCGTGCACGAGACAATGCGCCCCTTTGCTATGCCGAAATCGCTGTGCCGTCGCCCCTCACTCTATTCAATCGCGAGTCATCGCGAGTCTCTCCTCCGTAAGCGACTTCGATCGCGAATCACCATAGTTGCCGAGCTCGAGAATGGACAGCGCGAGATAGTCGCGATTTCCCCCCTTTCTATTTCTGATTTCACAATGCTTGGCCGCCATTTTTTTTTATTTCCTCTGTATTATAATTTGCTTTCGAATAAAGGAAAGGGAAGAAAGGGATAACAGGCTTTAGGCTTTGAATTTTAATGAAAGAGGAGGAAGCCATTTTTTTTCATTTTGATTTTCTTCGTTCTGCTCTCCTGAAATGATTCGCGTGAGATATGGGGAGGCAAGGGTACGCGATGTTTCAGGGAATAGGTCTGCTAAATACATATCTAGGGTGGCTGATGTTGACCAATTATTTAAAATTTAAATTTAAAATTGAATTCGTTCTATAACTTCAACGCATTTTGTAACCGTACAGTCACAAAACAACTACGGAAAATACGAAATTTGAAATCCGGTAATAATTCAATATTCCGGATCAAATGGAACTGGTTTCGTCGAATTCCGAGACTGCGCCTCGGACGGCTATTTTTGACTGTTGATTCAAACGATATAATTTCAAACTGAACAATTCACTTCCAAATTTGATTCTGAAGCTTCTGTTATCTTCAGCATTATAAATACGAATTTTAGAAACTCTCGAAATATTTTTCTTCAACTGTAAATTGAAGATTTAAATTTCTATTCAACTTTCAATCGATTAAATTTTAAAGTTTAATCGCAAATTTCAAAATTATATCGGGGATTCAAATTAAATCATCATTCAAATATTTAAAATTAATTAAATATTCTCAATTTAATTTGGTCAAAATTCAGGGTCGTTACGTAAATGGTATAAGTGAACTTGTTCATAACTATATATATAAAATTATAATTTAAATTCAAATACATTTTATATTGAATATATATATATGTATGCAGACCTTATGTATAATTCAATTATTTATAAACAAACCCTCATGTAACATATATAAACAATTGCATAAATCCACATATATAACAAAACTATCATTTATTTAATATAATTAAGATTATTGTAATATGTTTATCAAATCAAATATTAACATATAACTATAACCAAATATGTACGTAAATAAATCATATTATATGATTAATACCAATATATGATATTATTAACATCATATAAGTGACCCAGATCTTATATCACTAAAATAAGACAATTAAGTAGACTGTATTTTTAAACAAAACAGACCCTTATGCTAACATCTATTTATCTTTTAAAAAAAATCACAGACAACTTTATACTCTAAATAAAATAGTTAACTGCACTAACCCAATATATCATACTGCGACTTATACTTACATCCTATATATAGTATATAGCTTTATAAAAAAATCACATAAACTCTTAAAATTTAACGTATTATTTACATTTTATAAACTAATAACTATCTGTCAGGTCATAAAATAAGTACAACTAGTTATATACAGCCGTATACGTATATTTATATAAGTGTACAATTTAAAAGTCAATTGTTGATAAACGAAAATATATTGCCTTTCAACCCTTTTATATATATACTTGAAACAAATACACTCTAAGTAGCATGTTACATACACAAAATACTTAACAGTGTTAACATAGCAGTCGAAGAAATAGGCCAACAATCTGCAGAAGAAAATTTGAAAAACAAATAAATTTCCTGAGGAGAACAGAGAAAATTACAAGGATAGGCAAAATCCAATTTTGGTAAAATAAAAAGTATATATTTTAATGAAACAAAATTATACAAAAACAACATACAAACTAACATGCCTAACATACTCAATGTAAAGCAGGAAGGCCGAAGTTTCAGCGAGGTGGAGGGCGAAGCTGGCGGAGGGGATGAGTCGGAGGAGCTGGAATGTTGGAGGTGCTGACCGATGGGGAGGATCGTGCTTGGTGGTGGTAGGGGCTGTTGAAGGCGGAAGTTTATGGAGTGGGTAGCGGAGGACAACGTGAAGAAAAGAAAAGGGAGCAGGTGTTGAGGTGGCCAGCAAGTGGTGGGGCGCGGGTTGGACGAGGCCATTTGGGTGAGTTTCTCGGCTGAACTGAGGCGAGGGTGGAGGTAGATGCAGTGGTGGTGGCTGTGTGAACTGGTGGTGACGGTTTCAGGGGAGGAGAGTTGCTAGCGAAGGGCGGTGCTAGGCTGTTAGGCCTGTGATGGCTTCGGCAATGGTGGAAGGGATAATAACAAAATGAAGGTGGCTTCCTTTTCTTCCATGGCCGAAAAAGAATACAAAATATAAAGAAGAGCAGAGGGAAAGATAGAGTGAACATGGAACAGTTTGAATGAATAGGCAAAAAGAAAATAAATGTAAACCCACGAACAAAATAAATGAACCAAAAGAAATGTCAAACAATGAATAGTCACAGCCAAATAGCCGTTCAGAGAATATAAAAAATAAGAGACTGTTGATTTTTATTGAAATATGTACGGTAGAAATTTGAATGGTCACGTGAAGTTCAAAGATTTAAACGGTACCGAGATGGAAACCGTTTTACTGGTTTCACAACATACCAGAGTTCGAAAAATAAAAATAAATATACCGCTAAGATCAGCACGACGAGACGATCAAAACGGTATACAGATATCAGTGGTACGATCATCCGATCAAAAATCGATATCGGTACGAAATGCTGCTATTTTGCCGAAAATAAGATCGACGGAGCAATAGATGTCCGAATTTGGAAAAACGACAAACTGAAATCTTGCTCAGAAGATGGTTTAGAATTTTTCTATGTAAAAATATTTTGGTTTTGCAAACGTTTTATTTTCAACGCTTTTTAACTGATTAAATTGAAGTAAATTTACGCGCGAAATAAACTTTCATATTTTCGGACGAAAATTTACCAGTTGCTATGTTTAACTAGACGTATTCCAAATATTAAATTTTTATTTAAAAATTTTATCGTTTAAAATTTTACAAAATTTCAACTAATTACGTTATTAAAACAGTTGAAATTTACGGGTCGTTACACTCGATCGAAGATGAGATAATTATATTACAAAATAGAAGATGAATATACTTATATAAATCGCGGGCAACCTTAACCGGGTCAACCGTGACTTCAGGAATATAATCGATGTGGAAATCTAAGGCAAGTCGACATTCGATCACCAACAATAGACTTCGTCATAACAGGAGATAGCAGCATCTTAACCGATGATACAGAAATCTTCGGTGAATCAGTGCCAACTGTAAAGGAGTTTCACCCCTTTACAAATAATTCAAAGATTGGCAGGATCGCCTATTCTTATAGAGATAATTCGAAGTGGAGTTATGAGACACTCCAGAATTAGAAGAATACAAAGAGCGGAGACAAGAATGGACTTCAAAATGAAGGTAGGATTCCAAAGTTTGAAAGAAATCCGAATCAAAGAGAAAGGAATTCAAGCTCGAACGAAAGTATTCTACAAATAAATTTACCATATATGCTGTAACATCCCGAAAATTTTCGACTTTCGAAAATTCAACATCGATACTCACTTTATCGACTGCTGAGCCATCGAATGCCGGAAACCCGGAAAGTTATGGTTTTAAGAAAGAAGAAAAAGTAGAAGAAGAAGAAAACAGAAGGAAGAGAGTAGAAAAAGAAAAGAAGAACAACAACAGAACAAGAACAGAAACAGAAACAATATCAGAATCTTACACATCGCAGCGGAACAATATATAATAGATAAATCAGTAATCTTTAAAACAAAGAACTATATCATTTTATACATACATCAATCATCAGAGTCAATACACAACAATGGACAGTTATATAACTTGTCCTCATACAGAATACACAGCGGAATAAATACTATCAGATACAAATACTACGTCTCGCCATCCAGCTTATCTCCAAAGCTCCAGAATATCCAGAATATCCTGATAATCTAACTCTAGGCTGCCCGTGTGGAAATTGGTGGGCACCCAGAGTTTAGAAAGAGAACAATAAACTCCGAGTCAGTCATGGTGACTGGTGTGAGATCGTAAAACAGTTATTCTTTAAAACAACAACAGTAAATTTTAAAGTCAATTCGAAATGCTTTTGGAAAATGAAACTACCATAAGACCTCCCACCACACACACAATGCAAACGCAGAATTGGAGGAGATTTCTTCTTATGATAGTCAAAGATGCTTACTACGCCAAATCAAATCATTTTTGATATTATTATTAGTGCATAGTGTAGAAAACATTTCGAAAGTATAATATTAATCTTAGCCAGCATAGGCATTCCGCACTTATGCCTACTATAGCTACCATCCAAACAGTGGTGACCACCATAAGTGAATGATAGGTTCTACAACTAAAACCGTACAAGATCGTATTGTTTCTTTGGATTTCCAACAAATGGTCAGGCTAAGGAACTTCCTATCCACGATGGGTACGTCCCTGGAATAGACGACCCAAGAACCTAACCGGATCTCTTCCAACACAAGGCCGGGTTACCTCTGCAAAAATAGGTAACTACTGACACGCGTATGCCATCCCCCGATCGTCACCGATCTTCCCGAGGATCCCCGATTCCAACAAACCACATAGAAAAAATAATGCAGTAACCACAGAGGTTAAGTATCTGGGCTCCATACCATGATACCACCTTTATCCAGAAGGAATGACATACACTAAGGGGCGCTACTCCCTAGAACCTTGCTGCATTCTTCCTGTTTTGACCATTTCCGGGGTGTGAGGCTCGACGAAGTCTCGTCCACAAAGCTACGCTTTCTATAAAAAGCCCTGCTTCGGGTCAAACAAAATGATCAACCTATGATCACAAAGATATAAGATCAAACAAATGATCATATCACAAATGATCAAACACTGATCATTTCACAGCAACACTCAGTATGCCACGTTACCAAATTGGGATATATCGCTGATAAATTTCAACTACATAACCTCTGAGCTCGTACGTCTCAGAGAAGGGTGTTAAGCTAAGAGAATAAATTCTCCGCCACCAACAGAAATGTATTTGAAAGAAATCAGCTTTATATCTCAAATTGTAACGTCAGACACACAATCCATACAAGTCTGTTTCGGGATCGAACAGAACCGAAGGCACTTCTCACGAAGCCCTTGCAATTCCGGATAATTTTCAATCACGTCAGGACTTCCCGTCACTAAGGGTGATAAAACCTCTAAATCGAAGATCAATCGATGTAGAGTAACTCGACGGTAATCCTTCTGTTTTCAAAAATATCCGGTCTTCAACACCGGTCTTCGAATGCAATTCATACGACGTATCACATATTCGGAATGGGTTATACGACCCCATGGTCCTTTCCCGGTTAACCCGAATAGTGAGCGATTATTCAAAAATAAGTGTGGCATTCAAATTCATCCAATTCACAACAAATACCTATCTAAAGGTAATTATTGATAGTCGGTTATTTAACTATCAATAAAGATGCGCAACATCATCAGATTCCAAATAATTTTCCAAATTATTTATCTTCAAAAATATCTTTATTAGATATAAAATTTCCACACTTCCAAAAATAAATCAACGTTTATTTTTAAACAACTTCCCATTTCTTTTTATAAATTCCATAGTGAATTTATATTTCAAAATATCTTCTGATATACGATTTTCAAATCGTTTTCAATATTCAATTTCAATTTATCTTTACAAAGATAAAATCTCAAAACGTTCATTTCATATTGGAAAAGCATTTCCATACTTATTTAAAAATAAGTATTTCACAAATCATTTATTTTCAACATTTGAAAATATTCGATATACTTAAATCAATACTAAGTATACATTTCATTCTTTAAGGAAATCATAAATTTTAACATCTATTTGAGTCAAAAACGAATGTTGCGTAAAACATCGTTACGACGACTCAAAATCACTAGTATAGGGATTCGAAATTTAAATAGATATATAAATCCCAATACTACATAAAAATATTTCCTTTCGGAAATCATTTACTATAACAACAGTGTTATAGTCTACCATTTCCTTATTTTTCTCGAAAACGTCTATTTCAACAATGAATGTTGAAATCTATGTATTCGATACTTAACACGTTTTAAAACATCTTTTAAAACAGTTACTTCATTTTTTTTTATATCGCTTTCCCAAAATAATATCCATTTTACTTAACAATATATTCACTGTCCAAAATCGTGAATATACTTCACTAATCACATTTCACTATTTAATTCATTAAATTCAATTTATTTCGAATTTATAAAACAACGCTTATAAATTCCATTTCTGTTTTATAACAACTTCGGTTTATTAATCCCCTTTTATTAATTTCTATAATACACTTATTAAAATAAGTGATTTCAGATTTATAAAACAACGTTTATAAATTCAACCTTATATTTCACAATAACTTTGATTTATAAATCCCCTTTATTAACAAATTCGATCAATACTCCCATCAAAGGCAAAAATCTAGTTTTATAAGTTAATTTCTTATAAATCCTCCATTCTACAATTTCATTCATTTTAACTTCACCATTTATAAATCTATAAATTTCATTCTTTTTAACTTTACAATTTATACATCTATAAATTTCATATCGATTTTCCAAATTCGTTTCAATTTGCCAGTTAAATTTCTAATTGGACTTCCCACTTATTTCTTTTTAAATAAATTCCTTTTAAAGAAAATCAATTTCTTTGTCTCTTTCAATCTATTTAAAAATCCAAGTTTAAATTAATTTCTTCAATTTAAAATCACCGTTTTATGAAATCCATTTATTTAGCATTTTCACTTTATTCTGGAATTTATTCGATAAGATTATAAAAACAGCTTTTATACTTTTAAATTCTTTTCTTCAAAATTTCTTCAATTTCAAAAATTGATTCACTTAGAAATTTTCTACTTGAATCTCAAAAATTCAATTTCGTTTATCTTTGGAATCCAATGATGTCAAAACATCCATTCAGCTGAATTTTAGTTTTCAAACAATTTCCAGATATTAATATGATTAATAGCATCACTATAATCATTCATAGATTCATATCACAATAGAAATAAATTTAATCAATGTGAGGGGTCCAGTTGGATCCCTCCAACCTGTTTCCCTGCATCCAAAGATGTTAGCACAATACCAATTCCGCTCCAGTACGGAATTATCGCGGTATATAGGTTTTTATAAATCCGCTTACTAACGGCGCAATAGGGTCTCATCCGCTATACGAGGCGGGAAATCATCAATCCAATATATACATATGCCAATATGTATATACTGCTATATATATAGATATATCCTATCATATCTAATAGCACATCAAATATCAATCAACACAATCAATAACTGCAATTCAAAATTAAATCTGAGTGAGAAGATCTCACCTTAGCTTTTTATTTTGCATCCATTTCCATCCCAGTTTTATTTTTCTTCGTTGTATTCGACCTTATATAACAATTTACGATTTCATTAATATTTGAAATAATCGAATGATCAATTTATTTTCCTATAAATAGATTTAATTAACTAATAATTAAATAAAACCAATTTCCATTTCCAATAAATTTATTTAATTAAAAATAAAGTTTTAACACTAAATTTTCTTATCTGAACATTTTTTTTCTCATATATATATATATATATATATCCAAATTGAAAAATCTGCTCATTTTCACAAAACTGTTCTATATAGATAAAAATCAAATCTTTTTATAGAAGTCCCAAATTCTTTCCAAAGTCTTATCTAAATATATACTTGTATTTATATCATCTTGTTTTAAATGAAATTTTAACAATTGTAGTTTTCTAAAATTATGTATATATATATTTACTGTAAAAATCGAATTTTTTCCTTTCCTTTCCTTTACTGCAAATTCATTCACGTATACCTATATATGTATACACTTCAAAAATTAAAATATACCTTATTGAAAATCATTTCTCTGTCTGTATAAGTATTTACGAATATATATTTATTTATGTATAACCTAAATAAAATAAAAATTGAAAAAAAATCGATTCAATACCTTACTGCTAGTTCGAAAAGCACCATTGCCAGAGACGAACATCGCAACCTTTATCGATCCTCCTCATGCTCGGAAAGAGTCGCGACTACTTCGAGCTACCCACGACACTCGTCGACATCCCCTACGATCCACTGTCGTCGTTCCACACAGTTGAACTGCCACGCGCTTTTTGTGACCACGAACCACTCGTTCGCGCCGCACCTCCTAAATTCACTTTGCGAACCCCACCGTGGCCCCTCCTTTGTCACCATCAAGCTCGACGATGAAACTCCCAGCTCGATCCTTTGCCACTCGAGTTGTATAACAGTCGCCTCCGAAGTCACGAACCCCCAACACTCGCCATTCCCCAGAACGACGCGCGCCTCCCTGCCATTTCGATTTCATTTCAACCCAGCTCGAACCCATCGCGAAGACGAACTCGCGATCGCCTTCATCCCCCTATTTGATTTCCTTTGATTTTGAAAACGAGACGCTTTCGTTTTTAATTTCTTTTGCACGAGAGAATTGGGGACGATGTTTTGGACGTTCGCGATTTTTTTGTTTGTTTGAATTGGCTTCGGCCATTTTTTTCTTTTGTTTCTGATTTTTTTTCCTTCGATTGATTTCTGAATGGGAGAAGAATATTTAAAATCAAGAGGAGACATGCTTGCACGATAAATCTCGTGATGTTAGGCGCAATTCTCGGCGTGATGAAAGGGAGACAACGTGCTGCAATTTTGACTTATTTCAAATTTAAATTTAAACTGAATTCAATTTACATTTCAATGCGTTTACCTATCGTGTGCTCACAAAACAATTCCGATCAATACGAAATTGGAAATCCAGTAATAATACAATATTACGGACCCAATGGAACTGGTTTCGTCAAATTCCGAGACTGTTTGAAAAATGACTATTTTTAAATATCGGTTGAACGATATAAATTCAAAACTGAACAAAACAGTTCGAAATTAAATTCTGAAGCTTCTATCATCTTCAGTATTATCAATACGAATTTTAAAAGCTTTCGAAATATTTTTCTTCAGCTTAAAATTGTAGATTCAAATTTTCATTTAACTTCAATCGATTAAATTTCATAGTTTAATCGCAAATTTTCAAAGTTATATCGGGGGTTCAAATTAAATTACCGTTCAAATATCTAAAATTAATTAAATATTTCCAATTTAATTCGTTCAAAATTCTGGGTCGTTACAAACTTCCCTCCTTAAAAGAATTTCGTCCTCGAAATTACAAGTTAGGAAAAATGGTCCTTAACTCGTCTACTATCTTTCAACATCTAATAGTTTTATCAATTTATCACAACAAATCTTCTACTAAAGATTCGTTATTTCTTCAACTAACTTTCTAACTTCAATTATGAGTTTTTAAACAACATTGTTTACTTCAAAATTCAAATTCGAGTTTAAATTCAAATTTTAAACTCTCAAAATTTTCTCAAAAATTTTCTAACACCCTAAATTTTCGAAAAATTTCGCCAGCGTCTCCTTTGCGCGGCTAATACGGTACGACTACAAAACGTCCCTACGGACTCTTAGATTTCAAAAAGAAAAAGAAAAAGCCAAGCGGCTAGACCAGAAATCATCAAAAACTCATATTCGAATTTAAATACATACCTTTTTCGAGCAATTCAAATTATCTTCGAAATCAAAATCCCAATTCATTTACACCTGTATATCCTACTAGCCATAATATCTAGTTACATATATTCAAACCATTTTGCAAATTTTATTACAAACTTCTAATATCAACTTCTTATACCATTTCTAGTTTACTGTTGAAGTTATATCCATTATCATTCAATTTCACATTTCACATTCATTTCAATTTAATTTACACTTTCAATCTAATTTGGATTCAATTCACTTTTGAATATTGAATTACATCAATTATCTTTAGTTCACTTCAAACTAATCTTAAAGCTTCATTTTATTTCACACAATTCAAATTTGTTTCAACATTCAGTTTCAATTTTATTCACTTACAATTGTAAATTCCATTCATTTGAAATTTATTTCTTCTTACTTGAATTTATTTGCAATTCTGAACCATTCTTTTATTTAGTTCACAATTCAAGTTTCAAATTTAACTAATTCAACTTCCATTTCTGTATTTCGTGAATTAATAAATTATCAAAGTAGCTTATTCGGATTCAAGTCTCATTTCATTTTCAATTTCAATTTTATCGCTTACAGATTCGCAATGAATCTCAACTTTCAATTTTACTTTCATATGGTATTCCAGAATCTTACCAACATTTCAAAATCATTTGAAAACAATTCAAATTATCCTTCGAATCTCCAAAACAAAACCCAAATTTTTCAAACAACTTTCATTTAAAACAATTTGGCAGCAATTCCTCTTTTGGAAACCCGAAAATGAACACCGATAGTGTCGCGATCACCAATCGGAATTATTTTCCAGCGACCGAAAAGAGTTTAGAGCTTTTCATCTCTTCAAAATACTTTTCAAACCTTCGAAATCCATTTTCAAATCAAAAATGATTTAAACTTTCCAAATCTCCAAAATTTTCAAATCCTTTTCAAAACATTTCCAAATACTTCTCTGGAATTCCGTTTCAAATTATAAGTCACATTTATAATTTATATTCTTTAATTTCATTGGTATATGAATTCATTTCTTAACTTTGGAGTTACGATTTCAGTTTCTTATTCAGTTTCAATAGTAATGATAACATTTCAATATCATCACTTTTCTAACAGCCATGCATCCATATACTATGATAATTCATAGAAAACCATTTCTTTTCTATACAAAAATAGTTTTGGGCAAAATTATTTCATTCACCCTATTTAAAACAATACTGTGTCGTCTTGCCTCGTTTAAGTGTTTAGAAATTCCTATCGATAATATGGCGTCCCACATACCGACCAAAATTCACAAACATCTCAACGGATAAGCAAACACAATATAAAACATTTTTATATTCACTAACAAATACGCGCTCATATCTATTATTACACTCAACTCATTCTAGAGTACTACTGACTCTATCTCTAATGAGTAACACCCAACAGAGCAGGGTTGTCGCTTAACCATATGCTCTGATACCAAATGTAACATCCCGAAAATTTTCGACTTTCGAAAATTCAACATCGATACTCACTTTATCGACTGCTGAGCCATCGAATGCCGGAAATCCGAAAAGTTATGGTTTTAAGAAAGAAGAAAAAGTAGAAGAAGAAGAAAACAGAAGGAAGAGAGTAGAAAAAGAAAAGAAGAACAACAACAGAACAAGAACAGAAACAGAAACAATATCAGAATCTTACACATCGCAGCGGAACAATATATAATAGATAAATCAGTAATCTTTAAAACAAAGAACTATATCATTTTATACATACATCAATCATCAGAGTCAATACACAACAATGGACAGTTATATAACTTGTCCTCATACAGAATACACAGCGGAATAAATACTATCAGATACAAATACTACGTCTCGCCATCCAGCTTATCTCCAAAGCTCCAGAATATCCAGAATATCCTGATAATCTAACTCTAGGCTGCCCGTGTGGAAATTGGTGGGCACCCAGAGTTTAGAAAGGGAACAATAAACTCCGAGTCAGTCATGGTGACTGGTGTGAGATCGTAAAACAGTTATTCTTTAAAACAACAACAGTAAATTTTAAAGTCAATTCGAAATGCTTTTGGAAAATGAAACTACCATAAGACCTCCCACCACACACACAATGCAAACGCAGAATTGGAGGAGATTTCTTCTTATGATAGTCAAAGATGCTTACTACGCCAAATCAAATCATTTTTGATATTATTATTAGTGCATAGTGTAGAAAACATTTCGAAAGTATAATATTAATCTTAGCCAGCATAGGCATTCCGCACTTATGCCTACTATAGCTACCATCCAAACAGTGGTGACCACCATAAGTGAATGATAGGTTCTACAACTAAAACCGTACAAGATCGTATTGTTTCTTTGGATTTCCAACAAATGGTCAGGCTAAGGAACTTCCTATCCACGATGGGTACGTCCCTGGAATAGACGACCCAAGAACCTAACCGGATCTCTGCCAACACAAGGCCGGGTTACCTCTGCAAAAATAGGTAACTACTGACACGCGTATGCCATCCCCCGATCGTCACCGATCTTCCCGAGGATCCCCGATTCCAACAAACCACATAGAAAAAATAATGCAGTAACCACAGAGGTTAAGTATCTGGGCTCCATACCATGATACCACCTTTATCCAGAAGGAATGACATACACTAAGGGGCGCTACTCCCTAGAACCTTGCTGCATTCTTCCTGTTTTGACCATTTCCGGGGTGTGAGGCTCGACGAAGTCTCGTCCACAAAGCTACGCTTTCTATAAAAAGCCCTGCTTCGGGTCAAACAAAATGATCAACCTATGATCACAAAGATATAAGATCAAACAAATGATCATATCACAAATGATCAAACACTGATCATTTCACAGCAACACTCAGTATGCCACGTTACCAAATTGGGATATATCGCTGATAAATTTTAACTACATAACCTCTGAGCTCGTACGTCTTAGAGAAGGGTGTTAAGCTAAGAGAATAAATTCTCCGCCACCAACAGAAATGTATTTGAAAGAAATCAGCTTTATATCTCAAATTGTAACGTCAGACACACAATCCATACAAGTCTGTTCCGGGATCGAACAGAACCGAAGGCACTTCTCACGAAGCCCTTGCAATTCCGGATAATTTTCAATCACGTCAGGACTTCCCGTCACTAAGGGTGATAAAACCTCTAAATCGAAGATCAGTCGATGTAGAGTAACTCGACGGTAATCCTTCCGTTTTCAAAAATATCCGGTCTTCAACACCGGTCTTCGAATGCAATTCATACGACGTATCACATATTCGGAATGGGTTATACGACCCCATGGTCCTTTCCCGGTTAACCCGAATAGTGAGCGATTATTCAAAAATAAGTGTGGCATTCAAATTCATCCAATTCACAACAAATACCTATCTAAAGGTAATTATTGATAGTCGGTTATTTAACTATCAATAAAGATGCGCAACATCATCAGATTCCAAATAATTTTCCAAATTATTTATCTTCAAAAATATCTTTATTAGATATAAAATTTCCACACTTCCAAAAATAAATCAACGTTTATTTTTAAACAACTTCCCATTTCTTTTTATAAATTCCATAGTGAATTTATATTTCAAAATATCTTCTGATATACGATTTTCAAATCGTTTTCAATATTCAATTTCAATTTATCTTTACAAAGATAAAATCTCAAAACGTTCATTTCATATTGGAAAAGCATTTCCATACTTATTTAAAAATAAGTATTTCACAAATCATTTATTTTCAACATTTGAAAATATTCGATATACTTAAATCAATACTAAGTATACATTTCATTCTTTAAGGAAATCATAAATTTTAACATCTATTTGAGTCAAAAACGAATGTTGCGTAAAACATCGTTACGACGACTCAAAATCACTAGTATAGGGATTCGAAATTTAAATAGATATATAAATCCCAATACTACATAAAAATATTTCCTTTCGGAAATCATTTACTATAACAACAGTGTTATAGTCTACCATTTCCTTATTTTTCTCGAAAACGTCTATTTCAACAATGAATGTTGAAATCTATGTATTTGATACTTAACACGTTTTAAAACATCTTTTAAAACAGTTACTTCATTTTTTTTTTATATCGCTTTCCCAAAATAATATCCATTTTACTTAACAATATATTCACTGTCCAAAATCGTGAATATACTTCACTAATCACATTTCACTATTTAATTCATTAAATTCAATTTATTTCGAATTTATAAAACAACGCTTATAAATTTCATTTCTGTTTTATAACAACTTCGGTTTATTAATCCCCTTTTATTAATTTCTATAATACACTTATTAAAATAAGTGATTTCAGATTTATAAAACAACGTTTATAAATTCAACCTTATATTTCACAATAACTTTGATTTATAAATCCCCTTTATTAACAAATTCGATCAATACTCCCATCAAAGGCAAAAATCCAGTTTTATAAGTTAATTTCTTATAAATCCTCCATTCTACAATTTCATTCATTTTAACTTCACCATTTATAAATCTATAAATTTCATTCTTTTTAACTTTACAATTTATACATCTATAAATTTCATATCGATTTTCCAAATTCGTTTCAATTTGCCAGTTAAATTTCTAATTGGACTTCCCACTTATTTCTTTTTAAATAAATTCCTTTTAAAGAAAATCAATTTCTTTGTCTCTTTCAATCTATTTAAAAATCCAAGTTTAAATTAATTTCTTCAATTTAAAATCACCGTTTTATGAAATCCATTTATTTAGCATTTTCACTTTATTCTGGAATTTATTCGATAAGATTATAAAAACAGCTTTTATACTTTTAAATTCTTTTCTTCAAAATTTCTTCAATTTCAAAAATTGATTCACTTAGAAATTTTCTACTTGAATCTCAAAAATTCAATTTCGTTTATCTTTGGAATCCAATGATGTCAAAACATCCATTCAGTTGAATTTTAGTTTTCAAACAATTTCCAGATATCAATATGATTAATAGCATCACTATAATCATTCACAGATTCATATCACAATAGAAATAAATTCAATCAATGTGAGGGGTCCAGTTGGATCCCTCCAACCTGTTTCCCTGCATCCAAAGATGTTAGCACAATACCAATTCCGCTCCAGTACGGAATTATCGCGGTATATAGGTTTTTATAAATCCGCTTACTAACGGCGCAATAGGGTCTCATCCGCTATACGAGGCGGGAAATCATCAATCCAATATATACATATGCCAATATGTATATACTGCTATATATATAGATATATCCTATCATATCTAATAGCACATCAAATATCAATCAACACAATCAATAACTGCAATTCAAAATTAAATCTGAGTGAGAAGATCTCACCTTAGCTTTTTATTTTGCATCCATTTCCATCCCAGTTTTATTTTTCTTCGTTGTATTCGACCTTATATAACAATTTACGATTTCATTAATATTTGAAATAATCGAATGATCAATTTATTTTCCTATAAATAGATTTAATTAACTAATAATTAAATAAAACCAATTTCCATTTCCAATAAATTTATTTAATTAAAAATAAAGTTTTAACACTAAATTTTCTTATCTGAACATTTTTTTTCTCATATATATATATATATATATCCAAATTGAAAAATCTGCTCATTTTCACAAAACTGTTCTATATAGATAAAAATCAAATCTTTTTATAGAAGTCCCAAATTCTTTCCAAAGTCTTATCTAAATATATACTTGTATTTATATCATCTTGTTTTAAATGAAATTTTAACAATTGTAGTTTTCTAAAATTATGTATATATATATTTACTGTAAAAATCGAATTTTTTCCTTTCCTTTCCTTTACTGCAAATTCATTCACGTATACCTATATATGTATACACTTCAAAAATTAAAATATACCTTATTGAAAATCATTTCTCTGTCTGTATAAGTATTTACGAATATATATTTATTTATGTATAACCTAAATAAAATAAAAATTGAAAAAAAATCGATTCAATACCTTACTGCTAGTTCGAAAAGCACCATTGCCAGAGACGAACATCGCAACCTTTATCGATCCTCCTCATGCTCGGAAAGAGTCGCGACTACTTCGAGCTACCCACGACACTCGTCGACATCCCCTACGATCCACTGTCGTCGTTCCACACAGTTGAACTGCCACGCGCTTTTCGTGACCACGAACCACTCGTTCGCGCCGCACCTCCTAAATTCACTTTGCGAACCCCACCGTGGCCCCTCCTTTGTCACCATCAAGCTCGACGATGAAACTCCCAGCTCGATCCTTTGCCACTCGAGTTGTATAACAGTCGCCTCCGAAGTCACGAACCCCCAACACTCGCCATTCCCCAGAACGACGCGCGCCTCCCTGCCATTTCGATTTCATTTCAACCCAGCTCGAACCCATCGCGAAGACGAACTTGCGATCGCCTTCATCCCCCTATTTGATTTCCTTTGATTTTGAAAACGAGACGCTTTCGTTTTTAATTTCTTTTGCACGAGAGAATTGGGGACGATGTTTTGGACGTTCGCGATTTTTTTGTTTGTTTGAATTGGCTTCGGCCATTTTTTTCTTTTGTTTCTGATTTTTTTTTCCTTCGATTGATTTCTGAATGGGAGAAGAATATTTAAAATCAAGAGGAGACATGCTTGCACGATAAATCTCGTGATGTTAGGCGCAATTCTCGGCGTGATGAAAGGGAGACAACGTGCTGCAATTTTGACTTATTTCAAATTTAAATTTAAACTGAATTCAATTTACATTTCAATGCGTTTACCTATCATGTGCTCACAAAACAATTCCGATCAATACGAAATTGGAAATCCAGTAATAATACAATATTACGGACCCAATGGAACTGGTTTCGTCAAATTCCGAGACTGTTTGAAAAATGACTATTTTTAAATATCGGTTGAACGATATAAATTCAAAACTGAACAAAACAGTTCGAAATTAAATTCTGAAGCTTCTATCATCTTCAGTATTATCAATACGAATTTTAAAAGCTTTCGAAATATTTTTCTTCAGCTTAAAATTGTTGATTCAAATTTTCATTTAACTTCAATCGATTAAATTTCATAGTTTAATCGCAAATTTTCAAAGTTATATCAGGGGTTCAAATTAAATTACCGTTCAAATATCTAAAATTAATTAAATATTTCCAATTTAATTCGTTCAAAATTCTAGGTCGTTACATATGCTAAGTTTTCCTAGAGCCAAAGCTCTGATACCAACTGTAACGACTTGCTATTTTCAACCATTCGCATCTGCACATGCCGGACTTGAATTGCTCAAAATATCAGATTGTTAATTTAAATTTGGAAAAACTCCACATATACAGTAAATAAATCAATCACAGACACGAAGTAATATAATAATAATGCAGCGGAATAAATAAATAGTAGTTCATGAAGCTACTATATAAACATCAGAGTTAGAAATAAAATACAACAGAATATCTCAAATACAGTGAAGTCTCCAATACAACAGATGACTTCTCCGAACAAATCAATGGGGAAGATGAAAGCTGAATCAATAGTTGGATCTCCAAGCGAAGCTCCAAACTTCAAAGGTGAGTCTCAAATGCTGTATCACTCAGTCTGACCTGAGCGTAAAGCAAAACACAAAACACTCGAGTCAGGATTAACATTCTTATATCAATAAATCCAACTCAAGTGAAATATCAACTGAAATATAAGTAACTTAAAAGATGTTTGGGATAACCATCCTCTAAGGATCCGTTGAACTATCTACAATGTGGAAATATACACTATAACACGGTGGTCATTTCAAATTTATTTAAACTTCAAACCAAAATATCACTTTCATTTTAAATATATCTATTTTCCATAATAGTATATACAGATTATTTTTTTTACAAAATAGAGTATTTATAATTTCCTCAAGTCTCACGAATCGATTCAAATCAACTCAACTTTCAAATTCAAATTTATTCAAAGCTCAATTCATCAATTCAATTCAGTTCTCAATAGACCATTTAAATTTTCAATATATTTCAAACCTTCAATATTCAACATTTTCAAAGTTAAATTTAACAGTTTCATATAGCTCTTGATTTAACTTCATTATTATTTAATCAGGGAATATTCACTTAATAAATTCAATATCATTTAACTAGCTTAAATTACATTTTACTAAATATTTCCTTAAATTTATTTAAACAAGAAATATTCATTAAATTATATAAATAAAACCCAAGTTATAAATCATACTTAAATCTCAATTTCAATAAGTTTCAAATCGGTTTAATTAAATAAAATTCTTTATTGAATACAATTTCAACTAAAATCAAATTATCATCCCAACCTTAACTTCTTCAAATTTTTACCAAAATCTATTTTGGAATGTAAATTTAAATACTGTAACATCACGAAAATTTTCGACTTTCGAAAATTCAACATCGATACTCACTTTATCGACTGCTGAGCCATCGAATGCCGGAAACCCGAAAAGAGTTTAGAGCTTTTCATTTCTTCAAAAATACTTTTCAAAACCTTTGAAATTCATTTTCAAATCAAAAATGATTTAAACTTTCCAAATCTCCAAAATTTTCAGATTCTTTTCAAAACATTTCAAAAACTTCTCTGGAATTTCGTTTCAAACTACAATTCACATTTATAATTTATATTCTCAAATTTCATTTGTATGTGAATTTATTTCTTATCTTTGGAGTTTATAATTCCACTTTCTTATTCAATTTCATATAATGATGATAATAATTAATATTACCACTTCTAACAACCATGCAACCATATACTATAGTAATTTACAGAAAAACATTTCTTTTCTATACAAAAATAGTTTTGGGTAAAATTATCTCATTTACCCTATTTTAAAACAATACTGTGTCGAATTGTTCTATCCAAGTGTTTAGGAACCCCTTCGATACAGTTTTGCAAGACTGTGCCGACGAAGGTTCATATGCCACTCAATAAACCAATCATCACAATACAAAACAACTTTTATATTCAAATAACAAATACGCGCTCATATCTATTATTACACTCAACTCATTCTAGAGTACCACTGACTCTATCTCTAATGAGTAACACCCAACAGAGCAGGGTTATCGCTTAACCATATGCTCTGATGGGTGTTACTCATTAGAGATAGAGTCAGTGGTACTCTAGAATGAGTTGAGTGTAATAATAGATATGAGCGCGTATTTGTTATTTGAATATAAAAGTTGTTTTGTATTGTGATGATTGGTTTATTGAGTGGCATATGAACCTTCGTCGGCACAGTCTTGCAAAACTGTATCGAAGGGGTTCCTAAACACTTGGATAGAACAATTCGACACAGTATTGTTTTAAAATAGGGTAAATGAGATAATTTTACCCAAAACTATTTTTGTATAGAAAAGAAATGTTTTTCTGTAAATTACTATAGTATATGGTTGCATGGTTGTTAGAAGTGGTAATATTAATTATTATCATCATTATATGAAATTGAATAAGAAAGTGGAATTATAAACTCCAAAGATAAGAAATAAATTCACATACAAATGAAATTTGAGAATATAAATTATAAATGTGAATTGTAGTTTGAAACGAAATTCCAGAGAAGTTTTTGAAATGTTTTGAAAAGAATCTGAAAATTTTGGAGATTTGGAAAGTTTAAATCATTTTTGATTTGAAAATGAATTTCAAAGGTTTTGAAAAGTATTTTTGAAGAAATGAAAAGCTCTAAACTCTTTTCGGGTTTCCGGCATTCGATGGCTCAGCAGTCGATAAAGTGAGTATCGATGTTGAAAATAAACGCTGGAATCGGAATTTAAAATCAAGGTGAGATCTTCTCACTCAAAATTAAATGTGGAATTTTTGCAGTTATTTATTGATTGACTGTTTGGATGTGATATTAGATATAGTAGGATATATATCTATATATATAGCAGTATATACATATTGGCATATGTATATATTGGATTGATTGATTTCCCGCCTCGTATAGCGGATGAGACCCTATTGCGCCGTTAGTAAGCGGATTTATAAAAACCTATATACCGCGATAATTCCGTACTGGAGCGGAATTGGTATTGTGCTGACGTCTTTGGATGCAGGGAAACAGGTTGGAGGGATCCAACTGGATTCCTCAACTGTAATTAATTATTTACAGATATTTTGATATATTATGTTATCATATCGATATATGATATTGACTGTTGTGATGGACTGATTGGTGTTGTTGCATCGTCGGATTCAGTTTTGAAATGTAAAAATAACGACTTTTATTTTAAAAAGATTTTAAAGTGATTTGCGAAAAAGTAGACGTTTATCGAATTTTTGAATTTATTTATTTCAGAAAAATAAACGTCTAGAATTTTAAAGTTATAAAAGTTATAATTTTTAGTGAAATATAATCGAAGTGTCGTATTGAAATAAAAAGTCGATTTACTTATAAAATGGGTTAAGTTGGGATTTTTGAATAACTATATACGATTTGTATAGGAAGATTTATAAAATTGTTATTTTGTAAATCGAAATATTGGACTTATAAAACGAATTTTTTATAAGTGTTAAAAAGAAGTATAAAAAGGATTTCATAAGTGAATGAAATAAATAGATTTATAACGTGAAGTTATAAAGTGAATAGATGTTATAAAAATAAACGATTTATAAGTAATTTACTTATAAATTTGACTTTTGCACTTAGATGGGATATAAATAGAAAATGCAAAATGAAATGATTTTATAAGTTGAAATCGTTATAAAGTACAAATGTGATTTATAAACGTTGTTTTATAAATCCGAAATCACTTATTCTTATAAGTGAATTTTTGAAGTTAATAAAATGAGATTTATAAACCGGAGTTGTTATAGAAAATAGAAAATGGAATTTATAAACGTTGTTTTATAAATTCGGAAACCAATCGATTGCATTTGATAAATTAAATATAGAAGATTATCAAAGGAGATATATTCGCGATTTTGGATAGCGAATTATTATTGAAATAAAACGTGTAGAAAATAGTGAAATGTAAATAGTAAGGTATATTCACGATTTTGGATAGTGAATATATCGTTAAGTAAAATGGATAGTTTTGGAAAAGTGATATTAAAAATGAAGTTAAACATTTTAGAGATGTTTTTAAAATGTATTATGTTATCGAATACATAGATTTCAACATTTTTATTGTTGAAATAGACGTTTTCGAAGAATAAGGAAATGATGGACTATAACACTGTTGTTATAGTAAATGATTTCCGAAAGGAAATGTTTTGATGTAGTATTGGGATTTATATATCTATCTAAATTCCGAATCCCTATACTAGTGATTTTGAGTCGTCGTAACGATGTTTTACGTAACATTCGTTTTGACTCAAATAAAATGTGTTTAAAGAATGATTTCCTTAAAAATTGAAATTTATACTTAATATTGATTTAAGTATATCGGATATTTTCAAATGTTGAAAATAAATGATTTGTGAAATACTTATTTTTAAATAAGTATGGAAACGCTTTTCCAATATGAAATGAACTGTTTTGAATTTTATCTTTTAAAGATAAAATGAAATGTGAATATTTGAAATTTGTTTTTCAAACGGTTAAGTGTGGAAATTATATATCTAGTAAAGATATTTTTGGAAGATAAAATAATTTGGGAAAATTATTTGGAATCTGATGATGTTGCGCATCTTTATTGATAGTTAAATAACCGACTATCAATAATTACCTTTAGATAGGTATTTGTTGTGAATTGGATGAATTTGAATGCCACACTTATTTTTGAATAATCGCTCACTATTCGGGTTAGCCGGGAAAGGACCATGGGGTCGTATAACCCATTCCGAATATGTGATACGTCGTTATGAATCGCATTTGAAGACCGGTGTTGAAGACCGGATATTTTTGAAAACGGAAGGATTACCGTCGAGTTACTCTACATCGGCTGATCTCCGATTTAGAGGTTTTATCACCCTTAGTGACGGGAAGTCCTGACGTGATAGAAAATTATCCGGATGTGCAAGGGCTTCGTGAGAAGTGCCTTCGGTTCTGTTCGATCCCGGAACAGACTTATATGGATAGTGTGTCTGACGTTACAATTTGAGATATAAAGCTGATTTCTTTCAAATATATATCTGTTGGTGGCGGAGAATTTATTCTCTTAGCTTAACACCCTTCTCTGAGACGTACGAGCTCAGAGGTTATGTAGTTGAAATTTATCAGCAATATATCCCAATTTGGTAACGTGGCATACTGAGTGTTGCTGTGAAATGATCAGTGTTTGATCATTTGCGATATGATCATTTGTTTGATCTTATATCTGTGTGATCATAGGTTGATCATTTTGTTTGACCCGAAGCAGGGCTTTTTGAGAAAGCGTAGCTTTGTGGACGAGACTTCGTCGAGCCTCACACCCCGGAAATGGTCGAAACAGGACGAATGCAGCAAGGTTCTAGGGAGTAGCGCCCCTTAGTGTATGTCATTCCTTCTGGATAAAGGTGGTATCATGGTATGGAGCCCAGATACTTAACCTCTGTGGTTGCTGCACAGTTATTATTACTTTGTGGTTTGTTGCGAATCGGGGATCCTCGGGAAGATCGGTGACGATCGGGGGATGGCATACGCGTGTCAGTAGTTACCTATTTTTGCAGAGGTAACCCGGCCTTGTGTTGGCAGAGATCTAACCGTAACGTTAGATTCTCGGGTCGTCTATTCCAGGGACGTACCAATCGTGGATAGGAAGTTCCTTAGCCTGACCATTTGTTGGAAATCCAAAGAAACAATACGTGACTTGTACGGTTTTAGTTGTAGAACCTGCCATCTAATATGGCAGCTATAGCAAGCATACTATAATGGTACCTATGCTGGCTAAGATTTATATTCTACTTTCGAAATGTTTTCTACACTATGCACTAATAATAATATCAAAAAGAATTTGATTTTTGCGTAGTAAACATCTTTGACTATCATAAGAAGAAATCTCCTCCAAGTCTGCGTTTGCATTGTGTGTGTGGCGGGAGGTCTTATGGTAGTTTCATTTTCCAAAAGCATTGCGAAATTTACTTTAAAATTTTCCTGTTGTTTATTTTAAAGAATAACTGTTTTACGATCTCACACCAGTCACCATGACTGACTCGGAGTTTATTGTTCCCTTCTAAACTCTGGGTGCCCACCAATTTCCACACGGGCAGCCTAGAGTTATATTATCAGGATATTCTGGATATTCTGGAGCTTTGGAGATAAGCTGGATGGCGAGACGTAGTACTTGTATCTGATATATTTATTCCGCTGTGTATTCTGTATGAGGACAAGTTATATAACTGTCCATTGTTGTATATTGACTCTGATGATTGATGTATGTATAAACTGATATAGTTCTTTGTTTTAAAAGACTAGTGTTTATCTATTATATATTGTTCCGCAGCGATGTGTAAGATTCTGATATTGTTCTGTCTCTGTTCTGTATCTGTTGTTGTTTTGTTGTTCTTCTTCTCTTTTTCTTCTATCTTCTTCTATTTTTTTTTTTTTTTTTTCTTAAAACCATAACTTTTCGGGTTTCCGGCATTCGATGGCTCAGCAGTCGATAAAGTGAGTATCGATGTTGAATTTTCGAAAGTCGAAAATTTTCGGGATGTTACAAATACTTAACCATATTATATGTATTAAATCAATCTTAATCAAATTAAATATTATCATTAATTCTATATATCATTACCCTTTTATATATAAAAATTTAAGAATCAACATTTATTAAAACCATATATTTCTTTCCAAAACCATAGAATTCATTTTCAAAACATTTATATATGGACCAACGGTGTGTGTGTATAATTTCCTATCCTATGGTCAAGTGAAACGGATATTTATCATTTCAATCCGTAAATTTAAATACATACGGGTAAATATCATTTTGACCCACAATCCCAAATTCAACTCAATGAAAAATCGCTTGGGTTTATCCTTTCAACCCATAACGATTTTCTCCTATTCTAAAGTCCGTTCGGGTATGTATCATTTCAACCCATAGTGAATTCTATACTAACAGGAAACTGGCAGAGTGATAACAAATATGAAAATAATATAACATGTATATATCATCAATAACAATAACAAATAATAGTGTCAGATGTCACAGGTGAACAGATACTGATAATAACATGTATATAGCAAATGTAAATAACCAATAGTAGCATATTTCAATTGTCATTTCAATTGAAATCAAATTTAATAAATATAAGAACGTTAATCGTGAGTGATTGCTCACCTTTCGAGGCTAGAAAAATTTGGCGATTCGACAAGATACGAATTGGATCACGATCTAGACCCTCGAACAATCTATACAACTCAAAGCAAAGTAAGCCGAGGGCAGATTTTGACGGACAAAGCTGAAAGAGGAATTGAGGGAAAAATCAGAGTCAGGTCGATAGAAACAGAAAATATATTATTATTATTATTATTCCCATGAAATCAATATTAAATTTGAAACAAAAATACATTAATACATATATAAGTAAAATCATTGTTTTAAATTAAACTCATATACTAAAGTCAAATAAATTTTGAATTAATACATTTAGAATTTAACAGTTTACCATATATGTTCTTATGAAATCAACCAACAAACCAAAAGATTAGAGACTGATACAATATAACCCTATATGTTATATTTAAAACGAATTTTATTATAAGCTTAGTATTTATAAAATAATCTAAAATCCAAAATAGTATGAATATAATACTGTAAAACATCTCATTATGAGAACCGTAGAACAAAACCCAAATAATATAAGATACGGTAAACATAACATTTTCAAACAGTGTTAAAATCTTCAACCGACCTATATATACACACACTATGCATATAAACAATAAAATATATTATTAAGAATAAATCTACTATATAAATTCATTTAGAAACTTACATAAAAAAATATGGCTTATATAAATGTAAATTTAAACAACAACGTATATGATTACTATTGTATAACTGCTGCTAAAATATACTTAGAAACCACAAAATATATATACTATTATGATTTATGCATAAAATACTGTCACAAAATCTATAGTCATGCATAAAATAAAATAAACAGAAATATACCAGTTATATATTCTAACGAATATACTAAAATATAAACAAAACTACTATATATATACTTAAACTTACAATATAACAAACTAACTTATACATATAAAATTCTACACAATCAAGATAAATATGGACATATATACTAGAATTATATATATACCTTATATATAGGCATGACTGACTGCTTGGATAAGGAGTGGATCGGAGAGGAGACAGGCGGAAGGTGTGCGTCGGTGATGATGGGGAGGAGCGAGCAGAGGTTGCGGGGAAGAGAGGCTTCGGCCTGAGGTGAAGGGCACGACAAGAAGAAAGGAGAGAAGGCGGCTTCTGGATGGGTGGGTTTGGTCGCGGCAGTGGAGAGAAGGGAAAGGTGGCGATTGGTTTGAATAGGGGGTGACAAACAGCTCAAAGGAGGAAGGAAGAAAAGAGTGTGTGTGTGTGTGTGTGTGTGTGTGTGTGTATTTCTTGTTGTTCGGCCAGGCAGGGTTGATAAATGAAGAGGAAAAAAAATGAGCAATCAAGTTGAAGAGGGTGAATAGATTTAAAGAGATAAAAGAGAAAAAGTTGTCAACCATAAAAACATAAACGTGCATAATGTTATACATTTCCTCAAGTGAAACGTGCAGAACAAATGATAAAGGGAGAACTTTGCGGAAGGAAAGAAATGAAACGGAAAATTTCATAAATGCAATTGTTAAAGCAATTTGAACAGTTTCAAATAATGAACAGTCAGCTGAAGATAAAAAGAAATAGCTACAGTCAAATCCCTTGATTCGCTGAATGATTATTAAAGCGACAAATTGATTGGACAGCACGTTTCAAAATTTTGAAACGGAATGAAGAAATAAAGTCACAATTTACGGTACCATTACAACGAACAGTATATTGTTTCCATCGCGTACCAGACCTCAAAATACAGAAATAAATATGCTGTGAAGATCAGCACGACGAGACGATTAAAACGGTATACAGATACTAGTGGCAGGATCGTCCGATCAAAAGTCGATACGGACACCGAAAATGTTGCTATTCCATACGGAAAAATCCAAACGGAGCTAGAAACGTCCGAATTTCGCAAAACGAATATCGCACGTTCTAATAAATTTTCTCATGTTGACATATTTAGGTTTCGGAACACTTTTAATTCAACTGTTATTAACTGATTTAAATTGAGATAAAATTACACAATAAAATAAACTTCCATATTTTCTGATGAAAATTTACTAATTGCTATGCTTTTAAATACGTATTCCAAATATAAAAATTTTATTTCAAAATTCAATTATTTAAAAATTTCACAAATTTCAATTAATTTAATGAATAAAATCACTAAAATTTATGGGTCGTTACATTGTTAGTGAATATAAAATTGTTTTATATTGTGTTGATTGGTCTATTGAGTGGCTTATGGATTCTGGTCAATACGAGTAATTAACATTATTGATAGAGATCTCTAAACACTTGAATAGAACAACTCGACATAGTGTTTTTAGGGTAAATTGAATAATTTTACCCAAATTATTTTTATATATGAAGGAAATAATTTTTTAGAAATTATTATAAGTATATATGGTTTGCTTGGTTGTTGGGAAATGGTAATATTAAATTATTATCATCGTGTTGTGGAAATTGAATAAGGAATTGAAATTATAACCAAAAGTTAAGGAAATAAATTCATATAACAGAATGGAATTTGAAAATGTGAATTATAAATGTGATTTATAATTGAAATGGGATAAAATTCCAGAGTAATATTCGAATATAGATTGAAAGGATTTGGAATTCGAAAATTTGGGAAATTTAATTTCCTTTGGGTTTGAAAATAATTTTCAAAGGCTTTGGAGGAATAATAGTGATATTATCCGGGAACATTTTATTGAATTGGATACGAAATCTAGGGGATCTGGAATTAAAAATATTTGAAAATGTTTTTGAAAAGAATAAAAGCACTTAACTCACTTCAGTCATTGGAAAATAATTCCGATGATGATCGCGACATCATCGGTGTCCATTTTCGAGTTTCCAAGAGAGGAATTGCTACCTGAATGTTTTGATTTGGTGTTTGAAAAGTTGGGTTTGGTTTTGAAATTCAAAGGGATAATTTGATATACCAAGAGATTGTGGATATAGTTGATTTCAAAGGTGATTTTGAAATGCTTAAGTAATTGCTTAAACTGTGGAAGTTATTTAAAAATTTTCATGGAATATAAGTAAGTGGAAACTTGGAATAAATTTGAAATTTGTTAGAATAAAATTAAACTTGAAAAGGGTTAAATAAAAGTAAGCGTGAAAACGAAATGAGTTAGAAGGTAAGCCTATTAAATGAAGTGGATTGGGAGAGAGTAGTGAATGGAATTTAAATAAGTTGGAAAACTTGTAGAAGTTTTAAAAAAATTGAATGGAAATGGAATTTAACTGAATTAAGTTAAATAAAAGTGAATTTTGAGGAAATGAATCTAAGTAAGCTAAATGGAATGGTCATTGAAAAATAAAATTCATTAAGTTTGAAATAAATTTGCGAAGGAACAAACTAATTTAATTTGCAAGTAGATGGAATTGAAACCGAATATTGAAATTCAATTTGAATTGTGTTAAGTAAAGTTAAGTTGAAGAATTAATTCGAAGTGGACTAAAAATAAAATAAAGTTTGGAAATAAAATTATTGAGATTTGAAATTAATTAGTAAATTAAAGGTAAATTGAATTCAAATAGAATTGGAAATATAAACTGAATAAAAATAGATATAAGAGCCTAAGTGGTGAAGTGAAAATAAATGTTAGGAGTGGATAAAATATTTATAATAAACTTAAGAAAATTGAGAGAAATTCTCAAGTAAAATGGGTATTGGGAAGATATATTATGTTAATATTTGAATGAAGATTTAATAAAGGCGTGTGGAATGAAAAGTGTGGATAGGTGAATAGAAATCAAAATAAATGTGAACAAAAAGAGAATTGATATAGCTAATAATCAATTGAGATAAATACGTAGGATGTACATATATTATTTTATTCGCATAGCGATTTGATCCAGATTCGAGCATAGAATTTCGAGATAGATATATCGATCAGAGTTAGGATTTTTCACTTGATTTTCGACGACGTACCATGTATATGGATTTTTGATTGATTCTGAAATTCTCTATCATAGTATATGGCTATGCATGGGGAATGACGGTTTCTGATCAAGAAACTAGATCTGAGTCCGCACTAGGGAGTTGTGTGAACGATACTAGTCCGGAAGTGAAATTGTGTGATCGAGTGAGCGATCGGATTTGATATTGCGTACGAATGATATAGGTACATCGTACGGGATTGAATGAAATAAAAATTGAAAATTTTGAAAAGAAATGAATAAAATGATCTTGAACTCTATGATTAGATATTATTGCTGAGTAGAGTACAAGTATTTAAAAGCAAAAGATAAATTGACGTTTTGATTTCAGAAGAAAAATTTGAATTGCCCGACAAAAAAGTATGTATTTCAAATTGTCGTATGAAATTTGATGATAAGTGACGAATACCAAAGTTTGAGATTTTGAAATATATGAATATTTTTAGTTAATACATTATCTGAAAATGTTAAATATTACATATGTATATTCATAATTTACGTTAATTAATAGATTAAAATATACAACTTTTCGATTAGAATTGTTTTCCTTTTTTATTTTATTGTCTTTATGAAGTAGGTGTTAATATTTTTTAGGAGTATTATTACACATTAAGATTAATAAGATATGAAACAACGGTTTTAAAACCAAGTTATTATTTTCACAAAAATAAAATAACAATATAATTTGTAGTGTTTCTTTTAATCAACATTTCATTTAGTCGTTATACAAATATATAAATCACATAACAAACATTACATATATAAACTTTATAAAGGATTTTAATTTATATTTTACTTATTTAAAAAACATTTCTACTAAATAATTCCATAAACAATTCCATATCATTCTTCCTAACACAAATTTACTATTTTCTTCACTTGAAACGACACACAAAATCTATTAAATAATAGAAAAATAAAAGAGTTTCTTGCTCTTTTATTAATTCTAGGCATTTTCTCCTCTTTCCTTAATTTCTTTATTACAAAGTTATACCAATTCTTTTCATTATCATTTTACATTTAAATGTTAGTAAACAATAATTTCTATAATTATTTTTAAAATTCTCCTAAGTTTTATCATGTTATTTTACATTTAACTCCATATATGTGAATTGATTAATGGTCTAAAATAACTATGGTTTAAAAACCAATTTATTGTTTTTACAAAAATAAAATAACAATGTAACTTGTAGTGTTTCTTTTAATTAACAATTCAATTAGTCGTTAAACAAATATTTTAAAAGATAATACGTTTGTAACAACCCGGGATTTGCATTACCAACTAATAAATAAAAGTTAGGATTTTTATTTATTTTAATGAAGCATAAAAGAATTTGGAATAACAAAATTTATGTGAAAAAGGCTATTTTAATTAAATGGGAAATATGAGATTTTAAAATGAGGATAAAATGTTATTTTTGGAAAGTTAAATATTTTAGGAGAGATTTTAAAACGGGTTTGGATAAGAAAAATGAGTTTTATAAACATACATGAACACTTAGACTAAATTTTGGAAAACATGAAATAACTCTCTTCATATTGGGTTATTAAACCTTACCCAATAACCCACCCTAAACTTCCTCTATAAATTATCTCAAACTCTCCTAACCTCATTCATCAAAACCCTAATCAAAACCCTAACCATTTCCTAAAGCTTTCATAACAAAAATGGCCTCCATCTTCATCTCCTTCTAGTTTTAGCTTATGCAAGTCATTCTATGCAAAGGTAATGCAAATACCCACCTCAAATCCATTTTTATATCTTTCTTATTTCTGAAATTGATTTGGTAACACATGTTTAATGTGTTTTTTGATCTTATAGCCTCCTAATCATCTTTTGCTAACTTGGGTTGATGCTATAGTAGTCTTTGTTGCTTTCTAGAGAGGTATATTGCTAAAAACCTCTTCTAATATGTGTTTAATCATCTTTTGATTTTGGTAATCAGTTAGTAACACATGTTTTATTATGTAACATGTGAATCATAGCTCTTTGATCATCTTTGCTTTCATTTTGGGGTGTGCACATAAGGTACTTGTAATATATGCTAGCTGAAATTATAATTAGTTTATTGCTGTTAGTAAATTAGGCATATCTCATTCATCTTAAATCGAAATTAAGATTTTCTTGAAGTTCTGGAAAGCTTATTCTGTAGCCTATAACTTTTATGTTTTGAGCTTTGCCTAATTTTGTGGTTTGAATGGTCGAAATCACGTTTGTTTATCGCTGACCTGACAACAAACTACAGGGTTGATAAAATAAAACCCTGAAATTGATTTGGCCATAAGTTACTCGTTTCTTATCCGAATTAGATAATTTTGGATGTTCCGGAAAAGTTAAAACATATGCTACAATTTTTGTTCATTGAGTTTTCTGTAATTTTTCCATTTAGATAACTTGAAATGCATTCAAAGACAGAAGACCAATTCTGTCTTTAACAAGTTATCTTGAGTTTCAATCTGATATTGTTTTGCATGTATCTCTCTCGTTTTTGATCCGAATTAGATAATTTTGGATGTTCTGGAAAGCTTAGATTTAGAGCTAAAACTTTCAAGTTTTGAGTTTCATGAAATTTCGAAGTTAATTTGGTCAAAACTGTGCATTCTTACCACTGTCCCGAGAGCACAACGACGGTGATATAAAATTTAGATCTGAGAATTGTTTTAGTCATAGAATTTTCATCTCTGGTCGGAATTTGACGATCTTGGTCATTCCGGAAAGCTTAGAAACTAAGCTACAACTTTCATTTTGCCAGAATTTGAAGTTTACTTTGCCAAAATTGTGGTTTTTCATCTCTGGCCAGTTAGTGCATAGCTATAGGCCTTAGTCTCTTTTCTCCCGTTGTTTTCAGCGTAGAACCCCGACTTTGCGACGCCATCCCAGGCTCGTCCTTTGTCGGATTTCATCGTTTTTAGTCTCGTTAAAAAGATGAGATCGAGATCTTTAACCATGCAAAGTTTGGTTTAGATCTGGGTGCATTAGGTACTTCGTTTCTATTGCCGAAGTAGCACCCAAAAACTGTTTTACAATAGTGATCATTTTCAGTTATCGTCGGACCAACTTCGAAACATTGTCGTTTCTTCGTTTCAAGTCGAAACCGAACAATTCGTGTTGCATATCAAAGTAGGAGTACTTTTCTACGCTCCTGCAAATTTTCATCAAGATCTGAGTTCATGTGACCCTTCGACCATGTCGTCGAAGTGGGACCTTTACACTGTTTTGACACAGTAAAGTTTTATGATTTTTGTCCGACTTTGAGACGACGCCGTTTCTTCGTTTGAAGTCGGAATTTCCCAATTATTTTTGCATCTTAAAGTAGGGATGTTGGACTACATGCCTGCAAATTTTCATGATATTTGGACACAGTTTGCTGGTCCAAATAAATTGCCGAACTTTGGTTCGCGTCAGTTTTTTTGAATGTTTACAAACACTTAGAATATTTTTCAGTGATTTTCTGGTTTTATTGATTTCTTTGAGATTTGTCTCTAGATTTCGTACACGGGTTTTATGAATCATTTTAAAAAGATTTTTCACTCCTAAATGGCTTTCGAAATTATTATATAATATTATTTTTAATTATTAAATTAATTACTCCATAATAGGAGATTTTTCAAAAGCCGTTTTAAAGTGATTTCAAAATCAATTATAAATCCGTTTCGCACCATTATTTTCTATAATAAAAACCTCACACTCACTTTTTAGCATGTCGAGCGAAGTGGAAAGGTGCTTAAACGGTTAGGAAATCTCCGGCCTATGGAACCGTGTGTATTTTCTTTCCGGTTAATCCTCGACCTATTCGATTGATCGTTTTGACCTTTGGGTCTAGTTTACCGATGATACGAGGTGGACTTTTTATTGTTTGGAGTGTGAGCTTGCTATTGGTTAGGAAACCGTTTAGTGTGAACGTGGGGTATGGGACTCATTGTTAACACTTTACGGGTTCCTCTCCAAGAAGTTAGTGACACATTAGCCTCTGGGCGGCCAGTACTGGACCTCTGGGTCACCACGCCTCTGGGCAACCGTCTCTGGACACCTGGTCTATGGAGCAGTTTATTTTTCGGCATGCGCCTCTGGGCCTTTATCCTTCTGGGAAGGATCTTGCCGTCTCGCGCGTTCCGCATCTGTGCGAGTGATCGATCACAACTCTACAGTACTTGGCAACAACGACTCTGGTCGGTGCACGTGCAATATTGGTATTATTTGATGATTTTTATATCCATTCGAGTACCGCCATTCGGTGTTGGTTCTATGGAACCATACGATGTAAGTGCGATTGCCTTGTGGATTCACAGTGTCTATGGACACTGCTTTTTAGTGTTGGATTTCATTGACTTTTCAGTATATCCCCATTGCTCTTTGGAGCATCGATCTTTGCTTGGGCATTGATTACAGACTCTGGTCACTCTTGGGATTATTGCCTATGGGCATCTTTTTATAGCTTTGGCTACGCCGATGATATGAGGCGATTTTATTTATTCTACACTTTGGTGTTGATTTCTCTTTGGAGATTTTTATTATTTATTGATGATTAAGGATCGTCATTATATTCATGTGGTTCATAATATACTTCTCTTTGGATAAGTACTGTTTTATTTATGTACCGCATTACTATATATCTCAGTTATTACTGATTGTTTAGCTAGCCTGACCCGAGTGTTTTCGCTTGGGTCAGACCGAGTTGTTTCAGGTTAGGTCTCCAGACTTAGCTTCTGTGCTTCCGCTTGGACATTATCTGCTATGCTGATAAATAGCGCTTTTATTTGTCCACTATTCCGCTACTCTGTTATTATTCAGACTTTGATATGTACATATTTTTAACCCACATGTGTGGGCAGTGGCTTTGTACCCACTTATTGTATTTGGATCTGTATTGACGATGTATTATTCTAGGATTTTATATCTGTTATGTGATTCTATTCTGTGATGTTTTATCATTTAATATTATGCTTTGTCCTGATAGATCTTTAGCCATTTGTAATTTCGTTATAAGTATTTACTGAATATGTCGAACCACTTGAAAAAAAAAATATAGATACCATCCTTTCGACGTATTCAGTAGATAGTTATAGCTTGATTACAAATGGTCGCTTCCACTATACTCTATTCTCCGCTTTATCAGACAGTATTACTCCCGTAATACTCTTTGTTACAGTGGGTCTCAGAGTGGGGCGTTACAGTTTGGTATCAGAGCCTGGTTTTAGGAATAAGCATAATAAACACAGAACAGATACACTTAGTACAATACATTTTCATTAGATCTGAATTAAATCAAATCCCTTCCTTATGTTTATTGATAGATAAGTTAGGAATATGTTTAGGAATCCGTTATATTCCGTAGTATTCCTTAATTAATTATCTATCATTGAATCATGTCTAACTCTAATTCCCGTTATGACATGTTTGACCAATTGAGCGGTGCGAAGGTCTTCTCTCAACTTGACCTTGCCACCGGATTCCATCAGCTACGAGTCGCGGAAGACAGCATTCCTCTTACAGCATTTCACACTCGTTATGGTTCTTTTGAGTGGTTGGTCATGCCGTTCGGCTTGACGAACGCTCCGGCTTTCTTTGTCGATCTTATGAATCGAGTATTTCGGGAATACATCGATAGATTCGTTCTAGTTTTCATCGATGATATTCTTATTTATTCTAGATCCGAGGCAGAGCATGCTCATCATTTGCGGATCGTCTTGGATACTCTTCGTCAGCATCAGCTTAAGGCCAAGCTCTCCAAGTGCCATTTTTGGGAGAGCAAGGTCAAGTTCTTGGGCCATATTGTATCATCTGAGGGTATTTCTGTCGATCCTGCCAAGATCGAAGCTATTCAGAATTGGAGGCAGCCCGAGAACGTTCATGATATTCGTAGCTTCCTTGGTCTGGCGGGTTATTACCGTCGATTTATCAAGGATTTCTCTCATGTTGCACTTCCCCTCACGACCCTGATTTTCACTTTATTTGGTCTGATAAGTGTGAAGTTTCTTTCCAGCGATTGAAGGAACTTCTCACTCATGCTCCTATCCTTGTAGTTCTTGGGAGTAACCAGGATCTTGTTGTTTACACCGACGCTTGTGGTAGCGGCCTCGGTGCTGTGCTTATGTAGAAGGATCGGGTAGTTGCTTATGCTTCTTGGCAGCTACGTCCGAATGAGGTTCGCTATCCGACTCATAATCTTGAGTTGGCAGCTATCGTCTTTGCTTTGAAGACGTGGCATCACTTTCTATTAGGAGAACGCTTCACTCTTTACACCGATCACAAGTCTCTGAAGTATTTATTCAGTCAGAAGGATCTCAATATAAGGCAGCAGCGATGGCTCGAGTTTCTCGCCTCATATGACTTAGATTTTCAATATAACCCTGGCAAGGGGAATCGTGTTGTAGATGCGCTCAGTCCCAAACACTCGGCAGTTGTTTCTATGATGATTACCAAGTGGGTTATTCTTGAGACTCTTTCTATGTGTGATATTCGAAATCGAGCTCCGTCTTCTGATTCTCTGATCTTGTTATTCAGCTTGGAAGCTCGACCTATTCTATTGGATCGCATTGCCCATTCTTAGCGGCAGGATCCAGACTTGTTGCGATACATTCATCTCCTTGAGTCGGGATCCAGTGATGAGACATTGTTGGATTATTCTATTGATTCTCATCGGTGTCTTCGCAGGAAGAACCTTATTTTGGTACCATCTGATTTATCACTTAGGCATGACATTCTAGACGAGTGTCATCACACTAAGTACACTATACATCCCGGGTCGAGTAAGATGTATGCCGACATGTGTCGCCTATTTTTTTGGGAGGGCATGAAGAGTGATGTTGCAAGTTATGTAAGCCGTTGCATGACTTGTCAACAGATCAAAGCTGAGCATCAGCGTCCATCTGGTCTTCTTCAGCCGCTAGAGATTCCATTGTGGAAATGGGACCAAATATCCATGGATTTTATTGACGGTCTGCCTCGATCGAGGTCAGGCCATACTTCTATTTGGGTCATCGTCGATCGCTT
The DNA here is from genome assembly GCA_030737815.1 of Allium fistulosum. Classification (NCBI taxonomy): domain Eukaryota; kingdom Viridiplantae; phylum Streptophyta; class Magnoliopsida; order Asparagales; family Amaryllidaceae; genus Allium; species Allium fistulosum. Next base: position 1,279,529,266 of record CM060905.1, read on the forward strand.
GACCAAATCAACTCATTTCATTCCTATTAAGTCCACTCGGACTGCTCCTCAGCTTGCCAAGCTATATTTGAAGGAAGTCGTTCGACTTCATGTCATTTCTAGCTCTATCGTCTGTGATCGAGACACTATCTTTACTAGTCACTTCTGGAAGTGCCTACAGTCAGCTTTGGGCTCAAAGCTGAATCTCTCGACTACTTATCATCCTCAGACCGACGGTCAGACGGAGAGGGTGAATCGTGTTTTAGAGGATCTTTTACGCTGTTGTATTCTGGATTTCGGAGGTAGTTGGGAGGATCACTTACCGCTTGTAGAGTTCTCCTACAACAACAGCTTTCAGTCTAGTATTGGCATGGCTCCTTTCGAGGCTCTTTACGGAAGGCCATGTCGTTCTCCTTCGTGTTGGTTAGAATCTGGCGAGAAGCTCCTTCTTGGTCCAGATTCAGTTCGGGAATTTTCTGAGAAGATTATTCTTATTCGTCAGAGAATGAAAGAGGCACAGAATCATCAGAAATCCTACGCGGACAACCGCAGGAAGCCTCTTGAGTTCTCCATTGGTGATCATATCTTTATTCGGATATCTCCTATGAAAGGGGTTGTGCGTTTCAGCTCTACAGGGAAGTTGGCTCCTCGCTATGTTGGACCATTTCCTATTACGGAACGCATTGGCCCCGTGGCTTATTGTGTGGCTCTACCTGCTCACTTCTTTGGAATGCACGACGTGTTCCATGTTTCCCAGCTTCGCATGTGTGTCCGCGATCCTGATTCTATCTTTGAGCCGCATGTTGTGCCTGATTTAGAGATCTTACCTGATTTATCTTTGGAGCAGCAACCTCTTCGTGTGCTTGATTCGGAGGTTAGACGCCTTCGCAACAAAGAGGTTCCACTCGTGAAGATTCAATGGTCACCGAATCCTAAGGACTGCACTTGGGAGACCAGAGAATCTATCGAACGCTCTTATCCTGGCTTTCTCCCATCTTCTTCTACGGGTGAGAATTCTCTATTTTATCTCTATCACTTCTTTTGTGGATTTGACGTTATAGACGACATCTATCTTAAGGAATTGCGGGGACGCAATTTTCTTAAGGGGGGGAGTCTGTAACAACCCGGGATTTGCATTACCAACTAATAAATAAAAGTTAGGATTTTTATTTATTTTAATGAAGCATAAAAGAATTTGGAATAACAAAATTTATGTGAAAAAGGCTATTTTAATTAAATGGGAAATATGAGATTTTAAAATGAGGATAAAATGTTATTTTTGGAAATTTAAATATTTTAGGAGAGATTTTAAAACGGGTTTGGATAAGAAAAATGAGTTTTATAAACATACATGAACACTTAGACTAAATTTTGGAAAACATGAAATAACTCTCTTCATATTGGGTTATTAAACCTTACCCAATAACCCACCCTAAACTTCCTCTATAAATTATCTCAAACTCTCCTAACCTCATTCATCAAAACCCTAATCAAAACCCTAACCATTTCCTAAAGCTTTCATAACAAAAATGGCCTCCATCTTCATCTCCTTCTAGTTTTAGCTTATGCAAGTCATTCTATGCAAAGGTAATGCAAATACCCACCTCAAATCCATTTTTATATCTTTCTTATTTCTGAAATTGATTTGGTAACACATGTTTAATGTGTTTTTTGATCTTATAGCCTCCTAATCATCTTTTGCTAACTTGGGTTGATGCTATAGTAATCTTTGTTGCTTTCTAGAGAGGTATATTGCTAAAAACCTCTTCTAATATGTGTTTAATCATCTTTTGATTTTGTTAATCAGTTAGTAACACATGTTTTATTATGTAACATGTGAATCATAGCTCTTTGATCATCTTTGCTTTCATTTTGGGGTGTGCACATAAGGTACTTGTAATATATGCTAGCTGAAATTATAATTAGTTTATTGCTGTTAGTAAATTAGGCATATCTCATTCATCTTAAATCGAAATTAAGATTTTCTTGAAGTTCTGGAAAGCTTATTCTGTAGCCTATAACTTTTATGTTTTGAGCTTTGCCTAATTTTGTGGTTTGAATGGTCGAAATCACGTTTGTTTATCGCTGACCTGACAACAAACTACAGGGTTGATAAAATAAAACCCTGAAATTGATTTGGCCATAAGTTACTCGTTTCTTATCCGAATTAGATAATTTTGGATGTTCCGGAAAAGTTAAAACATATGCTACAATTTTTGTTCATTGAGTTTTCTGTAATTTTTCCATTTAGATAACTTGAAATGCATTCAAAGACAGAAGACCAATTCTGTCTTTAACAAGTTATCTTGAGTTTCAATCTGATATTGTTTTGCATGTATCTCTCTCGTTTTTGATCCGAATTAGATAATTTTGGATGTTCTGGAAAACTTAGATTTAGAGCTAAAACTTTCAAGTTTTGAGTTTCATGAAATTTCGAAGTTAATTTGGTCAAAACTGTGCATTCTTACCACTGTCCCGAGAGCACAACGACAGTGATATAAAATTTAGATCTGAGAATTGTTTTAGTCATAGAATTTTCATCTCTGGTCGGAATTTGACGATCTTGGTCATTCCGGAAAGCTTAGAAATTAAGCTACAACTTTCATTTTATTCATTTTGCCAGAATTTGAAGTTTACTTTGCCAAAATTGTGGTTTTTCATCTCTGGCCAGTTAGTGCATAGCTATAGGCCTTAGTCTCTTTTCTCCCGTTGTTTTCAGCGTAGAACCCCGACTTTGCGACGCCATCCCAGGCTCGTCCTTTGTCGGATTTCATCGTTTTTAGTCTCGTTAAAAAGATGAGATCGAGATCTTTAACCATGCAAAGTTTGGTTTAGATCTGGGTGCATTAGGTACTTCGTTTCTATTGCCGAAGTAGCACCCAAAAACTGTTTTACAATAGTGATCATTTTCAGTTATCGTCGGACCAACTTCGAAACATTGTCGTTTCTTCGTTTCAAGTCGAAATCGAACAATTCGTGTTGCATATCAAAGTAGGAGTACTTTTCTACGCTCCTGCAAATTTTCATCAAGATCTGAGTTCATGTGACCCTTCGACCATGTCGTCGAAGTGGGACCTTTACACTGTTTTGACACAGTAAAGTTTTATGATTTTTGTCCGACTTTGAGACGACGCCGTTTCTTCGTTTGAAGTCGGAATTTCCCAATTATTTTTGCATCTTAAAGTAGGGATGTTGGACTACATGCCTGCAAATTTTCATGATATTTGGACACAGTTTGCTGGTCCAAATAAATTGCCGAACTTTGGTTCGCGTCAGTTTTTTTGAATGTTTACAAACACTTAGAATATTTTTCAGTGATTTTCTGGTTTTATTGATTTCTTTGAGATTTGTCTCTAGATTTCGTACAAGGGTTTTATGAATCATTTTAAAAAGATTTTTCACTCCTAAATGGCTTTCTAAATTATTATATAATATTATTTTTAATTATTAAATTAATTACTCCATAATAGGAGATTTTTCAAAAGCCGTTTTAAAGTGATTTCAAAATCAATTATAAATCCGTTTCGCACCATTATTTTCTATAATAAAATCCTCACACTCACTTTTTAGCATGTCGAGCGAAGTGGAAAGGTGCTTAAACGGTTAGGAAATCTCCGGCCTATGGAACCGTGTGTATTTTCTTTCCGGTTAATCCTCGACCTATTCGATTGATCGTTTTGACCTTTGGGTCTAGTTTACCGATGATACGAGGTGGACTTTTTATTGTTTGGAGTGTGAGCTTGCTATTGGTTAGGAAACCGTTTAGTGTGAACGTGGGGTATGGGACTCATTGTTAACACTTTACGGGTTCCTCTCCAAGAAGTTAGTGACACATTAGCCTCTGGGCGGCCAGTACTGGACCTCTGGGTCACCACGCCTCTGGGCAACCGTCTCTGGACACCTGCTCTATGGAGCAGTTTATTTTTCGGCATGCGCCTCTGGGCCTTTATCCTTCTGGGAAGGATCTTGCCGTCTCGCGCGTTCCGCATCTGTGCGAGTGATCGATCACAACTCTACAGTACTTGGCAACAACGACTCTGGTCGGTGCACGTGCAATATTGGTATTATTTGATGATTTTTATATCCATTCGAGTACCGCCATTCGGTGTTGGTTCTATGGAACCATACGATGTAAGTGCGATTGCCTTGTGGATTCACAGTGTCTATGGACACTGCTTTTTAGTGTTGGATTTCATTGACTTTTCAGTATATCCCCATTGCTCTTTGGAGCATCGATCTTTGCTTGGGCATTGATTACAGACTCTGGTCACTCTTGGGATTATTGCCTATGGGCATCTTTTTATAGCTTTGGCTACGCCGATGATATGAGGCGATTTTATTTATTCTACACTTTGGTGTTGATTTCTCTTTGGAGATTTTTATTGTTTATTGATGATTAAGGATCGTCATTATATTCATGTGGTTCATAATATACTTCTCTTTGGATAAGTACTGTTTTATTTATGTACCGCATTACTATATATCTCAGTTATTACTGATTGTTTAGCTAGCCTGACCCGAGTGTTTTCGCTTGGGTCAGACCGAGTTGTTTCAGGTTAGGTCTCCAGACTTAGCTTCTGTGCTTCCGCTTGGACATTATCTGCTATGCTGATAAATAGCGCTTTTATTTGTCCACTATTCCGCTACTCTGTTATTATTCAGACTTTGATATGTACATATTTTTAACCCACATGTGTGGGCAGTGGCTTTGTACCCACTTATTGTATTTGGATCTGTATTGACGATGTATTGTTCTAGGATTTTATATCTGTTATGTGATTCTATTCTGTGATGTTTTATCATTTAATATTATGCTTTGTCCTGATAGATCTTTAGCCATTTGTAATTTCGTTATAAGTATTTACTGAATATGTCGAACCACTTGAAAAAAAAAAATATAGATACCATCCTTTCGACGTATTCAGTAGATAGTTATAGCTTGATTACAAATGGTCGCTTCCACTATACTCTATTCTCCGCTTTATCAGACAGTATTACTCCCGTAATACTCTTTGTTACAGTGGGTCTCAGAGTGGGGCGTTACAACGTTAGTATCAAACTCAATATTATCTACAAAATGACAATTTAATTTTTTATACGAATAAAATACATAAATCACTTAACAAAAATTACATACTTGTATAAAATTCACCATATATTACACAAATTTTCAATTCTTTTTTTAGGTATCTTAACAAATTCACTATATTTTACCATACAAAAAGCATCTTAACAAATTTACCGTATAAAAGATAAATATATTTTTCATGTATCTTAAGAAATTCATCATATATTACAAAATAAATTCAATTCTTTAAAAATATGTATAAATTTAATTTCTAAATCATAATGTGTGCAATGCACGAGGTGCACATTTATATAATAATATTGTTATAATTTGCACTTATGGCAATTTTCTTTCTTCTTAGTTCTCTCATGCTATTTAATTTCAAAATAGTTGATATAATTTATGGTTTTCAATATTATTGTTGTTCTACAAATTCTCACCAACCATATTGCATTCAAATGCTCATCTTTTATAATTTCAAGGGTTAAATCCTTTTACTCAATTTTCTACAATATTGTACAATTAGATCCATACATTTAAGTTAATTAAATATTCTAATTAAAACTATTCAAAATAAACTCAATTAATTACCCTTCACCGTTTCTCTATTAAATCACAGAAAATAACAATTTCAATATGCATATCATATTTTATACTAACAAAAATGAAGATCTAAAATTTGAACTTTAAAATAAATCAAAATAACTAATATTTGTTATTCGGTACTAAAAATTAACAATTCAACATATTGTATACCTTACTTATATTGACAAAAATTATAAAATTAATTTCATTCAAATCCATGTAACTTATAATTTCCACAATATATAGGAAACTACCTTTTGTCCTTGTACATTATTTTGCATTCAAATTTTACATAATGTAAGAATATATAAATCACATAATAAACATTACACATATAAAAGTTGGAAACCATTTTAATTTATATCAACAAATTATCTAATAAATAATTCCATAAACAATTCTATGTCCTTCTTCCTAACATAATTTATTATTTTTTCTTCTCGAGAATAAGCACCCAAAATCTATTAAATAATAGAAAAGTAGAAAATTTTCTTGCTCTTTTATTAATTCTAGGCATTTTCTCCTCTCTCCTTAATTCCCTCTAGATCTTTTATTTACAAATTGCTACAACTTACCATTGTAATAATCATTACAAAGTTCTGGTAATTCTTTTCACTTCATTTCACATTTAAACGTCAATAATCAATGATTTCTTAACTTATCTTTAACATTCTCCTAAGTTCATCATGATATTTTACATTTAAATCCATACATTTAAATTAATTAGTGATCTAAAATTTGAACTTTAAAATAAATCCAAATAACTAATTATATTTGTTTTTAAAATTAGCCCTTTGTTATAAAGAAAAATACACATATATTTTCTTGGTAACTTGGTATATTATTACAAAACATAGACAATACTCTTTCTTTTTGAAATCGATACATAAGGTAGTTTCTTTATCATTAATAAATTTATTTTTGTTAAGAATAATATTAAATTAATGATAAGTGATGAATAACATAGTTTGTGATTTTGAAATATATGAATATTTCTATTAAACATCTTTTCTGAAAATGATAAATATTATTTATGTTTATTCATAATTTAAGTTAATTAATATATTAAAATATACTATATTTGAATAGAATTATTTTCATTTTATATTTTATTGTCTTTATGAAGCAAATATTAATACTTTTTAATAATATTATGACAAATTAAGATTAATAAGGCATAAAACAATGGTTTAAAAACCAAATTATTATTTTTACAAAAATAAAATAACAAAATAATTTGTAATGTCTCTTTTAATCAACATTTCATTTAGTCCTTAAACAAATATTTTGTATATCATTTTGATAGTGTTATATACTAATTTTTTATGTTGATATTAACTATAAGAGCTTAAAATGGATAAAAATGTACTGATTCATTACTACACTTTTATTTTTAGGTATTTTCTCATTCAGAGTAATATTTGAAATATTATCTATATATCATTTATCTTTTCAAAGGGTACAAAAATAAAAATATTAAAAGCAAAACATTTATATAAATATTTATGCATTGAAATATGTAAAATTATTAATTTCAAAATTTAATTTAGTACATCTTCTTTTATTTATTTTATTAACAAGTATTAAATTCTAAAAGATAATACATTAGTATCGAACTCGGTAGTAACTATAAAATGACGATTTAGTTTTTCTTATAAATAAAAAACAGTAATCACCAAACAAAAATTACATACTTAAACACTAAAATTCACCATGTATTACACAAATTTTAAATTCTTTTTTCTGGTATCTTAACAAATTCACCATACATTATATAAAAGGTATCTTTACAAATTACCGTATAAAAGGAAAATACAATTTTCAGGTATCTTGGCAAATTCACCATATATTACACAACAAATTCAATTCTTTAAAAAATATGTATAAAATTATTTTCTAAATCATATTGTGTGCAATGCACAATGTACACAGTTATATAATAATAGGCGTGATATAAACATAGTATGGTAATTTTCTCTCTTCTTAATTCTCTCATGCTATTTAATTTCAAAATATTTTGAAATAATTTATGATTTTTAAAATTATTACTGGTCTACAAGTTCTCGCCAACGATATTGCATTAATGATCATCTTTTATAATTTCAAGAGTTAAACCCTTTTACTCAGTTTTCTGCAATATTGTACATTTAAATCTATGCATTTAAGTTAATTAAATATCCTAATTTAAACTATTCAAAATAAACTCAATTATCTACACTTCTTTGTTTTATCTATTAAATCACAAAAAATAACCATGCATATCATATTTGTATTAACAAAAATGAAAAAAAAACTGTTCAAATGGAAGAATATATAAATCACGTAATAAACATGACATATATAAATGTTGGAAATGATTCTAATTTACATTTATTTATCTCAACAAATAATCTACTAAATAATTCCATAAACAATTACATATCCTTCTTCTAACATCGATTTACTATTTTCTTCACATGAATATGCAACCAAAATCTATTAAATAATAGTAAAGTTGAAGAAATTCTTGCTCTTTATTAATTCTAGGCATTTTCTTCTCTTTCCTTAATTCCTTAATTACAAAGTTCTACTAATTCTTCTCATTATCATTTTACATTTAAATATCAATAATCAATGATTTCTATAATTATTTTTAACATTCTCCCAAGTTTTATCAGGTTATTTTAAATTTAAGTCCATATATATGAATTAAATTATGATCTAAAATTTGAACCTTAAAATTAATCCAAATAACTATTATTTATTATTCAGTCTAATAGGTCCTAAAAATAACAATTCGACGTATTGTATACCTCACTTATATTCATAAAAATTATAAAATTAATATTTCATTCAAATCCATATAACTTAAAATTACCACAATATATACAAAACTATCTTTTGTCCTTTTGCATTATTCTACATTCAAATTTTACATGATTTATTTATTTTTAAAATTAATCCTTTACTACAAAGAATACAATTAATTTTCTTAGTAACTTGGTATATTATTACAAAACATAGACAATACTCTTTCTTTTTAAAATCGACACATAAGGTGGATTCTTTATCATTAATAAAACTTATTTTTGTTAAGAATACCATTAAATCAATGATAAGCGATGAATACCATAGTTTGCGATATTGAAATATATGAATATTTTTAGTTAACATCTTTTCTGAAGATGTTAGTGATTACGTATGTATATTCATAATTTACGTTAATTAATGGATTAAAATATACTATTTTTCGATTAGAATAGTTTTCTTTTATATTGTATTGTTTTTATGAAGCAGATGTTAATATTATTTATAGGTATTATTACTTAAGATTAATAAGGTATGAAGCAATGGTTTAAACACCAAATTGTATTTTTTCCCAAAATAAAATAACAATGTAATTTGTAGTGTTTCTTTTAATCAACATTTCATTTAGTCATTAAACAATTATTTTGTATATCACCGAATAATAAATATTATTTATTTGGATTTATTCTTAGGTTCAAATTTTGGATCATTAATTAATTTGAATATATGGACTTAAATGTAAAATAACATGATAAAACTCAAGAGAACGGTAAAAATAATTGTAGAAATTATAAACTATTGACATTTAAATTTAAAGTAAGAATGAAAAGAATTGGTAGAACTCTATAGCAACTATAATGAAAAAGGAATTTGAAATTAAAAGATCTGGAGGGAATTAAGGGGAAAGGAGAAACCGCATAGAATTAATAAAAGAGCAAGACATTCTTTTGCTTTTCTATTATTTAATAGATTTAGGTGCCTATTCCCATGAAGAAAAAATAATAATTTATGTTAGGAAGAAGGATATAGAATTGTTTATGGAATTATTTAGTTGATAATTTATTGAGATAAATAAAATCTAAATTAGAATCGTTTCCAAAGTTTATATATGTAATGTTTATTATGTGACTTATATATTTTCCATTTGAACGGTTTTATTTTTCATTTTTGTTAATACAAATATGGTATGCATGGTTATTTTTTGTGATTTAATAGGCAAAACAACGAAGGGTAGATAATCCCTTGAGTTTAGGGGTTTTTAAGCTCAAGGAAAAAGTTGGAAAAAAAATTAGTCTCAGGGACAACAAGTTTGCTTTTTAGGCTGAAGGACATTTTTTAGTGTAAACAGAAAATGATATTTACAACTATCATTCTGTGATTTGCACTAGAAAGTGTCCTTCAGCCTAAAAAGCAAACTTGTTGTCCCTGAGACTAAATTTTTTTTCAACTTTTTCCTTGAGCTTAAAAACCCCTTTTATTTATATGAAAGATCAAACTGTCGATTTATAGATAACATTCAGTTTGATACTAATGTAATATTTTTTGAATTTAAAATTTGTTAATAAAAAAAATGAAAGCTGGTATTCTAAGTTAATTTTGTAATTAATAATTTATATATTTCCATGCATACACACACACACACACACACTTTGTGTTTAACATTTTTCTTTTTGTACCTATTTATAAGATAAATGATATATAGATTGTATTTCAAATATTTCTCCCAATGATAAAATTCACTACATATTACACAATTGTTCAATTCCTTTTTCAGGCATCATAACAAATTCACCATATATACCATACAAAAGGTATCTTAACAAATTTACAATATAAAAGGTAAATACATTTTTCAAGTATCTTATCAAATTCATCATATATTGCATAATAAATTTAATCCTTTAAAAATATGTATAAAATTATTTTTCTAAATCATAACGTGTGCACTGCACGAGGCACATAGTTATATGATAATATAGACATAATTTGCACTTATGGAAATTTTTCCTCTTCTTAATTCTCTCATGTTATATAATTTCAAAATATTTTGATGTAATTTTATGATTTTTAAAATTATTACTGTTCTACAAATTCTCACCAACCATATTGCATTCAAATGCTCATCTCTTATAATTTCAAGAGTTAAACCCTTTTACTCAGTTTTCTATAATATTGTACATTAAGTCCATACTTTAAGTTAATAAAATATCCTAATTTAAACTATTCAAAAAAACTCAACAGGAAAATGGACACAGAGAAGAAGTTGCTAAAAAATTTAGTCTCAGAGACAACAAGTTTGATTTTTAGTCTGAAGGACATTTTTTAGTGTAAATAGAAAATGATATTTACAACTATCATTCTGTGATTTGCACTAGAAAGTGTCCTTCAGCCTAAAAAGCAAACTTGTTGTCCCTGAGACTAAATTTTTTTTCAACTTTTTCCTTGAGCTTAAAAACCCCTTTTATTTATATGAAAGATCAAACTGTCGATTTATAGATAACATTCAGTTTGATACTAATGTAATATTTTTTGAATTTAAAATTTGTTAATAAAAAAAATGAAAGCTGGTATTCTAAGTTAATTTTGAAATTAATAATTTATATATTTCCATGCATACACACACACACACACACTTTGTGTTTAACATTTTTCTTTTTGTACCTATTTATAAGATAAATGATATATAGATTGTATTTCAAATATTTCTCCCAATGATAAAATTCACTACATATTACACAATTGTTCAATTCCTTTTTCAGGCATCATAACAAATTCACCATATATACCATACAAAAGGTATCTTAACAAATTTACAATATAAAAGGTAAATACATTTTTCAAGTATCTTATCAAATTCATCATATATTGCATAATAAATTTAATCCTTTAAAAATATGTATAAAATTATTTTTCTAAATCATAACGTGTGCACTGCATGAGGCACATAGTTATATGATAATATAGACATAATTTGCACTTATGGCAATTTTTCCTCTTCTTAATTCTCTCATGTTATTTAATTTCGAAATATTTTGATGTAATTTTATGATTTTTAAAATTATTACTGTTCTACAAATTCTCACCAACCATATTGCATTCAAATGCTCATCTCTTATAATTTCAAGAGCTAAACCCTTTTACTCAGTTTTCTATAATATTGTACATTAAGTCCATACTTTAAGTTAATAAAATATCCTAATTTAAACTATTCAAAATAAACTCAATAGGAAAATGGACACAGAGAAGAAGTTGCTAAAAAATTTAGTCTCAGAGACAACAAGTTTGATTTTTAGTCTGAAGGACATTTTTTAGTGTAAATAGAAAATGATATTTACAACTATCATTCTATGATTTGCACTAGAAAGCGTCCTTCAGCCTAAAAAGCAAACTTGTTGTCCCTGAGACTAATTTTTTTTTCAACTTTTTCCTTGAGCTTAAAAACCCCTTTTATTTATATGAAAGATCAAACTGTCGATTTATAGATAACATTCAGTTTGATACTAATGTAATATTTTTTGAATTTAAAATTTGTTAATAAAAAAAATGAAAGCTGGTATTCTAAGTTAATTTTGTAATTAATAATTTATATATTTCCATGCATACACACACACACACACACTTTGTGTTTAACATTTTTCTTTTTGTACCTATTTATAAGATAAATGATATATAGATTGTATTTCAAATATTTCCCCCAATGAAAAAAATACCTAAAAGTGAAAGTGTAATAGTAATGAATCGGTACATTTTTATACATTTTAAGCTCTAGCAGTTAATATCAATATTAAAAATTAGTACATAATATTATCAAAGTGATGTACAAAATATTTTTTTAAGAATAAATGAAATGTTGATTAAAAGAAATTTTACAAATTATGTCGTTGTTGTTTTATTTTTGTAAAAATAATAATTTGGTTTAAAACCATTGTTTCATACCTTATTAATCTTAATTTGTAATAATACTTTAAAAAAAATATTAATATCTGCTTCATAAAGACAATAAAATATAAAAGGAAAACAATTTAAATAGAAAAATAGTACATTTTAATCTATTAATTAATGTAAATTATGAATATACAAAAGTATTATGTAACATTTTAAGAAAAGGTATTAACTAAACATATTCATATATTTCAAAACGCAAACTATTGTATTAATCACTTATCAATAATTTAATGTTATTCTTAACAAAAATAAATTTTATTAATGATAAAGTATCCACCTGATGTATCAATTTTAAAAGAAAGAGTATTTTCTACGTTTTGTAATAATATACCAAGTTACCTCGAAAATTTGCGTGTATTTTTCTTTATAATGAAGGATTAATTATAAAATAAATAAATTTTGTAAATTTGAATGTAGAATAATGCAGAAGGACAAAAGATAGTTTTGTATATATTTTGGAAATTTTAAGTTGTATTAGTTTGAATGAATATTAATTTTATAATTTTTGTCAATATAAGTGAGGTACACAATTCATTAAATTGTTACGAGTGTTTCGGCTCATGCTTCGCGCGTGAATTATTTTTCTTATAAATCGTATATATTTAAATTAGTCAAAAAAATGATTTTTTTTTTATTTTCAAGTAATATTTAGATATGCATATTTGTAAAGAAATATTTTGAATTTTTTAAAAAATTTAATTTTAGATCCTATTTGTGACGCCCCACCTCTATACCCATGCTAGCCAAGAACACTACGGAGTAATGCTGTCAACTAGCACGGAAAATAAGGCTGTTGAGGAGCGACCATCCATGTAATTTCTTTGTGCGAGCACCGATATGTCAGATAGTATAGCATGCATTTCATTTAAGGAGGAAATCCGACATACCGATACAAACTCAAAGCTATCACATAGTGGCTATATATAATCTTCGGAAGCAAATATAGAAATAAACATAACACAAATCAGTCACAGACATCCATATCACAAAGGCGGAAAAAGATATGAATATATATATAACACGTGAAAGTGTACTTCAGAGTAGTGGTCTGAAAGATCCACGATAATAAAAAAGAATAGCTACAAGCTACACAAAAGAATAAGTATACATCATAGAGTCTATATCTCAAATGTATACATCCAAAAACTACTAATCTAAGTAGTTAGCCAAAAGTCAGAGTAATCCCAGAAGAGAAGTCAAGCAGAAGCACCTGTAACATCTCGGTCTGATCCGAGTATTATTTATAAGAAAATAATAAACGGATCAGTGTAGCTATAAATATCAGATGATATGGTATAGAATAAAAGATATGGCATGAACAAATAATAACCATAATGGCATACTACTATAAGTATGTAATTGAAAACCAACAAGAGATTAATCAATATCACAAGAATCTTCTCAAAGATAAAATGGGGTATCATACCCTAAACTTGTATTCATAACAAGTCAATGACACACAAACTCACCAATGCTCAAAAATTGATAAAACTTATCAAAGAAAATCACGAAAATTGGTGAAGCACAAATTCCAGAAATCAACACAAGAAATCCGGAAATCACATAATTCGGAGCAACGACGTCGTACAGCGTAACGTCCGATGATCCAGAGACACAATAAATAGGAACAACGACGTCATACAGCGTAACGTCCGATGAACCAAAGCACAATAAAAAGGAACAACGATGTCGTACAGCGTAACATCCGATGAACCAACACATAGGAAAATGGAACAACGACGTCGTACAGCGTAACGTCCGATGAACCAACACACGATAAAAAGGAACAACGATGTCGTACAACGTAACATCCGATGAACCAACACATAGTAAAATGGAACAACGACGTCGTACAGCGTAACGTCCGATGAACCAAATCACAATAAAACAGAACATCGACGTCGTACAGCGTAACGTCCGATGAACCGAATCAAAGAGACATCGCTCAATCGCTAGTCTAAATCACAAAAATGATCGTCATGATCATCAAGAAGTGTCAATTACACTAAGCTAGTAAATATATGAGTTTAGCTTCATGTCCCATAACCACTTGCTTAACTTAAATATTTACGAACAAACTATAAATCTTCACTAGAAAATTGTCACAAGAGGTTCAGTCGAACAAGTCCAAGAATTAACCGACGAAGTAAACGCAAGCGTTTCATACCACTTGTTTTACTAAGCCATTTAATTAGATTTCTCATCCGAGTGAGGTAAAGGTTTGTATATACTAATAGATTGGAAAACGGTTTTATAAACGAGTTTGGTATTGAAAATAGAGTTGAAATCATTTTGATGAAAGAGTTTTGATATTTACTACTAGTATTGAAACCTTTATATTTTTAAAGTGACAAATCACAAAAATGATTGTAGAACAATCAATCACCAAAATTCACATTCAAAGACGTGAATAAAATCCAAAGAAATCGATAACGAATCCATCAAAATGGATATTCCCAAAAATCACAAAGAAAATGTCATCAAAGCAGATAATAAATGATAACAATAAAAAGGGAATCAACACGAATCGATTAAAGTTGGAAATTCAAGCACAATAGGCAAATAAGCAAAAGACTACATATTCAGATGTCTGAAATCAAGGATTCAGACGTCTGAATCTGGAAAATAAAATATTTTCTAGAACAGATTTCAGACGTCTGAATCCTTGATTTCAGACGTTTGAAATTGGCACTTTTTAGCCTATTTCTTTTCTGGTTCAAAACGAACCAATTCAGACGTCTGAAATTCAGATTCAGACGTCTGAATCTGGGAATAGAAGTTTTCCCAGAATAACATTCAAACGTCTGAATCTAACGTTTCAGACGTCTGAAACTGGGATTCAGGGCATTCCCTGAACCTAGACCAAAAATGGCCAAATGAATACCGGAAGCGATCGATCGAGCGACAACGACTAAGGAATTACGCCATGCGACAACCCCGCCTTAACGGCTCTTCGACACGCCTCAAATATCAATATCCAAATATCCATAAAAGGATTTTCATAGATTTTGATTTCAAAACACCAAAAATTGGAATATACACCAAATCAATCCAAACCAAAATCAATTGCACAAGAATGAGTGTTAGGAATTCATACCTAACAATCGAAGATAATTGTAGACTAAGATGTGAGATAAAAATCTCACCTTTGAACCCAAAAACGATAAAGAAGAAGCTTGAAAGCAAAGGAGGATCAACCACTCTTCAATCCCAACTCAAGAAGCTTGAATCTAAGCTTTAAAAGATGAACATTCCCAAAGTTAGGTTTAGGAATTTATGAAATTGAAGAAGGGAAGAGTTGGAGAAGATGAAGAGAAGGCTTACCAATAGCTTCTTCTTGAATTTGGAGATAGAACTTGGATTTGCAAAGATGATTAGGACTTTGAATTTCCTAATTCTTTCTCTCTTCCCCCATTTTTGATAAAACTTGAGTTGTATTAGGAAATGGAAGTGAATGAAGAGAAGTGGGGGTGGAGCTAGGGGCTTGTGTTAGGATATAGGGCTGAAACCCAAACTAAAGCCCTAAGTGAAAAAATAGCAAAATTCTACTATCTCCAAACATATCGAAGTTTATACTCAAAAAGGTCGCAAACGGCATTTCAAACTCAATGGAAGTGGTCTCGAGTCCTAATTCGACTGTTTGCAAAAAGTAGCTTTTCGGACTTCAATCCGATTAACGATTCTATATTTAAATAAAATATTTAAATATTCAATCGTAAAATATGCGGGTTGTTACAGACTCCCCTCCTTAAAGAAATTGCATCCTCACAATACTTTAAAAAGAAAATAAAGAGTAACAACCATAGAAGCATATCAACATAAAAGAAAATTTGAAATAAGAAGTTCACCATAAAGAGCACGAAAGAGTTAGCTCGAACGTGTTCGCTCGATGAATTCTCTGGATTCCCAAGAGAAATCCTTAGGATTTGAGAACCATCGGACTTTCACAAAAAGAACATCTTTATTTCGAAGGCACTCAACCCCCGAAGAAATGATGCGAATATAATGTTGCCCAAACGTCAAATCTGGTGAAACTTCAATCCATACTATAACACCAGGCTCAAGAACAAAAATCGGAAACCTAAAATTATTTCCATAGTTAAAAGACGTGGAAAACGTCAAGAATAGCAGAAAATCTAGCCGGTGCAACGACGTAGTACAAAAACAATACGCCCGAGAGACTGGAAACACGAATAACTCCGAACATCGACGTAGTACAATAACAGTACGTCCAATGAACGGAAACTCAAATAATTCGGAACACCGACGTAGTACAAGAACGGTACGTCCAATGAACCGAACACCATGAAAGAACATCGGGCGCTAGTCCATATAAGAAATGAGATAAAACTCAATAAAACGAAGTATATCAAAACGTCCGATGAACTTGATAAAAAGATAATTCCATTCAGACATCATCAAAGAATCAACCACTTGTTGCTTACGACTAAAGGCATCGGCAACACGATTCCCCCTTCCGGGAGTATACAAAGAATATCAAGGTCATAAGATGTAAGGAACTCAAACTAACTTTAAGTTCCTTATGAGAAAATAAACATTTCAAAGATCTATGATCGGAGTGGAGAACGAATTTCTCCCCCAAAATAATGATGCCAAATTCTAAAAGTGAAAACAATAGCCGCGAGCACTAGATCATGAGTGGCAAATCTAGTCTCGATAGGCTTTAATGATTTAGAAGCAAAAGTGATAGCATGTTCTCTTTTGTAAGAGAACGGCATCCAAACCAATACGATTAGCATTGGTATAAGCAATAAAGTCTTGGTTCCCTTTGGGGATCACAAGAATAGGAGTATCGAAAAAATGAATTTCTTTTAAATAATCTTCTTTTCCGAAAAGCTAAAACTTTTAAAATTACAATTATCTTCATGTAATAATCTTTTCAGAAAAACTTTTATTTTACAAGTCAATTTACTGTGTCTGATTTTCTCATCAAAGCGTTTAGGAAATTCCTATCGATAACGTTGATCAAGCGCATCGACCAGAATTCTTAAAGCACTCAATGGGCAATACAATCACAAAATCATCTTCTATATGATAAACATGTTTCTTAAAAACCTTTAAGAATATTCTTTGCTCGTTTAAGAGCAAAAATCAAATTGTACTTATAAATAAATCTTATGAAAAAAGATTTGCAAAATTTTAAATTGCTATTTTCATCCAAAATCAATATATACAAGAATGGAGTCATTGAGATTGTAGAATACTCGATTCAGAAAATGGATGAAATAAGCTGGACAACCTGAATGACATAATAAGTCATTCATAAGTTTCGTAACGAGTATGGAATGCGGTAAGTTGAAGGCTAACTTCCGCAACTTGTAGCAAAGGAAAACCGGTGGCAAGGTCGAGCTGAAAAGACCTTAACACCACTCAAAAGATTTCTTAGGCGATAATCCTAAGACAAGCTCAAAAATACCGGAAATTCTCAAACTACATGAAGGAGAGAAATAACACTTTCCTCATCATGTAAGCTTAAAGAATAAAATGATGCCATCAAATTGGAATCAAAATCACAAAGGAAAAACATAAATCTGCTTAACAGATTGAAAATGTCGAAGATGAATAGTACACACGGGACAAAGGATATGGCTTCATAATAATTAAGCCAATCCTTACAAAAGTCAATTCCGAAGCATAAGTAAAAGTCGGCTCGGAAAGAAAAATCACATAAAATAATTTCGACATCAATAAAAAGCAAATTGAGTGTTGCGGATCCACCAATCCGGATTCGCAATCCTCAAAGAAGTCATTAAGCCCAGAAATGTTTAAAGAAAAAGAATCACAAGTTCTTTTGATATAAAATAATGAGATGAAACCCATATCAAAAAGAACTCGAATAAGATAATCACCAAACAAATATCGTCAAGGATAGAAGGAGAATTACCTTGACCAAGAGAAGTGTCACTAGGGGCTTGAACAACATTTAGCTCTCCCTCTCTCCTACTTTGGAGTATGGGACATGTAGATATAAGATGGCCCGAACTTTTGCAATAATGGCAAAAGAGAGGTTTCGGGCACTCCCTTGCATAGTGGTCTGTGGAACCACAATTGTAGCATCGTCCACGACTAGAGGTAGGAGTCTTTGCTACCGGAGTTTGTTGCTTCCCTTTCTTGAAGGGATTAGGGCCTTTGAATTTAATAGGCCTTTTCATGTTGTCATTGAAGTTCTGTTTGGCACGCACAACTTCAATATCGTTTTCTCTATCGGCCTCTTCAAGATGAAGAGCGATGTCAATAAGCTGATCAAATGAAACTTCTAGTTTTAGAAGTAATGGCTTCTTGAGGTTCTTATTAATCCCATAGACGAACCTCTGGTTTTTCTTCATCGGGGTATTAATATACTCAACCCGTATTTAGAAAGAGATTCGAATGATACGACATAGTCTGTCACGGAAGATTCACCTTGAACAAGGTCTATGAAGCGCCGGGCTAAAGTTACTTTTTCAGCTTCCGGCACAAATTTCAATTCGAATCTTTCCCGGAATTGCTCCCAAGTAAGATCCGCTTCAACGTTTTCAGAAATTAAAAGCTCATACCAATCCAATGCTCTTTCTTGGAGCATGCTAGAAGCCACCTGGACTCGATGTAGACCAATAAGGTTCATGCGAGAAAAGATGCGATCGCATGATTTGAGCCAAGCTTGAATTTTTATAACACTCTCGGATCCCTTAAATGGCCTTCCACCCAAATCGGTATAGTCTCTGCACAAGCATGCAAAACCAGATCTAGGATGAGTAGGCTCTGAAATGGGTCCGATAGCTTGAGCATTCTTAACAAGATCTAGAAGCTGCTGGGCAGACATAAATACTCCCTCCTGAGGAGTAGTACTGGATTGACCGACGTTGGTACGGCCAGATCTAACCATTTCTCTTCTTTAAGAAAGAAAGAAAAGAGAAAAAGGTTAATCTCAGAATGAATATCAAACAAACTTGATTGATAAAACAAGGAATCATAAAATGAAATAGGATAGAACGGTACGAAGACCCGAATCAAATCCTATGGCATGATTCCTAAGAAAGACTTGGGACAATGATCCTTGCTAGATTATTCTACATTGTTCCGAAGTTTGGCTCTGATACCAAGCTGTGACGCCCCACCTCTATACCTATGCTAGCCAAGAACACTACGGAGTAATACTGTCAACTAGAACGGAGAATAAGGCTGTTGAGGAGCGACCATCCGTGTAATTTCTTTGTGCGAGCACCGATATGTCAGATAGTATAGCATGCATTTCATTTAAGGAGGAAATCCGACATACCGATACAAACTCAAAGCTATCACATAGTTGCTATATATAATCTTCGGAAGCAAATATAGAAATAAACATAACACAAATCAGTCACAGACATCCATATCACAAAGGCGGAAAAAGATATGAATATATATATATATAACACGTGAAAGTGTACTTCAGAGTAGTGGTCTGAAAGATCCACGATAATACAAAAGAACAACTACAAGCTACACAAAAGAATAAGTATACATCATAGAGTCTATATCTCAAATGTATACATCCAAAAACTACTAATCTAAGTAGTTAGCCAAAAGTCAGAGTAATCCCAGAAGAGAAGTCAAGCAAAAGCACCTGTAATATCTCGATCTGACCCGAGTATTATTTATAAGAAAATAATAAACGGATCAGTCTAGCTATAAATATCAGATGATATGGTATAGAATAAAAGATATGGCATGAACATATAATAACCATAATGGCATACTACTATAAGTATGTAATTGAAAACCAACAAGAGATTAATCAATATCACAAGAATCTTCTCAAAGATAAAATGGGGTATCATACCCTAAAGTTGTATTCATAACAAGTCAATGACACACAAACTCACCAATGCTCAAAAATTGATAAAACTTATCAAAGAAAATCACGAAAATTGGTGAAGCACAAATTCCAGAAATCAACACAAGAAATCCGGAAATCACATAATTCGGAGCAACGACGTCGTACAGCATAACGTCCGATGATCCAGAGACATAATAAATAGGAACAACGACGTCGTACAGCATAACGTCCGATGAACCAAAGCACAATAAAAAGGAACAACGATGTCGTACAGCGTAACATCCGATGAACCAACACATAGGAAAATGGAACAACGACGTCGTACAGCGTAACGTCCGATGAACCAACACACGATAAAAAGGAACAACGATGTCATACAACGTAACATCCGATGAACCAACACATAGTAAAATGGAACAACGATGTCGTACAGCGTAACATCCGATGAACCAAATCACAATAAAACAGAACATCGACGTCGTACAGCGTAACGTCCGATGAACCGAATCAAAGAGACATTGCTCAATCGCTAGTCTATCGTCATGATCATCAAGAAGTGTCAATTACACTAAGCTAGTAAATATATGAGTTTAGCTTCATGTCCCATAACCACTTGCTTAACTTAAATATTTACGAACAAACTGTAAATCTTCACTAGAAAATTGTCACAAGAGGTTCAGTCGAACAAGTCGGCGACGAAGTAAACGCAAGCGTTTCATACCACTTGTTTTACTAAGCCGTTTTATTAGATTTCTCATCCGAGTGAGGTAAAGGTTTGTATATACTAATAGATTGGAAAACGGTTTTATAAACGAGTTTGGTATTGAAAATAGAGTTGAAATCGTTTTGATGAAAGAGTTTTGATATTTACTACTAGTATTGAAACCTTTATATTTTTAAAGTGACAAATCACAAAAATGATTGTAGAACAATCAATCACCAAAATTCACATTCAAAGACGTGAATAAAATCCAAAGAAATCGATAACGAATCCATCAAAATGGATATTCCCAAAAATCACGAAGAAAATGTCATCAAAGCAGATAATAAATGATAACAATAAAAAGGGAATCAACACGAATCGATTAAAGTTGGAAATTCAAGCTCAATAGTCAAATAGGCAAAAGACTGAAATCAAGGATTCAGACGTCTGAATCTGGAAAATAAAATATTTTCCAGAATAGATTTCAGACGTCTGAATCCTTGATTTCAGACATCTGAAATAGGCACTTTTTAGCCTATTTCTTTTCTGGTTCAAAATGAACCAATTCAGACGTCTGAAATTCAGATTCAGACGTCTGAATCTGGGAATAGAAGTTTTCCCATAATAACATTCAGACGTCTGAATCTAACGTTTCATATGTCTGAAATTGGGATTCAGGGCATTCCCTGAACCTAGACCAAAAACGGCCAAATGAATACCGGAAGCGATCGATCGAGCGACAACGACTAAGGAATTACGCCATGCGACAACCCCGCCTTAACGGCTCTTCGACACGCCTCAAATATCAATATCCAAATATCCATAAAAGGATTTTCATAGATTTTGATTTCAAAACACCAAAAATTGGAATATACACCAAATCAACCCAAACCAAAATCAATTGCACAAGAATGAGTGTTAGGAATTCATACCTAACAATCGAAGATAATTGTAGACTAAGATGTGAGATAAAAATCTCACATTTGAACCCAAAAACGATAAAGAAGAAGCTTGAAAGCAAAGGAGGATCAACCACTCTTCAATCCCAACTCAAGAAGCTTGAATCTAAGCTTTAAAAGATGAACATTCCCAAAGTTAGGTTTAGGAATTTATGAAATTGAAGAAGTGAAGAGTTGGAGAAGATGAAGAGAAGGCTTACCAATAGCTTCTTCTTGAATTTGGAGATAGAACTTGGATTTGCAAAGATGATTAGGACTTTGAATTTCCTAATTCTTTCTCTCTTCCCCCATTTTTGATAAAGCTTGAGTTGTATTAGGAAATGGAAGTGAATGAAGAGAAGTGGGGGTGGAGCTAGGGGCATGTGTTGGGATATAGGGTTGAAACCCAAACTAAAGCCCTAAGTGAAAAACTAGCAAAATTCTACTATCTCCAAACATATCAAAGTTTATACTCAAAAAGGTCGCAAACGGCATTTCGAACTCAATGGAAGTGGTCTCGAGTCCTAATTCGACTGTTTGCAAAAAGTAGCTTTTCGGACTTCAATCCGATTAACGATTCTATATTTAAATAAAATATTTAAATATTCGGTCGTAAAATATGCGGGTTGTTACACTATTATTAAAGACATTTTGAATTTGTAAAGCATGTTTAACTGTTAGATACTACTTTTATGGGCGTTTGAATTTATTAAGGAACTTAATATCAAATCCTATTTTTAAGTAATTTAGATTTGATGATATATAGGAGTGTTTTTGGTAGTTCACGCTGATACCAAAAAAGTGCGACACCAAAGCTTTTACAACTATTATTAAAGATTTTTTAGGACCTATTAGACCGAATAATAAATATTAGTTATTTGGATTTATTCTAAAGTTCAAATTTTAAATCATTAATTAATTTAAATATATGGACTTAAATGTAAAATAATATGATAAAACTAATTGGAACGCTAAAGATAATTGTAGAAATTATTAATTATTGACATTTAAATTTAAAATGACAATGAAAAGAATCAGTAAAACTTTGTAATGATAATTATAATGATAAGTTGTAGTAATCTGAAATTAAAAGGTCAGAAGGGAATTAAGGAGAGAGAGGACAAAACGCGAGCAAGAAATTCTTCTGCTTTTCTATTATTTAATAGCTTTTGAATGCCTATTCCCGTGAAGAAAAATAATAATAATTGGTGTTAGGAAGAAGGATATGGAATTGTTTAAGGACTTATTTAGTGGATAATTTGTTGAGATAAATAAAACATAAAATTAAATCATTTCCAATGTTTATATATGTACTGCTTATTATGCGATTTATATAATCTTACATTTGAACAGTTTTTATTATTATTACACTTTCATTTTTAGGTATTTTTTTCATTTAGAGTAATATTTGAAATACTATCTATTTATCTTTTAAAATGGTACAAAAAGCAAAATATTTAACGCAAAATATTTATATAAATATTTATGCATTGAAATATATAAAATTATTAATTTCAAAATTAATTTAGAATACCAACTTTTTTATTTTATTAACAATATTAAATTTTAAAAGATAATACATTAGTAACAAACTCGGTATTGTCTATAAAATGACAATTTAATTTTTCATACAAATAAAATACATAAATCACCTAATAAAAATTACATACTTAAATAGTAAAATTCACCGTATATTACACAAATTTTCAATTCTTTTTTTAGGTATCTTAACAAATTCCCCATATATTACCATATATAAAAGGTATTTTAACAAATTCACCTTATAAAAGGTAATGCATTTTTTAGGTATCTTAACAAATTTCACCATATATTATAGAATAAATTTAATTCTTTAAAAATATGTATAAATTTTTTTTCTAAATTATAACGTGCGCAATGCACGGGGTACACAGTTATATAATTATATTGACATAATACGGTAAATTTTCTCTCTTCTTAATTCTCCCATGCTATATAATTTTAAAATATTTTGAAATAATTTATGATTTCTATAATTATTATTGTTCTACAAATTTTCACCAACTAATGTTGCGTTCAAATTCTCATCTTTTATAATTTCAAGAGTTAAATCAGTTTTCTACATTATTGTACATTCAAATCCATATATTTAAGTTAATTAAATAACCTAATTTAAACTATTCAAAATAAACTCAATTAACTACCCTTCATTGTTTTATCTATTAAATCACAAAAAATAACCATGCATATCATATTTGTATTAACAAAAATAAAAAAAAATTGTTCAATTGTGAGACTATATAAATCGCATAATAAACATTACATATATAAACGTTGGAAATAATTCTAATTTACATTTTATTTATCTCAACTAATTATCTACAAAATAATTCCATAAACAATTATATACTATTCTTCCTAACACTAACTACTATTATCTTCATGTAAATAGGCGTCTTTAATCTATTAAATAATAGTAAAGTAGCAGAATTTCTTTCTCTTTTATTAATTCTAGGCATTTTCTCCTCTTTCCTTAATTCCTTCAGATCTTTTATTTTCAAATTGCTACAACTTATCATTATAATAATTATTACAAAGTTCTACTAATTCTTTTCATTATCATTTTACATTTAAATTCAATAATCAATGATTTCTATAGTTATTTTTAACATTTTCCGAAGTTTATCATGCTGGTTTAAATTTAAGTCCATATATATGAATTAATTAATGATCTAAAATTTGAACTTTAAAACAAATCCAAATAACCAATATTTATTAATCTGTCTAATAGGTCCAAAAAAATAACAATTCAATGTATTGTATAACTCACTTACATTAACAAAAATTATAAAATTAGTATTTCATTCAAATCCATATAACTTAAAATTTCCACAATACATACAAAACTTTCTTTTGTCCTTTTACATTATTCTATATTCAAATTTTATATAATTTAGTTGTTTTTAAAATTAGTCTTTTATTACGAAGAAAAATACACATATTCTTGGTAACTTAGTATATATTACAAAACATAAACAATTCTCTTTCTTTTTAAAACCGATACATTAGGTACATTCTTTATCATTAATAAAATCTTAATTTTGTTAAGTATAACATTAAATTAATGATAAGTGATGAATACCATATTTTGTGATTTTTGAAATATATGAATATTTTTATTTAGCTCCTTTTTCAAAAAGTTAAATATTACTTATGTATATTCATAATTTACGTTAATCAACAGGTTAAAATATACTATTTTTCGATCAGAATTGTTTTTCTTTTATATTTTATTATCTTTATGAACCAGGTGTCAATATTTTTTCAAAAGTGTTATTACAAATTAAGATTAATAAGGTATGAAACAATGGTTTAAACCAAATTATTATTTTTACAAAAATAAAATAACAATATAATTTATAGTGTTCCTATTAATAAGCATTTAATTTAGTCGTTAAACAAATATTTTGTATATCACTTTGATAGTATTATGTGCTAATTTTTTATGTTGATATTAACTGCAAGAGCTTAAAATGCATAAAAATGTACTCATTAAGAATAATATTTTAAATACAATTTATATGTCATTTATCTTTAAAAAGGGTATAAAAAGCAAAATATTAAACACAAAACATATGTATACAAATATTTATGCATTGAAATATATAAAATTATCAATTTCCAAATTAATCCAGAGTACCAACTTTCATTCATTTTATTAACAAATATCAAATGCTAAAAGATAATACAGTAGTATCAAACTCAGTATTATCTATAAAATGACAATTTAACTTTTTATACAAATAAAATACATAAATCACCTAACAAAAATTACATACTTAAACAATAAAATTCACTATATATTAAACAAATGTTCAATTCTTTTTTAGACATCTTAACAAATTCACCATATGTTACCATATAAAAGGTAGCTGAACAAATTTACCATATTAAAGGTAAATGCATTTTTCAGGTATCTTAACAAATTCACCATATATCACATTAAAAAAATCAATTCTATAAAAATATGTATAAAATTATTTTTCTAAATCGTAACGTATGCAATGCAGAAGGTACATAGTTGTATAATAATATAGACATAATTTGCGCTTTTGGCAACTTTTCTCTTCTTAATTCTCTTATGCTATTTAATTTCAAACTATTTTGATATAATTTATGAACTATTGTTGTTCTACAAATTCTCACCAATCATATTACATTCAAATGCTATTTTTCTATAATTTCAAGTGTTAAATCCTTTTACTCGGGTTTCTGCAATATTGTAGATTTGAATCCATACATTTAAGTTAAATAAATATCCTATTTAAAACTATTCAAAATAAACTAAATTAACTATGCTTCATTGTTGTCTATTAAATCAAAAAAAACCATGCATATCATATTTGTATTAACAAAAATGAAAACACAACTATTCAAATGTAAAATATATAAATTACATAATAAACATTGCATATATAAACATTGAAAATGATTCTAATTTACATTTTACTTATCTCAACAGATAATCAACTATATAATCCATAAACAATTACATATCGTTCTTCTTAACACCAACTATTATTTTCTTCACATGAACAGACACTCAAAATCTATTAAATATTAGTAAAGTAGAGGAATTTCTTGCTTTTTTATTGATTCTAGGCATTTTCTCCTCTTTCCTTAATTGTAACGACCCCAGATTTAAAATTTATTTAAAATAATAATTTATTGAATTTTTGAGTTGAATTTAGTATTAAATAAATTTTTGGATAAAAATTTGTAAATTTAATTGATAAATTGAGAGCGAGTTTCCCCGGATCAAATATATTCTGTATAAATCCTTTTTATTTAAATGTATTATAAATATTGCATATAGGTGAATATAGATGTATACGTGATATATGAGTAAATTTGAAGTTAATATATATGTATATTGAATTCGAGTTTAAATCTAAGCTTAATGGTTTAATAATAATAATAAATGATAATAATAGATATTAAGTTATAAATAGAATCAAAATATAAAAGCAAATAAATTATTAAGTGAACACATTAAAATTTACCTAACAACAAATTTAAAATTATCATTTGTTATACTGTAAAGTATAAAGACAAAGCAAAGCAATAAGTACATAAAGTAAACAAACTTGGTAAATTTAACAACATATTCTTAAGTAATAAAAATACAAACAAGACAAAAGATAGAATACAAAATATGTTCAAACACATACAAGAAGAATTTATCAACCTGGAAAAGCATAGAAAATAAGCAAAGGAAATAAGTATACTCAAGTATAGATAAACAAAGCCAAGTTAAATATGTACACAATAAAATATCATCTCAGCCGAAATTTAGCAAGACAAAGAAAATAAAATAAAATACATAGCATAAGAGTATAGTCAACAAAGTATCAAAGCATTTAATGCAACATACTTCAGCCATGCTTATTAAATAGATAAAGATATCACTTGTACCAGTTTTGTATACCCTGTATACTTCTATCCCAATATACTTCTTTCTTTATATCTTCTTCATCACCACTTCGTTTCATTTAAAAATAAAGCTAAGAAAGAAACTGAGAAAAAGAACGTCATTCAAAACTCAAGCAAAACAATACAAACTAGAGATCAAAACCAGAAGGCTTTCAACTTGAATTATCAAAACCTGTTTCAACATTTTTCTCTGTTCTTCTTCTGGGTAAACAAGGTGAGCAACTTTGTTTTTCTAGACTTCTTTGTTTTGACCAAGTGAGTAAACATCTAAATTTAAATCGTAAGTAGGTTAATCTGGTTGCTTAAGTAATTACTGTGATAATGATGCCTGCATGTAGTATAGTATAAAATCTGTAGATATGGTTGTAATTGTTTCTGCATGCCTGTAATTTGTGTTCCTCTGTTCATTCTTGAATCACAGAGTATTAAAAATAAACAAAAATTTAAATTTACCATATAAACACTTTGCAACTTTGAATTTTCAAATATATTAGTCAAGTTTAAATTCGTCTTGATTTGGAAAACATGCTAAGTAATATAAGATCAGAAGTTTCCTGTAAACAAGAAGAATGCAGTGAAAACTTATATAAGGTGACCAATAAGATGTTGAATTATATTGATTCATGTATATGTATTGAATCATCATTAAAGATTATGATTTTTAAAACAAAAAGTCAAATTTAAGATGTTGAATTGAATGAGGATTTAGAGGTTTACTGGGAAATGGGTTTTGGGTAATTTCTCGAGGCTGAAGCAACTAGGGTGGTCGGAATTGTTTGTGGAGACGGAGGAGGCTACGGGGTTGCCAGGAAAAATGGCTCGAGGTGGCGAAGAGGACTATGGCGATGATGGGGAGGAGTTTTTGTTTCTAACCCTAGTTTTAGGCAAGATCATGAAATCGATTCGTTCGTTCCCTCTGTTGCATCGAGTTCGATGGGACCACGGGGGATGGGTTCGTGAATGGTCAGGGCGTTCGTGGCCGGAAGTGCAGCGTCTCTGGTGGTCGAAGTTGATGATGTGGCGTGTTGACAGGTTTGTGGGGGTCGACAAAATCGAGTGTTCCAGGTTTTCAAACACGACCCCAAATTTTGATTTCGAATTGGTGGGACGGTGCGAGTGGTCGGAGCTCGATCTGGAGATGATCGTCGACATGCTCGGAGTCGCGGCGATGACTGGAGCTGGCCATCTCGTTTGTGCACGTGTACGCGTGTCATGGCGTATCTGGGTTTTCGAATGTGTTGGGGAATAAAGGGTTGTCTCGAGAAGAATGGAATTGGGCTCGAGCTCGTTGCAGGGAAAACTCGAGTGTGTTTTACAATGTTTTGAAAAAAAAGAAAAAGAACTGAAGTGTGGCTCGGGGAAAACCAGAATTGGCTCGGGTATATTTTTTTCCAGTTTTAGATGGAAGCCTGTTCTGTTGTTTTGAAAACTTAAAACTAAAATTTGAATGATCAAACAAAGTTTAAATTTAGTTTAAATTAACATGTTCCTGTTTTAAGATTTAAAACTTAATCTTTAAATTTTAAAACAAAGTCAAATTAAGTTTCAAAATAAAAGCTTAAATATAAATTCAAGTTTAGGATAAACCTCAGTTTGGAAATAATTGAGTTTTTAAATTCAAAATCCTTTAATAACTTTAAGGTGTTTAAGTATTTAAGTATATTTGAATTTAAAATGAAATTTAAATTGTAAAGGAAAGATTTAAACAAAGTTGAATCAAATTTTAAAAAAACATGGACTTAAATCTAAATTGGAAATCTAGATTTTGGAAATAAAATTAAGTTTTAAATATAAATGTTGAAATAAATTTTAAAATGAAAAGTATTGATTTAGAAATAACGTATTAATTAAAGGCTAATTGATGAATGATGATGATTAATGAATGATCAATCAATTAAAGAAAAATTTATCAAGGGATTTATGTACAATTACTCGATAAAATTAAATTGGGATTTATTAAAATAAGAAATTAAGAATAATCACTTATTGAAATAAATTAAGAATAATTAATAAAATAATAATTAATTAACGGTTAATAAAATTTTAAATGAATTAATTTAGGGAAAATTAATTTAAGGATGATTGAATAATTAAGGGTTAATTTTTCAATAATTTAAAAGTTGGTTAATCTAAATTAATAAATGATTAAAGAATAATTAATCAAAATGATTTATAATTTATTAATAATTAATTAACCAGGATTAGAAATTTATTCATAAGAAATTAATCTGATTTGAATTAAACAGACAATTAACTTACTTTACTTATTGATGTTTGGATTCTATTGGATGATTTGATTATTTGATATCCCTGATATGTGATGCTTTGTGATATACCCTGATTTATGATTGTGATCTGTGATAAATTATCTGTGATGTAATTTATTATCTGTGATATTTATATATCTGTAGATCTGTGCATGAACGATAAGCGTTATAGTTTATATCGCTTATCAACTATATCCTGTATTTTGATCTGTAATGATTGATGTTGCACTTCTGTGTAAAACCCCCAGACCACACTATTACACACACAAATATGGATTTCACGTGGAAATCGGTTAAGTCACAGATAATTTAAAGTTAATGTTTTTAAAATTGAAATTTTAATTTCAATTGATTTTGAAATTTGAAATTTGGGGTTTAAAATGAAAAGCTTTTGAAATGGAATTTCAAAGATAAAAGTTATTTTGGATAACTTAATCGAGTTTTGAAAATTTTAAATATATTTGATTTAAATTTGAATTCAAGTTTGAAATTGAATCCTATAATCTGAAACTAGGGATTAAAGATGATATAAATGCGTTTATATGAAGTTAAACCATTTAAAGGTAAAATTTTGATAATTTGGATTTAACCCAAGAACCTTAAACTCGTATAAATGAATCAGAATTTCCAAAATGATAACTGTTTGTTTTCATATGATAAAAGCTTTTAGATAAGAAAAGAAATTCCAGTTTAAATTAAAGGAATTTCAAGTGAATTGAAAAATGGATTTTCCAAGTTATGAATGAATTGTTTTTGAAAGCTATGTATTAAATCTGTTTATTTTTAACAGATTTAAAAGTGATGTTTTGTTTAAACCATTCGAAATGAAATCGTTTTGAAAACTATGAGTTAAATCTTTGATTTAAAGATTTAACGAGTTAATTAAACTGAAATGGAAATCGATTTGGAAAATCTGTGAATGAATCTTTGTGAAATTAAGTGAACTTTATGAATTGAATCTTTTTGTTTAAAGGATTAAAATGGTAATTTGATAAACCATTTGTAAAGAAAGTTTGGGTTTAAGTTGTGACTTAATTGAAATCCCAATATCCATATGTTTTTAAATATTTCGCTCACTTTTCGGGTTAGCCGGGAAATGACCTTTGGGTCATATAACCCATTCCGAATAGTGATACGTCGTATATGGATAGCATTTGAAGACCGGTGTTGAAGACCGGATATTTTTCGAAAATGAAAGGACAACCTGTCGAATGTCTCTGCACTGAGTCGCGCCGGTATAGAGATTTATATCACTCTTTTGTGACGGGAAGTCCGGACGTGATTGAAAGTTATCCGGAATTGCAAGGGCTTCGTGAGAAGTGCCTTCGGTTCTGTTCGAACCCGGAACAGACTTGTATGGATACATGTCTGACATTACACTTTGAGATATAAAGCCGATTTCTTTCAAATACATTTCTGTTGGTGGCGGAGAATTTATTCTCTTAGCTTAACACCCTTCTCTGAGACGTACGAGCTCAGAGGTTATGTAATTGAAATTTATCAGCGATATATCCCAATTTGGTAATGTGGCATGCTGAGTGTTGCTGTGTGATGATCAGTGTTTGATCATTTGCGATATGATCATTTGTTTGATCTTATATCTTTGTGATCATAGGTTGATCATTTGTTTGACCCGAAGCATGGCTTTGTGAACAAAGCGTAGCTTTGTGGACGAGACTTCGTCGAGCCTCACACCCCGGAAATGGTCAAAACAGGAAGGATGTGGCAAGGTTCTAGGGAGTAGCGCCCCTTAGTGTATGTCATTCCTTCTGGATAAAGGTGGTATCATGGTATGGAGCCCAGATACTTAACCTCTGTGGTTGCTGCAAATTTATTACTTTGTGGTTGTTGCGAATCGGGGATCCTCGGGAAGATCGGTGACGATCGGGGGATGGCATACGCGTGTCAGTATTTACCTATTTTTGCAGAGGTAACCCGGCCTTGTGTTGGCAGAGATCCGGTTAGGTTCTCGGGTCGTCTATTCCAGGGACGTACCCATCGTGGCATAGGAAGTTCCTTGGCCTGACCATTTGTTGGAAATCCAAAGAAACAATACGAGCCTTTACGATTTCAATTGTATAACCTGTCTCCTCAGGAGGCAGCTATAGCAGGCATAATATAATGGTACCTATGCTGGCTAAGATTAATATTCTACTTTCGAAATGTTTTCCACTATGCACTAATAATAATATCAAAAGGATTTGATTTTTGCGTAGTAAGCATCTTTGACTAACATAAGAAGAAATCTCCTCCAAGTCTGCGTTTGCATTGTGTGTGTGGTGGGAGGTCTTATGGTAGTTTCATTTTCCAAAAGCATTGCGAATTGACTTTAAAATTCTCTGCTATTTGTTTTAAAGATAAACTGTTTTTGTTGCTCACACCAGTCCCATGACTGATCTGGAGTTTATTGTTTCTTTCCTAAACTCTGGGTGCTCATAATTTTCTACACGAGCAGTCTAGAGTTGGGTTTTTCAGATATTCAGGTTTAGTAGATTTTCTGGAGCTAGTTCAGTCTTTGGATCGGACTGCACTTGCTTATCTTTATGCATCGTTATTGAGAGTTTATGCTATATCTGGATTAGTGCTTTGAAGATGGAGATTATCCGCTGCTGATGTTATCGTTTTCTTTTCCGCTGCTATTTGTTGTATCATATCTCTGATGTATATTGATATTCATTGTATCATTCTGTTGTATCAGATATTGTATATCAATGTATTATTCATTTATTCCGCTGTGTTATTTACTTAACTGTGTTATAAGCTCCGGCGAATCGGATTTGAACGGTCGAATCTATGACATTCGAGTACGATGTAAAGTATGGATGTCGATTTTCGAACGCGAAAATCCGGATCGTTACATTAATTCCTTCATTACAAAGTTCTACTAATTTTTTTCATTATAATTTTACATTTAAATGTCAATAATCAATCATTTCTATAATTATTTTTAACATTCTCTCAAGTTTTATCATGTTATTTCATATTTAAGTCCATATATATGAATTAATTAATGATCTAAAATTTGAACTTTAAAATAAATCCAAATAACTAATATTTATTATAATAATTCAACGGATTGTATACCACACTTATATTGACAAAAACTATAAAATTAATATTTCATTCAAATCCATATAACCTAAAAGATAAACATTAGTATCAAACTCGGTATTGCCTATAAAATGACAATTTAATTTTTCATAAAAATAAAATACATAAATCACCTAACACAAATACATACCTAAATAGTAAAATTTACCATATATTACACAAATTTTCAATTCTTTTTTCAGGTATCTTAATAAATTCCCCATATATTGCAATATATAAAAGGTATTTTAACAAATTTACCATATAAAAGGTAATAAATTTTTTAGGCATCTTAACAAATTCACCATATATATAACAATAAATTCAATTCTTTAAAAATATGAATAAAATTGTTTTTCTAAATCATAACGTGTGCAATGCTTGAGGTACACAGTTATATAATAGTATAGACATAATTTTCACTTACGGAAATTTTCTCTCTTATTAATTCTCATATGCTATTTAATTTTAAAATATTTTGATATAATTTGTGATTTTTAAAATTATTACTATTCTATAAATTCTCACCAACCAAATTGCATTCAAATGCACATCTTTTATAATTTCAAGAGTTAAATCCTTTTACTTAGTTTTCTGCAATATTGTACAGTCAAATCCATACATTTAAGTTAATTAAATATCCTAATTTAAACTATTCAAAATAAACTCAACTAAATACTCTTATTATTTTATCTATTAAATCACAAAATATAACCAAACATATCATATTTGTATTAACAAAAATGGGAAAAAAACTATTCAAATGTAAGAATATATAAATCACATAACAAACATTACATATATAAACGTTGGAAATGATTTTAATTTATGTTTTATTTACCTCAACAAATTATCCACTAAATAATTCCATAAACAATTCGATATCCTTCTTCTTAACACCAACTACTATTTTCTTCACGAGAATATGCACTAGTCCAAAAGTTTGCAACAAAGATCAATAATGGCGATGCATAATTGGTACACGAAAAGATAATAGTGCTGCACTGACCAGTATAAAAGAGCGAATGATTGAAAACGAATTCAGGGAAAGCAATAAAGTAACGTGGAATTAGAATCTCTAGGTCTGATATTTCAATGTAACCATATAGAAATAGACTTGACAATGCGGTCTGCCTTGTGTCCGTTTCTTATTTGTATGGTAAGTTATACATCCAACAATCTCCCCACTTATTGCCAGGCACAGTTCACAATATTCCAACTATGGTACAGTGAATACATCAATTTCATTATTCTTACCTTATGATAAAGACAACTGTTATCCCAACTTTTGGCAAAGCCGAGATACCCAAAGATTAACTGAAAAGCAATGATTATTAGTCATGAACATCGATTGTGCATCGCAGGTTCACCATGGATATCGATGAATTTTGTCTGAGTCCGGATTGGGCTACAATTGATAAGACACGTCGAGCAAAGCCGTGGGAACCAACGTTCCAAATTTCGAGACAATCCGAGTTCGTATGCTCAAGTTATCGCCGGTATAAAATGGAAGAGATATGTTATGGTTCGAATCCATCGTAGCCAAGCCCTAGGTCCAAATCCATCGACCCTGCATTACTTCGAATCCACGATAAGTACCATTGCTTCGAATCTATCAAAGCAACCTCAACATTCGAATCCATCCAAAGCCTCCCTTAGTTCGAGTCCATCAGAGTATTCCCGCCTTCGAATCCATAAGATAGCCTCACGTTCGAAACCATAAACCCAACCTTGGTTCGAATCCATCGAGTAAAAGGTTGTTCGAATCCATGAGCTGTGCATAGCTTCGAATCGATCAACATCACTCGAAACCATCGATTCGAGGACTTGCACAAGAGATCGATTCGAACTACTTGTCCCTCGATCAATACGAAGGAACGCACATTTGATCGAATCGAAGGATTATACCTTCAGATCCTTCTCTTTGAATCCACCAAGTAAACGTGACTAAAACCACGGATTTGACCCAGAAAACTCGGAGAAAAAGGGGGATTGACCCGGAGCACGCACGCCACGTCATCGTCTTCACGTGCAGAAGCATGGATTCGACCCTACGGATTCGAACCATATCGATTCGAACGAATCCATAGGGCGAAGAACGTCAACTTGAATCGATCATAACTTGAGATCTACAAGTCCAAACGCTATGAAATTTTCACAGAAGCTTGAGCCCATGTTGAAGAATGTCCACACCAAATTTTAGCTCGATTGGATGATTTCTTGATTGATTCGAACATAGCTTCGATTCGATCCCAAAGTGGGCCTGGATTTCCAGAAAGCGGACATGTGGGCTCCCTCACGTGCCAGAACTGGTCTCCCCTCAATTTAGGCGAAATATCAGCCTTCTACACCTATAAATAGAGCCCCTGGTCATTCAGAAAAGGGGTCGGACAATTTCGAGAGCTAAAGAGCGCCCAGACTTTGCCAGATTTACTAAGAATCACCACTGCTTCCTTAGATTCAGATTATAATCATAAAATCAGTTGTATTACATTAGAAGAAATTGTAATCATCAAGCGAATATCAATAAAATCATCAACTTCAGAGTGGACGTAGGCAAGATCGCCGAACCACTATAAATCTCGTGTTTCTGTTCATTATTTCTGAATTGTGATACTATGTTTGCTTAGATTTGAGATTTGTGTGTGAATATTGTTGATTTGTATTCATACGCTGGTGCTTTCACTACACTTGGTGTTTGTGACCATTTTTGGCGCAAACACTTTGGTGCTTTCACTGAGAAGAACTAGCACCCGCTACACCAGATTCAAAGTTTAGATTTGGAATTTTAAGGATTCAGATCTGACTCTATAATGACTCGACAAACTAGACAAAGAACTGAGAGGAGCCAACAGGCAGGAAGTCAAGAGGCATCCTCTGGCGCTGGAGAAGGACAAGCTTCGATCTACATTACTAGAGATGAGATGGAGGCTATGAATAACCTAATGCAGGAACGAATGATGAAAAGCCAACAAGAGATGCTGCAGAATTTCTTCAAGCAGATGAGAGCTGCAGGGGCACAGAACCCTGGACCAACTACAGCGGCTGTGAATGTGGAACAAGGAGCTAGGGCTATGGAACCCAACGGAGGACAGAATACAGAACCAGAAGGCAATCAACAAGGGCATGGGGGCAGGCCCGCAAGATCCGACGTAGAAGGACCTTTTGAAGGAGCTCAACCGGCTAGGGCCAACACAAATGCTAACGAGCCACCCGAAGAGTACGTACCAGAATTCCCTACGAGACTCGGAGGGCAAGACAGAGACATGACAAGGGGGCAGCCCCTAGATGGAGATGAAAGAATGATTGGCCTAGTGAGACGACTCATGAGAGGGGGATTGTCAGGCGGAGGATTGGAAGAGGTTAGTCGAAGTCCGTTCGCTCCAAATATCCGAAATGCAAGGAACCCTCCAAAGTTCAAACTACCGATGCTGGATCCTTATGATGGAAAGTCAGACCCGACCATGCATATCACCAGATATATCAGACACATGGAAGTGCTGGGAGCATCTGAGGAAGTAATGGCACGATGTTTCCCCTTATTCTTGTCAGATTTGGCTGCGCTTTGGTTTAGACAGCTAGAGACAGGATCAATCAGGACATGGGGCGAGCTTGTGGATTGTTTCTAGAAGCAGTTTAGGGTTCACATAACGCGACCCAAGAGCATGATGACTTTGGCATCAATAAAGCAAAGGACCGGAGAGTCCATAAAAGATTTTCTGTTATGATTTAATGCAACGGTGGCTTCTGTAGATCGCCCGGACCCATCGATGATTTTGATGGCGGCAGTGGCAGGAGTTGGAGAAGGCACCGAATTCAAAGACTCTTTGACTAAAGATCCACCGCAAGATCTTGGAGAGTTTTTCCATGAAGCTGAAAAATTCATTCGATTAGAGGAATCACGAGCCGAGAGGCAGGAAATAAATGTTGCACAAGGCGAAGGAACCGCCAGGGAACAGTCCAGGGCGGACAAAGGAAAGAGAAAGCAGGATGACGCACATGATGGTCCTGATAAACGAAAGAAATTCTGAGAGCCCAGATTCAGGAAATACACAGACTTGGTGGCAGGATTGGAACGAATTTACACCGAAACTCGGGGGCAACTCCCCTATCGAAAACCACTGAGGAGAGATCCCATAGAGCGGGAACGTAGAACCGGAAAATATTGCCTATTCCATGAGTTAGATGGGCACACAACCGACGAATGCCGCCACCTAAGGGATGAGGTGGAAGAGCATGCTAGGAGTGGTAGATTGCCACAATATATCAAAGAACGGGCAACGATAGTAAGACCTGAACAACCTCCACCTAATAGGAATGATCCTGGATCGGGATCACGACTCGTCATCAACTAATCGTGATGGCAAGGGCCAAGTTCAAGATTTGGACTCTGGTCGATTAGTTTTCTTAGATTTGATTTCCAAAATAAAACGGCTATCCCACTTACTCATGTACGGGAACCAGAGAGATCACTAGGCATGCTCTAAGATGGAAATAGACCGCTCCGCCCGGAGAGGCATTGTCTTGTTTTTCCTGGTGTTTGAGATTGAACATCTAGAATTTGAATTTAATAAAGAAACACTTATTAAAATAAACCTTTTAACCGGAGAGTTAAAGGATGAACATTAAATATCAATATAAACATGATCGCTTTATGACCTTACCCGGAGAGGCGGGGTCCGGAGTGCAAGAAGTGAGTTGCTTCGCCGGAGAGCGACAGGATCGACTCACTTAAGCATCGTTTCCCATTCACCGGAGAGTGATTGGATCGGGATTCGATAAGAGCCCGGAGAGGCTATGATCGGCCCACGATTTGGGCCATGACATCGCTTAATGTTTAGATACACTGAACCGGAGTGCAAGAATTGAGTCGCTTCGCCAGAGAGCGACAGAATTGACTCACTTAACGCTGTTTCCTCTTCACCGAAGAGTGACAGGATGGGATTCAGCAAGAGCCCGGAGAGGCTATGATCGGCCTAAAGATTTAGGTCATGACATCGCTTAATGTTCAAAAACACTGAACCGGAGTGCAGGGGGTGTAGCCGCTTCGCCGGAGAGCGACAGGATCGGCTCACTCATCGTTGTTTCCCCTTCACCGGAGAGTGACAGGATGGGATCCAGTAAGAGCCCAGAGAGGCTACGATCGGTCCAGAATGACCAAGACATCGCTATATGCCCTAGCTGGGGCCAGAGTGCAAGGGATAGAAAGCAACGCCGGAGTGCAATAGGATCTTTCTATTCAATCGCTAAATCTAGAATGGGTTTGACAAGGGTCCGGAGTGACCATCAATAGTACGGAGAGACCGTAGAATTTCATTCTTAACTTCCACTGGAAAAAAATGATAACAATTCGGCTTCGAACAGCCATGGACTTGATTGAAAATGCTATAAGCTATGAGTAAAACATGAACTCACTGCATTTAACTTGAGACTGATCAAAACACGCCTTTTACCAAAAGGCATGTTTTGGGGGGCAAAATGTTATCCCAACTTTTGGCAAAGCCGAGATACCCAAAGATTAACTGAAAAGCAATGATTATTAGTCATGAACATCGATTGTGCATCGTAGGTTCACCATGGATATCGATGAATTTTGTCTGAGTCCGGATCGGGCTACAATTGATAAGACACGTCGAGCAAAGCCGTGGGAACCAACGTTCCAAATTTCGAGACAATCCGAGTTCGTATGCTCAAGTTATCGCCGGTATAAAATGAAAGAGATATGTTATGGTTCGAATCCATCGGAGCCAAGCCCTAGGTCCGAATCCATCGACCCTACATTACTTCGAATCCACGAGAAGTACCATTGCTTCGAATCTATCAAAGCAACCTCAACATTCGAATCCATCCAAAGCCTCCCTTAGTTCGAGTCCATCAGAGTATTCCCGCCTTCGAATCCATAAGATAGCCTCACGTTCGAAACCATAAACCCAACCTTGGTTCGAATCCATCGAGTAAAAGGTTGTTCGAATCCATGAGTTGTGCATAGCTTCGAATCGATCAACATCACTCGAAACCATCGATTCGAGGACTTGCACAAGAGATCGATTCGAACTACTTGTCCCTCGATCAATACGAAGGAACGCACATTTGATCGAATCGAAAGATTATACCTTCAGATCCTTCTCTTCGAATCCACCAAGTAAACGTGACTAAAACCACGGATTTGACCCAGAAAACTCGGAGAAAAAGGGGGATTGACCCGTAGCATGCGCGCCACGTCATCGTCTTCACGTGCAGAAGCATGGATTCGACCCTATGGATTCGAACCATATCGATTCGAACGAATCCATAGGGTGAAGAACGTCAACTTGAATCGATCATAACTTGAGATCTACAAGTCCAAATGCTATGAAATTTTCACAGAAGCTTGAGCCCATGTTGAAGAATGTCCACACCAAATTTCAGCTCGATTGGATGATTTCTTGATTGATTCGAACATAGCTTCGAATCGATCCCAAAGTGGGCCCGGATTTCCAGAAAGCGGACATGTGGGCTCCCTCACGTGCCAGAACTGGTCTCCCCTCAAATTAGGCGAAATATCAGCCTTCTACACCTATAAATAGAGCCCCTGGTTATTCAGAAAAGGGGTCGGACAATTTCGAGAGCTAAAGAGCGCCCAGACTTTGCCAGATTTACTCAGAATCACCACTGCTTCCTTAGATTCAGATTATAATCATAAAATCAGTTGTATTACATCAGAAGAAATTGTAATCATCAAGCGAATATCAATAAAATCATCAACTTCAGAGTGGACGTAGGCAAGATCGCCGAACCACTATAAATCTCGTGTTTCTGTTCATTATTTCTGAATTGTGATACTCTGTTTGCTTAGATTTGAGATTTGTGTGTGAATATTGTTGATTTGTATTCATACGCTGGTGCTTTCACTACACTTGGGGTTTGTGACCATTTTTGGCGCAAACAACAACTTAGATTAATAACCACAGTATATGAACTGAACTACATTGTAGATTCCAAATACAGATTGTTCGATGAGAGCTGTAACATAAGAGATGTATGATTTTAAACAAACAAGCATGAATGGTGTGCTATTTCATAAATGTCTGAGAAATTTAACCAAA
This sequence comes from Allium fistulosum, assembly GCA_030737815.1. NCBI lineage: Eukaryota > Viridiplantae > Streptophyta > Magnoliopsida > Asparagales > Amaryllidaceae > Allium > Allium fistulosum. The sequence goes on from CM060905.1 coordinate 1,279,569,004, forward strand.
CCACATTCTTTGTGTGACAAGAGAGAAAGTGCAGAAAAGAACAAAACTGTAGCGCAATATGAAGGCTAAAACTTTTAAAAGCAACCGCTTGTCAAAAAAAATAAGATAATTATTGGGTATCGTGGCTTATTTTTCAAATTAATATGTTGCCAGCAAGCTATTACTGGCGGCACTAGCAGAAATCTGAAGTAGTTCAACAAACTACAGGTACTTGGCAGGAAATACAAGCAAGAGACGAGTTGCAATCCAATGGATTCTTTTTGCCAATACCAAACTATGCAAACCAAGAACTTATCCTTGCATATTAAAAGAATAACATCCATCAATTTCACAGTGACTAAAGGGAATTGATGCTCTCACTTTTCTATTTCTACTTCATGCACTCCTATATTATATGTGCAAACAATTAGTCTTACATCGATCACTTCGTGTGATAATATTTTTTATGCAAACAAATAGTAAGCACAATCACAAATATAGCTATTCATATCATATAACTGCAATAGATTACTCACCAAAATATGATGTTCCCTCCTACCAACATCCAAACACCAAAATCTTAGCTACACACAGTCATCACCGCTCCACCGCGAGCCCTGCCTGCGTCGCGATCTTGACACTCTGCTCTAGCCATGCTGCTACCGCATCGTGCCCTTTATGTCGCCTCCAAAGCTCCAGCCTAGAATTGTGCGTGCGTCCCAACTCCTTGTGTCACAATTTGCATCACATCAACCAAATCCTAATCGTGCATCCCTCTCCTCTACACATGACATGGCTTACTGACAGCAAGCACCAACCTGACGCACGCTATTTGCCCCATCATCATTGACAACCACCGCAAGCTCCTCCTTTTCTAATGTGCATCCCTTTCTTTAGTTACACGTATAAATCATGGAGCGGTGAGGGTAGAACAAGATTCCATCAACGTGGGGAAAAGTGACTTAATTGTAGGAAAGTTGAATTAGGTTTAGGGTTTGAGTGGGAACGAATTAATGTAAAATGTGGGAATGAAAATAATGGGGGAGTATTGGGGGGTGTCGGAGGCGGCTCCCTGAAGAAGCATTACCCAGCGGGTGCTATTTTAAACGAAACAAAATAAAATAAATAACACAATGGAAAGAGGAAGGTATCCATTAGCATTAACAAAAACTAGCTTTTTTTGAGTGTTTCTTTTTTACTTCTTCCGAACATGGATTGCCAAGGATAAGTGGCAAATGATTCCGTGAGCTATCAATATTAGATTTAAGAAAAAATATAAGTAAATAAATTGGATGGGGAAGTAAATAAGATTTAATTATTTATATTAATGTAACCATTAGATGTAAATCTTAATGTTTAATTAATTGGTCATTTTAAATCTAATCAAATCAGAGATTAGGAAGAAGTAATCAAAGGAGATCGACGTTGAATCAAAATAAATTAGCGTTGAAAAGGAAATAAATAAACGAGAATCAACGAACATTAAAACAAACATCAATAAGAGAGAACGAATTTCAAAGAAGGAAATAGTATGAAATAAATGTAAATAATTGACATTAACTACACTCGAACGTTTACTTAATGTGGAAAAAAGTAATTAACGTTGATTAATCAGGTGAATATGGTAAAAAAAAATATTAATGTTATTTAACATTAGTGGATATGTTACAGAATAAAGAGAATATGTTACAGAATAAAGAGGATGGAGACATTAGAAGGAGAACAATTTTATTAAATTTAGATATATTTTACAATACAATCAAGCTTTATATTTATAGACTCCTTATGCAGTGCATATTACAATAATGCCCTTTCTTATTTAGCATATTCATCCCTATTATTATTATATATTACAACACTCCCCCTTGAATATGCGTATGTAAAGATGATAAGAGTAATTGCCTCATTAAAAACCTTGTTATGAAAAACCCAGTGAAAAAAAATCATAAACAAGGAAAAGAGTGCAACTTAATTTCATCTTTAAGTAACATATATTTTATAATGTTACTACGAGAGTTGATACTTCTGGATCAAGATAATGCCTCATTAAAATCTTACTAATAAAAACCCAGTGGGAAAAATATTAGTGAAGGAAAAAGAGTACATTATAGCGTATTTCATACGCTCCCCCTGAATTATAACGCATTATTCAATTAGTCTGTTGATGCAGATGACACATACCAATTTTGTACACCATCTTCTGGAATGTTGATTTTGGAAGCGCCTTTGTGAATAGATCCGCCGGATTTTCTTGGGATCGGATTTGTTTCACTTCTATCTTATTATCCTTTTGTAGCTCATGTGTGAAGAAAAATTTAGGAGAAATGTGTTTCGTCCTATCACCCTTAATGTAGCCCGCTTGAATTTGAGCTACGCAAGCTGCATTGTCTTCGTAAATAATGGTTGATCCTTCTGTTACTGATGGGAGTTGACAGCTTTTTCGAATATGCTCAATCAGTGATCTCAGCCAAATACATTCTTTACTTGCCTCATGCAGTGCTAGTATTTCAGAGTGATTGGATGATGTTGCTACTAATGTTTGTTTTGTAGATCGCCATGAAATTGCTGCATTGTTGTTATTAAACACATATCTAGTTTGTGATCTTGCTTTATGTGGGTCAGAAAGATAACCTGCATCAGCATAGCCAACTAGATTTGGATTATTGCCTGTGTTATAGTAAAACAAACCCAAATTTGTCGTTCCACGAAGATATCTCATGATATGTTTTATACCATTCCAGTGTCTTTTTGTTGGTTCTGAAATGTATCTTGCTAGAAGATTTACTGAAAATGCAATATTTGGTCTTGTGCATTAGGCCAAATATAATAATGCACCAATGGCACTAAGATATGGCACTTCTGGGCCAAGCACATTCTCATCTTCTTCTTTTGGACGGTAAGGGTCCTTTTTAATATCTAAAGATCTAACAACCATTGGCGTACTAAGTGGATATGCTTTATCCATTTGAAAACGTTTTAGAATTTTCTCAATGTAGTTTGATTGATGGATTAATATACCATCAATACTATGCTCAATCTGTAGACCGAGACAGTGCTTAGTTTTGCCAAGATCTTTTATTATAAATTCCTTCTTTAAATAATTTATTGTTTCATCAATCTCTTCTGGAGTCCCAATCAAATTTATGTCATCAACATAAACTGCTAAGATAGCAAATCCCTTTATCGATTTCTTTATAAAGACACATGGACAAATGAGATTGTTTTCGTATCCTTCTTTTACCAAATATTTACTAAGACGATTATACCACATCCTTCCAGATTGTTTCAAGCCATATAGTGATCGTCTTAGTTTTAATGAGTACATGAACTTTGATTTTGCTTCATGCAATTTATATCCATCAGGAATTTTCATGTAAATATTGGTATCTAATTCACCGTAAAGGTAAGCTGTCACAACATCCGTTAATCTTATATCGAGTTTTTCAGAAACTACAAGGCTTATCAAATATCAGAATGTTATGACATCCATAACAGGGGAATAAGTTTCCTTAAAGTCAAAACCTGGTCTCTGTAGGAAACCTTATGCGACAAGTCGTGCCTTGTACCTCACAACTTCATTTTTATCATTTCGTTTTCTAACGAATACCCATTTATAACCTACTGGTTTAACATTTTATGGTGTTTTCTCTATTGGTCCAAATACACCATGTTTTTGAAGTGAATCTAGTTCCGCTTGGATAGCATCTTTCCATTTTGGCCGATCGTGTCTTTTTCGACATTCATTTATACTATTTGGTTCATTATTATCATTCTCATTACGGTCATGACTTTCAATTATTTCAGTAGCTACTGCGAATGAGAATATATCATCAATTATTATTTTACTTCGATCTCATATTTCTCCATAGTTCGTATAAAATATTGAGATCTCATTATTATTAGGTACCATTCTATCGTAGGAAGCTTCTTTTATCTCTTCTGAGATAATAGTTCCTTTCTCACTTCTAGGAGAATTGGGATTTTCATTTAAGTGATCCTTTTGATCATTTATAACCTCTTCAGGAGGTTCCTTAATTGATGATTTTTCATTAGACTTTCTTTTTCTAGGCGCCAAGTCTTTTGAACCAATTGGCCTTCCACGTTTTTGTCTTGCTTTAGATTCATTTGCTGCTATATTTACTTTTGATCCTTTAGGGACATCAATTTTTGCTGGTGTATTTGCTGCTGGAATGTGAGATTTAGTTATTTTTGCAGTGTCACTAAATGCATCTGGCAGTTGATTTGCAATATTTTGAATATGCAAAATTCTTTGTACCTCATATTGGCATTGTTTGGTACGTGGATCCAAATTGCAAGCCCCCAAGCTGAAACGGGTAGTTTTGATTGCATAAGCAATGGCCTTGCAATAAGTTGCAAGCGCTTAATTAATGATTCTGCTAGACCATTTTGAGTATGAACATGAGCTACTGGATGTTCAATTTCAATTCCCAATGATAGACAATAGTCATCAAATACTTGAGAAGTAAATTCTCCAGCATTATCTAGTCGAATTGTTTTAATTTGATGATCAGGGAAGTGTGCTCTCAATTTTATTATTTGAGCAAGTAGCTTGGAAAATGCCAAATTTCTTGTAGAAAGTAAACAGACATGTGACCAACGAGTTGATGCATCAATCAATACCATAAAATATTTGAATGGTCCACATTCAGGGTGGATTGGGCCACATATATCACCTTGAATTCTTTGTAGAAATGTTGGAGATTCAGAAGTGATTTTACTATATGAAGGTCGAGTGATTAGTTTTCCTTGTGCACATGGGGCACATAAGTAATCACTTGGTAAATTCAATTGGTTTGATAAATCATGTCCATTTGAGTTTTTGGCAATTTTACGCATCATAGTTGATCCAGGATGACCCAAGTGCTCATGCCAAAGAATTAATGTCTTTGTATTTGTGAGCTTCTGGCTCATGTTTATAGAGTGAGATTCAACTATGCCAATTTTTGTAAAATATAAACCAGTTGAAATTGTACCAAATTTTTCTAGGATAAGCTTCTGGCTTTCAATTCTAGAAATAACACAAAGATATTCTTTGTTGTTTTCATTTATAGTTTCAATATGGTATCCATTCATTCTTATATCTTTAAAACTCAGCAAATTTCTTTTAGAGTTGCTTGAGTATAATGCATTCTGAATAAAGATATGCGTACCAATTGGTAATATTATATGGGTTCTTCCGGACCCGTCAATTATATTAGCAGATCCAGCTATAGTGGAGACTTTAGCTGTGAAATTTTTAGATAGTTTAGAGAAAAACTTCTAGTTTTTCAAAATTGTATGAGTAGTTGCACTATCTAATAAGCATATATCATCACCCAAATGGCGTTCCATACCTTAAGAATTAAAGACAATAATTAGTCAATCATTAAAAATTTGTATGCATAAATAAATCTAATGTAAACAAACAAAGTAATATGATTAAAATAGGCTACTGATTGAAAACAACATCCACATTACACATTATTTTTAACTAGTACTGCAAAGGGAAATACAAATAAACGAACACTAACTTCAAACTGACATGCAAGCTAATTAAGGGAAAAAAAACCAAAACCACATAACAAACATCAAGTTTAATAGATCAGCTCGGTCATATCATTGATCATTGCACTTAGATTTTCATCATTAATGAAGTTTCCATTGTCATCTTCGAAGAAATCATCTAACTTCAGGTTAGTGTTTTCAGATAACTTTTCGGCATTATTTGCCTCAATATTCTTTGATCGATGATATTCTTCAACTCTTTTCTTTGATGATCTACATGTACGTGACCAGTGACCAGATTGTCCACATCTATAACAAACTTCCTCATAATGATTTTTATTTTCTGCAGCTGAATCATTGTTCTTTACATGCTCAATTTTCATTTGTTACTTTTTAATGTTGGTGGTTTTGTTAACTTTAAAACCACCATAACTGCCTTTGTTGGAGTTATATCCACGTCCATGTCCTCTACCTCGATCTCGACCCTTACCTCTTCCAAAGTGGGCAAAATTAGCATTAACTTCAGGTAATGCAGTTGAACCAGTTGGTCTTGAGGAGTGATTTTTTATAAGCAATTCATTATTTTGTTCAGCAATTAGTAAGCATTCTATGAGCTCAGAATATTTTGTAAAATGACGCTTTCGATATTGCTGCTGCAGCAGTATATTCGAGGCATGAAATGTTGAGAAAGTCTTTTCAAACATTTGTGCGTCATCCACCTTTTCTCCACATAATTTCAGTTTAGAAGTAATTCTAAACATTGCAGAATTTTATTCTCTTACAGACTTAAAGTCCTGAAACCACAGGTTCAACCACTCTTTCCTGGTGTTTGGAAGTATGACCATCTTCTGGTGGTCATAACGCTCCTTCAGGGAGTTCCATAAGTGGAGAGGGTCTTTTTCAGTCAAATATTCTGTTTTTAGATCGTCGTGGATATGACGTCTTAAAAATATTAAAGCCTTTGCTTTGTCTTGCTGGGACATAGTATTGTCATTTTAATGGCATTTTCTAAGCATTGAGATTTCAAATGAATTTCAGCATCTAGTATCCATGATAAGTAGTTGTCTCCAGATATATTTAAAGTTTTAAATTCAAGTTTGGCGATGTTTTCCATTTTGTGAACTGGTCAATTTGTCACTTTAACAATCGACTATACTTGCTGTTTTAAAGGAAATAAGAAATAGAATGTATGTAGATATATTATAAAAGACTCTTCTGCACTAATATATACTAGGATTTTGAATATGAATAGCCTTAGAGTTAGGATGGTTAGAAGTGGAACGGTTAGAGTAATTAATATCTAATTACTTGCTGAGAAGTTGGAAAGTTTGAAGGTGAACAGGTTGAGAAAAATAATTGATTCGCATTCCTTCGTGCTGATAACCTGTTACAGAATAAAGAGAATATATTACATAATAAAGAGGATAGAGACATTAGAAGGAGAACAATTTTATTGAATTTAGATATATTTTACAATACAATCAAGCTCTATATTTATAGACTCCTTATGCAGTGCAGATTACAATAATGCCATTTCTTATTTAGCATATTCATCCCTATTATTATTATATATTACAACAGGATACTTAATTTCTGAGCGAAATTAAGGTTAATCAGCTTAGAACAAAAATAGTATGAAATAAACGTAAATGGGATGAGAGAAAAGAATATACATTAATTAACAAAAATGCTTATCTTTGCTTACAAGTTAGGATGCAATTGATTCGGGTACCGATAAATACAAACCTAACTCCTCACTGTTCTTATCATATTTTTTGAATCAAAAGTGAAGCTCCATCGTGTTCTTATCTCCATGATTCTATGAAATTAGACTTTATTCAGAAATGCGGTATTTTTGAAATGACTTATATATTTGAAGTGTTGTCCTTGAAACTAATTATCCAAAAATGTTGTCCTAAAATGCTATAACCTATTTAAATAGGTTATACGTTGATCAAATAGATATTACGTGTAGGGGTCATTGATCTCTATAGCTAGAACCGATAAACTGGCGTTTATGCTGCAAAGTGTACAGTTCTTATTTAAGAAGTATTGAGCGGTCGGGGTTATTAGGCAGTGTAAGTTAAATGTATACATATGCATATGCATATGTATGTATGTGTGTATGTATGTACATACGTATAGTGTGCCTTAAAGAACGTTAAGTTAAGCATATAGTACGCATACATAAGATTTAACGGATTAATTGTAATTAATAGACATAACATTTAAATATGAATTAATCGTATAAATTAATGGGATGGATAAAGTATGTAATTTTCCAATTACCGGAACATTGTTATGACCCCGTCCTCATAACAACCCACGGGTCAGGTTTAGAAGAACAAGATATTAGTGTGAAACAGGAACAACAAATGATGAAGTCTTCTCCTTCCCTAAGCGCTGACGAGACAATTAAATATCCAAGGAATGATATTATGAGGTAGTAGCCTTACTCAATATGTATAATATATTATATTTTCAGTTCTGCTTAAGTTTGATATACTTGTGTTTATTATAGGTTACCAAATACATATCCTAACGAATTTAGGTTTTAATTTTTGTTAAAATTCAGGCCCATTTCATAATTAATTTATACTTAAGAGCGTTACTGCACGCACTTCACACGTGAATTATATTTCTACAAACTATATACGTTTAGCGCATTCAAGAGAAGATGATTTTTAGAAATATTTAACAATATTTTTGCATTGAATCATTTGTTGTTGGTATTTTATTTATATGTTGCAACATCTAATTTTTTTAGTTTGATTTTTTATTTATATTATTAATTAATAATTTATTTGTTAGATCTCAATTTTAACTTATATTAAGATTCAATAGTATAGTATTTATAGATAGACGTTTTTAATTTGTAAAAAAAATTATTTGTTAGATCTTATTTTTAAGTGATATTAAAATTTGAAAATATTTGTAGACAGACATTTTGAATTTATAAAAAAGATTTAATTGTTAAATCCTATTTTTAAGTAATTTTGATATTAGGGACATTAATTAACAAAAATGCTTAATTTTGCTTACAAGTTAGGATGCAACTGATTCGAGTACCGAACAGACCTAACTCCTCACTGTTCTTATCATATTTTTCGAATCAAGAGTGAAGCTCCGTCATTTTTATTTACATCATCGGTGACATCACAATTATTTTTTTGTCCAAAAATGAAAAAAATATTATTATTCCTTATTATTGTTTAAATAGTTATATAAGTATTTGTAAAAAAAAAGCGTGTGCGGCTTTTGGTGGTCAAAAAACCGTTTATTGATAGTACTATTTTCGTTCATATTATCGATATTTTTCGACGAATATATCTTTATAAACATTTTTCCAAAACAAAATCACATTTATAATTTATCACGTATAACATGATTATTTATATTTAATAAACCTAATTCGAATATTTAAAATTAATTAAATGTTCCAAATCAAAATGATAAAATTACGGACTGTTACACGTTAGAACAATTTTAATTTATTTATCTCAACAAATTATCTAGTAAATAATTCCTAAAAAGTTTCATATTCTTCTTCCTAATACGGATTATTATTTTCTCTACGTGAACGGACAACCAAAATCTGTTAAATAATAGTAAAGCAAAAGTATTTCTTGCTCTTTTATATTTCTAATTATTTTCTCCTCTCTCCTTAATTCCCTTCGGATCTTTTATTTTCAAATTTCTACGGTTTATCATTATAATAAGTATTACAAAGTTTTATTAATTCTTTTTGTAACAACCCGCAAATTCGTAGCAATTAATTATCGACATTAGGTGATTAAATCGTTCGTAAATTTTTATTGGAATTAAAAATCAATTTGAAATTCTTTTATAAACATGGTTAAAAGTATTTGGGCTTTAAATAAATATACCTTTTTATTTTATAATGGCCCTTTGTTTTGATGAAGGGATGATACCAGTACCATTCTTTATCTGGCATTCATTCTCAACCCTAGACCTAAAACGAACGATAATGGCGACGATTTCCTCTTCGTTTTCTCGATCAAAAATTAGGGCTTCGCAGCCTTGATCGCCGATCTATTTCTGGCCGTTGCTGCTTGCAATCGATTCCAGTTAGCTCGTTTCTCTGAGTTGCTCTTGGCCCTCTGTAATCGATCGAGTTTGAATGATCGTGTGTTTGAATTACCGATCGATCGTCTTCCTCTTTGCTCTCTGAAGATTAGGGATTTGCGAAAATTCGAAGGCGTCGTTCAGTCGAAATTATTATTTGGTGCTTGCGACTCCTTCTCTTGAGTTCGTCTCCGCTTCGAACGAGGTGAGTAAAATCTCGCATCTAATTCATTCTGGTTATGGTACTTCTGCAATGAGGCTTTTGATTTGAATACTGTTTATCTTGGCCATTGGTTTTCGTTCGATGTTGATAAGCGAGGTTGTTATAAGAATTCCTAGTGTGCTATGTCGCTCGACTTGGTTTGTTGTTAATGATTTACGACCTGATTACACATTGTTTTCGGTCATTTTAAAATCGAGAATTTCTCGTTGACTTCGATATGCTTTTATGACTTCGGTCATTGTTTACATGTGCATTGGTCCATTGGTCCATTGTAGTTTGGCGTGGTCTTCATGTACTTGGCTTCTTTGTAGTCTCTGGTATTTACTTCGAGACAGTGTTACTTGGGTACTATCAGGTCCATATTGCATTTACATTTGGTCATATGCGAGAAACAGATAAATTGCATTATTCATTTGCAGTTGTATTTAGTTACACTGACTTGGTACCTACCTGCTTGCATTTGCAGTCACTAGTATCACTGCTTCATACTGATACATTGGTTATCTTATTCATGTCTTCTTGAATTGTCACTGGCACTTAATTGTTCATTGATTTCAATTGTTATATACATGAATGTCTATACTTGAATTTGTATTACTGTTTGTTTCACTGCAGTGTACACGCAGCATGGAGTCAGTTTCCTTGTCGTGCTTACATTCTTGAAACTATATTGACTTCACTTGCCTGAGTTGCACTTGAAACTTGAGTTTACCATTTTGTATTTCTTGAAGCTGCCTGAACTTGTAGCCTTTTCTGAGCTGTTTAAATTCATGGCCTTGAGCACCTGAACTTGGTTCATGTGCACTTGGACACCTGATACACATCTGCCTTATCCTGGTCTTGATGTAACCTTGATTGTGCTATTCAATGATGCTTACTGCCTTGACATCTTGTTTACTGGTGCCTTTGTTTCCCTGTTGCATTCAACTTGATAGTGTTCTTCACTGTTTGCTTTCACTTGTATAGTTACCACCGTCACTTGAAGTTTGTATTCATTTTGACCTGTTTATTCAAGACTATATATGTGCATATATACATATGATGTGTGTATGTATATCTTCTTGAATTTAAATGCAGAGTTTGTCCATTTTGTTGCTGGTCTGGTTGCTTGGCATATTCCTGTATTTCTCTGGATTCTCCTCTGTTGCACTTCACTGTCGTGCTTCACTGCTTCCCTCTATTTGTCACTTGAACTTGTCAAGTTGTGTCTGCACTTGTATCTCTTGTGCACTTTGACTCTCTTGTGCACTTGACCATGTGACTGTCATCTATATTGAGATTGATTATTATTGCTTCTATGCGCTAATAACTGAGTTTGAATTAGACTGACCCGGGTATTATTTTCTTTTGAATGTAATACTCGGGTCAGACCGAGTATTTACAGGTTGTAGATTTTTAGCTTTGGGTTGCTGCTAGAGCTATGAAGAGTTTTTATATCATTTGAAGTGGTCTTCGTCTTGTTGTAGTAGTCAGTGGGTCTGTTTTAAGATGATAATGTATTCATGTATATTAGTCGATAATGTACTTGTATATATAACTTCTTGAGTCGACAGTTGTAGTTGTATCATTTGTATTGTGTCAAATGTATTGTAACTGATATCAGTTATTATATATATGAGACTTTTCGTTCCATCTTTATTCCGCATTTATGTTATCTATGTTATTTTTATATCTATTGTCCTAAACTATTATAGCCACTGTGTAGTAGCTTTGAGTTTGTATCGGTATGTCGGTTTTCCTCTAAAAATGAAATGCAATGTTTTATTATCTGACATATCGGTGCTCGCACAAGGCAATTACATAGATGGTCGCTCCTCAACAGCCTTATTCTCCGTGCTAGTTGACAGCACTACACCGTAGTGTTCTTGGCTAGCGTGGGTATAGAGGTGGGGCGTCACACTTTTCATTGTCATTTTACATTTAAGTGTCAATAATTAATTATTACTATAATTATTTTTAACATTCTCCTAAGTTTTATCATGTTATTTTACATTTAAATTAATTAATCGTCTAAAAATTAAACTTTAAAATAAATCCAAATGACTAATATTTATTATTTGGTCTAATAGGTCCTAAAAAATAATAGTTCAACGTATTGTATACCTTACTTATATTGACAGAAACTATAAAATTAATATTTCATTCAAATCCATATAACTTAAAATTTCCACAATATATACAAAACTATCTTTTGTCTATTACATTATTTTGCATTCGAATTTACATAATTTATTAGTTTTTAAAATTTGTCCTTTATTGTGACGACCCGACTTTCCACTCCCGGAAAATCGCATCGACAGTAAGAAAGAAAGGGGTGAGAAATAGAAAAGAGAAGAAGAGAAAAGAAAACAACAACAGATACTCACAGCGGAAACGAAACGAAATATAATATATCACATAAATATTACATAGTATCATATACATCATCTATCAGAGTTACATAGATTACACATCACATACTAGACAGTTATAAACATCTGTCTAGTTATTACATCTCAACACAATACAGATCAATACAAAGATCGACACAGCGGAAAACTACTATCTATATCTACAACGCCGAAGCCTCCTGCTCCATTGCTCCTCCAGATTACTCGTCAAAGCTAAACCTGAATCCCTTGGCTACTCGTAAAAATTTGAGTACCCAAGAGTTTATAAAACAGAAATAAACAACTTGGGTCAGACATGGGTCTGGTGTGAGTAACAGGTTAAACTTGTTTAACTTCAAAACCTTTTGAAAGAAAAGGTATCACGTAAGATTCCCCACCAATAAATATGGGTAAGTTTTTACCTTACGCTAACCAAAACATTTGATAGGAAATTCGATTGTATTATAATAGGTCTAGGGTTTTCAAATAAATATGAAATAGCTGGAATGCTTACATCTCACGTTCCAACATAGTTGGGCACAACTAAAACGTACGGCACTTATTGGAGTTTGGATTCCATCAATGGCACACACTAAGTCGAAAATAGAAAGGGACATCTAGACAGAGGTAATCTTGTCCTACTTGGGTGCTACCCACTAACCTTGCTGCACCTCCCCTGTTTTAGCCATTCCCGGTTTGTGAGGCTTGAGGTCACGATTACCTTAGAAAACAACACATCACTTAGAATGCTCATCGTCCACCTGACGATGTGCTGAAAGCATTCAATCTATACAAGTTCGTTCCGGGTTCGAACGAAACCGAAGGCATTATCTCGTTACACTCGTTTTGGAATCACCCTCAGAGTTAACGACAATAACCCTTGCACTCTGAATCTTCATCTTCACTTGATTCACGACCTATCGTTAATTTGAATCGATGTGGTATTCGGGTCTCCAGACCTGGAAATCCGGTATACGGAAACCCGATCCCGGTCTCATCGAAATCCAAAACGTATCTTTTAAGGCCAAGTTGTTTTAAAGGTTAAAACAATTTAATACAATTATCTTATACACACTTAGAAAGATAATTCACAATAGATAATCAACATTATCAATATCATTAGATAATCCATATTATCACAATTCAACTAAACATCCATATCATACAGCATATATCTCATCAGAGATATCAATCAAATGCAAAGCATTCAGTATTATCATCCATCCATAAGTAATGATCTATATCATCTCTAATTAATTTAAAGTTAATTAAATTAATTACTTTTATTTTATAAATCCTTCTTACTTAAACATTAATTAATTACAAATTAATTAATTATCCTCTAATTACCTTTTTCAATTAATCATCTTTGATTAATTATCTTTTAATTACCTTCAAGTTATTTATCTTTAATTAATTACTCAAATTAATTAACCTTAACCACTTATAGTAATTCACCTTTAATTACTTCATTAATTAATTAACTATAATTAATTAAATTAATCACTATAATTAATTATATTAAACCTTAATTAATTACAAATTAATCACTTCATTTATTAATTATTTCTTAATTAATCAATCTTAATTACATCATTAATTATATTAATTAATGATCCTTAATTACAACTTAATTATTAATTACTTAATTAAATTAATTACATTAAGTAATTAACTTTAAATTAAACAACATTTATTAATCACCTTGATTAATCTTCAATCAGTAATTAACTACCCTTAATTACTTTCATTTACTAAATTAATTCTCCTTAATTAATTTCTTAATTAATCCCTTGATTAATTATTCAAAGTAATTAAACTTAAATTACTTTCCTTAATACATAACCATCAATTAATTACTTCCAGTAATTATCTTATTATTTACTTCCTAAATAATATACCTTATTAATTACATTTAAGTAATTATTTATCAGATCATCCATTGATTATTCTAAATTAATTAAACTTAATTAATTAACTTAAACTAAATCAAATTAACTTAATTAATTACAATAAGTAATTAATTCTTAATTACTTCCATTAAGTAATTACATTTAAACCATTTTCACAAATGATTATCTTTAAATCAATTTATCTAATTAATTATCAAAATTAATCACATTAATTAGTTATTTAAATAATCACAAGTTAATGACCTACATTAACTATTAACAACCCTTTAATTACTTTTCTTAAGTAATTAACTTAGATTAATTATTATTAATTTCAAATTAATAAATCTTAATAACCAATTTAATTAATCTAATTTATTTAGTTAATTAAGTGTTAACCATAACTTAATTAATATTTAATTACTTTATTAATTAATTCTTAATCATTAATTAATATTCTAATTATAATCCTTAATTACAAATTAATTAATCTTAATCACTAATTAATTAGTTTAAACCATTAATTACCTATTTAATTAATCCAAATGATTAATTAATCAATTAAATTAATTATCCATTAAATTTCCTAATAAATTTAATGAACACAAATCTCTAATTACTTTAAGATAAAACTTGTTCTTATTAATAATCAAGTTATCATTTACAAAGTATTTTAAATCAATTTACTTTAATTTTTCCTTCAAAATTTCTTTTAAATTTAAAGATTTAAAATGAAACAAATTATCTTTAACCATGTTTTAAACGACATTTCTAAAACTCTTTTATTTTACAAGTTAAAGAAATACTCATCTTATAAATAACTTAAGAATTTGAATCAAATTTACCTTTAAATTCTATCCATTTTATTTCATTTAAAAGCTAGTTAATATATTTTAAACCTGGTTATGATTTCACTTAAAATTTAAAAACCTCGAACTTAAAATAAACTAACCCGAGACTATCACCTAAAATCCTCGAGCGAGACACGAGAAAAACGCATGAGTCTTCCCCTTCTTCTCTACTTCGAGTCTCACACGCAAGAAAACTCGAGAAACTCGAGATCTCCTCATTTCCAAAACCACTGACACCAGACTTTGTCGTGCACATGCACCATTGATCGCCAGAGCTCCGGCTTCCACTACCACCGTTGACAAGTCCCCTTCGACCCCCTTCAGCCATCTGACCACCCAGAAACACAACTACAACTCGAAAACGAAATCGAGTTACCTCGATCAAAAATGCACAGCAGCCATCATCAGAAAATGCCTCGCACTCATGTCTCCAACCACCGGAACTGCTACAACCCCGGCCACACCTCCACTAGCCTTCTACGCTACTATTCCCTAAACCCTAAGCAACTCGAATCACCCACGACGCCGCAGCAACCCAGACCACAAACTCGACCCTTTCTTAGGATTAAACCCTAAATTATCCAAATTCTGACGCCTCGGTGGTGAATAAAATCATTCACCATTTTTGCCAAGCTTATCAACCCCTATGCCACCTCCAAAAGTAATCCCGACCCTCCTCGTTACTCCGATCACCCACAACAACTTAAAACCCACTTTCTGGACAAACCCCAATATCTCACTCTAAATCCAACTAAAATTCTTGATATTCATTTTAAAAATCATATTTCAAAGTGTAGATTTATGTTCCATTCCTGGAATAGCAATTTACAAGGTTTGATTTTAACAAGATTAAAAGAATTTTCACTGTCTTTCCATTTTTTCCAGATAAACATCCAATTAATTTACTTAAATTCATTTTTAAGATTAAGTCTATGACTAACAAACATTTATTATTTGAAAATTAAACCTTATCAGAAATCAGAGGAAGAAAAAATGAATTTTGATCTAAACTTTAACAATCTATAACAAAAACAGAGAAGAGCAAGAAGACATCAGACATGCACACCTGATCACATTCATATATATAGATACTACACTTATAAATACACATGTAGAGCATCATTCACCTCAGAAATACACAAACACGGATTTTATATTTACTTAAACTTTAACTTTATAATTGTTTACTAGAAAAAGTGTTACTCACCAGGCAAAACAGAGACAGAGCCTTTATATTTTGAAAATCTTGAAACTGTTTTGAACTTTAAACTGGAATGCCTCTTTTGATTAAAAACTTGAGTTGTTGAGCTTTAAACTTGTATACTTGCTAAAGAAACTTGCATGCAGGTTAGATCCCATATTTTATTTGAAAGCTTTAAATCTACATGCATGCTTGTTTTCCAGGTTGAAGAAAATGAAATGCAGACAGGTTGCTTTGAATTGTTTCCAGAGATGAATAGAATGCAGAGCTGATTGTTTGAACATGATTTCGGATTTTGACTTGAAAAAAAATTACAGATTGCAAATGAATGCAAGCAGGGCTTTGTTTTGATATTTGAAAATGAGACAGGTATTGTTCTTTGATTTTTAGTTTGAGAAGGGTTTGAGAAAATTTTGGTTACTGATCTGATTTTCAGATTTTATTAGAGAAAGAGTTTTTGAGTTTCTTGTTTTTGAAAAGGAAATTAGAAAGAATGAAGAAAAGGGATGCAAATGTATATATAACTAAATTTATGATTTTATAAAAATAAAAGAAAATGAAAAAAAATTAAGACACTTGTCACATATATTAGCTAATTAAATTACACATGTTAAAATGAGTCATTAGATAAAGACACATGTCTCTTAAGTAATTATCTTATTTCTATTTATTTTAAAGTAATTAAAAAGCCTTTTTCTTATTTATTAAACACTTATCTATATATATATAAATCATTTTAAAGAAACAAAACCAATTATATTTATAATTAAAAGTTATACAAATATTATAATATCCAAACAATTTAAATATTTATCCTATTGAATTTCAAAGCTTAAATTCAAATTCAATTAAATTAAATCCTAAGATTCAATTTAAAAAGTCAAGTTATATATATATATACATATATAACTATTTATTCAATTAAATAACAATTTCATATTCTTTAAAATCCATTCATATTAATAAAAATAATACATTATACTTATTATATGAAATTAACATATTTGATATTTAAATAATTTATATAAGAGATTATATTATCAAGTGATATTTTAAAAAAAAACAAAACAAGCCTTTTTGTTAACTCTTATATAATTTTAAACTTAAGTAAAAATATCTTAAGCAATTAAAGTATTTTAAAACTATAAATTTACTAATTTAAATAACTTTGAAAAGTCATATTAAATTAAATCTAAATTCCCAATTTACCCAAAGCTTCTATTTACAATATATATAAATAAATATATATATTATATTCAAATAGAAAATATCTTATTAACTTTTAAAAGATAAAATCACCAATTTATACTAATTTAATCAGATTATTAAATTAAATTCAAATCTTATTATCAAAGATCATCAATATCAATTTAATTATTTAACAGATTATTAAATTGATATTGTTAAAATTTCCGGGATATTACATTCCTTCCCCCTTAAAATAATTTCGTCCCCGAAATTTAAACAAAGGTAATTTAATAATCTTATTAAAGATTTTAAATTTTAAAACACAAGCATATACTATCATCAATATGCTAACAACCATAGCAACCAATTCATCCAATCAATCAAATCTAACTATCCAGACAAAATTCTAGATAGAATTCCTCGAGTTTCCCCAAGTATATATATACCGGGATACTCACTCTACAACAATCTAAACTACTAAGCTATAGATCTCCTACTCATCTAGATCTACAGAACTAAACAGAATATCAGACTACAGACGAGTCTGACTCAACAACTAAACCTTCCAGAACTGCTGATTCTAAAACCAGAGATAGATCTTACACGTACCTCTCAGAGATACATAAAACTCAATGAATTCCAATTGTCCAAACTGACAATTCAATCCTGAAAACCCAATACTTATCCAAATCAGAACACAGAAGAGATCCAAACATAACTTTACTTCACAACATCAGTAGATTCCAAACTTACTTCTCCTATCCAGAGATATACTCCAAACTACTTTCGCTGCTCAACTCTGATCTGAGGTAGAACACAAGCACAGACTGGACAACTCATTCCAGAAATAAGGTTCACTGATCCATAAAGAAAACTCAGATACTCCATCAAAACTTGAGTTGCTGCACCAACTCCATCTCTAGGAAACATCCTTCAACTAGACTGAACTACCGGTACTACTCCTGGAATCCCGTCGATAAGAAAACTCAACCTTCAGATGCGGACAACTCCTGACTTCTCTGAAGACACTCAGAAAAACTCTGATAACCCAAGAGAACCCTCAAACTATCGCAAGTCACTTTTGCGATCAACCCAGCCTATTTCCAAAGAAAACTGTTCCTCTTAACAAATTAGAACAGCCCATACTTAACTATCCAATCCATCGAAGAAATGGATGCACCCTGCTGCTTCTGAATTTCACCTCCAGAAAAACTACTCAGCCTGACAACTTCCTGCCATCACAGAATACTCCGAGCTGCACTGCTGATACTGATGCCGAGGACTTTCTATCCAAAGATCTTTGAGAAACTCGAACTCCAAACCAAACAGAAATACCATGCTGAACTCAGCCATAACATTGAAACAGACACACTTCCTTAAACTCGTTCCAAAGAAAACATCTTCGGGAACATCCATCGTCACTGCATCTCATCACACAGCTACTATTACCTGAGATATCAAGATACCATCACTTGCTTCTGTTCAACCGATAGATCCAAACTCTACTCATCCAACTGCACTTCAAAGATAAACTCCGAACCTTAACAGGTTTCCTTCAGAGATTCGATGAAATCCTTCATCACAGCAAAACTTACTCGAGACAGTATTGGGTCTACAGTCTCGATAAATACACTTCCAACCTTAATTCCAACCATTGGTAGTCGTGTTTCATACACTACTACCCTATCTACCTTTATATCTTATATTGGAAAACCTGTACGGGTAACCCAACAATATAGGTAGAATATATATATAGTTATATAAAAATTACAAATACGCTCTCTCACGATAGATACCACTCCAGAGCTAGGTATTCACTCAACCTACTGCTCTGATATTCACTTAACCAAAAGCTTAGGCATTCGCTCAACCTAAGCTCTGATACCACGTGTGACGACCCGACTTTCCACTCCTGGAAAATCGCATCGACAGTAAGAAAGAAAGGGGTGAGAAATAGAAAAGAGAAGAAGAGAAAAGAAAACAACAACAGATACTCACAGCGGAAACGAAACGAAATATAATATATCACATAAATATTACATAGTATCATATACATCATCTATCAGAGTTACACAGATTACACATCACATACTAGACAGTTATAAACATCTGTCTAGTTATTACATCTCAACACAATACAGATCAATACAAAGATCGACACAGCGGAAAACTACTATCTATATCTACAACGCCGAAGCCTCCTGCTCCATTGCTCCTCCAGATTACTCGTCAAAGCTAAACCTGAATCCCTTGGCTACTCGTAAAAATTTGAGTACCCAAGAGTTTATAAAACAGAAATAAACAACTTGGGTCAGACATGGGTCTGGTGTGAGTAACAGGTTAAACTTGTTTAACTTCAAAACCTTTTGAAAGAAAAGGTATCACGTAAGATTCCCCGCCAATAAATATGGGTAAGTTTTTATCTTACGCTAACCAAAACATTTGATAGGAAATTCGATTGTATTATAATAGGTCTAGGGTTTTCAAATAAATATGAAATAGCTGGAATGCTTACATCTCACGTTCCAACATAGTTGGGCACAACTAAAACGTACGGCACTTATTGGAGTTTGGATTCCATCAATGGCAGGGCTACCGGGGTACCGCCCGTCACAGTACGTGGCCTAGATCACCGTACCGAGGATCACTCCCAATCCCCTGCAACACAAGGTCGGAACATCCCTTACTGGATAATTCCCGCACAAGATACCTCATGGTTTTCATGATTCAACCGCACACACTAAGTCGAAAATAGAAAGGGACATCTAGACAGAGGTAATCTTGTCCTACTTGGGTGCTACCCACTAACCTTGCTGCACCTCCCCTGTTTTAGCCATTCCCGGTTTGTGAGGCTTGAGGTCACGATTACCTTAGAAAACAACACATCACTTAGAATGCTCATCGTCCACCTGACGATGTGCTGAAAGCATTCAATCTATACAAGTTCGTTCCGGGTTCGAACGAAACCGAAGGCATTATCTCGTTACACTCGTTTTGGAATCACCCTCAGAGTTAACGACAATAACCCTTGCACTCTGAATCTTCATCTTCACTTGATTCACGACCTATCGTTAATTTGAATCGATGTGGTATTCGGGTCTCCAGACCTGGAAATCCGGTATATGGAAACCCGATCCCGGTCTCATCGAAATCCAAAACGTATCTTTTAAGGCCAAGTTGTTTTAAAGGTTAAAACAATTTAATACAATTATCTTATACACACTTAGAAAGATAATTCACAATAGATAATCAACATTATCAATATCATCAGATAATCCATATTATCACAATTCAACTAAACATCCATATCATACAGCATATATCTCATCAGAGATATCAATCAAATGCAAAGCATTCAGTATTATCATCCATCCATAAGTAATGATCTATATCATCTCTAATTAATTTAAAGTTAATTAAATTAATTACTTTTATTTTATAAATCCTTCTTACTTAAACATTAATTAATTACAAATTAATTAATTATCCTCTAATTACCTTTTTCAATTAATCATCTTTGATTAATTATCTTTTAATTACCTTCAAGTTATTTATCTTTAATTAATTACTCAAATTAATTAACCTTAACCACTTATAGTAATTCACCTTTAATTACTTCATTAATTAATTAACTATAATTAATTAAATTAATCACTATAATTAATTATATTAAACCTTAATTAATTACAAATTAATCACTTCATTTATTAATTATTTCTTAATTAATCAATCTTAATTACATCATTAATTATATTAATTAATGATCCTTAATTACAACTTAATTATTAATTACTTAATTAAATTAATTACATTAAGTAATTAACTTTAAATTAAACAACATTTATTAATCACCTTGATTAATCTTCAATCAGTAATTAACTACCCTTAATTACTTTCATTTACTAAATTAATTCTCCTTAATTAATTTCTTAATTAATCCCTTGATTAATTATTCAAAGTAATTAAACTTAAATTACTTTCCTTAATACATAACCATCAATTAATTACTTCCAGTAATTATCTTATTATTTACTTCCTAAATAATATACCTTATTAATTACATTTAAGTAATTATTTATCAAATCATCCATTGATTATTCTAAATTAATTAAACTTAATTAATTAACTTAAACTAAATCAAATTAACTTAATTAATTACAATAAGTAATTAATTCTTAATTACTTCCATTAAGTAATTACATTTAAACCATTTTCTCAAATGATTATCTTTAAATCAATTTATCTAATTAATTATCAAAATTAATCACATTAATTAGTTATTTAAATAATCACAAGTTAATGACCTACATTAACTATTAACAACCCTTTAATTACTTTTCTTAAGTAATTAACTTAGATTAATTATTATTAATTTCAAATTAATAAATCTTAATAACCAATTTAATTAATCTAATTTATTTAGTTAATTAAGTGTTAACCATAACTTAATTAATATTTAATTACTTTATTAATTAATTCTTAATCATTAATTAATATTCTAATTATAATCCTTAATTACAAATTAATTAATCTTAATCACTAATTAATTAGTTTAAACCATTAATTACCTATTTAATTAATCCAAATGATTAATTAATCAATTAAATTAATTATCCATTAAATTTCCTAATAAATTTAATGAACACAAATCTCTAATTACTTTAAGATAAAACTTGTTCTTATTAATAATCAAGTTATCATTTACAAAGTATTTTAAATCAATTTACTTTAATTTTTCCTTCAAAATTTCTTTTAAATTTAAAGATTTAAAATGAAACAAATTATCTTTAACCATGTTTTAAACGACATTTCTAAAACTCTTTTATTTTACAAGTTAAAGAAATACTCATCTTATAAATAACTTAAGAATTTGAATCAAATTTACCTTTAAATTCTATCCATTTTATTTCATTTAAAAGCTAGTTAATATATTTTAAACCTGGTTATGATTTCACTTAAAATTTAAAAACCTCGAACTTAAAATAAACTAACCCGAGACTATCACCTAAAATCCTCGAGCGAGACACGAGAAAAACGCATGAGTCTTCCCCTTCTTCTCTACTTCGAGTCTCACACGCAAGAAAACTCGAGAAACTCGAGATCTCCTCATTTCCAAAACCACTGACACCAGACTTTGTCGTGCACATGCACCATTGATCGCCAGAGCTCCGGCTTCCACTACCACCGTTGACAAGTCCCCTTCGACCCCCTTCAGCCATCTGACCACCCAGAAACACAACTACAACTCGAAAACGAAATCGAGTTACCTCGATCAAAAATGCACAGCAGCCATCATCAGAAAATGCCTCGCACTCATGTCTCCAACCACCGGAACTGCTACAACCCCGGCCACACCTCCACTAGCCTTCTACGCTACTATTCCCTAAACCCTAAGCAACTCGAATCACCCACGACGCCGCAGCAACCCAGACCACAAACTCGACCCTTTCTTAGGATTAAACCCTAAATTATCCAAATTCTGACGCCTCGGTGGTGAATAAAATCATTCACCATTTTTGCCAAGCTTATCAACCCCTATGCCACCTCCAAAAGTAATCCCGACCCTCCTCGTTACTCCGATCACCCACAACAACTTAAAACCCACTTTCTGGACAAACCCCAATATCTCACTCTAAATCCAACTAAAATTCTTGATATTCATTTTAAAAATCATATTTCAAAGTGTAGATTTATGTTCCATTCCTGGAATAGCAATTTACAAGGTTTGATTTTAACAAGATTAAAAGAATTTTCACTGTCTTTCCATTTTTTCCAGATAAACATCCAATTAATTTACTTAAATTCATTTTTAAGATTAAGTCTATGACTAACAAACATTTATTATTTGAAAATTAAACCTTATCAGAAATCAGAGGAAGAAAAAATGAATTTTGATCTAAACTTTAACAATCTATAACAAAAACAGAGAAGAGCAAGAAGACATCAGACATGCACACCTGATCACATTCATATATATAGATACTACACTTATAAATACACATGTAGAGCATCATTCACCTCAGAAATACACAAACACGGATTTTATATTTACTTAAACTTTAACTTTATAATTGTTTACTAGAAAAAGTGTTACTCACCAGGCAAAACAGAGACAGAGCCTTTATATTTTGAAAATCTTGAAACTGTTTTGAACTTTAAACTGGAATGCCTCTTTTGATTAAAAACTTGAGTTGTTGAGCTTTAAACTTGTATACTTGCTAAAGAAACTTGCATGCAGGTTAGATCCCATATTTTATTTGAAAGCTTTAAATCTACATGCATGCTTGTTTTCCAGGTTGAAGAAAATGAAATGCAGACAGGTTGCTTTGAATTGTTTCCAGAGATGAATAGAATGCAGAGCTGATTGTTTGAACATGATTTCGGATTTTGACTTGAAAAAAAATTACAGATTGCAAATGAATGCAAGCAGGGCTTTGTTTTGATATTTGAAAATGAGACAGGTATTGTTCTTTGATTTTTAGTTTGAGAAGGGTTTGAGAAAATTTTGGTTACTGATCTGATTTTCAGATTTTATTAGAGAAAGAGTTTTTGAGTTTCTTGTTTTTGAAAAGGAAATTAGAAAGAATGAAGAAAAGGGATGCAAATGTATATATAACTAAATTTATGATTTTATAAAAATAAAAGAAAATGAAAAAAAATTAAGACACTTGTCACATATATTAGCTAATTAAATTACACATGTTAAAATGAGTCATTAGATAAAGACACATGTCTCTTAAGTAATTATCTTATTTCTATTTATTTTAAAGTAATTAAAAAGCCTTTTTCTTATTTATTAAACACTTATCTATATATATATAAATCATTTTAAAGAAACAAAACCAATTATATTTATAATTAAAAGTTATACAAATATTATAATATCCAAACAATTTAAATATTTATCCTATTGAATTTCAAAGCTTAAATTCAAATTCAATTAAATTAAATCCTAAGATTCAATTTAAAAAGTCAAGTTATATATATATACATATATAACTATTTATTCAATTAAATAACAATTTCATATTCTTTAAAATCCATTCATATTAATAAAAATAATACATTATACTTATTATATGAAATTAACATATTTGATATTTAAATAATTTATATAAGAGATTATATTATCAAGTGATATTTTAAAAAAAAAACAAAACAAGCCTTTTTGTTAACTCTTATATAATTTTAAACTTAAGTAAAAATATCTTAAGCAATTAAAGTATTTTAAAACTATAAATTTACTAATTTAAATAACTTTGAAAAGTCATATTAAATTAAATCTAAATTCCCAATTTACCCAAAGCTTCTATTTACAATATATATAAATAAATATATATATTATATTCAAATAGAAAATATCTTATTAACTTTTAAAAGATAAAATCACCAATTTATACTAATTTAATCAGATTATTAAATTAAATTCAAATCTTATTATCAAAGATCATCAATATCAATTTAATTATTTAACAGATTATTAAATTGATATTGTTAAAATTTCCGGGATATTACATTTATTACGAAGAAAAATACACATAAATTTTCTTCGTAACTTAGTATACTATTACAAAACATATACAATACTCCTTCTTTTTAAAATCGGTACATTGATAGATTCTTTATCATTAATAAATTTATTTTTGTTAAGAATAATATAAATTAATGATAAGTGACGAATACCAAAGTTTGTGATTTTGAAATATATGAATATTTTTAGTTAATATCTTTTTTGAAAATGTTAAATATTACATATGTATATTCATAATTTACGTTAATTAATAGATTAAAATATATAATTTTTCGATTAGAATTGTTTTCCTTTTATATTTTATTGTCTTTGTGAAGCAGATGTTAATATTTTTTTAAGAATATTATTACACATTAAGATTAATAAGGTATGAAACAATGGTTTAAAAACCAAGCTATTATTTTCACAAAAATAAAATAACAATATAATTTGAAGTGTTTCTTTAAATAAACATTTCATTTAGTCATTAAAAAAATATTTTATATATCACTTTGATGGTAATATGTACTAGTTTTCTATGTTAATATTAAATGCAAGAACGTAAATGCATAAAAATGTACTGATTCATTACCATTACACTTTCAGTTTTATGAATTTTTTACATTTAGAGTAATATTTGAAATAAAATCTATATATCATTTATCTTTTAAAAAGGTACAAAAAGCAAAATATTAAACATAGAAGATTATGTATATAAATATTTATGCATTGAAGTATATAAAAGTATTAATTTCAAAATTAATTTATAATACCAACTTTCATTTATTTTATTAACGAATATTAAATGTTAAAAGACAACAAATTAGTATCAAACTCAATATTATCCATAAAGTGACAATTTAATTTTTTATACAACTAAAATACATAAATCAACTACCCAAAATTACATATTTAAACAGTAATAAGGTGAATACATTTTTCAAGTATCTTAAAAAATTCACCATATATTACATAATAAATTCAATTCTTTAAAACTATGTGTAAAATTATTTTTCTAAATCATAGTGTGTGCAATGCACAGGGTACATAGTTATGTAATAACGTGGACATAATTTTCACTTATGGCAATTTCCTCTCTTCTTAATTCTCTTATGCTATTTAATTTCGAAATATATTGATATAATTTGTGATTTTTAAATTATTATTATTCTACAAATTCTCACCAACCATATTACTTTCAAATTCTCACCTTATATAATTTCAAGAGTTAAATCCTTCTGCTATTTTGTACATTTAAATCCATACATTTAAGTTAACTAAGTATCCAAATTTAAACTATTCAAAATAAACTCAATTAACCACCCTTCGTTGTTTTGTCTATTAAATCACAAAAGATAACAATTTTAATATGCTTATCATGTTTATATTAAAAAAATGGAAAAAAAATGTTCAAATGCAAGATTATATACTTCACATAATAAACATTACGTATATAAATGTCGAAGACGATCTTAATATATATTTTATTTATCTCAACAAATCATCTACTAAATAATTCCATAAGCAATTCCATATCCTTCTTCCTAATACCAATTACAATATTTTTCTTCACGTGAACAGGAACCCAAAATCTATTAAATAATAGTAAAGTAGAAGAATTTTGCGCTTTTTTATTAATTCAAGGCCTTTTCTTCTCTCTCCATAATTCCCTCTAGATCTTTTATTTTCGAATTGCTACAAACCATTATAATAATTATTACAAAGTTTTAACAATTCTTTTCATTATCAGTTTACATTTAAATGTCAATAACTAATAATTTCTATATTTATTTTTAATATTCTCCTAAGTTTTATCATGTTATTTTGCATTTATGTCCATATATATGAATTAAGTAGTGGTCTAAAATTAGAACTTTAAAATAAATCCAAATAAATAACATTTACTATTCGGTCTAATAGGTCCTAAAATATAACAATTCAACGAATTGTATACCTCACTTATATTGACAAAAATTATAAAATTAATAATTCAACCAAATCATATAACTTAAAATTTCCACAATATATACAAATCTATCTTTTGTCCTCTTACATTATTCTACATTCAAATCTACATAATTTGTTTGCTTTTAAAATTAATCCTTTATTACAAAAGAAAAATACATGTAAATTTTCTTTATAGCTTGGTATATTATTACAAAACATAGACAATACTCTTTCCTTTTTAAATCGATACATTAGGTAGATTCTTTATCATTAATAAAATTTATTTTTGTTAAGAATTGCATTGAATTAATGATAAGTGATGAATTCCATAGTTTGTGATTTTTAAATATATGAATAGTTTTAGCTAATATCTATTCTGAAAATGTTAAATATTACTTATGTATATTCATAAATTACATTTCGTTAATAGATTAAAATATACTATTTTTCAATCAGAATTGGTTTACTTTTATATTTTATTGTCTTTCTGAAGCCGTTGTTAATATTTTTGAAAGTATTATTACAAATTGTTAATAAGGTATGAAACAATGGTTTAAAAACCAAGTTATTATTTTTACAAAAATAAAATAACAATATTAGTGTTTCTTTTAATTAAAAATTCATTTAGTCATTAAACAAATATTTTATACATCACTTTGATAGTAATATGTACTGATTTTTTATGTCAATATTAAATGCAAGAGCCGAAAATGCATAAAAATGTGCCGATTTATTACTACCACACTTTCAATTTTATGTATTTTTTCATTCGGAGTAATATTTGAAATACAATTTGTATATCATTTATCTTTTAAAAAGCTACAAAAAAAACATTAAAGTATATAAATATTGATGCATTGAAATATATCAAAATTATTAATTCCAAAACTAATTTAGAATACCAACTTCCATTTATTTTATTAACGAATATTAAATAATAAAAGACAACAAATTAGTATTGAACTCAATATTATATATGAATGACAATTTAATTTCTTTTTATAGAAATAAAATACATATATAAATCACCTAACAAAAATTACATGCTTAAACAATAAAATTAGCCAAACATTACACAAATTTTCAATTCTTTTTTCATGATTCTTTACAAATTCACCATATATTACCTTATAAAAGGTATCTTAAAAAATTTATCATATAGAAGGTAAATACATTTTTCAGATATCTTAACAAATTCATTATATATTGCACAATAAATTGAATTATATAAAAATATGTATAAAACTATTTTTCTAAATCATAACGTGTGCAATGCATGAGGTACACGGTTATATAATAATATAGAGAAAATTTGCAATTTTGGCAATTTTCTCTCTTCTTAATTCTCTCGTGCTATTTAATTTCAAAATATTTTGTTATAATTTATGATTTTTTAAATTATTTATGTTCTAAAAATTCTCCCCAACCATATTGCATTCGAATGCTCATCTTTTAAAATTTCAAGCGTTAAATCCTTTTACTTGGTTTTTTGCAAAATTGTACATTTAAATCCATACATTTGAGTTAAATAAATGTCCTAATTTAAACTATTCAAAATAAAATCAATTAAGTACCCTTAATTCTTTTATCTATTAAAACACGAAAAGTACACTACAACAAAAATACTCTATTACAACGTCCTTTTTACAACGGGCATATTCTGTCCGTTGTAATAGACGGCTATTACAACGTTCGTTTTAGGACCGTTGTAATAGATGCTCTGTGCAACGTCCTTCTTACAACTTGCATTATTTGCCCGTTGTAATAGAGAGATATTACAACGGTCAACTTCTGCCCATTGTAATGGAAGTATATTTTACAACATTCAGCAAATGCCCGTTGTAATAGATCAACTACGAAATTAGGGCACTTCTTTCCCCAGTTATCATGTGGTTTATCGACAACGAAATTAGGGCCCGTTGTAACAAAGGACCGATGTAAATTTTTAACTTTTTATCTAGTTTATCGACTACATATTTCATTTTCCAGACTAAGA
Organism: Allium fistulosum; assembly: GCA_030737815.1. Taxonomy (NCBI): domain Eukaryota; kingdom Viridiplantae; phylum Streptophyta; class Magnoliopsida; order Asparagales; family Amaryllidaceae; genus Allium; species Allium fistulosum. The sequence goes on from CM060905.1 coordinate 1,279,597,751, forward strand.
AATTAGGGCACTTCTCTCTCCATGCAAACGAAATTTATCTTCTCTCCACTTCGCGAAATTAGGGCACTAGGGCACTACGTATTTTATCTTCTCTCCACTTCGCAATCGCAGAAATCGAGGAATTCAGGATTGTTGAAGAGCGAATAGGTTTGTGCTTTTCGTATCTATGGTTTGTGCTTTTCGTATCTATTTGATGATTGCATCTAGGGTTTTGATTATGTGTGATTTAGGTTTTCTATCCGTTGATTTTCTATCATGCATTCGTTTGATATTTAGTTCCTTAATGATGATTGTTGTGATGTCAAACTCATCTGTTGATTGTTTGCTGGTGTTGTTGGGAAGCAAACGCATAAGTCTGTTTTGCCTTTTGTTGAGAAGCAAACGCATAAGCATTCACTAGTTTTTCTCTTTTGCTCACAAAGAAGTATCTTCTGAATAGTTTCTCTATCCCTCCTGCTTGTAATATTTTTGCTCCTAAGCTCAGTTTTCCTTTTATCGTTTCAGATATACTTGGGGCTAATGTAACTGCAAAAGTTGAGAACACCTGTAAGCTTTTGCATTTTTTTAGTACAATTGTTATTATATATTATTATTAGTCATATACACTTACCATGGTCTCGGATTCCTTAGGCATAGCTATCTGCCTTCTGACTAAACTAGTTCATCCAGTTGATAGCTGAATCCTTTTTATCCTCACACTTGAAATATAGTATTAAAATGCTGATTTATATAGCCATGCTGTAACATGATATTAAGGGCAGGAATTTACCTCGTTTGCACGAAGAACGTTCTAATGAAGAGGAGTGGAGATATTTCTCCGTTGCACTAGCGACAGGTATTCCGATAACTTGACAATTGATTTCAGTCTTCATTTTGGAACTTTTATTTCGTTGTTCTGTACTAGGAAATGAGAGATTTCAATGCTACTTATATTATGAAGCAAAAAATAAAGGTTGGTGAGGTACATACAAATCTATAGCGATTGAATGAATCACCAATGTATGCTTTAGCATCACCATCTGCTCATATAGGACTAAAAAAAGATAAAAAGTTGTATTTTTATCAACAATGTTAAGGAAAGATATAAAGTTGCAACTTCTGGTTTAAAGCCTGCTTTTTTGAACATCTTTCGAATATATATAATTCATCAAATCTGAAAAAAATTCTAAAAAACCATCGATTTAAAATCATTTTGTTCACATAAGGTCATTGCATATGTAGTACTTGATGGATATAGAGAATGAAATTATGGTTAATGTAAAGAAGGAAATATTTTACTACCATTTGACATAGCAATTAATATAAAAACACCGTAACTGTATGAAGTTGGAACATATAAAGGGGACAAAAGCAGATATGGAAGTGGTATGTCTTGTATAGCACTATTGATAATTGACATCATTTTCAAATTTATGAACTTATAACATGTATATAATCAACAGCGCCGAATTATGACATGCTTATTAGGATAAGAAAGCTTTTTGAGCTAGAATGAAATCTAACTGGCCCTTGCCTGGCTGTAAAGAGATATACAGCAAATAAGAGATACAAATCAAATCAAATTCAGAACATTATTAAAGTGTAGTCTAATGTACTTTATTTATACTACTTGGGAGCAGCCACAAACACAGATTATCAATAAAAGTGATATGAACAATCAAGTTTTCTCCTTTCTATCGAATCAGGATACAGAAAAAAAGAGGACAATATTATCATGTGGGGATTAAATGATGTCATTAAGTACCGACTATTATGACAATACCACATTAAGATAACACCATCAGCGATCGGGGATCAAGTAAATGTCATCTGGTGGTAATACCACATTATTACTGCATTGCTGTATCTTGCGGTTTTCACAAATTATGGTTTGATCCATATTAAAAAAAATTCTTGCTAATGTCACCCAGAAAAGTGTTTTTGGTTACCACCAAAATTTTGCTATATATCAAATTTTTTATACGCTACTTACCACTAAATTCAATTTTTTTAACCCAGTCCAAAATAGCCACGTGCCTTTGTTTTACCATGACATTTTTATTGTTATACGGCAATTCAACTGCTGTTACTCAACATTCATTAACGGCCTTGCGCTGCCATGGGGTAATTCTATAGACGAACGGTAAATTGAATGTTCGAGTGCCTATTTGATAAAACAAAATAATGTATCATTATACCAAACATGTAAATAAATTGTCCATTGTGACTAGCAGTTATGAATGTCAGTGATTTTATAGGTGTCATTAGTAATTAAAAAATAAAACATCAACTTTACAGTTTTCTAAAAACAACGTAAACCAAATATAGTTTTTATATTAATAAAATTACTCGAAATTATGTTTAATTTGATTTTATGAATTTTTACTCGGTCGTTTTATTTTTAATGTATTGTGAATGTCCAATATGGAGTTAAATTCAAGGTTCAAGATTCCGGTTGAAACTTCGAGATTCCGGCCATGCCGTTCCTGTTCTGGCTAGTACCGGAACGAAATATAACTAAGAACCTGGTTTCGACCATGAAAGTAAAAAACATAAGCTCATATGGAGGAAGAAAAATGATGATCAGAAAGGAAAATGAGAAAGCGAAATGGAAAACTGAAATTGATATAAGATATTGTGAAAAAATGAAAAGATGTAGCAAGCAATAGAAAATCAAAAGAAACTAGATGAACTTTCAAATCAGATTTATTAGTTACTCGCCTTAGATTCAAAATCGACGAACGAATACGCGTATTCTTCTTTCTTCATTTCAAGCCTTAACCCTAGTTTTCCTCTTCTTTCCTATGGGCGGCTGAAAGTTAAAAGGTATAATGGGTTATTAGTAAGAAGACCAAGGTAGGTATAATTTATTGCTTCAATTTTAAATGAAATAACTTAATAGCTTACTTGGGCCTGCTTATGATATCCAATACAAAAGTATTTTCTTGGGCTGCGTTCTTATTTTTATGAGCTGATGTAAGATTGTTTGTATAATTTAGTATTATATTTGATATGTTTTGTATATTTTTTCAATGAAACTTGTATTGTGTCTATAATGGTAAGGATGATATATCACTTTATATTAGTATGAACTTATTTACTTAACAAATAGTATAAGAATTTCAAAACCAGAAATATAGCGGAATATTCAAAATTTTCAAAATGGAACCGAAAATTTAAAATTTTCTACGGACCGAAATGGAAATAGAAAACGAAATTTTGAACCTTGGTTAAATTTACTCAAACACTATTATATGCAATTAATTTTCAATCTGAATCCAAAGTTAGAATTTCAATCCTATTCAATAGCTCGCTCACAATCATGTCCTCACATTGCAATATTCAGACTGAGAAGTGTCAAATTTCAAATGGAAAATGAGAGAATTAGGGGGAAACATAGATATAAATAGAGGGGTCTAGTGCTTCTAAGTTTAGCTCTAAGTATTCAAGTTTTGTTTTTCTGCCATGTGAATGACTGATTGAGCAATTTATGGTTGGTAAAAGATGCAAAGAGATATTAATTCACAATAAGTGAAAAACTTACCATCATTAAATTTATTTTTGTCATTTAATAATTCATTTTTAACTCGTTATTTTTTAAAAGTGAGTTTTTTTTATTTCCTTCCTCTTGGAAGTTGGAAATTCCCTAAACGCATTTCAAAGGCAAACTTTGATTTCATCTCTTTAAAGTTGATGCACAAATCTTCTATCGCTTCCGTATTATTCGACCACGGGAATGGGACAAGAATACAAAAGCCTTGCCTTCCCGTCCATCCTGCACATCATTTCAGTGCATTCCTTGGTCTTTCGGAGCACGTCACCGCGTTTGAAAACATCTTTTACACTTAATACCACCCTTGAAAAAAATACATGTCCCTACACCTTTCCTCTCGTTGAAGAAAATAATTTCAGACAAAAAATTCTTTCATTCAAGGTGTACATGAATTTATAGGTTCTGAGAACCTTAATGAATTCATTAATATATATATTTTATTTCATGTGCACTATTCTTCGTTGTAAATTTCACTATATATTACTGGAAACTGATCGAATACAACAAGAATGAAATTAAATACGGTAACATGATTGGAAAAAAATGATCACCCACAAGCCGTAGGATTTCATTAAATATAGGACTAGTAGTCTAAAAAAATGTTGTTGCCTTCAAGATTCACTACAACAAAAAGTGTCTTTTATAGCGGCATATAGCCGCTATTAATCACAACCATAGCGGTTTTATAAGCGTTGTATATCGACATGTTATAAAAAACTGTTGAATATTTATAACACAATATGCCACTATGGTTGAGCTTAGTTTTATAACGCAAATTCGCCGCTATGGTACGTTAATTCAATAGCTCATTATAGCCGCTATAATACAGCTAAATCTCAACGAAACTGGAAATCTTTATAACACCATTTTGCCGCTATAAAATATTTATTCAATAGCTCATTATAGCCGCTATAATACAGCTAAATCTCAACGGAATTGGAAATCTTTATAACACCATTTTGCCGCTATAAAAATCGTAGATACACTTTTCAAGAGCTATGCCTATATATTACATTTTAATAATAGCAATCAAACTAAATCTTAATAAACGAATAAAGATTATAATCAACAAATATAACACAAGAGCATGGTCAGAAAGAAATGTGATATATTTTTCATTACAGTGTACAAACATTAAAGCAAGTGCATAACCATTGAATAAAACATAAGCCTGCAGCCAAGTTAACACAGAGAAATAGAAAATAATGTCAATTTAATAAGTGTACAAACATTACAGAGTGGAAACATATGATAACAAAAGACAACATAGTTCAAAGTAAACGTCTACAAGTACCAAATGCATCACTAAGAACTTGAACTGCTCAAAGCCTTGCATGTCTTCGGTCATTGGTCATCGGTAATACTTCCTTTTGCAATTATGAGGTCCTAGTAGAAATTTCTCCCTAAATTAAAGTCAAAGTAACAACCATATATTCATATTCTAATAGTCGACAATTGCATGAAAGTTTTAAAGGCTAATTCCTACAGCTTAACAATTTTACAACCTGACACTTACAAGATATGCTAGTTCTTGAGAAATGCATGTAACATCACAGTCAGCACTCAAAGATTCCTCCAAATGAAAAACTTCATCCTCATCTAAATATATATTTAAAATGACAACATCAAGCTTTGATATTTGGCAATGATGTCAAACTACTAAAGTTGAAAATTAGACAATAGATTATTAGTCCACGCAGAGAGAGCACACACCTGAGAGTTCAATATCAGCTTTACTTGACCACTGAACTATGCTACTAAAAACATTACCCACTTAGGTTAATGATGGGGCGAAATCTGTAAACAATAACAAATTCAGAAAATGTAAATCCTAATATAATGAGTAATTTCTACGGCAACAAAATTAATCACTTGCCTATTTGACTTCTCTAAAGCGTTATCATGAGTTAATGTATAGAATTGTAATACGGCTCAAATGAACTAAACTAGGAGGCAGGAAACATACACGAAGATTAGAAACGTACACAGTGATAAAGAAAAAAAATGCCAGGGTCATGCATTTGCAAGAACTTTGACAGCCTGCCATGCATTTGCAAGATGAATTCTCTCCCTCTGTTTGCAAGATTAGAAGCTTAGGGTAAGTCAAGGTGAATTCTCTCCCTCTGTTTGACAGCCTGCCATGCATTTGCAAGAACTTCAAGATGCATATTTTTACTGGATATGCCTAAAGATGAAATATAAGATAACATACCTTAAAAAGATAAAAGCATCCACGGCCATAATAAATTTTACTTCTGTAATTTGAAATATTGGCACTAAATGAATACCACTGAAAGAAAATTAAACCTGTTTTATAGACTCAAAACTAAAAAAATTCCACAACTACATAACCAACAAAAGACATATTAATCCAATCTTTAAAAAACAAAAACTAGAGTTGAATGCTTACTTGGAAATAACATTGAATTGATGTTCGGCAGATGCCTCTAAACAAAGAAAGGCCTCCAAGACACAGTTGCTCCAGCATCTGTGGCAGTTTCAAAGACATGTTCAACATCTGTACATAACAGAATGGTGATATATGGTTGAATATATCTCCGTGGAGAAAAAATGAAAGTTTTTTGAGAAATTACTAGACAAATAACTAACAATGATTTGTCACCGTAATTTTGCATAGAAGAACGCATGCTATTAGAAACTAAACTTACTTTTGGACATTTGAAAATGATATGCAACATCAAACATCCTAGTGTATGCATTTTATCACCTACAGCCCTTATCCAAGATGAGTTTTGCCTAAAGCGGTTTTTAAGAAACAATAAACGAGGAACAATGAATTTCTCAGAATTAGATCCAGAACATACTGCAGCAGTGAGTGGGTTGCAACATTGCAAAAGATAGATCAAGGCTAAATTAAAATATAATTTAAGTAACAAAATTAGGTTTAAATTTACCGTGAGGCCACATTAGTTAACCTAATGATTTGATTTCAGAATTGGTTGTGTATTGGTTAAAATATAAATTGATTGCAGAACTAATTTAATTAACAATGCATTTTGAATATTCTATGTGTATTTCTCTTTCATAGGTGGTTGAAATCGAACATTTAATCTATGTTTTGATCTCAGTTCACTTGATATCTACTCATATCATATCATTTTTCAAGTGAACACCGTATCCCTGTCACTGTCTACTCTTACAAAACACCAAACAAGGTGTGTGTGTGTGTGTGTGTGTGTAACAAAGCCTGCAATTATGATAATGTCATAATCAAAGTGATGTAGAAACAGAGTTCACTACAGCCACCTACAGTTATTAAAACCGAAGATCCGACGATTCACCAACAGCAAATAGACAACAAACCTTACAGCTGACCCTACTTTAAAAGGCTAGGAACAGAATCATCTCATTTTATATATTTTCACTCATGTTATGATATTATACCAATTTGTACGCTTTACCAGAGCATTAGTCGGTTGATACCATTTTCTTATTCAATTATAGGCAAACATCTCATTTTATAGATGTTAAAAAAAAGGACACGTTGTAATGAGATGTATGAAGCATATTCTTTAGGGAAAAACAAAGTTTAGTAACAGCCAAGCTTTCCTTTTCCTCTTCTCGAGATATTTTTGGTTAATAAACTAGCTTATTATTCTTGGTGCACATCGTCCAACTATTTCGATAATCAATTGTAGAAGTATTTGCAAAACGATTCACTATGGGGAACTTGGGTGAAAAGTCGATATTGAAATAGCAAAATCTTTTGGATTCGTACTCTAGATAACAACACACCATTCATATGGAAAATACTGCTATGAACAAAAGAGAGGGCAAACAATTTTTCACTAGACGCTTAGGCAATGGGAGAAACACACCTTTGGTTTAACCCTTGGTTCAGAGGCCAAATTTTGGTGAACACAATTGGATGGAACTACATGACCATGATTAGATCACATAATCACAAAGTCACAAACATCATAAACAACAATACATGGAGCATTAACTATTCAAATTTGCCAGCTTGTATGTGCAACAGTATCTAAGGAAATTAAAATTTTCATTGACAAAAATGAAGGCTACTGACAATGGAATGTTAACAACGACAAGTACTCCCTAAAATCAATATGGGAAGGCATCAGAAAAAAGAAGAAGAGGTTTAGCAGTGGTATAGCACCGTATGGAACAAGTGTTGTGCTCCGAATGTCAATGACTATTTACTTTGCGATTTTGAACAGATTGCCAACAAGGGACATGATTTTTGTTGCACTTTTCAACTTCTTTGATTTGATTAATCCAATTAGCATCAATTATGCTTTTACAGTACTAAAATGAACTGAAGATGGCCGGTAGAGTATTGCACACTAACTTGATAAGCATAGCGGTTTTACCCATCAGTAGAGGGATAGAACATTAAATTTGATAATCCTGAGTAGCTTAGCTATAGTTGACTTCTATGATTTATAACTTCCTATACTTCAAACTCAACATATCAACAGACAATGACACAAGCTTGAAAAAAACACAGACATGAACTTCAAATTATGCATACAAATGTATCCTCCCATGCTAGCTCTAGAATCGGCAGCCACAATCACACCGTCTTTGAATATAAACGCAAGTGTTGTTGTTCCTTTTGCTGGCTTCACCATTTAATCGATTTATTCTGGAACCATCGAACTAAAAAAACAAATCTTTCACTGATTATCAATCCTTTCAGTCCATAAATAGATAAATTTAACAAAAAATGTATATTTAACAAAGAAAATGTTACATACATCCGTGCAGTTTGGAAGATCGAATGATGACGGTGCAGTGAGACCCGAATATAGCTCGTCAAATACCAAGGGATGCGAGGCCTTTGATTCCAAACTACTGGTATCGAGAATCATGTACATTTAAATTTGAAAGTTAAGATTGACGGCTTTATGAAAGATTGACGGTATCGAGAACAAAACGAGAGAAGAAACTAGGACGGTGGTATTTTAGGCGTTGAAAAGAAGCACAACTTAAAGCACCCCCGAACTTGACGCCAGGGCCGGTGTTGGAGACACCGTGTAGGATTTAATTGGATTCGATTAGGGTTTATGAAGGAGGAATGGATCTGAAGAGTGATTTGGGGATTTGATTTCACTGGTATGGGAGACTAAGGAAAAATGGAACGAAATGAAAGTGGAAAGATGGTGTAACGACCCCAAATTTTATAAGTATTTAAATTAATAATTAATTGAGTTTTTGAATTTTTAATTGTTAAATTATTTCATTTTGAATAAAAATAGTAAAATAAATGGTTTAATAATAGTAATAATAAAATAAAATATGAACAAATTTAATCTTTTTAGTTAAACCTTTTAAATAGGACTAAAACTAATTTTGTAGTAGGATCACATAGTTATAGAATGTTAATGACTAAAACAACTTTTCTTTTAACAAAGTAAAATAAGAAAAACCAAACTCTTTCAATTAGCAAAGTAACTAAACAAGTTTGCAAGTGGAATATGCTTGTAAACTAATATGCAGGCAAGAACAAATAAAAATAGGAAAATAACAAATAAATACATTTGTAAAATAACATACAAAAACATAACAAGATAAACTAGACAAAGACAACATTTTATATATGCAAATATGAAGACACTAAACATAAATTTGTACAGCCGAAATGAAGATAAAGTATAAACAAAAGAAAACATAAACAAAGTACAAAAGGGAATATCAAACAAGACATAAAAGACTAAGGTAATAAATGCAACATACCTCTAGCCTATCAAAGCATATGCAGCCATGCTTATTGAATAAACAAAGACATCACTTTGTACAAACTATCTTCTTCTATGTATATGTGTTCACCACTCTCATTCTAATTCGTTCAGTAGAGAAAATACTTAGTAAGCTGAAGAAGAAAAAAATGTAAGCATCATCATCTATAAAACTCAAAACAACATCACCTGTAACTTCTATTTATATGCATCACCTCCAACCAAAAATTCGTTCAACAATTAAGCAAACCAAAGCTTGCAAGTTCATTTTTCAAATCATTAGCCTACATTTCTTCAATCTGGAATTCAAGGCAAAGTAAAGATTTAAGCTAATTCAACTCAATCAGCTGCATACATTCAAGTTTGAAATCATCTGCATGCATTCTTCATCTGAGTTTCAAGTTTCAAACCAAAGTCATTTGCAAATAAACTGCTCCGTTCTTCTTTACCAGGTGAGCAAACTCTGTTCTTTCCTACTAAGTAAGTAACATCACATTTTCAAAATCTTAAATTGGTTATGGTTGCATGCTTAGATCTGGTATGAACGTGTGTTAAATAAATATTTATATGTGATGAATTTATATATATATATATATATATGGATGTGAAGATATGTGTATATGTCCCATTGTCATCTCTGTTTCCAGTTTTCAAGTTCAAGACTTGATTCAAAATTTACATTCTCTTAAATCCATTGATGTTAGAACTTAGAATTCAAACAAAATTTGTTGTTATGTCATAGAGAAGGGTTTAAAGTTTGTTTAAGTTAAATTAAAGCTCACTGGAACTATAAAAACATCAGTGCATGTTAAAATATGTGAAAATTCAAACTGAATAATTTATAAATTCAGTATTATGAATTAGATACTAAGATAAAAACATGATTTTTAGAATGAAAATTAGGATTTTTAATTAAGGGGCTAGAAAGCAGTTCTAGGTTCAACAGAAAAGGGAAATTTGGTGATTTCTGATGATCTATCGATTTTGGGATATCGGGTTTCTTCTTGTGGGTAGAGGAGTAATCAATGAAGCTGGGAAAAATAAGTGATGGTGATGCAAATCATCATGAAAGCAGTGATGATGTTTTCTTACCTGTAGCCCTATTTTTTTGGAGGATTTAGAAAATTGATCGACACGGCTTAAATGTTTGATCGAGTGTGACCGCACTCTTGGGGATGGTAGCGAGGTGGTAGGTGAAGCCGTGGCCAGAATTCCGTGACCTCCGATGGTCGAGGCGGTGAGATTGGATCGTTGACAGGTTTGGGTTGGATGATGTTTTGTGTTCCGGGTTTCGAAATTACACTTGAATTTGTGTTTGAGTGGAACGGGTCGGAGTTGGAGGGCTGCAAGGGGAGATGAGGTGGTTGGTGATATGTTCGACCTAGCAGCGATGGTCGGAGGGAGGCGGAGGTTCTGTGCACGTGTACGGTGGGGATGTTGGTGAGGCTGTTTTTTTTAGTGGGTTTCGAATTATATGCTGGGGGACTCGAAGTAGTTAAGGGGAAGTGTCGTGTTGGACTCGAAGTAGATAAGGGGGAGGCTCGGGTTGAAGTTAATTCAAGTTAAAAACATGTAACCTGTACTGTTTTTTTTACAAACTTGTTCTTTATTTTTGAATGTGAACTGATTTATAACCAAAGTAAACAAAGTTATGGAACAAGTTTAATAATGAATTCGAGTAAATTTTGAAACTGATTTGTTAATAAAGTTTATAATTTAAATTAATGTAAATAATTTATAAGTATTGAAATATGCTTTACTATGTAAGTTTAAAAGGGGGTTTTGAAAAAATTATTTTGAACTTTATTAGAATAAATGGGAATAAATTGATTTAATTCAAGTTAATTAATTTAGTTAAATAATTTGGATTAATCACTTGATGTTTTGGAGGTATATTACTTTGAGAAGTAATTGATGATATTACTGGATGTAATTATGGGATGATGAGTAATGGAAGTAATTGGAGTAAAATTACTTGAAATAAATCAGGGAATTGATTAAGTTCGTATTTGGGAAATAATTAACTAAGGAAGTTAATTACTGTATGATATTAATCAAAGGTGATTAATATATGTGATTTGAAGATCAAGTTTTCTTAATATAATTAATCAATAAAATAACTAATTAGAGATCATTAATTATTATAATTAATGATGTGGGTAGGAATTGATTAATTTGGAAATAATAAATAAATAAAGCGATTAAAATATTCAATATGAATGTAAATAATTATGAATAATTAATTTATGGATTTATTTAAAGGATAAATTACTGAAATTAATTAAAAGGTAATTACTGGAATGTAAGTAAAAGTTGATTAATCAAAGATGATTAATTGGAAATAATAAATAACTGATGATTGATTAATTGATTGGTTTACTTGTTATGTAAGCAAGTTTATATTGATGAAGTAATTAATTTAATTCATTTTAAATTAATTATAGTATGATTGTTTAATTCTTGCTTATGTATGAATTGAATTGTTTGATATCCCTGATATGTGATGTTTTGTGATATACCCTAATTTGAGTTGTGACCTGTGATGTAATTTATCATCTGTGATATTTATCTGTGATCTGTGAAAATACGATAAGCGTTATACTTTATATCGCTTATCAACTATATCCTGTATTTTGTTATGTGATGATTGATGTTGCACTATTGTGTGTGAAACCCCTGGACTACACCTTTACACACACAAATATGGATTTCACGTGGAAATCGGTTAAGTCACAGATAATTTAAATTTGATGTTTTTTTTTTGAAATTGAATTTTTTTATTTCAATTGATTTTGAAACTGGAAATTTGGGTTTAAAGTGAAAAGCTTTTGAAATGGAATTTCAAAGATAAAAGTTATTTTGAATAACTTAAACGAGTTTTGAAAATTTAAATAATTAGATTTAAATTTGAATTCAAGTTTGAAATTAAATCTATGATTTGGAAACTAGGGATAAAAGATGATATAAATGTGTTTGTATGAATTAAACCATTTTAAAGTATTAATTTGGAAATTTGAATTTAAACCAAGGATTTCAACTCGTATGAATGAATCAGATTTCCAAATTGAAAACTGTTGTTTTCAAATGATAAAAGCTTTTAGATAAGAAAAGAAATTCCAGTTTAAATTAAAGGAATTTCAAGTGAATTGAAAAAAATGATTTTCCAAGTTATGAATGAATTCTTTTTGAAAGCTATGAATTAAATCTGTTCATTTTTAACAGATTTGAAATGACGATTTGTTTAAACCATTAGAAATGAAATTGTTTTGAAAACTATTAGTTGAATCTTTATTTTAAAGATTTAACGAATAAATTAAACTGAAATGGAAATCGATTTGGAAAATCTTTGAAGGAATCTTTGTGAAATTAAGTGAACTTTGTGAATTGAATCTTTTTGTTTAAAAAGATTAAAATGGTAATTTGTTAAACCATTTGAAAAGAAAGTTTGGGGTTAAATTGTGACTTAATTGAAATCCCAATATCCATATGTTTTTAAATATTTCGCTCACTATTCGGGTTAGCCGGGAAAGGACCTTTGGGTCGTATAACTCATTCCGAATAGTGATACGTCGTATATGGATAGCATTTGAAGACCGGTGTTGAAGACCGGATATTTTTCGAAAATGAAAGGACAACCTGTCGAATGTCTCTGCACTGAGTCGCGCCGGTATAGAGATTTATATCACTCTTTTGTGACGGGAAGTCCGGACGTGATTGAAAGTTATCCGGAATTGCAAGGGCTTCGTGAGAAGTGCCTTCGGTTCTGTTCGAACCCGAAACAGACTTGTATGGATACATGTCTGACATTACACTTTGAGATATAAAGCCGATTTCTTTCAAATACATATCTGTTGGTGGCGGAGAATTTATTCTCTTAGCTTAACACCCTTCTCTGAGACGTACGAGCTCAGAGGTTATGTAGTTGAAATTTATCAGCGATATATCCCAATTTGGTAATGTGACATGCTGAGTGTTGCTGTGTGATGATCAGTGTTTGATCATTTGTGATATGATCATTTATTTGATCTTATATCTTTGTGATCATAGGTTGATCATTTGTTTGACCCGAAGCATGGCTTTGTGACAAAGCGTAGCTTTGTGGACGAGACTTCGTCGAGCCTCACACCCCGGAAATGGTCAAAACAGGAAGGATGCGGCAAGGTTCTAGGGAGTAGCGCCCCTTAGTGTATGTCATTCCTTCTGGATAAAGGTGGTATCATGGTATGGAGCCCAGATACTTAACCTCTATGGTTGCTGCAAATTTATTACTTTGTGGTTGTTGGAAATCGGGGATCCTCGGGAAGATCGGTGACGATCGGGGGATGACATACGCGTGTCAGTAGTTACCTATTTTTGCAGAGGTAACCCGGCCTTGTGTTGGCAGAGATCCGGTTAGGTTCTCGGGTCGTCTATTCCAGGGACGTACCCATCGTGGATAGGATGTTCCTTAGCCTGATCATTTGTTGGAAATCCAAACAAAACAATAAGAGCCTTGTACGGTTTTAGTTGTAGAACCTGCCATTTAATATGGTAGCTATAGTAGGCATACTATAATGGTACCTATGCTGGCTAAGATTTATATTCTACTTTCGAAATGTTTTCTACACTATGCACTAATAATAATATCAAAAATGATTTGATTTTGCGTAGTAAGCATCTTTGACTATCATAAGAAGAAATCTTCTCCAAGTCTGCGTTTGCATTGTGTGTGTGGTGGGAGGTCTTATGGTAGTTTCATTTTCCAAAAGCATTGCGGATTTCAATGTTTAAACCCTTGTGTTTGTTTAAAGATAAACTGTTTTTGTTGCTCACACCAGTCCCACGACTGACTCGGAGTTTATTGTTCATTTCCTAAACTCTGGGTGCTCATAATTTTCTACACGAGCAGTCTAGAGTTGGGTTTTTCAGATAGTCAGGTTCAGTAGATTTTCTGGAGTTAGTTCAGTCTTTGGATATGGACTGCACTTGCTTATCTTGGTGTATCGTTATTGGGAGTTCGAGCTACTGCTGGAGTTCTCTCTTGAAGACTATCTTAGAGTTATTTGTTCCGCTGTTGATATTAGTTATCTATTTTTCTTTTCCACTGCTATTTGTTGTATCATATCTCTGATGTATATTGATATTCATTGTATCACTCTGTTGTATCAGATATTCTATATCAATGTATTATTCATTTATTCCGCTGTGTTATTTACTTAACTGTGTTATAAGCTCCGGCGACTCGGATTTGAACGGTCGAATCTACGGCATTCGAATACGATGTAAAGTATGGATGTCGATTTTCGAATGCGAAAATCCGGATCGTTACATTTGGTATCAGAGCTAAGGTTGAACTTTAGCTCAGGAGTATAACACGTTAAGTAGCTCATTAGAGATAGAGTGAAGTAAACTCTAGAATGAGTAATCTCTAAGATATCCGTCTGAACGTCTCAGTAAATTCTCTTACTATCCACTGTTAGTGAGTATGAGTGCAAGAAGAGGACGAGATAGGGGACAGGGAATACGACTATAAATGGTCAATACTCTGTAACGACAGTGGAAACAACTTTCTTATCAATATCCTTTGATTCGTCTTTTCAATTCTTTTGATTTCTTCGTACCAGCTACAAGAAGAAGTTGTAGAAAATCCTTACCTCGTATTTCATCGATTCCTTATCAGCTTGTTGATTTAAACCTTAATGAATTTGAAATTGGAAAATTTTAAATTGAGTTAAATTGATTAATAGAATATGAAGGCTAAATTGAATTAAATCAATAAAACGATTTCGTTTAAAACAAAATTTGAAATTTTATTATAAATTTTTGTGAACACCAAAGTCCGAAGAAGGACAAATTGGTATGTATTTTTGTGAACACCAAAGTCCGAAGAGGGACAAATTGGTATGTATTCTGAGATATTCCGACTTGAGTTTGGAATTCGAATCGTTAGTTTGAGGAATTATAGGAGATCGAATCTGTCTATCTCTGTGTTTTTTCGTGCCTGCGAATTTCGAGGACGAAATTCTTTTAAGGGGGGAAATTTGTAACGACCCCAAATTTTATAAGTATTTAAATTAATAATTAATTGAGTTTTTGAATTTTTAATTGTTAAATTATTTCATTTTGAATAAAAATAGTAAAATAAATGGTTTAATAAAAATAATAATAAAATAAAATATGAACAAATTTAATCTTTTTAGTTAAACCTTTTAAATAGGACTAAAACTAATTTTGTAGTAGGATCACATAGTTATAGAATGTTAATGACTAAAACAACTTTTCTTTTAACAAAGTAAAATAAGAAAAACCAAACTCTTTCAATTAGCAAAGTAACTAAACAAGTTTGCAAGTGGAATATGCTTGTAAACTAATATGCAGGCAAGAACAAATAAAAATAGGAAAATAACAAATAAATACATTTGTAAAATAACATACAAAAACATAACAAGATAAACTAGACAAAGACAACATTTTATATATGCAAATATGAAGACACTAAACATAAATTTGTACAGCCGAAATGAAGATAAAGTATAAACAAAAGAAAACATAAACAAAGTACAAAAGGGAATATCAAACAAGACATAAAAGACTAAGGTAATAAATGCAACATACCTCTAACCTATCAAAGCATATGCAGCCATGCTTATTGAATAAACAAAGACATCACTTTGTACAAACTATCTTCTTCTATGTATATGTGTTCACCTCTCTCATTCTAATTCGTTCAGTAGAGAAAATACTTAGTAAGCTGAAGAAGAAAAAAATGTAAGCATCATCATCTATAAAACTCAAAACAACATCACCTGTAACTTCTATTTATATGCATCACCTCCAACCAAAAATTCGTTCAACAATTAAGCAAACCAAAGCTTGCAAGTTCATTTTTCAAATCATTAGCCTACATTTCTTCAATCTGGAATTCAAGGCAAAGTAAAGATTTAAGCTAATTCAACTCAATCAGCTGCATACATTCAAGTTTGAAATCATCTGCATGCATTCTTCATCTGAGTTTCAAGTTTCAAACCAAAGTCATTTGCAAATAAACTGCTCTGTTCTTCTTTACCAGGTGAGCAAACTCTGTTCTTTCCTACTAAGTAAGTAACATCACATTTTCAAAATCTTAAATTGGTTATGGTTGCATGCTTAGATCTGGTATGAACGTGTGTTAAATAAATATTTATATGTGATGAATTTATATATATATATATATATGGATGTGAAGATATGTGTATATGTCCCATTGTCATCTCTGTTTCCAGTTTTCAAGTTCAAGACTTGATTCAAAATTTACATTCTCTTAAATCCATTGATGTTAGAACTTAGAATTCAAACAAAATTTGTTGTTATGTCATAGAGAAGGGTTTAACGTTTGTTTAAGTTAAATTAAAGCTCACTGGAACTATAAAAACATCAGTGCATGTTAAAATATGTGAAAATTCAAACTGAATAATTTATAAATTCAGTATTATGAATTAGATACTAAGATAAAAACATGATTTTTAGAATGAAAATTAGGATTTTTAATTAAGGGGCTAGAAAGCAGTTCTAGGTTCAATAGAAAAGGGAAATTTGGTGATTTCTGATGATCTATCGATTTTGGGATATCGGGTTTCTTCTTGTGGGTAGAGGAGTAATCAATGAAGCTGGGAAAAATAAGTGATGGTGATGCAAATCACCATGAAAGCAGTGATGATGTTTTCTTACCTGTAGCCCTATTTTTTTGGAGGATTTAGAAAATTGATCGACACGGCTTAAATGTTTGATCGAGTGTGACCGCACTCTTGGGGATGGTAGCGAGGTGGTAGGTGAAGCCGTGGCCAGAATTCCGTGACCTCCGATGGTCGAGGCGGTGAGATTGGATCGTTGACAGGTTTGGGTTGGATGATGTTTTGTGTTCCGGGTTTCGAAATTACACTTGAATTTGTGTTTGAGTGGAACGGGTCGGAGTTGGAGGGCTGCAAGGGGAGATGAGGTGGTTGGTGATATGTTCGACCTAGCAGCGATGGTCGGAGGGAGGCGGAGGTTCTGTGCACGTGTACGGTGGGGATGTTGGTGAGGCTGTTTTTTTTAGTGGGTTTCGAATTATATGCTGGGGGACTCGAAGTAGTTAAGGGGAAGTGTCGTGTTGGACTCGAAGTAGATAAGGGGGAGGCTCGGGTTGAAGTTAATTCAAGTTAAAAACATGTAACCTGTACTGTTTTTTTTACAAACTTGTTCTTTATTTTTGAATGTGAACTGATTTATAACCAAAGTAAACAAAGTTATGGAACAAGTTTAATAATGAATTCGAGTAAATTTTGAAACTGATTTGTTAATAAAGTTTATAATTTAAATTAATGTAAATAATTTATAAGTATTGAAATATGCTTTACTATGTAAGTTTAAAAGGGGGTTTTGAAAAAATTATTTTGAACTTTATTAGAATAAATGGGAATAAATTGATTTAATTCAAGTTAATTAATTTAGTTAAATAATTTGGATTAATCACTTGATGTTTTGGAGGTATATTACTTTGAGAAGTAATTGATGATATTACTGGATGTAATTATGGGATGATGAGTAATGGAAGTAATTGGAGTAAAATTACTTGAAATAAATCAGGGAATTGATTAAGTTCGTATTTGGGAAATAATTAACTAAGGAAGTTAATTACTGTATGATATTAATCAAAGGTGATTAATATATGTGATTTGAAGATCAAGTTTTCTTAATATAATTAATCAATAAAATAACTAATTAGAGATCATTAATTATTATAATTAATGATGTGGGTAGGAATTGATTAATTTGGAAATAATAAATAAATAAAGCGATTAAAATATTCAATATGAATGTAAATAATTATGAATAATTAATTTATGGATTTATTTAAAGGATAAATTACTGAAATTAATTAAAAGGTAATTACTGGAATGTAAGTAAAAGTTGATTAATCAAAGATGATTAATTGGAAATAATAAATAACTGATGATTGATTAATTGATTGGTTTACTTGTTATGTAAGCAAGTTTATATTGATGAAGTAATTAATTTAATTCATTTTAAATTAATTATAGTATGATTGTTTAATTCTTGCTTATGTATGAATTGAATTGTTTGATATCCCTGATATGTGATGTTTTGTGATATACCCTAATTTGAGTTGTGACCTGTGATGTAATTTATCATCTGTGATATTTATCTGTGATCTGTGAAAATACGATAAGCGTTATACTTTATATCGCTTATCAACTATATCCTGTATTTTGTTATGTGATGATTGATGTTGCACTATTGTGTGTGAAACCCCTGGACTACACCTTTACACACACAAATATGGATTTCACGTGGAAATCAGTTAAGTCGCAGATAATTTAAATTTGATGTTTTTTTTTTGAAATTGAATTTTTTATTTCAATTGATTTTGAAACTGGAAATTTGGGTTTAAAGTGAAAAGCTTTTGAAATGGAATTTCAAAGATAAAAGTTATTTTGAATAACTTAAACGAGTTTTGAAAATTTAAATAATTAGATTTAAATTTGAATTCAAGTTTGAAATTAAATCTATGATTTGGAAACTAGGGATAAAAGATGATATAAATGTGTTTGTATGAATTAAACCATTTTAAAGTATTAATTTGGGAATTTGAATTTAAACCAAGGATTTCAACTCGTATGAATGAATCAGATTTCCAAATTGAAAACTGTTGTTTTCAAATGATAAAAGCTTTTAGATAAGAAAAGATATTCCAGTTTAAATTAAAGGAATTTCAAGTGAATTGAAAAAAATGATTTTCCAAGTTATGAATGAATTCTTTTTGAAAGCTATGAATTAAATCTGTTCATTTTTAACAGATTTGAAATGACGATTTGTTTAAACCATTAAAAATGAAATTGTTTTGAAAACTATTAGTTGAATCTTTATTTTAAAGATTTAACGAATAAATTAAACTGAAATGGAAATCGATTTCGAAAATCTATGAAGGAATCTTTGTGAAATTAAGTGAACTTTGTGAATTGAATCTTTTTGTTTAAAAAGATTAAAATGGTAATTTGTTAAACCATTTGAAAAGAAAGTTTGGGGTTAAATTGTGACTTAATTGAAATCCCAATATCCATATGTTTTTAAATATTTCGCTCACTATTCGGGTTAGCCGGGAAAGGACCTTTGGGTCGTATAACTCATTCCGAATAGTGATACGTCGTATATGGATAGCATTTGAAGACCGGTGTTGAAGACCGGATATTTTTCGAAAATGAAAGGACAACCTGTCGAATGTCTCTGCACTGAGTCACGCCGGTATAGAGATTTATATCACTCTTTTGTGACGGGAAGTCCGGACGTGATTGAAAGTTATCCGGAATTGCAAGGGCTTCGTGAGAAGTGCCTTCGGTTCTGTTCGAACCCGGAACAGACTTGTATGGATACATGTCTGACATTACACTTTGAGATATAAAGACGATTTCTTTCAAATACATATCTGTTGGTGGCGGAGAATTTATTCTCTTAGCTTAACACCCTTCTCTGAGACGTACGAGCTCAAAGGTTATGTAGTTGAAATTTATCAGCGATATATCCCAATTTGGTAATGTGACATGCTGAGTGTTGCTGTGTGATGATCAGTGTTTGATCATTTGTGATATGATCATTTATTTGATCTTATATCTTTGTGATCATAGGTTGATCATTTGTTTGACCCAAAGCATGGATTTGTGACAAAGCGTAGCTTTGTGGACGAGACTTCGTCGAGCCTCACACCCCGGAAATGGTCAAAACAGGAAGGATGCGGCAAGGTTCTAGGGAGTAGCGCCCCTTAGTGTATGTCATTCCTTCTGGATAAAGGTGGTATCATGGTATGGAGCCCAGATACTTAACCTCTGTGGTTGCTGCAAATTTATTACTTTGTGGTTGTTGGAAATTGGGGATCCTCGGGAAGATCGGTGACGATCGGGGGATGACATACGCGTGTCAGTAGTTACCAATTTTTGTAGAGGTAACCCGGCCTTGTGTTGGCAGAGATCCGGTTAGGTTCTCGGGTCGTCTATTCCAGGGACGTACCCATCGTGGATAGGATGTTCCTTAGCCTGATCATTTGTTGGAAATCCAAACAAAACAATACGAGCCTTGTACGGTTTTAGTTGTAGAACCTGCCATTTAATATGGTAGCTATAGTAGGCATACTATAATGGTACCTATGCTGGCTAAGATTTATATTCTACTTTCGAAATGTTTTCTACACTATGCACTAATAATAATATCAAAAATGATTTGATTTTGCGTAGTAAGCATCTTTGACTATCATAAGAAGAAATCTTCTCCAAGTCTGCGTTTGCATTGTGTGTGTGGTGGGAGGTCTTATGGTAGTTTCATTTTCCAAAAGCATTGCGGATTTCAATGTTTAAACCCTTGTGTTTGTTTAAAGATAAACTGTTTTTGTTGCTCACACCAGTCCCACGACTGACTCGGAGTTTATTGTTCATTTCCTAAACTCTGGGTGCTCATAATTTTCTACACGAGCAGTCTAGAGTTGGGTTTTTCAGATAGTCAGGTTCAGTAGATTTTCTGGAGTTAGTTCAGTCTTTGGATATGGACTGCACTTGCTTATCTTGGTGTATCGTTATTGGGAGTTCGAGCTACTGCTGGAGTTCTCTCTTGAAGACTATCTTAGAGTTATTTGTTCTGCTGTTGATATTAGTTATCTATTTTTCTTTTCCGCTGCTATTTGTTGTATCATATCTCTGATGTATATTGATATTCATTGTATCACTCTGTTGTATCAGATATTGTATATCAATGTATTATTCATTTATTCCGCTGTGTTATTTACTTAACTGTGTTATAAGCTCCGGCGACTCGGATTTGAACGGTCGAATCTACGACATTCGAATACGATGTAAAGTATGGATGTCGATTTTCGAACGCGAAAATCCGGATCGTTACATTTGGTATCAGAGCTAAGGTTGAACTTTAGCTCAGGAGTATAACACGTTAAGTAGCTCATTAGAGATAGAGTGAAGTAAACTCTAGAATGAGTAATCTCTAAGATATCCGTCTGAACGTCTCAGTAAATTCTCTTACTATCCACTGTTAGTGAGTATGAGTGCAAGAAGAGGACGAGATAGGGGACAGGGAATACGACTATAAATGGTCAATACTCTGTAACGACAGTGGAAACAACTTTCTTATCAATATCCTTTGATTCCTCTTTTCAATTCTTTTGATTTCTTCGTACCAGCTACAAGAAGAAGTTGTAGAAAATCCTTACCTCGTATTTCATCGATTCCTTATCAGCTTGTTGATTTAAACCTTAATGAATTTGAAATTGGAAAATTTTAAATTGAGTTAAATTGATTAATAGAATATGAAGGCTAAATTGAATTAAATCAATAAAACGATTTCGTTTAAAACAAAATTTGAAATTTTATTATAAATTTTTGTGAACACCAAAGTCCGAAGAGGGACAAATTGGTATGTATTATGAGATATTCCGACTTGAGTTTGGAATTCGTATCGTTAGTTTGAGGAATTATAGGAGATCGAATCTGTCTATCTCTGTGTTTTTTCGTGCCTGCGAATTTCGAGGACGAAATTCTTTTAAGGGGGGAAATTTGTAACGACCCCAAATTTTATAAGTATTTAAATTAATAATTAATTGAGTTTTTGAATTTTTAATTGTTAAATTATTTCATTTTGAATAAAAATAGTAAAATAAATGGTTTAATAATAATAATAATAAAATAAAATATGAACAAATTTAATCTTTTTAGTTAAACCTTTTAAATAGGACTAAAACTAATTTTGTAGTAGGATCACATAGTTATAGAATGTTAATGACTAAAACAACTTTTCTTTTAACAAAGTAAAATAAGAAAAACCAAACTCTTTCAATTAGCAAAGTAACTAAACAAGTTTGCAAGTGGAATATGCTTGTAAACTAATATGCAGGCAAGAACAAATAAAAATAGGAAAATAACAAATAAATACATTTGTAAAATAACATACAAAAACATAACAAGATAAACTAGACAAAGACAACATTTTATATATGCAAATATGAAGACACTAAACATAAATTTGTACAGCCGAAATGAAGATAAAGTATAAACAAAAGAAAACATAAACAAAGTACAAAAGGGAATATCAAACAAGACATAAAAGACTAAGGTAATAAATGCAACATACCTCTAGCCTATCAAAGCATATGCAGCCATGCTTATTGAATAAACAAAGACATCACTTTGTACAAACTATCTTCTTCTATGTATATGTGTTCACCTCTCTCATTCTAATTCGTTCAGTAGAGAAAATACTTAGTAAGCTGAAGAAGAAAAAAATGTAAGCATCATCATCTATAAAACTCAAAACAACATCACCTGTAACTTCTATTTATATGCATCACCTCCAACCAAAAATTCGTTCAACAATTAAGCAAACCAAAGCTTGCAAGTTCATTTTTCAAATCATTAGCCTACATTTCTTCAATCTGGAATTCAAGGCAAAGTAAAGATTTAAGCTAATTCAACTCAATCAGCTGCATACATTCAAGTTTGAAATCATCTGCATGCATTCTTCATCTGAGTTTCAAGTTTCAAACCAAAGTCATTTGCAAATAAACTGCTCTGTTCTTCTTTACCAGGTGAGCAAACTCTGTTCTTTCCTACTAAGTAAGTAACATCACATTTTCAAAATCTTAAATTGGTTATGGTTGCATGCTTAGATCTGGTATGAACGTGTGTTAAATAAATATTTATATGTGATGAATTTTTATATATATATATATATATGGATGTGAAGATATGTGTATATGTCCCATTGTCATCTCTGTTTCCAGTTTTCAAGTTCAAGACTTGATTCAAAATTTACATTCTCTTAAATCCATTGATGTTAGAACTTAGAATTCAAACAAAATTTGTTGTTATGTCATAGAGAAGGGTTTAAAGTTTTTTTAAGTTAAATTAAAGCTCACTGGAACTATAAAAACATCAGTGCATGTTAAAATATGTGAAAATTCAAACTGAATAATTTATAAATTCAGTATTATGAATTAGATACTAAGATAAAAACATGATTTTTAGAATGAAAATTAGGATTTTTAATTAAGGGGCTAGAAAGCAGTTCTAGGTTCAACAGAAAAGGGAAATTTGGTGATTTCTGATGATCTATCGATTTTGGGATATCGGGTTTCTTCTTGTGGGTAGAGGAGTAATCAATGAAGCTGGGAAAAATAAGTGATGGTGATGCAAATCACCATGAAAGCAGTGATGATGTTTTCTTACCTGTAGCCCTATTTTTTTGGAGGATTTAGAAAATTGATCGACACGGCTTAAATGTTTGATCGAGTGTGACCGCACTCTGGGGGATGGTAGCGAGGTGGTAGGTGAAGCCGTGGCCAGAATTCCGTGACCTCCGATGGTCGAGGCGGTGAGATTGGATCGTTGACAGGTTTGGGTTGGATGATGTTTTGTGTTCCGGGTTTCGAAATTACACTTGAATTCGTGTTTGAGTGGAACGGGTCGGAGTTGGAGCCCTGCAAGGGGAGATGAGGTGGTTGGTGATATGTTCGACCTAGCAGCGATGGTCGGAGGGAGGCGGAGGTTCTGTGCACGTGTACGGTGGGGATGTTGGTGAGGGTGTTTTTTTTAGTGGGTTTCGAATTATATGCTGGGGGACTCGAAGTAGTTAA
The DNA here is from genome assembly GCA_030737815.1 of Allium fistulosum. Taxonomy (NCBI): domain Eukaryota; kingdom Viridiplantae; phylum Streptophyta; class Magnoliopsida; order Asparagales; family Amaryllidaceae; genus Allium; species Allium fistulosum. The sequence goes on from CM060905.1 coordinate 1,279,621,647, forward strand.
GGGGAAGTGTCGTGTTGGACTCGAAGTAGATAAGGGGGAGGCTCGGGTTGAAGTTAATTCAAGTTAAAAACATGTAACCTGTACTGTTTTTTTTTACAAACTTGTTCTTTATTTTTGAATGTGAACTGATTTATAACCAAAGTAAACAAAGTTATGGAACAAGTTTAATAATGAATTCGAGTAAATTTTGAAACTGATTTGTTAATAAAGTTTATAATTTAAATTAATGTAAATAATTTATAAGTATTGAAATATGCTTTACTATGTAAGTTTAAAAGGGGGTTTTGAAAAAATTATTTTGAACTTTATTAGAATAAATGGGAATAAATTGATTTAATTCAAGTTAATTAATTTAGTTAAATAATTTGGATTAATCACTTGATGTTTTGGAGGTATATTACTTTGAGAAGTAATTGATGATATTACTGGATGTAATTATGGGATGATGAGTAATGGAAGTAATTGGAGTAAAATTACTTGAAATAAATCAGGGAATTGATTAAGTTCGTATTTGGGAAATAATTAACTAAGGAAGTTAATTACTGTATGATATTAATCAAAGGTGATTAATATATGTGATTTGAAGATCAAGTTTTCTTAATATAATTAATCAATAAAATAACTAATTAGAGATCATTAATTATTATAATTAATGATGTGGGTAGGAATTGATTAATTTGGAAATAATAAATAAATAAAGCGATTAAAATATTCAATATGAATGTAAATAATTATGAATAATTAATTTATGGATTTATTTAAAGGATAAATTACTGAAATTAATTAAAAGGTAATTACTGGAATGTAAGTAAAAGTTGATTAATCAAAGATGATTAATTGGAAATAATAAATAACTGATGATTGATTAATTGATTGGTTTACTTGTTATGTAAGCAAGTTTATATTGATGAAGTAATTAATTTAATTCAGTTTAAATTAATTATAGTATGATTGTTTAATTCTTGCTTATGTATGAATTGAATTGTTTGATATCCCTGATATGTGATGTTTTGTGATATACCCTAATTTGAGTTGTGACCTGTGATGTAATTTATCATCTGTGATATTTATCTGTGATCTGTGAAAATACGATAAGCGTTATACTTTATATCGCTTATCAACTATATCCTGTATTTTGTTATGTGATGATTGATGTTGCACTATTGTGTGTGAAACCCCTGGACTACACCTTTACACACACAAATATGGATTTCACGTGGAAATCGATTAAGTCACAGATAATTTAAATTTGATGTTTTTTTTTTGAAATTGAATTTTTTATTTCAATTGATTTTGAAACCGGAAATTTGGGTTTAAAGTGAAAAGCTTTTGAAATGGAATTTCAAAGATAAAAGTTATTTTGAATAACTTAAACGAGTTTTGAAAATTTAAATAATTAGATTTAAATTTGAATTCAAGTATGAAATTAAATCTATGATTTGGAAACTAGGGATAAAAGATGATATAAATGTGTTTGTATGAATTAAACCATTTTAAAGTATTAATTTGGGAATTTGAATTTAAACCAAGGATTTCAACTCGTATGAATGAATCAGATTTCCAAATTGAAAACTGTTGTTTTCAAATGATAAAAGCTTTTAGATAAGAAAAGAAATTCCAGTTTAAATTAAAGGAATTTCAAGTGAATTGAAAAAAATGATTTTCCAAGTTATGAATGAATTCTTTTTGAAAGCTATGAATTAAATCTGTTCATTTTTAATAGATTTGAAATGACGATTTGTTTAAACCATTAGAAATGAAATTGTTTTGAAAACTATTAGTTGAATCTTTATTTTAAAGATTTAACGAATAAATTAAACTGAAATGGAAATCGATTTGGAAAATCTGTGAAGGAATCTTTGTGAAATTAAGTGAACTTTGTGAATTGAATCTTTTTGTTTAAAAAGATTAAAATGGTAATTTGTTAAACCATTTGAAAAGAAAGTTTGGGGTTAAATTGTGACTTAATTGAAATCCCAATATCCATATGTTTTTAAATATTTCGCTCACTATTCGGGTTAGCCGGGAAAGGACCTTTGGGTCGTATAACTCATTCCGAATAGTGATACGTCGTATATGGATAGCATTTGAAGACCGGTGTTGAAGACCGGATATTTTTCGAAAATGAAAGGACAACCTGTCGAATGTCTCTGCACTGAGTCGCGCCGGTATAGAGATTTATATCACTCTTTTGTGATGGGAAGTCCGGACGTGATTGAAAGTTATCCGGAATTGCAAGGGCTTCGTGAGAAGTGCCTTCGGTTCTGTTCGAACCCGGAACAGACTTGTATGGATACATGTCTGACATTACACTTTGAGATATAAAGCCGATTTCTTTCAAATACATATCTGTTGGTGGCGGAGAATTTATTCTCTTAGCTTAACACCCTTCTCTAAGACGTACGAGCTCAGAGGTTATGTAGTTGAAATTTATCAGCGATATAACCCAATTTGGTAATGTGACATGCTGAGTGTTGCTGTGTGATGATCAGTGTTTGATCATTTGTGATATGATCATTTATTTGATCTTATATCTTTGTGATCATAGGTTGATCATTTGTTTGACCCGAAGCATGGCTTTGTGACAAAGCGTAGCTTTGTGGACGAGACTTCGTCGAGCCTCACACCCCGGAAATGGTCAAAACAGGAAGGATGCGGCAAGGTTCTAGGGAGTAGCGCCCCTTAGTGTATGTCATTCCTTCTGGATAAAGGTGGTATCATGGTATGGAGCCCAGATACTTAACCTCTGTGGTTGCTGCAAATTTATTACTTTGTGGTTGTTGGAAATCGGGGATCCTCGGGAAGATCGGTGACGATCGGGGGATGACATACGCGTGTCAGTAGTTACCTATTTTTGCAGAGGTAACCCGGCCTTGTGTTGGCAGAGATCCGGTTAGGTTCTCGGGTCGTCTATTCCAGGGACGTACCCATCGTGGATAGGATGTTCCTTAGCCTGATCATTTGTTGGAAATCCAAACAAAACAATATGAGCCTTGTACGGTTTTAGTTGTAGAACCTGCCATTTAATATGGTAGCTATAGTAGGCATACTATAATGGTACCTATGCTGGCTAAGATTTATATTCTACTTTCGAAATGTTTTCTACACTATGCACTAATAATAATATCAAAAATGATTTGATTTTGCGTAGTAAGCATCTTTGACTATCATAAGAAGAAATCTTCTCCAAGTCTGCGTTTGCATTGTGTGTGTGGTGGGAGGTCTTATGGTAGTTTCATTTTCCAAAAGCATTGCGGATTTCAATGTTTAAACCCTTGTGTTTGTTTAAAGATAAACTGTTTTTGTTGCTCACACCAGTCCCACGACTGACTCGGAGTTTATTGTTCATTTCCTAAACTCTGGTTGCTCATAATTTTCTACACGAGCAGTCTAGAGTTGGGTTTTTCAGATAGTCAGGTTCAGTAGATTTTCTGGAGTTAGTTCAGTCTTTGGATATGGACTGCACTTGCTTATCTTGGTGTATCGTTATTGGGAGTTCGAGCTACTGCTGGAGTTCTCTCTTGAAGACTATCTTAGAGTTATTTGTTCCGCTGTTGATATTAGTTATCTATTTTTCTTTTCCGCTGCTATTTGTTGTATCATATCTCTGATGTATATTGATATTCATTGTATCACTCTGTTGTATCAGATATTGTATATCAATGTATTATTCATTTATTCCGCTGTGTTATTTACTTAACTGTGTTATAAGCTCCGGCGACTCGGATTTGAACGGTCGAATCTACGGCATTCGAATACGATGTAAAGTATGGATGTCGATTTTCGAACGCGAAAATCCGGATCGTTACATTTGGTATCAGAGCTAAGGTTGAACTTTAGCTCAGGAGTATAACACGTTAAGTAGCTCATTAGAGATAGAGTGAAGTAAACTCTAGAATGAGTAATCTCTAAGATATCCGTCTCAACGTCTCAGTAAATTCTCTTTCTATCCACTGTTAGTGAGTATGAGTGCAAGAAGAGGACGAGATAGGGGACAGGGAATACGACTATAAATGGTCAATACTCTGTAACGACAGTGGAAACAACTTTCTTATCAATATCCTTTGATTCGTCTTTTCAATTCTTTTGATTTCTTCATACCAGCTACAAGAAGAAGTTGTAGAAAATCCTTACCTCGTATTTCATCGATTCCTTATCAGCTTGTTGATTTAAACCTTAATGAATTTGAAATTGGAAAATTTTAAATTGAGTTAAATTGATTAATAGAATATGAAGGCTAAATTGAATTAAATCAATAAAACGATTTCGTTTAAAACAAAATTTGAAATTTTATTATAAATTTTTGTGAACACCAAAGTCCGAAGAGGGACAAATTGGTATGTATTCTGAGATTTCCGACTTGAGTTTGGAATTCGTATCGTTAGTTTGAGTAATTATAGGAGATCGAATCTGTCTATCTCTGTGTTTTTTCGTGCCTGCGAATTTCGAGGACGAAATTCTTTTAAGGGGGGAAATTTGTAACGACCCCAAATTTTATAAGTATTTAAATTAATAATTAATTGAGTTTTTGAATTTTTAATTGTTAAATTATTTCATTTTGAATAAAAATAGTAAAATAAATGGTTTAATAATAATAATAATAAAATAAAATATGAACAAATTTAATCTTTTTAGTTAAACCTTTTAAATAGGACTAAAACTAATTTTGTAGTAGGATCACATAGTTATAGAATGTTAATGACTAAAACAACTTTTCTTTTAACAAAGTAAAATAAGAAAAACCAAACTCTTTCAATTAGCAAAGTAACTAAACAAGTTTGCAAGTGGAATATGCTTGTAAACTAATATGCAAGCAAGAACAAATAAAAATAGGAAAATAACAAATAAATACATTTGTAAAATAACATACAAAAACATAACAAGATAAACTAGACAAAGACAACATTTTATATATGCAAATATGAAGACACTAAACATAAATTTGTACAGCCGAAATGAAGATAAAGTATAAACAAAAGAAAACATAAACAAAGTACAAAAGGGAATATCAAACAAGACATAAAAGACTAAGGTAATAAATGCAACATACCTCTAGCCTATCAAAGCATATGCAGTCATGCTTATTGAATAAACAAAGACATCACTTTGTACAAACTATCTTCTTCTATGTATATGTGTTCACCTCTCTCATTCTAATTCGTTCAGTAGAGAAAATACTTAGTAAGCTGAAGAAGAAAAAAATGTAAGCATCATCGTCTATAAAACTCAAAACAACATCACCTGTAACTTCTATTTATATGCATCACCTCCAACCAAAAATTCGTTCAACAATTAAGCAAACCAAAGCTTGCAAGTTCATTTTTCAAATCATTAGCCTACATTTCTTTAATCTGGAATTCAAGGAAAAGTAAAGATTTAAGCTAATTCAACTCAATCAGCTGCATACATTCAAGTTTGAAATCATCTGCATGCATTCTTCATCTGAGTTTCAAGTTTCAAACCAAAGTCATTTGCAAATAAACTGCTCTGTTCTTCTTTACCAGGTGAGCAAACTCTGTTCTTTCCTACTAAGTAAGTAACATCACATTTTCAAAATCTTAAATTGGTTATGGTTGCATGCTTAGATCTGGTATGAACGTGTGTTAAATAAATATTTATATGTGATGAATTTTTATATATATATATATATATGGATGTGAAGATATGTGTATATGTCCCATTGTCATCTCTGTTTCCAGTTTTCAAGTTCAAGACTTGATTCAAAATTTACATTCTCTTAAATCCATTGATGTTAGAACTTAGAATTCAAACAAAATTTGTTGTTATGTCATAGAGAAGGGTTTAAAGTTTGTTTAAGTTAAATTAAAGCTCACTGGAACTATAAAAACATCAGTGCATGTTAAAATATGTGAAAATTCAAACTGAATAATTTATAAATTCAGTATTATGAATTAGATACTAAGATAAAAACATGATTTTTAGAATGAAAATTAGGATTTTTAATTAAGGGGCTAGAAAGCAGTTCTAGGTTCAACAGAAAAGGAAAATTTGGTGATTTCTGATGATCTATCGATTTTGGGATATCGGGTTTCTTCTTGTGGGTAGAGGAGTAATCAATGAAGCTGGGAAAAATAAGTGATGGTGATGCAAATCACCATGAAAGCAGTGATGATGTTTTCTTACCTGTAGCCCTATTTTTTTGGAGGATTTAGAAAATTGATCGACACGGCTTAAATGTTTGATCGAGTGTGACCGCACTCTTGGGGATGGTAGCGAGGTGGTAGGTGAAGCCGTGGCCAGAATTCCGTGACCTCCGATGGTCGAGGCGGTGAGATTGGATCGTTGACAGGTTTGGGTTGGATGATGTTTTGTGTTCCGGGTTTCGAAATTACACTTGAATTCGTGTTTGAGTGGAACGGGTCGGAGTTGGAGGGCTGCAAGGGGAGATGAGGTGGTTGGTGATATGTTCGACCTAGCAGCGATGGTCGGAGGGAGGCGGAGGTTCTGTGCACGTGTACGGTGGGGATGTTGGTGAGGCTGTTTTTTTTTAGTGGGTTTCGAATTATATGCTGGGGGACTCGAAGTAGTTAAGGGGAAGTGTCGTGTTGGACTCGAAGTAGATAAGGGGGAGGCTCGGGTTGAAGTTAATTCAAGTTAAAAACATGTAACCTGTACTGTTTTTTTTACAAACTTGTTCTTTATTTTTGAATGTGAACTGATTTATAACCAAAGTAAACAAAGTTATGGAACAAGTTTAATAATGAATTCGAGTAAATTTTGAAACTGATTTGTTAATAAAGTTTATAATTTAAATTAATGTAAATAATTTATAAGTATTGAAATATGCTTTACTATGTAAGTTTAAAAGGGGGTTTTGAAAAAATTATTTTGAACTTTATTAGAATAAATGGGAATAAATTGATTTAATTCAAGTTAATTAATTTAGTTAAATAATTTGGATTAATCACTTGATGTTTTGGAGGTATATTACTTTGAGAAGTAATTGATGATATTACTGGATGTAATTATGGGATGATGAGTAATGGAAGTAATTGGAGTAAAATTACTTGAAATAAATCAGGGAATTGATTAAGTTCGTATTTGGGAAATAATTAACTAAGGAAGTTAATTACTGTATGATATTAATCAAAGGTGATTAATATATGTGATTTGAAGATCAAGTTTTCTTAATATAATTAATCAATAAAATAACTAATTAGAGATCATTAATTATTATAATTAATGATGTGGGTAGGAATTGATTAATTTGGAAATAATAAATAAATAAAGCGATTAAAATATTCAATATGAATGTAAATAATTATGAATAATTAATTTATGGATTTATTTAAAGGATAAATTACTGAAATTAATTAAAAGGTAATTACTGGAATGTAAGTAAAAGTTGATTAATCAAAGATGATTAATTGGAAATAATAAATAACTGATGATTGATTAATTGATTGGTTTACTTGTTATGTAAGCAAGTTTATATTGATGAAGTAATTAATTTAATTCAGTTTAAATTAATTATAGTATGATTGTTTAATTCTTGCTTATGTATGAATTGAATTGTTTGATATCCCTGATATGTGATGTTTTGTGATATACCCTAATTTGAGTTGTGACCTGTGATGTAATTTATCATCTGTTATATTTATCTGTGATCTGTGAAAATACGATAAGCGTTATACTTTATATCGCTTATCAACTATATCCTGTATTTTGTTATGTGATGATTGATGTTGCACTATTGTGTGTGAAACCCCTGGACTACACCTTTACACACACAAATATGGATTTCACGTGGAAATCGGTTAAGTCACAGATAATTTAAATTTGATGTTTTTTTTTGAAATTGAATTTTTTATTTCAATTGATTTTGAAACTGGAAATTTGGGTTTAAAGTGAAAAGCTTTTGAAATGGAATTTCAAAGATAAAAGTTATTTTGAATAACTTAAACGAGTTTTGAAAATTTAAATAATTAGATTTAAATTTGAATTCAAGTTTGAAATTAAATCTATGATTTGGAAACTAGGGATAAAAGATGATATAAATGTGTTTGTATGAATTAAACCATTTTAAAGTATTAATTTGGGAATTTGAATTTAAACCAAGGATTTCAACTCGTATGAATGAATCAGATTTCCAAATTGAAAACTGTTGTTTTCAAATGATAAAAGCTTTTAGATAAGAAAAGAAATTCCAGTTTAAATTAAAGGAATTTCAAGTGAATTGAAAAAAATGATTTTCCAAGTTATGAATGAATTCTTTTTGAAAGCTATGAATTAAATCTGTTCATTTTTAACAGATTTGAAATGACGATTTGTTTAAACCATTAGAAATGAAATTGTTTTGAAAACTATTAGTTGAATCTTTATTTTAAAGATTTAACGAATAAATTAAACTGAAATGGAAATCGATTTGGAAAATCTGTGAAGGAATCTTTGTGAAATTAAGTGAACTTTGTGAATTGAATCTTTTTGTTTAAAAAGATTAAAATGGTAATTTGTTAAACCATTTGAAAAGAAAGTTTGGGGTTAAATTGTGACTTAATTGAAATCCCAATATCCTTATGTTTTTAAATATTTCGCTCACTATTCGGGTTAGCCGGGAAAGGACCTCTGGGTCGTATAACTCATTCCGAATAGTGATACGTCGTATACGGATAGCATTTGAAGACCGGTGTTGAAGACCGGATATTTTTCGAAAATGAAAGGACAACCTGTCGAATGTCTCTGCACTGAGTCGCGCCGGTATAGAGATTTATATCACTCTTTTGTGACGGGAAGTCCGGACGTGATTGAAAGTTATCCGGAATTGCAAGGGCTTCGTGAGAAGTGCCTTCGGTTCTGTTCGAACCCGGAACAGACTTGTATGGATACATGTCTGACATTACACTTTGAGATATAAAGCCGATTTCTTTCAAATACATATCTGTTGGTGGCGGAGAATTTATTCTCTTAGCTTAACACCCTTCTCTGAGACATACGAGCTCAGAGGTTATGTAGTTGAAATTTATCAGCGATATATCCCAATTTGGTAATGTGACATGCTGAGTGTTGCTGTGTGATGATCAGTGTTTGATCATTTGTGATATGATCATTTATTTGATCTTATATCTTTGTGATCATAGGTTGATCATTTGTTTGACCCGAAGCATGGCTTTGTGACAAAGCGTAGCTTTGTGGACGAGACTTCGTCGAGCCTCACACCCCGGAAATGGTCAAAACAGGAAGGATGCGGCAAGGTTCTAGGGAGTAGCGCCCCTTAGTGTATGTCATTCCTTCTGGATAAAGGTGGTATCATGGTATGGAGCCCAGATACTTAACCTCTGTGGTTGCTGCAAATTTATTACTTTGTGGTTGTTGGAAATCGGGGATCCTCGGGAAGATCGGTGACGATCGGGGGATGACATACGCGTGTCAGTAGTTACCTATTTTTGCAGAGGTAACCCGGCCTTGTGTTGGCAGAGATCCGGTTAGGTTCTCGGGTCGTCTATTCCAGGGACGTACCCATCGTGGATAGGATGTTCCTTAGCCTGATCATTTGTTGGAAATCCAAACAAAACAATACGAGCCTTGTACGGTTTTAGTTGTAGAACCTGCCATTTAATATGGTAGCTATAGTAGGCATACTATAATGGTACCTATGCTGGCTAAGATTTATATTCTACTTTCGAAATGTTTTCTACACTATGCACTAATAATAATATCAAAAATGATTTGATTTTGCGTCGTAAGCATCTTTGACTATCATAAGAAGAAATCTTCTCCAAGTCTGCGTTTGCATTGTGTGTGTGGTGGGAGGTCTTATGGTAGTTTCATTTTCCAAAAGCATTGCGGATTTCAATGTTTAAACCCTTGTGTTTGTTTAAAGATAAACTGTTTTTGTTGCTCACACCAGTCCCACGACTGACTCGGAGTTTATTGTTCATTTCCTAAACTCTGGGTGCTCATAATTTTCTACACGAGCAGTCTAGAGTTGGGTTTTTCAGATAGTCAGGTTCAGTAGATTTTCTGGAGTTAGTTCAGTCTTTGGATATGGACTGCACTTGCTTATCTTGGTGTATCGTTATTGGGAGTTCGAGCTACTGCTGGAGTTCTCTCTTGAAGACTATCTTAGAGTTATTTGTTCCGCTGTTGATATTAGTTATCTATTTTTCTTTTCCGCTGCTATTTGTTGTATCATATCTCTGATGTATATTGATATTCATTGTATCACTCTGTTGTATCAGATATTGTATATCAATGTATTATTCATTTATTCCGCTGTGTTATTTACTTAACTGTGTTATAAGCTCCGGCGACTCGGATTTGAACGGTCGAATCTACGGCATTCGAATACGATGTAAAGTATGGATGTCGATTTTCGAACGCGAAAATCCGGATCGTTACATTTGGTATCAGAGCTAAGGTTGAACTTTAGCTCAGGAGTATAACACGTTAAGTAGCTCATTAGAGATAGAGTGAAGTAAACTCTAGAATGAGTAATCTCTAAGATATCCGTCTAAACGTCTCAGTAAATTCTCTTACTATCCACTGTTAGTGAGTATGAGTGCAAGAAGAGGACGAGATAGGGGACAGGGAATACGACTATAAATGGTCAATACTCTGTAACGACAGTGGAAACAACTTTCTTATCAATATCCTTTGATTCGTCTTTTCAATTCTTTTGATTTCTTCGTACCAGCTACAAGAAGAAGTTGTAGAAAATCCTTACCTCGTATTTCATCGATTCCTTATCAGCTTGTTGATTTAAACCTTAATGAATTTGAAATTGGAAAATTTTTAATTGAGTTAAATTGATTAATAGAATATGAAGGCTAAATTGAATTAAATCAATAAAACGATTTCGATTAAAACAAAATTTGAAATTTTATTATAAATTTTTGTGAACACCAAAGTCCGAAGAGGGACAAATTGGTATGTATTCTGAGATATTTCGACTTGAGTTTGGAATTTGTATCGTTAGTTTGAGGAATTATAGGAGATCGAATCTGTCTATCTCTGTGTTTTTTCGTGCCTGCGAATTTCGAGGACGAAATTCTTTTAAGGGGGGAAATTTGTAACGACCCCAAATTTTATAAGTATTTAAATTAATAATTAATTGAGTTTTTGAATTTTTAATTGTTAAATTATTTCATTTTGAATAAAAATAGTAAAATAAATGGTTTAATAATAATAATAATAAAATAAAATATGAACAAATTTAATCTTTTTAGTTAAACCTTTTAAATAGGACTAAAACTAATTTTGTAGTAGGATCACATAGTTATAGAATGTTAATGACTAAAACAACTTTTCTTTTAACAAAGTAAAATAAGAAAAACCAAACTCTTTCAATTAGCAAAGTAACTAAACAAGTTTGCAAGTGGAATATGCTTGTAAACTAATATGCAGGCAAGAACAAATAAAAATAGGAAAATAACAAATAAATACATTTGTAAAATAACATACAAAAACATAACAAGATAAACTAGACAAAGACAACATTTTATATATGCAAATATGAAGACACTAAACATAAATTTGTACAGCCGAAATGAAGATAAAGTATAAACAAAAGAAAACATAAACAAAGTACAAAAGGGAATATCAAACAAGACATAAAAGACTAAGGTAATAAATGCAACATACCTCTAGCCTATCAAAGCATATGCAGCCATGCTTATTGAATAAACAAAGACATCACTTTGTACAAACTATCTTCTTCTATGTATATGTGTTCACCTCTCTCATTCTAATTCGTTCAGTAGAGAAAATACTTAGTAAGCTGAAGAAGAAAAAAATGTAAGCATCATCATCTATAAAACTCAAAACAACATCACCTGTAACTTCTATTTATATGCATCACCTCCAACCAAAAATTCGTTCAACAATTAAGCAAACCAAAGCTTGCAAGTTCATTTTTCAAATCATTAGCCTACATTTCTTCAATCTGGAATTCAAGGCAAAGTAAAGATTTAAGCTAATTCAACTCAATCAGTTGCATACATTCAAGTTTGAAATCATCTGCATGCATTCTTCATCTGAGTTTCAAGTTTCAAACCAAAGTCATTTGCAAATAAACTGCTCTGTTCTTCTTTACCAGGTGAGCAAACTCTGTTCTTTCCTACTAAGTAAGTAACATCACATTTTCAAAATCTTAAATTGGTTATGGTTGCATGCTTAGATCTGGTATGAACGTGTGTTAAATAAATATTTATATGTGATGAATTTTTATATATATATATATGGATGTGAAGATATGTGTATATGTCCCATTGTCATCTCTGTTTCCAGTTTTCAAGTTCAAGACTTGATTCAAAATTTACATTCTCTTAAATCCATTGATGTTAGAACTTAGAATTCAAACAAAATTTGTTGTTATGTCATAGAGAAGGGTTTAAAGTTTGTTTAAGTTAAATTAAAGCTCACTGGAACTATAAAAACATCAGTGCATGTTAAAATATGTGAAAATTCAAACTGAATAATTTATAAATTCAGTATTATGAATTAGATACTAAGATAAAAACATGATTTTTAGAATGAAAATTAGGATTTTTAATTAAGGGGCTAGAAAGCAGTTCTAGGTTCAACAGAAAAGGGAAATTTGGTGATTTCTGATGATCTATCGATTTTGGGATATCGGGTTTCTTCTTGTGGGTAGAGGAGTAATCAATGAAGCTGGGAAAAATAAGTGATGGTGATGCAAATCACCATGAAAGCAGTGATGATGTTTTCTTACCTGTAGCCCTATTTTTTTGGAGGATTTAGAAAATTGATCGACACGGCTTAAATGTTTGATCGAGTGTGACCGCACTCTGGGGGATGGTAGCGAGGTGGTAGGTGAAGCCGTGGCCAGAATTCCGTGACCTCCGATGGTCGAGGCGGTGAGATTGGATCGTTGACAGGTTTGGGTTGGATGATGTTTTGTGTTCCGGGTTTCGAAATTACACTTGAATTCGTGTTTGAGTGGAACGGGTCGGAGTTGGAGGGCTGCAAGGGGAGATGAGGTGGTTGGTGATATGTTCGACCTAGCAGCGATGGTCGGAGGGAGGCGGAGGTTCTGTGCACGTGTACGGTGGGGATGTTGGTGAGGCTGTTTTTTTTAGTGGGTTTCGAATTATATGCTGGGGGACTCGAAGTAGTTAAGGGGAAGTGTCGTGTTGGACTCGAAGTAGATAAGGGGGAGGCTCGGGTTGAAGTTAATTCAAGTTAAAAACATGTAACCTGTACTGTTTTTTTTACAAACTTGTTCTTTATTTTTGAATGTGAACTGATTTATAACCAAAGTAAACAAAGTTATGGAACAAGTTTAATAATGAATTCGAGTAAATTTTGAAACTGATTTGTTAATAAAGTTTATAATTTAAATTAATGTAAATAATTTATAAGTATTGAAATATGCTTTACTATGTAAGTTTAAAAGGGGGTTTTGAAAAAATTATTTTGAACTTTATTAGAATAAATGGGAATAAATTGATTTAATTCAAGTTAATTAATTTAGTTAAATAATTTGGATTAATCACTTGATGTTTTGGAGGTATATTACTTTGAGAAGTAATTGATGATATTACTGGATGTAATTATGGGATGATGAGTAATGGAAGTAATTGGAGTAAAATTACTTGAAATAAATCAGGGAATTGATTAAGTTCGTACTTGGGAAATAATTAACTAAGGAAGTTAATTAATGTATGATAGTAATCAAAGGTGATTAATATATGTGATTTGAAGATCAAGTTTTCTTAATATAATTAATCAATAAAATAACTAATTAGAGATCATTAATTATTATAATTAATGATGTGGGTAGGAATTGATTAATTTGGAAATAATAAATAAATAAAGCGATTAAAATATTCAATATGAATGTAAATAATTATGAATAATTAATTTATGGATTTATTTAAAGGATAAATTACTGAAATTAATTAAAAGGTAATTACTGGAATGTAAGTAAAAGTTGATTAATCAAAGATGATTAATTGGAAATAATAAATAACTGATGATTGATTAATTGATTGGTTTACTTGTTATGTAAGCAAGTTTATATTGATGAAGTAATTAATTTAATTCAGTTTAAATTAATTATAGTATGATTGTTTAATTCTTGCTTATGTATGAATTGAATTGTTTGATATCCCTGATATGTGATGTTTTGTGATATACCCTAATTTGAGTTGTGACCTGTGATGTAATTTATCATCTGTGATATTTATCTGTGATCTGTGAAAATACGATAAGCGTTATACTTTATATCGCTTATCAACTATATCCTGTATTTTGTTATGTGATGATTGATGTTGCACTATTGTGTGTGAAACCCCTGGACTACACCTTTACACACACAAATATGGATTTCACGTGGAAATCGGTTAAGTCACAGATAATTTAAATTTGATGTTTTTTTTTTGAAATTGAATTTTTTATTTCAATTGATTTTGAAACTGGAAATTTGGGTTTAAAGTGAAAAGCTTTTGAAATGGAATTTCAAAGATAAAAGTTATTTTGAATAACTTAAACGAGTTTTGAAAATTTAAATAATTAGATTTAAATTTGAATTCAAGTTTGAAATTAAATCTATGATTTGGAAACTAGGGATAAAAGATGATATAAATGTGTTTGTATGAATTAAACCATTTTAAAGTATTAATTTGGGAATTTGAATTTAAACCAAGGATTTCAACTCGTATGAATGAATCAGATTTCCAAATTGAAAACTGTTGTTTTCAAATGATAAAAGCTTTTAGATAAGAAAAGAAATTCCAGTTTAAATTAAAGGAATTTCAAGTGAATTGAAAAAAATGATTTTCCAAGTTATGAATGAATTCTTTTTGAAAGCTATGAATTAAATCTGTTCATTTTTAACAGATTTGAAATGACGATTTGTTTAAACCATTAGAAATGAAATTGTTTTGAAAACTATTAGTTGAATCTTTATTTTAAAGATTTAACGAATAAATTAAACTGAAATGGAAATCGATTTGGAAAATCTGTGAAGGAATCTTTATGAAATTAAGTGAACTTTGTGAATTGAATCTTTTTGTTTAAAAAGATTAAAATGGTAATTTGTTAAACCATTTGAAAAGAAAGTTTGGGGTTAAATTGTGACTTAATTGAAATCCCAATATCCATATGTTTTTAAATATTTCGCTCACTATTCGGGTTAGCCGGGAAAGGACCTTTGGGTCGTATAACTCATTCCGAATAGTGATACGTCGTATATGGATAGCATTTGAAGACCGGTGTTGAAGACCGGATATTTTTTGAAAATGAAAGAACAACCTGTCGAATGTCTCTGCACTGAGTCGCGCCGGTATAGAGATTTATATCACTCTTTTGTGACGGGAAGTCCGGACGTGATTGAAAGTTATCCGGAATTGCAAGGGCTTCGTGAGAAGTGCCTTCGGTTCTGTTCGAACCCGGAACAGACTTGTATGGATACATGTCTGACATTACACTTTGAGATATAAAGCCGATTTCTTTCAAATACATATCTGTTGGTGGCGGAGAATTTATTCTCTTAGCTTAACACCCTTCTCTAAGACGTACGAGCTCAGAGGTTATGTAGTTGAAATTTATCAGCGATATATCCCAATTTGGTAATGTGACATGCTGAGTGTTGCTGTGTGATGATCAGTGTTTGATCATTTGTGATATGATCATTTATTTGATCTTATATCTTTGTGATCATAGGTTGTTCATTTGTTTGACCCGAAGCATGGCTTTGTGACAAAGCGTAGCTTTGTGGACGAGACTTCGTCGAGCCTCACACCCCGGAAATGGTCAAAACAGGAAGGATGCGGCAAGGTTCTAGGGAGTAGCGCCCCTTAGTGTATGTCATTCCTTCTGGATAAAGGTGGTATCATGGTATGGAGCCCAGATACTTAACCTCTGTGGTTGCTGCAAATTTATTACTTTGTGGTTGTTGGAAATCGGGGATCCTCGGGAAGATCGGTGACGATCGGGGGATGACATACGCGTGTCAGTAGTTACCTATTTTTGCAGAGGTAACCCGGCCTTGTGTTGGCAGAGATCCGGTTAGGTTCTCGGGTCGTCTATTCCAGGGACGTACCCATCGTGGATAGGATGTTCCTTAGCCTGATCATTTGTTGGAAATCCAAACAAAACAATACGAGCCTTGTACGGTTTTAGTTGTAGAACCTGCCATTTAATATGGTAGCTATAGTAGGCATACTATAATGGTACCTATGCTGGCTAAGATTTATATTCTACTTTCGAAATGTTTTCTACACTATGCACTAATAATAATATCAAAAATGATTTGATTTTGCGTAGTAAGTATCTTTGACTATCATAAGAAGAAATCTTCTCCAAGTCTGCGTTTGCATTGTGTGTGTGGTGGGAGGTCTTATGGTAGTTTCATTTTCCAAAAGCATTGCGGATTTCAATGTTTAAACCCTTGTGTTTGTTTAAAGATAAACTGTTTTTGTTGCTCACACCAGTCCCACGACTGACTCGGAGTTTATTGTTCATTTCCTAAACTCTGGGTGCTCATAATTTTCTACACGAGCAGTCTAGAGTTGGGTTTTTCAGATAGTCAGGTTCAGTAGATTTTCTGGAGTTAGTTCAGTCTTTGGATATGGACTGCACTTGCTTATCTTGGTGTATCGTTATTGGGAGTTCGAGCTACTGCTGGAGTTCTCTCTTGAAGACTATCTTAGAGTTATTTGTTCCGCTGTTGATATTAGTTATCTATTTTTCTTTTCCGCTGCTATTTGTTGTATCATATCTCTGATGTATATTGATATTCATTGTATCACTCTGTTGTATCAGATATTGTATATCAATGTATTATTCATTTATTCCGCTGTGTTATTTACTTAACTGTGTTATAAGCTCCGGCGACTCGGATTTGAACGGTCGAATCTACGGCATTCGAATACGATGTAAAGTATGGATGTCGATTTTCGAACGCGAAAATCCGGATCGTTACAGATGGAGAGGGAAATAATTTGAAAAACTCACGACCATGAAATAATTAGGATATTTCGCGCTTTGTGAAGCGTTACATGTGAACAGTACAAAACAAATTGAGTAAAAGAACAAATAATTAAAGGCAAACAATAACGCTTTAGAATAATGCGTTATTAAATGGCGTTATTAATAATATATTTTCTTGTAGTGATTAAAAAAGATGGGCGCAATAAATCCTGTTTCTCTACTATATTTACATCAAGAAACAACTAAGTTGCATTGCTGCTCACTATGGTTCAGAAATCACTCTTTGCAGACACTTCAAAGATCTCTGATAACTTACACACCCCATAAACCAAAACTCGAAATCATCCACTGTAACAATCTGAATATACTTCTGCTTTGGTTTGTTTGCATTCTCAGTTGGAGTAACTCTTTGAATCTTACTCAGTGGAATCAACACTTTGTAAGGAACTCTTGTTATTTCACCTTTAGGCGAAGTATATGTAAGAGGGCGATCTGTGACGCCCCACCTCTATGCACACAATAACAAAGATTATTATAAGGAATAACATCTGCTATTGTGAAGAATAAGGCTTGTTAGAAGCGACCATCCGTAAGTTATGCCCTAGACGAGTATTGATTACATCGATAGGAGTTGTGAAAATCACTCCCAAGGATATATATTCAATCCAAATCTAAAACGAAACTACGGTGGCTAAAGAAAAATTTAGAATAACTCATAACAACAACAACACAGATAGTATAATCACATCAGAACAGAAATATCAGATATATAGCGGAAGACAAGTATGGAATACATGCTACAACAATCGATAGTTCACATAATCCAAATGTACATTTACATGTCATCAACATACATGAGACGAGGATCAATGCACCAAAAAGAAACACCTCGAAGCTAGACAAAAGATGGAGTGAATCCCAAAAGCTGAAGCTGCAAAAGAATCAGAGATAGCGAATATCCTGAAATAACTCGGTCTGCCCGAGTATTATTTAAAAGAAAATAATAAACGGATCAGTCTAATTTATTCTTAGAAGTGAGTGCATCATAAACAACATCAAGCAAAATAATAATAGTCTCGAGTGAGACTATTCAACATAAGAAATCAACATAAATTAAATGAAGAAATCACATCAAACTACATCAAATTCAATAATCTCGAATGAGGCTATTCAGCACAAATAATCACCATAGTTTAAATTAAGAAATCTCAATTTAAACTCCATCAAAATCAACTTTTAAAATTCCCAATTGAATTCAAAACAACAATACGCAAATTTATAATCTCGGATGAGACTATACACAAAATTATAATCTCAGAAGAGATTATACCCAGAATTATAGTTTCGGAAGAGACTATACAACAGAGTAATCAGCATAGTTTAAAGGCAGAAATCCCATTAAACATCATTAAAATCCACTTCCAAATTCACAATTGAATTCAAAGCAGCAGTACTCAAAAATCTAGAAATCAATTAAGATTACTAGACAAATCAACTGTCACAGAATCTAGAAATCAAAATAAGATAACTAGAAAATCAACATAAAAGATGGATCGATCCCAGCAGATGGCGAGTTTTAGCTACGCCGCACGAGCATCTCATATGGCCGAAGCCTACCAAGTACTATATATTTGGCGCCCAATAAATGACCCGAAGGTCTAGTACTGGTATTGACCCGAAGGTCCAACATATGACCCGAAGGTCCAACAAATGACCCGTAGGTCCAACAAAGTGGCTCGAAAGCCCATAAAATCATCAAAATCATCAAACAGCAGATAATTCAATTAACGAGTCTGGAATTAACCAAAATAGTAAAAGTATGATTCCATACTCCATACTTTTGCTAAATCGTTTAAATCACTTCATCGTTTCCTTGAAAGTACAAAATTGTGTATTTTATATAAATAACATTTTACGTTCACAAACGGACAAGTCGGGAATTAAGCGAATCAATAAAAGTAAGGGTTCATAGTCCTCAATTTTGCTGAAGCGTTTAAATCGCTTCCTCATTCTTTTGAAAGCGCAAACTGTAAAAATTTTAGAAACAATTTTATTTTAAAACACGTGATTAAAACAACAACAACTATAGCAATTTCGACAAGGAAATTGCGCTTCACAAAACATCGTAAAAACGGATATCAAAATTAGCGTTGCGGGATAACCGCTTAAAATTCACTTTAAAATTGATGGTTACTGAAGTCAAAACGACAGTAATTTTTATACGTCAAAATCTTGTAGGATCTAGATTAACCCTAGAGGGTGGGTGAATAGGGTTATCGCAAATTTTAATGAATTAAAAGCAAAATCAAACTGCAGATAAAAAAATATGCAGAAAAGTAAATCACACACAAAATTTACCCAGCTTCGGCAACCCCTGCCTACTGCTGCATTCCCAGATTTCTATTAGGATTAAACAGTATCCCGCTTACAAATACTCCTACAGACTCGCACACCCTGCTCCGCCTATAGAGCTTTGTGAACTCGCACACCCTGCTCACTAAACTAACCCTAACTAGACAATCTGACACTACCTAACTCTAGGTGGTGATTTACCCTGACTGGACTTTGAAAATACAAACTGAAAAACAAAACACAGTTTAAACCCAGGGCAAAATTTAAATCGACAATTTAAAACACTTTTACCCTTATTTAAATTTGGCCCAAAACAAAGTAATTAAAACCTAGCCCAAAGGAAAATTTAAACAACTAAAAACCCTAGACTTAATTTAAAAATTAAAACCCAATTTGTTAACCAGGCCGGCCCTCTCCTTTTATTTCAATTAAAAAACGCCGGCCCACTTCAATTATCTTCGATCCCTTTCTTTTTGTTGTTCTGGCCCGATTCCTTTCACTAGCCCGATCCCTTGAGAAAAAAATGGCGACTCAATAATTAGGGCTTTCGGCGATTCTTCGATTCTCTGACGAATTGGCTCCTCTTCTTCGACGCTTGCTTGAATGAATTAGGGCTTTGCCCTTGTTAGTTTTTTTTGGCGACTTTCTGTAGCTCTGGAATTAGGGTTTTACCCTACTTCGATTTGGAGCTTCGGCTTTGTCAATCTTTGTAGCTCTGGCTTGCGATTCCCTTTGTGGTGACTCTGGAATTCTCTAATACTCTGACGAATTGCGGCGTCGTTGATGCGCCTTGCCTCGAGTCTGATTTTATCGATCTCTGACTTCGGTATGATTTCTGCTCTGTTGCTTTTCCGATTTGAAATTGAATGCTTGAGAACTTGTCAGTGATGATTTGTTGGGTTTCTATTCTGTTGCTTTGAATCACCACAAAGTCGATGATGATTTTGGGGGTTTATATACACGTCTGATTTGATTTACGTGATCACGACGTTGTTTATACTTGCCGTTTTTACATCTCGATATTTTGGGAAATTTCTTTTGACTCACGGCTTCGATTATTGAACGTTCGATCTTTTTGATTTTAAACAGTCGTGATACTTTCCTAATTTATAAAACTTGACTATTTCTTAACTTTGATTCGAAATATACGGCTTTGACTTGTATCAATAATTTCTTAACTTGATTTCAAAAATGTGATATTATTACTTCTCTGACTTTTGACCACTGCCCAAGTCTTGTTCACTGTTGATGATCATAACTTTGACTCGATCACTGTTGATCACGATTTTGTTTTTCTGTAGCATACTCGTCGACATTGCTATCCTCTTCTCTGTGAATTATTTTCTCTGTGATATTCTTCTCTGATTATACTTGCTTCCTGTTGACATTTGCTTTGCTTTGACACAAATACTTTACTTGTTCACTGTTGTGCATTCGACATTGCCATGCTTCCTTGCTTGTACTTGGATACATCACTGTATACTTGACTAGTTGCATTCATTTCATGTTCTTATTGCACTTGTATTTCCTCGAGCTTGTGCTGTCTAGTTGATTGTTCTTGAATCAGTGATTTGCTTCATTATGGCCTGGTCTGTTGTAGATGTATAAACATTACTTGAGTACTGGTGCACTGTTGTAGCTGCACTTGAATCTCTTTAGTCACTGTTTACTTGATCCATTGATGATTGTGAACTAGTTGGTCTGGTTTGCTGATTAGTTGCTTTTGATTTCCCTGTGCATTCATCTGGCTGATGTATGTTCCTTTGCATGTTGAATTGAACTTGATTTTTTGTGCATTTTCAAATTGCTTTTTCAATTTGCACTTCTTTGACTTCACTGTGTACATGCACAGTTTATTGTTGCAGTGATCATTGAATTTTGGTCGAGATCATATGCACTTGTGTTGAATCTGATTTTGATTTGACCTTGTGCACTCGAGTGGGCGAGGCAGTGCACACGTGTATACGTGTGTACTGCAGCCACTCGTAATTACCTGTCCCTGATATGAATACTGATATGCACAAATATTACACAATCAAAGATGATGACGATAACCCATATATCTGAGACAGCTATAAAAACAAATTTTATATTTTTGCAAATCAAAATTGTTTCTTTTCAAATTACTGCTGTAGACTGTTAATTATACAGGCACACAGGAGACAGGACAAATACTGGAGCTGGATAATGCAGATGCAGAAGACTGAGTGTATGAGTGATGTAGTGAGGACAGAAATGTAAATGTGAAAATGTATGAGTGAGAGTGAACTGTAAATATGAAATCAGTGTACTGTATGAAATCAGTGTATGAACTGAAAACATTGTACTGAATAAAATATTATATTGAATAAAAATACTGTTTGAATTTGTTAAATTCTGTGCAATAGCATTATTATTCAATATTTATATTTATTCCTGTATGTGTAAAATAACATCTGTAAATCTGCAAACACATCTATAATTCGATATATATATTTTGTTATCATCAAACACTAAACACACATCAAACAATCTCCCTCTTTTGATGATGACAAACATATATATTAAAGATTTTGAAATTCTAGTAGATGTGTTTAAACATGAGATATTTAGCTCCCCCTACATGTATGCTCCCCCTACATGAATACTCCCCCTACAACTGAGACTATTCCCTATTCAGAAGATTTAGGAAATTACAGACGAATAAAAGAACTATAGAAAAATAAACTAACAACATTTAACAAATTTGGTGAATTATTCCAGAAATACTTATTTCCTTATCAAAGTCTTATTCTTCTCCCCCTTTTGTTATCATCAAAAGACTGACAAAAAAATAATGGAACAGTAGGGGAAAAACAAATGTAAAACCAAGAAAAATCATAATATATCATAACACGATAACAATTTCCACATTGTAGAGAATGGATCGATGATTCGATTTTTATATAATGAGAAGAGGAGTGTTTTCTCTTTTTCTTTAAAAATAATTTGACATTTAAGCACAAAAAATAAATAAGCACTTACTAACCACGCATAACCATAAGGACTTTTAAATGGGATTAGCAGTTACTTATTAGCTATCATACTCCATCCATGCATAACCATAAGGACTTTTAAATGAGAATGGAGTGATGATAAACTCACATGATCCATCCATGCATAACCATAAGGACTTTTAAATGAGAATGGATGCGTGAGAAATATTTTAGAAAATTCTTTAATTTCCCTTTTTAATTTTTAAAAAATGATTCACTCTTCTCATTTTTCAAAACCATTATGAATGATAGAACGATGGTAGTAATAGAAATGGTCATGGAATAAGTTATCAAATTAATCATATTATGAAATTTCTTAAAATAGAACATATATATTTCCACTACTGAATACCATATTCGAATCAATTTTGAATAATATCCAAAACAGGTTTGAATCCTAGAAATTGAAGTTGAAAATAAATATCCAAGAATATTTCAACCAAAAATTGAAGAATGATTAGTCAATTTCAATAATCCCCAAATCCAAACGTAATCTGGAAAATCTGTCTTCGGGGAGGGGTTTTGTGAAAATATCAGCAAGTTGATTCTCAGTTGAAATGAATTCAATGAAAATGTCTTCCCTAGCAATGTGATCTCTAAGAAAGTAGTGTCTCACATCAATGTGTTTCGTGCGTGAATGAAGAACAGGATTATTTGACAAGTCTATTGCACTTTTACTATCACATTTTAATGGAACTTGTTTATAAACTAAGCCAAAATCAGAGAGTGTTTGCATCATCCATAAAATTTGAGCACAACAACTTCCTAATGCAATATATTCTTCTTCAGTGGTGGATAATGCAACACAATTTTGTTTTCGACTAGACCATGAAACTAATGAATGTCCTAGCATAAAACATGTCCCACTAGTACTTTTCTTGTCAACCAATGAACCCGCATAATCAGCATCAGAAAAAAAAACTAAATCAAAAATTTTCACAAGAAGAATACCATAGTCCAAATTTGTGTGTGTGTGAAAGATATCTTAAAATTCGTTTAGTGGCTTTCAAATGTGATTCTTTAGGGTTAGATTGAAAACGTGCACACAAACACACAGAAAACATAATATCGGGTCTAGAAGTAGTAAGATAGAGAAGTGAACCGATTATCCCTCGATATTTCTTCTTTCAAATTGATTAAGTTCAACTTTGCATCTCTCATATCCAACTTTCATTATTAAGAATCATTTCAACACAATCAAATTCAATTTCAGAAATAAACCATTGTGACAACAAAACGCACACAAACTATTATCAAATGAAGAGCGAGTGTCTATACCTTCCGTAGGATCACAGTTAAAATATCATGATTATCTCAAAAGTAATTTGAAGTTTTCACCAGTGAAGTTTCAATAGTTTCAACAGTTTCTAAAAATACCTTTTAGAGCATGAGCAATCAGTAATCAATCATAGTTTGACCAAACAGATTAAGTTCAAGAAGAAAATAGTTGATCAATTTTTAAGCACAGATTAAAAACAAATCATATAAGATCATAAATCAAGCAAGTTAGATTCTGTCAACCATCACAATTACTTCAAGTAAGATGATTGGTTAAAAATCAGAATTAACATCATCAATCATAACTGCTGATTTAATTTAAATTATGATGCAGATTCTTACCGGTTATCTATCGTTTGAAAATAAATACAACTACATGTTTTACCTGTACGATAATCTTTCGTTGTTTGCCCATAGTGAATCTGTCACCTTTATACTAGGCTAAGGAACGTTAATTTGACGCCCGTTGTGTATCTAGAACAGCCAGAATCCAGATAACACTAATGTTGTTCCTTAGCCTGCCACCACACCTACACGTTTAAATATGTATGTGACCTATTTGTTTTTATAGGTCCATGGTTGTTAGTGGCAGAATAATTTTGAATAAACAATCCTTTTGGAACCCAAACTTGTTTTGTCTTTTCATTCTTGTTCCAATAGACATGAAATTTGTTTGTAGAACTCTTAGGAACCCAAACTTGTATAAATTTCGTGTTCTTGTTCCTATGACTACAATTTTCAACATGATGTCCAATTATTTCACATTCAGTAAAGATACCCTTTCCTTTTGCACTATCGTCAACTTGTGATTTACCAAAACCTAGTCCTTTTCGGTTGTAAGCAAACAGTTGATTTCCCAATAACATATTGAATGATTTTTCTCCTCTTGAAAAGTTATTCAGTGATTTCTCAAGATCTTGGACTTTGGTTTTCAGTGTTGAATTTTCAGACACAAGTGAGGTGCATCTATTTATAAAATCCTTTTTCCTAGTTTCAATGATTTCCTTAAGATTCAAGTTTTCTTTTTCAAGATTCTCAAAGCTATTCTTCAGTTTTGATAATTCTGAATCTAAAGTTTTACAGTTTTTACAATCTAGGTTCTGAATCTTTTCAAGTTCAGTTTCTAACCTAAAATTTTCACGGGCAAGTTCTCTCCTATCAGATTTCAGTTTATCAATTTTAGAATCTAGAGCTTCAACTGTTTTAGTAAGATCGAGGCACAAATAAACAAGGTCTTTATAAGAATAGTTTTTTACCTCATTATATTCCTCTGAGCTTGATTCTGAATCTGATTTTCCCATGAGACACAAGTTAGCCTCCTCTGAGCTATCAGTCGAGACTTCCTCTCCTTCCTCATCATCCCAAGTTGATGCGAAAGCCTTTTTCTTCTTTTTCTTTTCCTTGTTGTTTTTGAGAAGTGGACAATTTTGTTTGAAGTGGCCAGGCTTATTGCAGTTATAGCAGGTTAATTCGTTTTCAGAGTTGTCAGAGTCTTTTGACCAATTACCACTTGAATTCTTCTTGCGTGGCTTGAATTTCGACCATCTTCTAAAATTATTAACAGCCATTGCAAGCACTTTAATTGGATCTTCTTCTTCATCATCGCTTTATTCTTTGCTCTTTAAGGCAATCGTCTTCTTCTTTGATTCGGAATTGATGCGTTCCTCCTTTGCTGTTAACTCAAGCTCATACGTCATCAGATTTCCGATCAAATCCTCCATGCTCAGTTTGCTCAAATCTTTCGATTCTTGTATTGCCGTGACTTTTGCCTCAAAGTTCATCGGTAAGACTCGTAATATCTTCCTTACTAGCTCTACTTCAGAGAATACCTTTCCAAGCACTCTAGCATTGTATACCAGGGTTGAGAAGCGTCCAAACATGTCCTTTATGCTCCCGCCTTTGTCCATCACAAAATTCTCGTATTCATTGCTGAACAGGGCTAGACGAGACTCCTTGACTTGAGAAGTTCCTTTGTGAGTCACCTCCAAAGTAAGCCAGATTTCCTGTGTTGTTTTACAATGAGAAATTCTATTAAATTCAGTTTTATCAAGAGCACAGATCAAAGCATTCATGGCTTTAGCATTAGTAGTTTTTAACTTCTTATCGTTAGCATCCCACCTATCCTTTGGTTTAGGAATCTCAGTATCACCAACAGTTATAGTGGGAGATTTATAGCCAGTTTCAATAATATCCCAAACATCATAATCATCAGAACTAAGATAAATACTCATCCTAACTTTCCAGTAAGCATAATTGTTCCCATTAAACATTGGTGGCCTAGCAATAGATTGCCCCTCAGAAAAAGCATTATTTGATGGATTCATGACTCTAGAGTTAAAGAAAAAATTTACCTCGCTCTGATACCACTTGTAGGATCTAGATTAACCCTAGAGTGGGGGGTGAATAGGGTTATCGCAAATTTTAACGAATTAAAAGCGAAATCAAACTGCAGATAAATAAATATGCAGAAAAGTAAATCACACACAAAATTTACCCAGCTTCGGCAACCCCTGCCTACTGCTGCATTCCCAGATTTCTATTAGGATTAAACAGTATCCCGCTTACAAACACTCCTACAGACTCGCACACCCTGCTCCGCCTATAGAGCTTTGTAAACTCACACACCCTACTCACTGAACTAACCCTAACTAGACAATCTGACACTACCTAACTCTAGGTGGTGATTTACCCTGACTGGACTTTGAAAATACAAACTGAAAAACAAAACACAGTTTAAACCCAGGGCAAAATTTAAATCGACAATTTAAAACACTTTTACCCTTATTTAAATTTTGCCCAAAACAAAGTAATTAAAACCTGGCCCAAAAGAAAATTTAAACAACTAAAAACCCTAGACTTAATTTAAAAATTAAAACCCAATTTGTTAACCAGGCCGGCCCTCTCCTTTTATTTCAATTAAAAAACGCCAGCCCACTTCAATCATCTTCGATCCCTTTCTTTTTGTTGTTCTGGCCCGATCCCTTTCACTAGCCCGATCCCTTGAGAAAAAAATGGCGACTCAATAATTGGGGCTTTCGGCGATTCTTCGATTCTCTGACGAATTGGCTCCTCTTCTTCGACGCTTGCTTGAATGAATTAGGGCTTTGCCCTTGTTCGTTTTTTTGGCGACTTTCTGTAGCTCTGGAATTAGGGTTTTACCCTACTTCGATTTGGAGCTTCGGCTTTGTCAATCTTTGTAGCTCTGGCTTGCGATTCCCTTTGTGGTGACTCTGGAATTCTCTGATACTCTGACGAATTGCGGCGTCGTTGATGCGCCTTGCCTCGAGTCTGATTTTATCGATCTTTGACTTCGGTATGATTTCTGCTCTGTTGCTTTTCCGATTTGAACTTGAATGCTTGGGAACTTGTCAGTGATGATTTGTTGGGTTTCTATTCTGTTGCTTTGAATCACCACAAAGTCGATGATGATTTTGGGGGTTTATATACACGTCTGATTTGATTTACGTGATCACCACGTTGTTTATACTTGCCGTTTTTACATCTCGATATTTTGGGAAATTTCTTTTGACTCGCGGCTTCGATTATTGAACGTTCGATCTTTTTGATTTTAAACAGTCGTGATACTTTCCTAATTTATAAAACTTGACTGTTTCTTAACTTTGATTCGAAATATACGGCTTTGACTTGTATCAATAATTTCTTAACTTGATTTCAAAAATGTGATATTATTACTTCTCTGACTTTTGACCACTGCCCTAGTCTTGTTCACTGTTGATGATCATAACTTTGACTCGATCACTGTTGATCACGATTTTGTTTTTCTGTAGCATACTCGTCGACATTGCTATCCTCTTCTCTGTGAATTATTTTCTCTGTGATATTCTTCTCTGATTATACTTGCTTCCTGTTGACATTTGCTTTGCTTTGACACAAATACTTTACTTGTTCACTGTTGTGCATTCGACATTGCCATGCTTCCTTGCTTGTACTTGGATACATCACTGCATACTTGACTAGTTGCATTCATTTCATGTTCTTATTGCACTTGTATTTCCTCGAGCTTGTGTTGTCTGGTTGATTGTTCTTGAATCAGTGATTTGCTTCATTATGGCCTGGTCTGTTGTAGATGTATAAACATTACTTGAGTACTGGTGCACTATTGTAGTTGCACTTGAATCTCTTTAGTCACTATTTACTTGATCCATTGATGATTGTGAACTAGTTGGTCTGGTTTGTTGATTAATTGCTTTTGATTTCCCTGTGCATTCATCTGGCTGATGTACGTTCCTTTGCATGTTGAATTGAACTTGAGTTTTTGTGCATTTTCAAATTGCTTTTTCAATTTGCACTTCTTTGACTTCACTGTGTACATGCACAGTTTATTGTTGCAGTGATCATTGAATTTTGATCGAGATCATTTGCACTTGTGTTGAATCTGATTTTGATTTGACCTTGTGCACTCAAGTGGGCGAGGCAGTGCACACGTGTATACTTGTGTACTGTAGCCACTCGTAATTACCTGTCCCTGATATGAATACTGATATGCACAGATATTACACAATCAAAGATGATGACGATAACCCATATATCTGAGACAGCTATAAAAACAAATTTTATATTTTTGCAAATCAAAATTGTTTCTTTTAACACTACAACAAAATAGGCTTTTTACAACGGGCAATGCCCGTTGTAATATGTGTTCCACAACGGGCAGCCGACCGTTGTAATAGGCGATGTTGTAATAGGTTGACCATATTTTACAACGGGCAATGCCCGTTGTAATAAATCTTTTTACAACGGGCAATGCCCGTTGTAACACACCTTTTTACAATGGGCAATGCCCGTTGTAATACATGATATTGCAACTGTTTTTGTCCGTTGTTAAAAAGATTCAAATGAGAAAAAAAATAAAACTACTACAATGCACGTGTAAATTTTAAACTAATTTGAATTGAAATAAAATTATTATACTAATGACAACCATATTATTCATATTTACTAAAAATAGCAAAAGAAATTTATATTTCAAAATAACAAAAAGATTCATCTATTCACATCATTCATAAAATTTTACATAGTTACAAAACATCGAATACAACCCTAAACTAATATAACACGTAGTACATACAAATAATAACACAAGATTTAAAATTTAGACCGAACGACATTGAAGCAAACTTTGAACCATAATATTTTAGTTAATCAGAACCCATATAACACCTTTTTTCTTCAAAAATTCCTTTGCTTCTACTATGTCCTGCAATACATACAAAGATAATGTAAATTACATACATATGTGTGTGTATGCGTGTGTATGTATAAGTATATATACAATGCATCAGGAACTTGGAAAGCAATACTGAAAATGAGAAGTGAATTGGCAGTTAAAACCTAAACTTGGAAAGCAATACCCTTTTTTTTAGTTAACAATACCACTATTATTCACAATCCCAACCAATGTTTTTATCCAATGCTTGTAGAGTATTTATATGTACCATAGAAGACTTTAGAGCAAATGCTAAAAGTT
The DNA here is from genome assembly GCA_030737815.1 of Allium fistulosum. Lineage (NCBI taxonomy): Eukaryota > Viridiplantae > Streptophyta > Magnoliopsida > Asparagales > Amaryllidaceae > Allium > Allium fistulosum. The sequence continues at coordinate 1,279,650,693 of CM060905.1, forward strand.
ATGCAACATATATAAAGGGGCAAAACTTTTTTTCCAAAATTGATTTTATTCTGCAAAAAGTTACTCATCACATACTCTCTGTTAATACAGAATAATGATGAAGAGATCAGACGTTTTTCAACAAGTGAATATACTGGGGGAAAAAAATATTGATGAAACATAAGAGTACAAAAGAGCAAACCTGAATTCTGTATTTGATAAACATCCCTAGCCTTTCGAAGCAGAAGGAAGGAAGCCCAGACAAGAAAAATACACTCTCATGAATAAGGAAAGTGCCAAGGGTTGCCAATTGGAAATCAGTAAAATGAGTTATTAGGTACCGCATGAGAAGAAAAATCGCTTAAATATTTTGGAAAGCATTTAACAAGTTTGACACTACCAACTAGCTTCAGATGCAACATTGTCAAGTCTTTGATTTGGTTCCTGAACCCATACTGAGTGCAATAGGCAGGATTCGCACTGGATTCCAGAGTCAAAGTATCCACGCATTATATGTATGCATATACACTAACTCCATTGAGATTCTTTGAGAGTTAGACCTGAATCAAAAAAATAACAAATTATACTTCAAAATTTACTACATATCAAAGAGTTAGACCTGACCAAGTAAGTGAAGAAGAGCGTAGTTAAAACAAACTTACTGAAGCATATATATATAACAAAATTATCATATATAAACGTATATAAACATGTTACACAGAATATAAAAAAAATACTCACAACTCACATGGGTGATTAAACTGTCGTCATTAAAAAACAAAAGAAAACAAAACAAAAAAGAACTCACATTCATACCACCAGCTCCTCCTGCATTCAATGTTCCAAGCTATCACCGACACAAATATCTAATTACAAAGAAAGAAGAATCAACTGCTGCTGTTGATTTTAGTTGATCTGGCATTTATTTTTAAGAGAAACGGGCTTGTTGAGCTTCTGCTGATCCATTTTAACTAAGCATTAGACGTTGATGATGAACTTAGGCTTCACTAGTTTCCCCAAAGCATAATCTCTCGATTTTACACTGAAGCTCAGCTTTAGAGAGGCACAGGTGGAATCGTAGTGTTTGGTTTGTGAACACTTGTTAAGTCCGCCCCTCCTCCGTATAGTGGAACTCTGCTTCCCATTACTACCACATTCACGTTTCTTTGGCTTTTTCTTGATTGATAGAATTCTTTTATCTACAACAAATCAAACATTGTTATGGACGAATACTTCAACAAATGAAAAAAAGAACTACTTCTATCATTTTGCAAATTAAAAACAATGTCATAGCCAAACCATGCTAGCATGTGACCACTGGTGATGTACAATAACTAAATTCATCTAAACTGGGAACTGCTTTCTTGTGAAAAATAAAACAAAGTCTTGCAATTAATTTATAATACTATTACATACAATGCACCAAATGTTATGCATACAGTTTTGATTGTATTAAATTCATACAAAATATACAGGGAAAAAAAGAAAGTCTTGTGTAATGTAACACGGGAACGATTGTGATATGTACATATTGTATCTGCAGAATTGCAGTAAAGGAAAATTATGAGTATTGAGACAAATTAGCGGTAATCTGGAGACCAAATGCCATTAACCATACGTCTTTATCGAAATAATATAATGACATATTTTAGCGGTTATATAAGAATTTACTAAATTGTTTTTATTAACCGTTTTCAAACACCCCTGCATATACAATCCAGAGATATACCACTCGTTCTGTAAGGGACATCCATCTTGAACATTTTAAATATATAATTAAGGTCTCCATGTACAAAAATGCCTACATCCATCCCTACCTACTTTGCACGCTTGTCATTAAAAAGAGGTTCTTCAAGTATCATAAGTGAACTGTACAAGCATTTTCAGGTACCCAAAAAGCCAACACATGAAAATTAATTTATAATAACAAAGAACCAAGTTTACTAAGAAATGTAGCTAAAAGAAAACATATTACCTGATATCAACTCCTTTTGGAATCCAAGACTGCGTGAAAAGAGTATCACCTCTCTCAGTAACAAACAACTCAAAGTCCCTAAAACTCGTGTTTTTATCCGCATCTTCTCTCAGTTTTCTAATAGCCAGTTCCTTCCTGGTAGCCACGTCACTCACCTCCCCCTTCGCCTTTGTCTTTTCCAGCGGTGAGTTCCGAAATGGAAGTAAAAGAAACAATAAAAAACCATTAAACAGAAGAAGCATGCTCCGTATAAAGTGGACAGGGATGCTTGTCGCTACGATCGACGGTTTCAATTTGATTGGTTTTGGTTTCAATCCCAACTCCATTTTGATTGAAATGGGTTTTATTGTGAAAACAGGGACTTTGGATATGTATTTCACAGAAGTAGTAATGCAGGGGTGTAACTACTGACTAAATTGAATTGCAAAACCCTAAGCTCCGCCTCCAAAATCAAACCCAATTCACGATTTTTTTTCTTTCTTCTGAGAATTGAATTTCAAAATGAACTGGGTATCGATTTGAACATTTCGGTTTCAATCAAGTCGAGCATAGGCAAATTGAAAAGTAAAAGCACATACCAGTACTCTAAATTGAAGAAGACGCGAGCAATCTAATTGATCGAAGAAAAGAAATTGAAGAAGCGGCGACTCAATTCCCAAAAAAACCCTAGTTTTGGAAAAGAGGACGATCGCCCTTTTTCACAGGCAAAGAAACGGCCGAAGAAATAAAAGAGAAGGGGACAGTGTTTTATTATTTCATAATAGTTGGACAGTGTTTTACAACGGACAGTGTTTTTACAACGGGCATGCATTACAACGGGCATTTTGTGACCGTTGTAAAGTTGTCATCTATTACAACGGACGTGAATGGACCGTTGTGATAGCCTTCTATTACAACGGGCAACCAATGCCCGTTGTAAAAAGGGCGTTATATATGGTATCTTTTACAACAGGCGCTAATGGACCGTTGTAATAGCCTTCTATTACAACGGGCAACCAGTGCCCGTTGTAAAAAGGACGTTGTAATAGGGTATTTTTGTTGTAGTGTAAGATTACTGCTGTAGACTGTTAATTATACAGGTACACAGGAGACAGGACAAATACTGGAGCTGGACAATGCAGATGCAGAAGACTGAGTGTATGAGTGATGTAGTGAGGACAGAAATGTAAATGTGAAAATGTATGAGTGAGAGTGAACTGTAAATATGAAATCAGTGTACTGTATGAAATCAGTGTATGAACTGAAAACATTGTACTGAATAAAATATTATATTGAATAAAAATACTGTTTGAATTTGTTAAATTCTGTGCAATAGCATTATTATTCAATATTTATATTTATTCCTGTATGTGTAAAATAACATCTGTAAATCTGCAAACACATCTATAATTCGATATATATATTTTGTTATCATCAAACACTAAACACACATCAAACAAATCTCATCAAAACAATTCGCATCAAAATATGATACCGGTGTAAATATTCCGTTATAAAAATAACGGCAACCAACTGCGTTTTAAAATGAAATGCCGGTTCAACGTAAATTAAATACTGGTATTTAAAACGTTTTCATGCAACTCAACTTGCATGTAAGTAAGATGGATAATACAAGACACTACCTGGACGTGTTTCATGCAATAGAAGGAATTAAAACTAACTTATTGAATTTGCACGCTAAAATAGAAAGAGAAGAATTCTATAACCTGGGCACTATTTGTATGAAATTGGACTCTATTCACGTGCATACTTCAAGGTGAATTGTAACAGAGGGAAAGGTGAGAGCAAATCCCCTATACCCAAACCCCCATGTTCCTCTGTCCCAACCAATCCGGGACGTCGATTTTTAGCCATTTTGCAATTAAATCTCCTTTCTCTCTCCTACGGTTGGGGTTTAATTGCAAAATGGTTGAAAATCGATGTCTCTGATTGGTTGGGGACAGGGGAACACGGGGATTTGGGTACAGGAGATTTGCTCTCGGGAAAGGTTAAGTGAACTTCACATGTATGTTCAAAAGCTAAAAAAAATGAAATTCCTTTGCATGCATGAACACCCACAGAAGACAATACTTTTATGAACTAGTGTACTCCCACTTATATGCACTCAACCAATACTCTGTGCAAACTGCATGCATGCGCATAAGCCTGAGCTGGCGACTTTAATGAATTACCAAACATTTTAACTAGAATGCAAACTGTCATATAATAAATACACTATTCACAATAGAAAATTTTAGCATGATGAAGTTGTTTTATTATTATTATTTTTTACTTGAAATTACATACCAGTTACCATACAAAAAATAATGAGTATTATCTGTGTTCATCATTTTATGTCGGGGCTGCAGTAGGGCGAGCCGAAAACCATAGTGATGCTGACATAAATTTGCTGAGGTTTGTTTGATAACTCTAACATCTAGAATCGTTTCACATATAAACATGTATAGAAAACAACAAAGAACACACAGATACATGGTTTGACATGCTACCATTTATGTGAATATGAAATAGTATCGTTGTTCTTATCCTTGGTATATATATGTGAACTAGGCTAAAGCACATAAATATGTGAACCTGGCAAACATCTTAGGCAACGCATGGATTATAAAGGATCTGGATATGTGCACGCATAATCAAACAATTCCTGGGCAAAGATGCACGCAGCAAAACAAACACGTCTCGTACTATACCCATATTTGCATGCAGATCTTGAAGTAGACGGATTGAAACTTAGCCTAACGCATTTTTCGAATACTTCAACTTGCAATATGTAAAAACAAATAGCCCGGACTCTGTTTGCATGCAAATATGTAGCATACCATAAAGTGACTTGGATCCATCTTATTAAAATGCAACATACACCCATGTAATAAAATTTAAATGCTCGAACTTCATTTTTTGGACAATACATCTTGTACGCAATTAATGATGTAATCAATAAATTAGAAATGTGAGTTAAAAACTCACCAAAATGTTTGCTTCACAATTGATTGCAACCGAGATTCAAAGGAAAGGAAATAAGCTTTTATGAACCACCATTAATAATCTGTTCTCCAGCAACTCAAGAAGAAAATGAGAAAAAGAGAGAATGCAGGCCTACTTTCTTTTCAAATTGGTGTATTAGTCAAGGAATATTGTGCTAGCCACTCTTTTAGTACACATGCATTTAATGAGACGTGCACTTGAGATGAAAGGACAAGCTTTGCATAAAAATGATGATGGCTGATAAACAATGTTATGTGTTCACATTGGCTTATGAAACTTGGTAACAGCAAATAATCAACATTTGCTTTACCTTATCTTTCAACGTGTAACAAATTGAAGTGTGTACTGACTTTACAAATGAATTGCATTGCACATTTTTTTTCCAAATTTTAATTTAAAAATTTCTATTCAAAATATTTACTTCGATCGTAACTCAAAATCACTGTCGTTACAAATTTTAAAAATATTTATTACGACAGTAATTTTTTAAAAATCACGGTCGTTACACGATCACTTGTGAATGCTATATCTTCATTTGATATAAACAGAAGTCCAGCTATTAGACCTAACGTATTTGACAAATATCATTGAAAAGCATTCACTAGTTTTTCCATTTTGTTCACACAGAAGTATCTTCTGAATATTTTCTCTATTCCTCCTGCTTGTAATATTTTTGTTCCTAATCTCAGTTTTCCTTTTACCGTTTCAGATATTTTTGGTGCTAATGTAACTGCAAAAGTTGAATATTACTGTAAGCTCTTACATAATTATGTGCAAATCATTTATATTTTATACACACTTACCATGATCTAAGCTCTTACATAATTATGTGCAAATCATTTATAGTATCCTTGGGCATAGTTATCTGCTTTCTTGCTAAACTTGTTCATCCAGTTGACTACTGAAACCTTTTTATCTGCACATACAATGCAGTATTATGTTGTAATACTGACATATAACCATACTATGACATGATATAAAGGGCAGAAATTTACTGTGTTTGTATATAGAACATTCTAATAAAGGGGGTGAAGAAATTTACCAGTTGTACTAGCTATAGGTATTCCGATAACCTGACAATTGTTTTTAGTCTTCATTTTGGACTTTGTGTTTTGTTTTTCTGTACTAGGAAATGAGAGATTACAGTGCTTCTTATAGTATGAAGCAGAAAGTTAAAGGTAAACGAGTACATACAAGTAACAAGTCAGTAGTTGGATCAACCGTCGCGTGGCATAAAGACTTCATCTCTGTGGTATAGTATGATTGTACTTAGAACATGACATTTGTAGCGGACTATTATGTGTTAATGCTTTATGTATTTGGCATGTAAACTTATCTAACTTTTTGGAGTGTTAGAATTCTATGACACTAGCTTTTAGTTTTTTCGTATGTGATTTTAATTATTTTACGACAATATTTAGTATTAGTATGGATGTATTGCATGGATGCTGCTGTAATTTTTTTTAAAATTTGCATTTATTTTGCAACGGGCAATGTGCGATGTATTATAGTCTATTGCAACGGGTTATGGCCGTTGTATTATAGTATATTGCAACGGGAAACACAAGTTGTTAAATATGCTTTTTACAATGGTCAATGCATGTTGTGAAACAGGCTATGCAACTAGTATGGTTAGTCTATTGCAACGAGTTATGGCCGTTGTATTATAGTCTATTACAACGGTCATAACCCGTTGTAAAAAGGTATACTGCAATGGTTTTTACAACGTGCTTTGTCCGTTGTAAAATGTGGTGGATCTATTACAATGAGACTTATTACAACGAGCACATGCCCGATGCGCAAACCATATTACAACGGGCATTGCCCGTTGTAAAAATACTTTTGTTGTAGTGGTATAAATACCATATTTGTATTTTAAAAAACGAAAAAAAAACCTATTCAATTTGAAGAATATATAAATCACATAATAAACATTACATATATAAACTTTATAAAGGGTTTTAATTTATATTTTACTTATTTCAAAAAAAATCTACAAAATAATTCCATAAACAATTCCATATCATTCTTCATAACACAAATTTACTATTTTCTTCACTTGAAACGACACCCAAAATCTATTAAATAATAGTAAAATAAAAGAGTTTCTTACTCTTTTATTAATTCTAGGCATTTTCTCCTCTTTCCTTAATTCCATCATTACAAAGTTATACCAATTCTTTTCATTATCATTTTACATTTAAATGTTAGTAACCGATAATTTCTATAGTATTTTTAATATTCTCTCAAGTTTTATCATGTTATTTTCAATTTAAGTCCATATATGTGAATTAATTAATGGTCTAAATAACAATTGTTTAAAAACCAAGTTATTATTTTTACAAAAATAAAATAACAATGTAACTTATAGTGTTTCTTTTAATTAACAATTCATTTAGCCGTTAAACAAATATTTTGTATATCACTAATAGTAATATTTACTGATTTTTTATGTTAACATTAACTGCGAGAACTTGAAATGCATAAATATATACCGATTCATTACCGGTACACTTTCATTTTAGGTTTTTTTCATTTAGAGTAATATTTGAAATACAATATATATTTATTTATATATATATATATATATATATATCATTTATCTTTTAAAAAGGTACAAAAAGCGAAATATTAAACACATTAAAACATATGTATATAAATATTGATGCATTGAAATATATAAAATTATTAATTTCAAAATTAATTTAGAAATTCCAACTTTCATTTATTTTATTAACAAATATTAAATGCTAAAAGACAACAAATTATATCGAACTCAATATTATGTATGAATGAAAATTATATTTTTATACAAATAAAATACATAAATCACCTAACAAAAAATACATGCTTAAAATAAAATTCGCCATATATTATGCAAATTCAGTTCTTTTTTCATGATTCTTAACAAATTCATCATATATTACCTTATAAAAGGTATATTAACAAATTTATCATATAGAAGGTAAATACATTTTTCGGGTATCTTATCCATATATTGCATAATAAATTCAATTCTTTAAAAATATGTATAAAATTATTTTTCTAAATCATAATGTGTGCGCTGCCTGAGGCACATAGTTATATAATAATATAGAGATAATTTGCACTTATGTCAATTTTCCCTCTTCTTAATTCTCTCATGCTATTTAATTTCGAAATATTTTGATATAATTTATGGTTTTCAAAATTATTACCGTTCTACAAATTCTCACTAGCCATATTGCATTCAAATGCCCATCTTTTATAATTTCAAGAGTTAAATCCTTTTACTCGGTTTTCTGCAATATTGTACATTAAATCCATACATTTAAGTTAATTAGACATCCAAATTTAAACTATTAAAAATAAACTTAATTAACTACCCTTCATTGTTTTATCTATTAAATCACAAAAATAACAATTTCAATATGCATATCGTATTTGTATTAACAAAAATGAAAAAAAAAACCGTTCAAATGTAAGATTATATAAATCACATAATAAGCAGTACATATATGAATGTTGAAAATGATTTTAATTTATGTTTTATTTACCTCAACAAATTATCTACTAAACAATTCCATAAACAATTCTATATCCTTCTACCTAACCCGCCGTTTCGTAGCTCGGTTGGTTTGGGAGCTGGGAGATGGGAGATGGGAACTAAAGGACTGTGTCCTGGCAGGTTCGAATCCCAACGCCAAACCATCAGTGGGAGTTTCAACGTTACGTATCTGTGTGCGACGACTAAATAAAAGCGGGGTAGACACACGGCGTGGGGTTTACTTAAGTGAGTATCAATGAATACCATGATCTTAAGGTTCCCCATGATCTCAAAAAAAAATATCCTTCTACCTAACACAAATTATTATTTTTCCTTCATGGGAATAGGCACCCAAAATCTGTTAAATAATAGAAAAGCAAAAGAATTTCTTGCTCTTTTATTAGGCATTTTCCCCTATCCCTGTAATTCCCTTCAGATCTTTTAATGTCAAATTTCTACAGCTTATCATTATAATAATCATTAAAAAGTTCTACCAATTCTTTTCATTGACAATTTAAATTTAAATGTCAATTAATAATTTCTACGATTATCTTTAGCGTTCTCGTGAGTTTTGTCATATTATTTTACATTTAAGTCCATATATTTAAATTAATTGATGATTTAAAATTTGAACTTTAGAATAAATCCAAATAACTAATATTTATTATTTGGTTTAATAGGTCCTTAAAATTAATAATTTAATATATATTGTACCTCACTTACAAATTATAAAATTAATATTCATTCAAACCAATACAACTTAAAATTTTCACAATATATACAAAACTATCTTTTGTCCTTTTCATTATTGTCACGTACCGAAATTTTTCGACTTTCGAAAATTCGACATCGATACTCCCTTTATCGACTGCCGAGAAATCGAGTGCCGGAAACTCCAATAGTGAGGGTTTTAAAAAGAAGAAAAAGGTAGAAGAAGAAGAAAAGAGTAGTAGAAGAAAGAGAGAAGAGAACAACAACAGAAACAGACATCAGAATAGAAAACAATATCAGAATCTTACACATCGCAGTGGAACAACATATAATAGATAAATGAATAATCTTTAAAACAAAGAACTATATCATTTTATACATACATCAATTAGAGTCAATATACAACAATGGACAGTTATATAAACTTGTCCTCATACAGAATACACAGCGGAATAAATACTATCAGATACAAATACTACGTCTCGTCATCCAGCTTATCTCCAAGCTCCAGAATATCCAGAATATCCTGATAATCTAACTCTAGACTGCCCGTGTGGAAATTGGTGGGCACCCAGAGTTTAGAAGGGAAACAATAAACTCCGAGTCAGTCATGGTGACTGGTGTGAGATCGTAAAACAGTTTATCTTTAAAACAACAACAAGATAATTTTAAAGTCAATTCGCAATGCTTTTGGAAAATGAAACTACCATAAGACCTCCCACCACACACACAATGCAAACGCAGAATTGGAGGAGATTTCTTCTTATGATAGTCAAAGATGCTTACTACGCAAAAATCAAATTCTTTTTGATATTATTATTAGTGCATAGTGTAGAAACATTTCGAAAGTATAATATTAATCTTAGCCAACATACGACCAGTATCGTATGCCTACTATAGCTACCATCTAAACAGTGGTGACCACCGTACGTAAATGGCAGGTTCTACAACTAATACCGTACAAGGTGCGTATTGGAGTTTGGATTTCCAACAAATGGTCAGGCTAAGGAACTTCCTATCCACGATGGGTACGTCCCTGGAATAGACGGCCCGAGAACCTAACCGGATCTCTGCCAACACAAGGCCGGGTTACCTCTGCAAAAATAGGTAACTACTGACACGCGTATGCCATCCCCCGATCGTAACCGATCTTCCCGAGGATCCCCGATTTCCAACAAACCACATAGATAATAATGCAGCAACCACATAGGTTAAGTATCTGGGCTCCATACCATGATACCACCTCTATCCAGAAGGAATGACATACACTAAGGGGCGCTACTCCCTAGAACCTTGTCGCATCCTTCCTGTTTCGACCATTTCCGGGGTGTGAGGCTCGACGAAGTCTCGTCCACAAAGCTACGCTTTCTCAAAAAGCCCTGCTTCGGGTCAAACAAAATGATCAACCTATGATCACAAAGATATAAGATCAAACAAATGATCATATCACAAATGATCAAACACTGATCATTTCACAGCAACACTCAGTGTGCCACGTTACCAAATTGGGATATATCGCTGATAAATTTCAACTACATAACCTCTGAGCTCGTACGTCTCAGAGAAGGGTGTTAAGCTAAGAGAATAAATTCTCCGCCACCAACAGAAATGTATTTGAAAGAAATCAGCTTTATACCTCAAATTGTAACATCAGACACACAATCCATACAAGTCTGTTCCGGGATCGAACAGAACCGAAGGCACTTCTCACGAAGCCCTTGCATATCCGGATAATTTTCTAATCACGTCCGGACTTCCCGTCACTAAGGGTGATAAAACCTCTAAATCGGAGATCAGCCGATGTAGAGTAACTCGACGGTAATCCTTCCGTTTTCAAAAATATCCGGTCTTCAACACCGGTCTTCAAATGCGATTCATAACGACGTATCACATATTCGGAATGGGTTATACGACCCCATGGTCCTTTCCCGGCTAACCCGAATAGTGAGCGATTATTCAAAAATAAGTGTGGCATTCAATTTCATCCAATCACAACAAATGTCATTCAAGGTAATTATTGATAGTCGGTTATTTAACTATCAATAAAGATGCGCAACATCATCAGATTCCAAATAATTTTCCAAATTATTTCATCTTCAAAAATATCTTTACTAGATATAAAATTTCCACACTTTAAAAATAAATCAACGTTTTTTTTTAAACAACTTCCCTTTCTTTTATAAATTCCATAGTGAATTTATATTTTCAAAATATCTACTGATATACGATTCTCAAATCGATTTCAAATATTCAATTTCATTTTATCTTTAAGAAGATAAAATCTCAAAACGTTTCATTTCATTTTGGAAAACATTCCATACTTATTTAATAATAAGTGTTTCACAAATCTTTTATTTTCAACATTTGAAAATATTCGTTATACTTAAATCAAAATTAAGTATATATCTCATTCTTTAAGGAAATCTGTAATACCCCAAGATTTTGAGGAAAATTCTTTTAATAAATGATTAAAATTCTGGGGGAAAATCAGAATTATTATATAGGTGGGATTTTCAGTGGTGCAAGGTTGTGTGCATGTGTGCACGTGCACACTAGTTATGGCACTAAGAGAAAATCCAGAATTCCTGAATAATAAAACAAGGAAGGAAAACATTTAGATAAAATGTTTTAAATAAAGAAAATATAGACCTAGACATGGGTATTAAAAATTCCTGAGGATGTGTGTATATAAATATATCTATATATATATGCCTATGTATGACTTGTCTGAAAATTTAGACAGAAGAAAACATTGATTTATAATGAATAAGTGAAATTTTAAATAGGTGTAGAAATGCACATAAGTATGCACATGTTTTCTGCAAATAAATGGTTAAAATTAAATTAACACCCATGGTTGTATAAATGTATATATATATATCCAGATATTATGGAGCAGAAAATAAATAAAGGAAGCACTAAAACAGTAAGAACCAAAGTGCAAGAAAGCAAATGTACATAGGCAGAAAAATAGAAAGTCACACCATTATCATGTTTGAGGTAAATATAATAAAAATACTTAAAGTTATCACTTTCTGAAAAGAAAGGAAAATAGGCACAATTTAGTCTTGTTTTAAAATATTGGCCGGGACATTAAGGGATTAGGAAGGAGGGAATATGCAATGCCAAATGCATGACTCTGATCTGGGCTAAAATAGGGATTTTGCATCACTCAAAACCCTAGACAGAACCCTTATTTATACCAAGAGCCCAATCAGAAAACTGCTCTCTCTCACTAATTAATTAACCTAAGGAAGAAGAGGAAGATAAGGCTAAAGATTTGAAGGGTTTTCTGGTTTAAGTTTGTGTAAGCACTTAGGTGAGTATCCTCACTCATATACATGGCATTAAGACCTGGGATTAGGCAGCCAAGCTTTTATATGTTATATTTTGCATGTTTTGATTTACAAACTATGTTGGCTGCTGATGGTTTCATGAATGTTTGATGAGATATGATCTGCTATGCTGGATGTATAACTTTGTTGTTCTATTTTCATCTCTGTATATTATACCAAAACCTTAAGGAACATATATCAAAGTATTTGTAACTAGTTTGAATAATGGCTTAAGACAAAGAATGAAAAGATAAAGAAAACTATGAGCTGCATATACATTGGTATGGTGCTGAGGCTTGAAATAATTGGTTAAGGGTGCAATGGAGTTTTTCTCTATAAGTGCTGAGCCCTAAACTAAACAGAAACTTACAAGCCTAAAAACTATGTTTAAACAAGATTGAAAATCTGGCTAAATATAGTTGCTTGAAAAATCAAAATAAACTCAATAGAGCCATGTATTTATTCTCAGTTGCAAACATTCTGGTATATGCTTGAATAGGATGTTTCTATGATAAATAATGTGAGATGGAATGACTAGGGTGTTATATCTCTAGAAAGTAACCTTTAACTTGCTTGCAATATCATGGCTGCAAGGTAACTAGTATGTTTCATGAGTACAGGTGGTATGTACACCTAGCTATCATTGATAGAATGAACATAAATACACTTAGTGATATAACTAAGGATTTTGTGCCAAGAAGGCTGCTGGAATGCTTGTCCTATTTGAAGTAGACAAGTTGGCACATGGCTTGTTTAAGTCCTGAGATCTTTGTGCCATAATGTTAATTAGTTCATGGCAATGTGTCCCTTTGATTCCTTATAGCAGATGAGGCCAGGAATTTATAAGAAAAAGAAAAGGCAACTTAGTAGTTCCAGATAAAAGTTGTTTTATTGCATATGTTTGCTCTTATGTATTGTACATGATAATACCTGTCAAGTATGCAAAGTATATTTATGCTGTATTCTTAGCTTAATATCATGGATATGTTAGAAATGCTCACACCAGATCATAGATCTGACCCTTATTGCTCATGGCACATGGGGGTGTCTCATTTATAATGAGGCAGCCACTAATGCTTTTGCAGGTTATGATGGAGCTAAGTAAGCAAGATTAAAAAGATATGGAATAGAGGATGCTAAGATAATTAGAAATAAATGCTAAAATGTGTTAATTCATGCATGTATTCCCTAATTAATATGGCTATCTAAATGTATTAAGTAGGCAGAATTTGTAAGAGACATGTGCTATGTTGTTTCTGGTTATTTCTGATTTGGTATGTACTAAGGATATTGTTGTGAACTGATTTGAAAACCTATTTGCTAAAGTTGTTTTGATTTAGAGGTAAAACCTGGATTTTATAAGCATAATCATTTTAAGATGATTTCAGTAATCATGAGTTCTTTCGAAAAGAATATAGATATACAGAAAATAATATTGGGAAAACCAGAAAAGAATTAAACTGCTATGTCTTCAATTTATGATATTGACATAAGTCCAGATGCAAGAAAAAGTGTTTATACTTTAAAGATGTATTTTTAAAAGAGAAGTATGATTAGGAAGAATGATATATATCTGATCACAAAATGTCTGATTCATACAAATATATATACATGCTTTTGGAAAGAAAAGGTAACAATGTTTTGTGTATAATCTGGGTTGTAATAATGCAAGCAAAAGAATGGCCAGAGTAACCACAGGGTTAGGCCATAGGTCAGGCCAAATGTTTCACTTCAGATCAATGAAGCAAGGGAACATTTGAGTTCAGTTTTCTGGAAAATGAACAAAGACCCTGACATGTACATGTATATCTGTGTACATGTAGATATTGGGCAAAAATATAGATGTAAATTCTTAAAATAGTTGAAAGAATGGATTTCAAAAATAGTTATGCAAGAAGAATTGTTTTGTATGATAGGTTATAGGCAAAAATTAAATATATATGTACAATTATAGGTAGGTATCAGATTTCAGCCATATAGGAGAAAATAAAAAGAAAAACCAAAAATTGTGTTTGAACCGACCAGCATGGTACTCGAACTCGTGACCTTGAATGTATAAGTTAGGCGCGTTTCCATTACGCCTAGATGTTGCTTGCGTTCACTTAGGATCCGCTTTCTTTTAACCTGAGTTTGATAATATTCAGACTTTAAGATAATCATCCATATTATAAGCTTGCTTTCCACTGATCATTGCTTGGTTATTTCTTAATTATAATAACAGTCTAAGGTACATATTTCCAGGGGACACTATAGTCAAAAATCTGGATACAATAAGTTTTAATTTAAAAAGGGAATTTATCACATTTTTGCAAATTTAAAAAGGATTTCTACTTATTATCATGCTCTGATTCAAGTAGAATATAACATAGATATCTTCATATATGTATGTTAAAAATGATTTAGAATTAAAACAATATTTCTATATTGTGAAAGATCCTGGATATATTTTTGTTTATTAGAGAGAGAAATGACCCTGGGAAATATATTTGTAATAGATGATATATCTATATATCATCTCTATTGCAAAAAAAAAATCACCAATAAAATTAGTGAGTAAATAGGAGGGTCATTTCATTTGGTATCAGAGCTATGTTTTAATTAACATAGCAAAATGTTTGTATGCTTATGTTTATACTAGGATTGTTTGTATATTTGACTGTTTATAAGTATTCCCTGAATGTATGTATGTGTGTGCATGTGACATACACAATGATTAAATAGGAAAAGATACAATCAATGTAAAATAAAAGCTAGTGTTATAAACTAATAAGATGAAATACATATACTTTTAGAAATATGGTAGGAAGAGGGTCTCATCATCAAGGAGGATCTAGCACACCACAAATGCTTGACATGCAGGAATTTGTGAGAGTTTTGAGAGATGGAATTGGGCACAGACCTGAGAACCCACATGAGGAGCTCTCCAAGTTAGTGAAGACCTATACCAACTTGGGAGGCAAGAGCTTTGAAGGAACTGAAAGTGTAATGGAGATTCAAGCATGGCTGAGGACATTAGAGAGGATCTTCACTGATATGCAACTAGATGACCAAAGGAAGAGGCAAGTGGCCTCAAGGCAATTAAAAGGTGCAGCTTTGAGTTGGTGGGAGGTGATCATAGCTGGCCGGAATGAAAATGATATTAATTGGAATCAATTTAAGGAGATGTTAGAGGCAAGGTTTGTTCCAGCCTCAGCAAAAACCACTTTACTTGAGGAGTTCATCAAACTTAGACAGGGGACTATGAATGTCACAGAATACACCCAGAAGTTTGAGGGATTGTCAACCTATGGGGCAATGTTAGTGGCTGATGAAGCATCCAAAAATGATAGATACATCAAGGGATTGAACCCAGGGCTTAGCAGGGCTATACTACCTTATGCTGACAGAACTTTTGATCAAGTGATAGATTTGGCTCTGAAGATTGAGCAGCATGACAAGGAAAGAGATAAGTTCAGGAATTTCAAAAACAATAGTAACAAGAAGAACAAAGGGAAGTACCATCCTTATGATAAGAAGAAAGGAGAGGCAGATGGTAAGAAGGCAGTAGATGCAAAGCCCAATGAAGCCAAAAGAAAAATAGTTTGCAACCATTGTGGGAAAGAAGGCCATATTAAGCCAAGATGCCCAGAGCTTAAAGGGGGAGCTTTCAAATGCTATCTATGTGGGAAGGAAGGGCATATGAAAAGAAATTGCCCAGAAAACAAGCAACAAGGGAAAGTGGCAAACCTGGAAGGTAGGGGCAAGGCCATAATTGAGGCTAATGCTAAAAACCATGGTCAAGTGGAAGGTACACTATTTATTTGTACCATACCTTTAGCTGTAATATATGATACCGGGGCAACCCACTCACTCATTTCCCATGAAATAGTTAAAAGGTTGAAAATGAACTGCAATTTGGCTGAAGTACCTCTGTTAATACAAAGCCCTTTAGGAAGTTCTAGTGTATTAGATATGATCTGTGTGGATGTGAATTTGAACATAGGAGGAAACACATTTGTTTCCAATTTATATGTTCTAAACTTCCCAAATATAGGAGTTATATTAGGGGCAGATTGGCTAAGACAATTCAAAGCCATAATTGACCTAGATGCATCCACCATTTCACTACAAAATTCTAAAGGCCAAAGGGTTACAATTCTATGTGAACCTATCAAAGAAAACAGTCTAAATCATTTAATTGAATTAGAAAATAATCCCAAGGAAATAGCTATTAATGAAATCCCCATAGTTAAAGAATACTTGGATGTATTTGGGGAAGTAAAAGGTGTTTCACACCATAGACCTGTTGAATTCCAGATTAACCTTATGCCTGGGGCTAGCCCAGTTATCAAAAAACCTACAAGGATGGGGCCAAGTGAATTAAAAGAGCTAAAGAACCAGCTGGAAGAATTAGAAGCCAAGGGGTTTATAAGGCCAAGTAATTCATGCTGGGGTGCTCCTGTAGTATTTGTTAAAAAGCATGATGGTACTTTAAGAATGTGTATAGATTATAGAGAATTAAACAAAGTAACCATCAAAAACAAATACCCATTACCCAGGATAGATGATCTCTTTGATCAACTCAGTGGAGCTAAAGTGTTTTCTAGGCTAGACTTGGCATCTGGGTTTCATCAGATGAAAGTTGAGGAATCAAGTATTAAATATACAGCATTCAACACAAGATATGGTTTGTATGAGTTTCTGGTTATGCCATTTGGGCTAACAAATGCCCCTTCTTACTTTGTAGACCTAATGAATAGGATATTCAGAGATTACTTAGACAAGTTTGTTCTGATTTTTATAGATGATATTCTAATCTACTCTAGAACAATAGAGGAACATGAGAACCACCTACATTTGGTCTTATCTAGATTAAGAGAAAAAGATTTGAAAGCAAAATTTTCTAAGTGTGTGTTATGGCAAGAGGAAGTACACTTTCTTGGACATGTTGTCTCTGCTAGGGGAATTTCTGTAAACCCCAATAAGATAGTAGCAATCCAAGCATGGAAGAAGCCTAACAATGTTAGTGAAGTTAGGTCATTCATGGGGATGGCAGGATACTATAGGAGGTTCATACAAGGATTTTCTAAAATAGCAATGCCACTCACTAACCTGACTAGGAAGAACCAAAAGTTTATATGGACTGATAAGTGTGAACAAGCTTTCACCTAGATCAAGGAGGCTTTGGTAAAATCACCAGTGTTGAGAGTACCAGAAGGCAATGAGGGATTGGTTGTATATACAGATGCATGTGGGTCAGGGCTAGGGGCTGTGTTGATGCAGCAAGATCAGGTCATAGCCTATGCATCTAGACAACTAAAACCCCATGAAACTAGATATGCAACTCATGATCTAGAGTTGGCAGCAGTAGTTTATGCCTTGAAGCTTTGGAGGCATTACTTATTAGGTGCAAAGTTCATTTTATACACTGATCACAAGGCCTTAAAATATCTCTTTTCACAAAAAGATTTAAATATGAGACAACACAGATGGGTTGAATTTCTTGCTGCTTATGACTTAGATATACTTTATACACCAGGCAAGGCTAATAAAGTGGCAGATGCATTGAGTAGGCAGCATGCAAAAGTGGCCATGTTGATGATGGAGGAGTTTAGAGACTTGACCATGCTCACTGATTTGGAAATAGATGAGAGCAGTGGGATGAGTATGGAAATAATTGAGGAAGAAAGGAGTAAAGGAAGGTTAAGTTTAATTACTTTACAATCAAACTTGGCCTTGAAGGTGGCAAAAATGCAAGAAGAAGATCAAGACTTAGCAGAAAAGAGGTCTCTCCTATTAAAGAAGGAGGAAGTGAAGGATTATCACATGGATGTAAAAGGATACTTAAGGTACAAGGGAAGGATATGTGTCCCAAACATCATAGAATTGAAAGAAGAAATCCTTAATGAGTACCATAGAAGTAAATATTCCATACATCCAGGCAGCACCAAAATGTACCAAAACTTAAAAAGGGACTATTGGTGGAAGGGAATGAAATCTAATGTAGCTAGATATGTTGCTAAGTGTATGGTCTGTCAACAAATAAAAGCTGAGACCCAAAGACCTTCAGGGTTATTGCAGCCACTTAGCATACCACAGTGGAAGTGGGAAGACATATCTATGGATTTCATAGATGGCCTTCCTAGATCCAAGAAGGGAAATACAAGTATTTGGGTGATTGTAGATAGGCTGACTAAAGTAGCCCACTTCATACCAGTGAAAGCAGACAGAAATGCACCTAGGTTAGCCCAAATTTTTATGAGAGAAGTGGTAAAACTGCATGGTGTTCCTAAAACTATAGTGAGTGATAGGGATACAATCTTCACTTCAAGGTTCTGGAGGAGCTTCCAAGAAGCTATGGGGAGTGAATTGTGCCTAAGCACTGCTTATCACCCCCAATCAGATGGGCAAACAGAAGTGGTAAACAAGATTTTAGAGGATTTGCTTAGGGCATGTGTGTTAGATTTTGGAGGAAATTGGGAGGACCACCTCCATTTGGCTGAGTTCACATACAATAATAGCCACCAAAGCACAATTGGAATGGCACCCTTTGAAGCCCTATATGGAAAGCCATGTCTATCACCTATGTGTTGGGCTGAGGCAGGAGAGAAAGCTATCCTAGGGCCAGAATATGTCAAAGACATCACAGAGAAAATAGGACTGGTGAGAAAGAGGATGGCAGTAGCTCAAGATAGGCAAAAGAAGTATGCTGATGCAAAGAGGAAGTCAGTGGAATTCAAAGTAGGTGATTATGTCTTCATTAAGGTTTCACCAATGAAGAAAGTCTTGAGATTTGGCAAGCAGGGGAAACTCAGACCCAGATATGTTGGACCATACAAGATTTTGGAAAGGATAGGCTCACTAGCCTATAAGCTGGAGCTTCCCGAGAAGATGAGTGCAATGCACAATGTGTTTCATGTGTCACAACTAAGGAGATGGGTACATGACAAGGAGGAAATCTTAGAAAAGCCTACTGAAGTTCAGATTAATCCAGATCTAATCTATGAGAAAGAGCCAGTGGGAATTGTGGCAAGGGAAGAAAAGAAATTAAGAAACAAGACATTGAAGCTTGTAAAGATTCAATGGAGTATAGATCCTAGTGATTGTACTTGGGAGCTAGAGGATAAAATCAGGATGGATTACCCTAGGCTCTTTGCAAATTTAAAAGGTAAATTCTTAGATTACTAAGAAAATTTGATATGTATGATAGACAGTGACTATTTAAATTGCTCATGCATATTTGAATAATTTTCCTAAGAAAGTAGGAGTACTCAAAGAATATGTTGTAAATTGTGAGGGCACAATTCCTAAAAGGAGGGGTGATTGTAATACCCCAAGATTTTGAGGAAAATTCTTTTAATAAATGATTAAAATTCTGGGGGAAAATAAGAATTATTATATAGGTGGGATTTTCAGTGGTGCAAGGTTGTGTGCATGTGTGCACGTGCACACTAGTTATGGCACTAAGAGAAAATCCAGAATTCCTGAATAATAAAACAAGGAAGGAAAACATTTAGATAAAATGTTTTAAATAAAGAAAATATAGACCTAGACATGGGTATTAAAAATTCCTGAGGATGTGTGTATATAAATATATCTATATATATATGCCTATGTATGACTTGTCTGAAAATTTAGACAGAAGAAAACATTGATTTATAATGAATAAGTGAAATTTTAAATAGGTGTAGAAATGCACATAAGTATGCACATGTTTTCTGCAATTAAATGGTTAAAATTAAATTAACACCCATGGTTGTATAAATGTATATATATATATATCCAGATATTATGGAGCAGAAAATAAATAAAGGAAGCACTAAAACAGTAAGAACCAAAGTGCAAGAAAGCAAATGTACATAGGCAGAAAAATAGAAAGTCACACCATTATCATGTTTGAGGTAAATATAATAAAAATACTTAAAGTTATCACTTTCTGAAAAGAAAGGAAAATAGGCACAATTTAGTCTTGTTTTAAAATATTGGCCGGGACATTAAGGGATTAGGAAGGAGGGAATATGCAATGCCAAATGCATGACTCTGATCTGGGCTAAAATAGGGATTTTGCATCACTCAAAACCCTAGACAGAACCCTTATTTATACCAAGAGCCCAATCAGAAAACTGCTCTCTCTCACTAATTAATTAACCTAAGGAAGAAGAGGAAGATAAGGCTAAAGATTTGAAGGGTTTTCTGGTTTAAGTTTGTGTAAGCACTTAGGTGAGTATCCTCACTCATATACATGGCATTAAGACCTGGGATTAGGCAGCCAAGCTTTTATATGTTATATTTTGCATGTTTTGATTTACAAACTATGTTGGCTGCTGATGGTTTCATGAATGTTTGATGAGATATGATCTGCTATGCTGGATGTATAACTTTGTTGTTCTATTTTCATCTCTGTATATTATACCAAAACCTTAAGGAACATATATCAAAGTATTTGTAACTAGTTTGAATAATGGCTTAAGACAAAGAATGAAAAGATAAAGAAAACTATGAGCTGCATATACATTGGTATGGTGCTGAGGCTTGAAATAATTGGTTAAGGGTGCAATGGAGTTTTTCTCTATAAGTGCTGAGCCCTAAACTAAACAGAAACTTACAAGCCTAAAAACTATGTTTAAACAAGATTGAAAATCTGGCTAAATATAGTTGCTTGAAAAATCAAAATAAACTCAATAGAGCCATGTATTTATTCTCAGTTGCAAACATTCTGGTATATGCTTGAATAGGGTGTTTCTATGATAAATAATGTGAGATGGAATGACTGGGGTGTTATATCTCTAGAAAGTAACCTTTAACTTGCTTGCAATATCATGGCTGCAAGGTAACTAGTATGTTTCATGAGTACAGGTGGTATGTACACCTAGCTATCATTGATAGAATGAACATAAATACACTTAGTGATATAACTAAGGATTTTGTGCCAAGAAGGCTGCTGGAATGCTTGTCCTATTTGAAGTAGACAAGTTGGCACATGGCTTGTTTAAGTCCTGAGATCTTTGTGCCATAATGTTAATTAGTTCATGGCAATGTGTCCCTTTGATTCCTTATAGCAGATGAGGCCAGGAATTTATAAGAAAAAGAAAAGGCAACTTAGTAGTTCCAGATAAAAGTTGTTTTATTGCATATGTTTGCTCTTATGTATTGTACATGATAATACCTGTCAAGTATGCAAAGTATATTTATGCTGTATTCTTAGCTTAATATCATGGATATGTTAGAAATGCTCACACCAGATCATAGATCTGACCCTTATTGCTCATGGCACATGGGGGTGTCTCATTTATAATGAGGCAGCCACTAATGCTTTTGCAGGTTATGATGGAGCTAAGTAAGCAAGATTAAAAAGATATGGAATAGAGGATGCTAAGATAATTAGAAATAAAAGCTAAAATGTGTTAATTCATGCATGTATTCCCTGATTAATATGGCTATCTAAATGTATTAAGTAGGCAGAATTTGTAAGAGACATGTGCTATGTTGTTTCTGGTTATTTCTGATTTGGTATGTACTAAGGATATTGTTGTGAACTGATTTGAAAACCTATTTGCTAAAGTTGTTTTGATTTAGAGGTAAAACCTGGATTTTATAAGCATAATCATTTTAAGATGATTTCAGTAATCATGAGTTCTTTCGAAAAGAATATAGATATACAGAAAATAATATTGGGAAAACCAGAAAAGAATTAAACTGCTATGTCTTCAATTTATGATATTGACATAAGTCCAGATGCAAGAAAAAGTGTTTATACTTTAAAGATGTATTTTTAAAAGAGAAGTATGATTAGGAAGAATGATATATATCTGATCACAAAATGTCTGATTCATACAAATATATATACATGCTTTTGGAAAGAAAAGGTAACAATGTTTTGTGTATAATCTGGGTTGTAATAATGCAAGCAAAAGAATGGCCAGAGTAACCACAGGGTTAGGCCATAGGTCAGGCCAAATGTTTCACTTCAGATCAATGAAGCAAGGGAACATTTGAGTTCAGTTTTCTGGAAAATGAACAAAGACCCTGACATGTACATGTATATCTGTGTACATGTAGATATTGGGCAAAAATATAGATGTAAATTCTTAAAACAGTTGAAAGAATGGATTTCAAAAATAGTTATGCAAGAAGAATTGTTTTGTATGATAGGTTATAGGCAAAAATTAAATATAAATGTACAATTATAGGTAGGTATCAGATTTCAGCCATACAGGAGAAAATAAAAAGAAAAACCAAAAATTGTGTTTGAACCGACCAGCATGGTACTCGAACTCGTGACCTTGAATGTATAAGTTAGGCGCGTTTCCATTACGCCTAGATGTTGCTTGCGTTCACTTAGGATCCGCTTTCTTTTAACCTGAGTTTGATAATATTCAGACTTTAAGATAATCATCCATATTATAAGCTTGCTTTCCACTGATCATTGCTTGGTTATTTCTTAATTATAATAACAGTCTAAGGTACATATTTCCAGGGGACACTATAGTCAAAAATCTGGATACAATAAGTTTTAATTTAAAAAGGGAATTTATCACATTTTTGCAAATTTAAAAAGGATTTCTACTTATTATCATGCTCTGATTCAAGTAGAATATAACATAGATATCTTCATATATGTATGTTAAAAATGATTTAGAATTAAAACAATATTTCTATATTGTGAAAGATCCTGGATATATTTTTGTTTATTAGAGAGAGAAATGACCCTGGGAAATATATTTGTAATAGATGATATATCTATATATCATCTCTATTGCAAAAAAAAAAAATCACCAATAAAATTAGTGAGTAAATAGGAGGGTCATTTCAAAATCATTCTTTAAACACATTTTATTTGAGTCAAAACGAATGTTACGTAAAACATCGTTACGACGACTCAAAATCACTAGTATAGGGATTCAGAATTTAGATAGATATATGAATCCCAATACCATACAAAAATATTTCCTTTCGGAAACCATTTACTATAACAACAGTGTTATAGTCCATCATTTCCTTAAATTCCTCGAAAATGTCTATTTCAACAATAAAAGTTGAAATCTATGTATTCGATACTTATCACGTTTTAAAACATCTTTTAAAACAATCACTTCATTTCTGTAATATCGCTTTCCCCAAAACAAGTTCATTTTACTTAACAATATATTCACTGTCCAAAATCGTGAATATACTTCACTAACCACATTTCAATGTTTTCTACACATTTTATTTAAATAATAATCCGCTATCCAAAATCGCGAATATATCTCCTTTAACATTTTAATTTATCAAATCCAATTGACTTCGAATTTATAAAACAACGTTTATAAATTCTATTTCTATTTTCTAACGACTTCAATTAAATAAATCTTCTTTATTAATAATTCGATCAATATTCCATTTAAAGGCAAAAAATCCAATTTATAAGTAAATCTCTTATAATCTTTTATTCTACAGTTTCATCCATTTTATAATTTCACAATTTATGAATCTATAAATTCCATATCCTCACGATTTATAATTCTATAAATTTCATCTTTAACACTTATCATCTCGTTTTAAAATTCCAATATTTTAAATTTATAAATATCAACTTTTTAAATCTTTTAAATAAACTGTTCACAAAAATCCAAAAATCTCAGTTCAAACCATTTTATAAATTGCTTAAACTATTTATTTCAAAAATCACCTTACGGTCATAATTCACAAAAATATTAACTTTTATAACTTCAAAATTTTACGTTTATAAATCGATTCAAAATTTCCATAAAACGTATATTTTCAAAAATCACTTTAAAAACCCTTTTAAAGTAAAAGTCGTTATTTTTACATTTCAAAACTGAATCCGATGATGCGACAACACCAATTAGTCCATCACAACAGTCAATATCATATATCAATATGATAACAGAATATATATCAATATCTGTAAATAAGTAAATACAGTTGAGGAATCCAGTTGGATCCCTCCAACCTGTTTCCCTGCATCCAAATATGTTAGCACAATACCAATTCCGCTCCAGTACGGAATTATCGCGGTATATGGGTTTTATAAAAATCCGCTTACTAACGGCGCAATAGGGTCTCATCCGCTATACGAGGCGGGAAATCAATCAATCCAATATATACATATGCCAATATGTATATATTGCTAAATATATATATATAGATATATCCTACCATATCTAATATCACATCCAATAGCAATCAAATCAAATCAATAACTGCAATCCAAATATAAATCTGAGTGAGGAGATCTCACCTTAGCATTTAAATTTGCCATCCACTTCCAAACTTGACTCGATTTCCTTGATTTATACCTTGTATAAATATTTTACACAATAAATTAATATTCGAATCAATCGAATAAATTAAATTTCATTTGATAAATGTACATTTCCAAGTGGTTTTATTTTGAACAAATTCTCCTTTTAATAAATTGATTCAAACGGAATTTAAATTCGAAACTATATTTTCTTTTATTCACCAGAGATTTTATTTTAAACCAAATTTCTTTTAATAAATTTATCTAACTAAACCTTTTAATTTCAAACTAACTTTCCTTTTTCTTTAAACCAAAATCTCATGTATATAAATATTTCAAACATTTTCTTATATGAATTTCTTCAATATTTTAAAACTCCTTTAATGACTAAAATAAATTCAAATAAGTAAATTTAATTACCTATCCACTAACATCATTATTTAAAGCAAACTAAAACTCTTATACTTATATTTTTTTTATAACACGTACTGTATATAAATTTTCTCAAATCCATATATATTTACTTAAATAAATTTCAGGAGAAAATACCTCTTTCCTGTTTCAATTTCCCTTTCCTTTATATAAATTTTCTTTAGTAATTTAAATCATTTTAGATAATCAATTAAACAATACACTTATACTTTATCTTCTGTAAATAATCAAACATTTTCACTTAAACCAATTTAAAACAAAAACAGTTACCTCACTCGAGCATTGCAGTTGACTAACGAACCCACGGCGAACTAGCATCACACATCTTCATCCACCCTACTCGATTTTAGCGATGCCATGCCCTACAGTCAATCACGAGCCACGCGAACGCGACATCGAACTCGCGCGCCTGAACCAGCTACCACCCATAGTCGCGTGCCACTGCCCCCATGATGAATTCGAGCAGGCGAATGGCTTGCGATTCCCTTCGAAGTCGCGAATACCACCTCGGCCTCGCGAGCTACCACCACCTCTCCTTTGCGTGCGCAAGCGCGCGTCTCCGTTGTGATGCCGCCGAGTCGCGACGATGAACTCTCAGGTCGCCTCTATATCCAATCTGACATCACGACTCCAGCTAAAACCCTAGCCCCCGATGTCGCCGCAGCTTCCCCTATTCGAACGCGGCACTCCTATCGCACGCGAATTCGAGAACGCCCCTCCATCGACGTCGCCTCCCACTGCCTTGCGCGCGCGTCACTCCCCATATTTTAAAAGTCGACTTCGTATCGACGAGAGTAGCTCGATGCCATTTTTTTTCGGTTGAATTCACTCGGTGCTTTTTGATTTTGAAACTGGGAAGGGAGAGGAGTACTTGAAATCGAGGGGGGTATGGTTGCCACGATTTTATTTTGTGATCTCTGGCGTGTTTTCGGGGAGAGAACATGCTGCGGTTGACCCAATTTAAAAATTTTAATTTTAAATTAAATTCGTTTAAAAACTTCAACGTGTTGATCTATCGTGTGCACACATACAAACTCTGAAAAATACGAGATTTGAAATCCGGTGATAATTAAACGTTACGGACCCGATGGAACTGGTTTCGTCGAAATCCGAGACTGTGTGAAAATTGACTATTTTTAAATATCGATTCGAACAATAAAATTCAAAACTGAACAGAACAGTTTCAAATTAAATTCTGAAGCTTCTGTTATCTTCAGTATTATCAATACGAATTTTTAAAAGCTTTCGAAATATTTTTCTTCAGCTTAGAGTTGAAGATTTAAATTTTATTCAACTTACAATAGATTAAATTTTATAATTTAATCGTCAAATTTCAAAGTTATATTCGGGATTCAAATTAAATCATCGTTCAAATATTTAAATAAATTAAATATTTCCAATTTAATTTGTTCAAAATTCTGGGTCGTTACAGACTTCCCTCCTTAAAAGAATTTCGTCCTCGAAATTTCAAGTTAGGAAAAAAGGTCCTTAACTCGTCTACTATTTTTCACAATCCAATAGCTTTATCAATTTATCAAAACAAATCTTTCTATTAAAGATTCGTTATCATTCAACTCGTTTTCCAACTTCAATTATAAGTTTCAACAACATTGTTTAACTTCTCAATTCAAATTCGAGTTTAAATTCAAATTTTAAACTTTCAAAATTTTCTCAAAAATTTTCTAACACTCGAAATTTTCGAAAAATTTCACCAGCGTCTCCTTTGCGCGGCTAATACGGCACGACTACAAAACGTCCCTACGGACTCTCAGATTTCAAAAAGAAAAAGAAAAAGCCAAGCGGCTGGACAAGAAATCATCAAATCTCATATTTAAATTTAAATACGTACCTTTTGTCGAGCAATTCAAACTTATCTTTGAAATCAAAATTCCCAATTCCTTTTATAACACCTGTATGTCCTACTAGCCATAATATCTAGTTATAACATTCAACCCAATTTGCAAAGTCTATTACAAAATTTCGATACCTCTTATATCATCTTTACTTCCCTATTGAAGTTTCATATTCATTTTCGTTCAATTTTTCATTTCAAATTTCATTTGAATTTAATTCACAATTCCAATCTAATTTGGATTCGGTTCAACTTCTGAATATTGAATTTTTATCAATTAACTTTAGTTCACTTCAAACTAATCTCAAAACTTCATTTAATTTCACACAATTCAACTTCATTTTCAATATTCAGTTTTAATTCCAGTTTTATTCTTTTGTTCAATCATCAAATTTTACTTAAGAATTTCACACTTCATTTCTTAAGTTCAATGTAAATATTCCATACGAATTTTAATTCATCTTTCATTTACAATTATTCAATTCAATTCATTTGCTTACGAATTCGAAATGAATTTCAACTTACAATTTCATTTTCATTTAATTGATTCGCTTATACTTGTTTTGATTTAACTTCATTCTTTTAAGTTAAATTTATTCTACCAAAATTCAATTGGTATAAGTTATCAACTTAGTAATATTTCATAAATATCTTTATATAGCATTCCAGAGTTTACCAACATTTCAAAGCCATTTTAAAAACAATTCAAATTATCCTTTGAATTTCAAAAACAAAATCCAAATTTTTCAAACAACTTCTATTTAAAACAATTTGGCAGCAATTCCTCTTTTGGAAACCCGAAAATGAACACCGGTGATGTCGCGATCATCATCGGAATTATTTTCCAGCGACCGAAAAGAGTTTAGAGCTTTTCATTCCTTCAAAACATTTTTCCAAAATCCTTTGAAAATCATTTTCACATCAAAAAGGAATTAAACTTTCCAAATCTCCAAAATTTTCAAATTCATTTCAAAACATTTCCAAATACTTCTCTGGAATTCCGTTTTAAATTACAATTCACATTTATAATTTACATTCTCACATTTCATTTATATGTGAATTCATTTCTTAACTTTGGAGTTATAATTCCAATTTCTTATTCAATTTCAGTGATGATAATTCACTATTATTACTTCCTAACATCCATGCAACCATATACTATAGTACTTTATAGAAAAACATTTATTTTCTATACAAAAATAGTTTTGGGCAAAATTATCTCATTTACCCTATTTAAAACAATATTGTGCCGAACTGTTCTATTCGAGTGTTTAGAGATCCCTATCGATAGAGTTGTACGGACAATACCGACCAGAATCCATATACCACTCAACAAACCAATCATCACAATATAAAACAAATTTATATTCACTAACAAATACGCACTCGTATCTATTATTACACTCAACTCATTCTAGAGTACTACTGACTCTATCTCTAATGAGTAACACCCAACAGAGCAGGGTTGTCGCTTAACCATATGCTCTGATACCACGCTGTCACGTACCGAAATTTTTCGACTTTCGAAAATTCGACATCGATACTCCCTTTATCACAGCCGAGAAATCGGGTGCCGGAAACTCCAATAGTGAGGGTTTTAAAAAGAAGAAAAAGGTAGAAGAAGAAGAAAAGAGTAGTAGAAGAAAGAGAGAAGAGAACAACAACAGAAACAGACATCAGAATAGAAAACAATATCAGAATCTTACACATCACAGCGGAACAACATATAATAGATAAATGAATAATCTTTAAAACAAAGAACTATATCATTTTATACATACATCAATCAGAGTCAATATACAACAATGGACAGTTATATAAACTTGTCCTCATACAGAATACACAGCGGAATAAATACTATCAGATACAAATACTACGTCTCGTCATCCAGCTTATCTCCAAGCTCCAGAATATCCAGAATATCCTGATAATCTAACTCTAGACTGCCCGTGTGGAAATTGGTGGGCACCCAGAGTTTAGAAGGGAAACAATAAACTCCGAGTCAGTCATGGTGACTGGTGTGAGATCGTAAAACAGTTTATCTTTAAAACAACAACAAGATAATTTTAAAGTCAATTCGCAATGCTTTTGGAAAATGAAACTACCATAAGACCTCCCACCACACACACAATGCAAACGCAGAATTGGAGGAGATTTCTTCTTATGATAGTCAAAGATGCTTACTACGCAAAAATCAAATTCTTTTTGATATTATTATTAGTGCATAGTGTAGAAACATTTCGAAAGTATAATATTAATCTTAGCCAACATACGACCAGTATCGTATGCCTACTATAGCTACCATCTAAACAGTGGTGACCACCGTACGTAAATGGCAGGTTCTACAACTAATACCGTACAAGGTGCATATTGGAGTTTGGATTTCCAACAAATGGTCAGGCTAAGGAACTTCCTATCCACGATTGGTACGTCCCTGGAATAGACGACCCGAGAACCTAACCGGATCTCTGCCAACACAAGGCCGGGTTACCTCTGCAAAAATAGGTAACTACTGACACGCGTATGCCATCCCCCGATCGTAACCAATCTTCCCGAGGATCCCCGATTTCCAACAAACCACATAGATAATAATGCAGCAACCACATAGGTTAAGTATCTGGGCTCCAGACCATGATACCACCTCTATCCAGAAGGAATGACATACACTAAGGGGCGCTACTCCCTAGAACCTTGCCGCATCCTTCCTGTTTCGACCATTTCCGGGGTGTGAGGCTCGACGAAGTCTCGTCCACAAAGCTACGCTTTCTCAAAAAGCCCTGCTTCGGGTCAAACAAAATGATCAACCTATGATCACAAAGATATAAGATCAAACAAATGATCATATCACAAATGATCAAACACTGATCATTTCACAGCAACACTCAGTGTGCCACGTTACCAAATTGGGATATATCGCTGATAAATTTCAACTACATAACCTCTGAGCTCGTACGTCTCAGAGAAGGGTGTTAAGCTAAGAGAATAAATTCTCCGCCACCAACAGAAATGTATTTGAAAGAAATCAGCTTTATACCTCAAATTGTAACGTCAGACACACAATCCATACAAGTCTGTTCCGGGATCGAACAGAACCGAAGGCACTTCTCACGAAGCCCTTGCATATCCGGATAATTTTCTAATCACGTCCGGACTTCCCGTCACTAAGGGTGATAAAACCTCTAAATCGGAGATCAGCCGATGTAGAGTAACTCGACGGTAATCCTTCCGTTTTCAAAAATATCCGGTCTTCAACACCGGTCTTCAAATGCGATTCATAACGACGTATCACATATTTGGAATGGGTTATACGACCCCATGGTCCTTTCCCGGCTAACCCGAATAGTGAGCGATTATTCAAAAATAAGTGTGGCATTCAATTTCATCCAATCACAACAAATGTCATTCAAGGTAATTATTGATAGTCGATTATTTAACTATCAATAAAGATGCGCAACATCATCAGATTCCAAATAATTTTCCAAATTATTTCATCTTCAAAAATATCTTTACTAGATATAAAATTTCCACACTTTAAAAATAAATCAACGTTTTTTTTAAACAACTTCCCTTTCTTTTATAAATTCCATAGTGAATTTATATTTTCAAAATATCTACTGATATACGATTCTCAAATCGATTTCAAATATTCAATTTCATTTTATCTTTAAGAAGATAAAATCTCAAAACGTTTCATTTCATTTTGGAAAACATTCCATACTTATTTAATAATAAGTGTTTCACAAATCTTTTATTTTCAACATTTGAAAATATTCGTTATACTTAAATCAAAATTAAGTATATATCTCATTCTTTAAGGAAATCATTCTTTAAACACATTTTATTTGAGTCAAAACGAATGTTACGTAAAACATCGTTACGACGACTCAAAATCACTAGTATAGGGATTCGGAATTTAGATAGATATATGAATCCCAATACCATACAAAAATATTTCCTTTCGGAAACCATTTACTATAACAACAGTGTTATAGTCCATCATTTCCTTAAATTCCTCGAAAATGTCTATTTCAACAATAAAAGTTGAAATCTATGTATTCGATACTTATCACGTTTTAAAACATCTTTTAAAACAATCACTTCATTTCTGTAATATCGCTTTCCCCAAAACAAGTTCATTTTACTTAACAATATATTCACTGTCCAAAATCGTGAATATACTTCACTAACCACATTTCAATGTTTTCTACACATTTTATTTAAATAATAATCCGCTATCCAAAATCGCGAATATATCTCCTTTAACATTTTAATTTATCAAATCCAATTGACTTCGAATTTATAAAACAACGTTTATAAATTCTATTTCTATTTTCTAACGACTTCAATTAAATAAATCTTCTTTATTAATAATTCGATCAATATTCCATTTAAAGGCAAAAAATCCAATTTATAAGTAAATCTCTTATAATCTTTTATTCTACAGTTTCATCCATTTTATAATTTCACAATTTATGAATCTATAAATTCCATATCCTCATGATTTATAATTCTATAAATTTCATCTTTAACACTTATCATCTCGTTTTAAAATTCCAATATTTTAAATTTATAAATATCAACTTTTTAAATCTTTTAAATAAACTGTTCACAAAAATCCGAAAATCTCAGTTCAAACCATTTTATAAATTGCTTAAACTATTTATTTCAAAAATCACCTTACGGTCATAATTCACAAAAATCTTAACTTTTATAACTTCAAATTTTACGTTTATAAATCGATTCAAAAATTCCATAAAACGTATATTTTCAAAAATCACTTTAAAAACCCTTTTAAAGTAAAAGTCGTTATTTTTACATTTCAAAACTGAATCCGATGATGCGACAACACCAATTAGTCCATCACAACAGTCAATATCATATATCAATATGATAACAGAATATATATCAATATCTGTAAATAAGTAAATACAGTTGAGGAATCCAGTTGGATCCCTCCAACCTGTTTCCCTGCATCCAAAGATGTTAGCACAATACCAATTCCGCTCCAGTACGGAATTATCGCGGTATATGGGTTTTATAAAAATCCGCTTACTAACGGCGCAATAGGGTCTCATCCGCTATACGAGGCGGGAAATCAATCAATCCAATATATACATATGCCAATATGTATATATTGCTAAATATATATATAGATATATCCTACCATATCTAATATCACATCCAATAGCAATCAAATCAAATCAATAACTGCAATCCAAATATAAATCTGAGTGAGGAGATCTCACCTTAGCATTTAAATTTGCCATCCACTTCCAAACTTGACTCGATTTCCTTAATTTATACCTTGTATAAATATTTTACACAATAAATTAATATTCGAATCAATCGAATAAATTAAATTTCATTTGATAAATGTACATTTCCAAGTGGTTTTATTTTGAACAAATTCTCCTTTTAATAAATTGATTCAAACGGAATTTAAATTCGAAACTATATTTTCTTTTATTCACCAAAGATTTTATTTTAAACCAAATTTCTTTTAATAAATTTATCTAACTAAACCTTTTAATTTCAAACTAACTTTCCTTTTTCTTTAAACCAAAATCTCATGTATATAAATATTTCAAACATTTTCTTATATGAATTTCTTCAATATTTTAAAACTCCTTTAATGACTAAAATAAATTCTAATAAGTAAATTTAATTACCTATCCACTAACATCATTATTTAAAGCAAACTAAAACTCTTATACTTATATTTTTTTTTATAACACGTACTGTATATAAATTTTCTCAAATCCATATATATTTACTTAAATAAATTTCAGGAGAAAATACCTCTTTCCTGTTTCAATTTCCCTTTCGTTTATATAAATTTTCTTTAGTAATTTAAATCGTTTTAGATAATCAATTAAACAATACAATTATACTTTATCTTCTGTAAATAATCAAACATTTTCACTTAAACCAATTTAAAACAAAAACAGTTACCTCACTCGAGCATTGCAGTTGACTAACGAACCCACGGCGAACTAGCATCACACATCTTCATCCACCCTACTCGATTTTAGCGATGCCATGCCCTACAGTCAATCACGAGCCACGCGAACGCAACATCGAACTCGCGCGCCTGAACCAGCTACCACCCATAGTCGCGTGCCACTGCCCCCATGATGAATTCGAGCAGGCGAATGGCTCGCGATTCCCTTCGAAGTCGCGAATACCACCTCGGCCTCGCGAGCTACCACCACCTCTCCTTTGCGTGCGCAAGCGCGCGTCTCCGTTGTGATGCCGCCGAGTCGCGACGATGAACTCTCAGGTCGCCTCTATATCCAATCTGACATCACGACTCCAGCTAAAACCCTAGCCCCCGATGTCGCCGCAGCTTCCCCTATTCGAACGCGGCACTCCTATCGCACGCGAATTCGAGAACGCCCCTCCATCGACGTCGCCTCGCACTGCCTTGCGCGCGCGTCACTCCCCATATTTTAAAAGTCGACTTCGTATCGACGAGAGTAGCTCGATGCCATTTTTTTTCGGTTGAATTCACTCGGTGCTTTTTGATTTTGAAACTGGGAAGGGAGAGGAGTACTTGAAATCGAGGGGGGTATGGTTGCCACGATTTTATTTTGTGATCTCTGGCGTGTTTTCGGGGAGAGAACATGCTGCGGTTGACCCAATTTAAAAATTTTAAATTAAATTCGTTTAAAAACTTCAACGTGTTGATCTATCGTGTGCACACATACAAACTCCGAAAAATACGAGATTTGAAATCCGGTGATAATTAAACGTTACGGACCCGATGGAACTGGTTTCGTCGAAATCCGAGACTGTGTGAAAATTGACTATTTTTAAATATCGATTCGAACAATAAAATTCAAAACTGAACAGAACAGTTTCAAATTAAATTCTAAAGCTTCTGTTATCTTCAGTATTATCAATACGAATTTTTAAAAGCTTTCGAAATATTTTTCTTCAGCTTAGAGTTGAAGATTTAAATTTTATTCAACTTACAATAGATTAAATTTTATAATTTAATCGTCAAATTTCAAAGTTATATTCGGGATTCAAATTAAATCATCGTTCAAATATTTAAATAAATTAAATATTTCCAATTTAATTTGTTCAAAATTCTGGGTTGTTACAATTATTCTACATTTAGATTTACAAAATTTATTTGTTTTAAAATTAGTCCTTTATTACAAAGAAAAATATATGAAAATTTTCTTGGTAACTTGGTATATTACTACAAAAACTCTAAAATACTCTTTCTTTTAAAATCGATACATCAGGTAGATTCTTTATCGTTAATAAAATTTATTTTTGTTAAGAATAACATTAAATTATTGATAGTGATTAATACCATAGAATGCGATTTTGAAATATATAAATATGTTTAGTTAATATTTTTTCCGAAAATGCTACATATTACTTTTGTATATTCAAAATTTATGTTAATTAATAGATTAAAATGTACTATTTTTCTATTTGAATTGTTTTCATGCTATATTTTATTATCTTTATAAAGCAGATATTACTATTTTTTAAAGTATTATTACAAACTAAGATTAATAAGGTATGAAACAATGGTTTAAAAACCAAATTATTATTTTTACAAAAAAAACAACACAATTTTTAATGTTTCTTTTAATCAACATTTCATTTATCCTTTAAACAAATGTTTTGTATATCACTTTGATAGTATTATATACTAATTTTTTATATGGATATTAACTGCAAGAGCTTAAAATGTATAAAATTGTATGATTCATTACCATTACACTTTTATTCTTAGGTATTTTTTCATTTAGAGTAATATTTGAAATACAATCTATATATAATTTATCTTTCAAAAAGGTACAAAATTAAAAACACAAAGGATATATATACTATGCATTTAAATATATAAATTGTTAATTATAAAATTAACTTAGAATACAGACTTTCATTAATGTTTTATTTGTCTCAATAAGTTAATTGAGAAAAAACCATTCAAATGTAAGATTATATAAATCACATAATAAGCAGTGTATATATATAAACATTGAAAATGATTTTAATTTATGTTTTATTTGTCTCAATAAGTTATTTACTAAATAATTTCATAATCGGTTCTATACCCTTCTTCTTGACACCAATTACTATTTATTTCACGCAAACAAACATTTAAAATTCAAAATTCTTATTTCCCACTTTGTTTGAGAACAAATACCGCTATAGAATAAAAAACATGGAGAGCTCATGTAAGCATTACTTTTCTAGCTTTTTTTGTTGCAAAACTTTAGCTAGTGTTTGGTTTAAAAATGAATTTTGTGTTTTCGATTTTCAATATGTATGTCAAATACAAGAAGAGTTGATGGATGGTGGAAGGGATGAAAGAAAGACGGATAAGAGAATGGAGAGGATAGAAGAATGGATTGTTTCTCATACTCGTGTTATTTCTCAAAGTAAGAATAATAACAAAAAAGTTGTTTTCTATTTTTTATGTCAAGTTCATTTTCTAAATTGATTGTTTTCTATAATATACATGCACCATGTGCATTTATGTACGGATGGAAACTCAAATCCAAAAACACAAACTAAACACTACTTTAAATTTTCAAATCGTGATTGTATTCGTTGTGGTTGATTGATTTGTTGAAAAATCAAAAAATAGATGTCAATAGTAGTTTGTACGGAATTTTTTGACACGAGGCATAAAAAATAATGATGTCTAATATGACTGTGTAGGTTTTTGATAATACAAAATTATATAGTAACTCCAAGTTTTGACACTATGCAGGAAATGCTAATCAAATCTTTAATTTGCTAATCCAAATAACTCCAAATTTGACACTGTGCAGGAAGTTTTGACAGGTATTACTCCAGGAAGTACAAAGTTGAACCCGTGTTTGTGAATCCCAGACTTAAACTGTCTACTGAATTTGAGAATGTGATTAAGATGGCAGGCGATGGGTTAGAAAAGGAAAAGTTTCCAGTTTTGTCTACTAATGGAACATGGGAAACCTATTTTGTTATTACATAGTTCAAAGACTGCACATTTGACTGGCTGCACTGGCCTCAAGCTGTACGGATGGGATCTCTCCATTCAATGCTCCAGGGCTCTTTGCATATCAACTATGTTGTTGAAGAAAGGAGCCAAACATGGTCTGTCTCCTTTTCAAATCGAAAGCATACTATGCAGAGAAACACCAAACAGTGAATCTAAAATAGATGAGATCGCTGGTGAGGCTACGGATTCTCTTCTTCCAGGCACCGGTGAAGCTGCATTTCTGACATCTGTTTCCGAGATCATGTGCCGCTACCTTGATCAATTCGGGAATTAGCAAGTGTAGAGTATGTGTGTTGTTGTTATGTTATGTTGTCTTTGGCAATTAACAAGTGCAAATCAGAGTATGTGTGTAGCTGTTATGGTATGTATGTTTTCTTGTTATGGCTGGTTTTAGTAGTACAAGATTGCACACATTGCCTTGTATACACGATTTTGAATGAAATTCTTTGTTTTCATGCGTAAGCATAAACCACGCCTACTTTGCATGAGATATTTTCAATTTATCTGTACAGTATCGTGTAGTCTTTTGCACTATATTCCAAGTCACTTGGACATACGAAAAATACTATGTTCAATAGTGACCTTGAAACATACTATAGACACACAACACAAATTTTTAAGGCGATGTTAGTGGTTTATGATACTAATATGAAATTCATAAACCAGGTAACTTCAGCACTATGGTGCATTACGTATATATGAAGGTAATAAGATTTATTGATAAAGCATAAATGAAGATTGGTAGCAAAACTGAACATGCTACACCACTGAGTTGGCACCCTTGACTGGGCAAATGGGAGAGGGGTTATGTAACGACCCAGAATTTCTGCCAATTAAAATTTGAATATTTAATTGATTTTAAATATTAAAAAATGAAATTAATAAGTCGAATAATTTATTTTTCGAATAATGGATTTAATTTGAATAATTAAATCGATAATTTAATAGTTAAATTCCAGAAATAATTAAAAATTGGGTTTAAAATGATTAAAATTTATTTGGAAAATTTTATTTAATCATACTGGAGTTATAGTAATGTTATAGAACTTTTAAAATTGAATTTAGAGTTAATTTGTGAAAATTGAATATTTTAATATTTAATTATCGATTGAAAAATAGCCAATTTTCGAACAGTCTCAGAATTGGACGAAACTAGTATCATTGGATCCGTAATAGTTTGTTATTATCGGATTTCAATTTTCGTAGCAATCGGAATTGTCATTTGACCGTGGCAGCTCCAAACGCATCGAAATTGTTTTAATATAAATTTGGCGAGTTGAAATAGTCATTTTTCAATAATTCTCGGATTTCGACGAAACCAGTTTCATCAGATCCGTAATGTGATATTACTTTATTGTTTCAAATTTCGTGTCAATCGGATTTA
This sequence comes from Allium fistulosum, assembly GCA_030737815.1. NCBI lineage: Eukaryota > Viridiplantae > Streptophyta > Magnoliopsida > Asparagales > Amaryllidaceae > Allium > Allium fistulosum. Next base: position 1,279,688,111 of record CM060905.1, read on the forward strand.
CGATTTGTCCGGGGCAAGCCGAAACGCATCGAAATCGGTTTAAATCGATTTAATTTAAATTGATCGTTTATTGTCATATCTCACACATACGATCGAATTAGCTTCCGAAACTTGTTCCATTGTGTCCGGAACGCGGGGTAAACCCCAGAAACGCCAGTCACCGCGCGTAAATCGGAGTTCAAAAATCCGGATGAATAGTGATTTTTGGTGAATTTCTATCAAAAGGACCCATTGTCTTTGTTTCTCACTAAACCCTAGGGCATCAGGTCACGGCCGCCACCCTATACTATCAATGGCCGAAAACGTGCCACCTTCTCCCTCAAATCCCGACCAATCCATCAACTATTACCGGAAATGTTTAACTAACAAATTGTGAATCTAAGTGAAGGCTTTAAATCTATACGGTCGAGATCTTGTATTTCGTGATGGATCGTCAGATTTTCCAGCTTGAAGCCGGCCGTTCACATGCGATTTCAAAGGGCGGGGGGCAACCGAGTTCGCTCGTGTTCTGGGCGTGGGTGAAGGCGACCTAGGGCTACTGGATGGGGGTCTCCGATCAACCTCCGATCAACGTTTGGGGGGTGCGGCCTCGTTGTTTTCGAACGTGGTATGGGTTCGATCTTCACTGGAGAAGACGCGCGTGGGAGAAGATGAAAGCTAGCAGCCGAGATTTTCACAAATCAAATGAATGACCCAGATAATATTAGGTTTAAAAAGATGAAATAAAGTTGTTAATTATTATATTTAAAATTGTACCAAAATTTAAAACATCATAACTTGTTCATACGAGGTCGAAAATGGACGAAACTTTTTGCGTTGCAATCGTATTGACGAGCACTACGCGATGGAGTTGGATTGGAATTTATTTGAGCTAGCGAAAATTTCGGGTAAAATTAAACGTCCGTTTAATTTTATTCGAAATAAAACGCTACAAATTGCTATCGGAAAATCAAGGTGAGAACTTCTCACTCAATCAAACAGTTTCGATGTTTATTTAAAATAATTAGATTTAAAATTGTTGATTATATGCCTGGATGATAATTTTCTCTGTGATTGATTAAAATAGACATTATACGCCGTTAGTAAGCGGATGTTATTTATTAAAAACATATACCGCGATAATTTCACATTAAAGTGAAATTGGTATTATTTATGTATATAGCAATATATATATATATATTGGCATATGTATATATTGCAGTTGTTGATTTCCCGCATTGTATAGCAGATGAGACCCTATTGCGCCGCATAATAGCGGATAATATTTATTAAACCCATATACCGCGATAATTCCGTAATGGAGCGGAATTGGTATTGTGCTAACATCTTTGGATGCAGGGAAACAGGTTGGAGGGATCCAACTGGATTCCTCAACTGTATTGATTTATTTACAGATATTGTTATATATATTCTGTTGTCATATGATGATATATGATGTTTTGATTGTTGTGATTGATGATTGGTGCTGTTGCATCATCGGATCCATTTTTGGAGTAAAAAAAAATAACGATATTATTTTTAAAGGGATTTTAAAGTGATCTTTGAAAGTATACGTTTTACTGAATTTTGGAATTGATTCATTTTAAATAAATAAATGTTATAATTTTTATGTTGTAAAAATTAAGAATTTTGTGATATAAAACCAAAATTTGATTTTTGGGAATATGAAATGAACTATGTTGAAGAATAGTATGAATGGAGATTTTTGAATTTATTTATAAATGGTTTATAGATAAGATTCATAAAAATTGAATTTTTATAAATCGAAAAATGGAATTATAAAAGGAGTTTTTGTAAATGTTGAAAAAGGGTTTATAAATGGAATTTTGCAAGAAGTAAGATTTATAAATTTTGTAAAGTTATTAAAGGAATGACTTAGGTATAAAATTGAGTTATAAATTGATTTGGTTAATAAAATTGATTTGTAAGTCGAAGTTGTTATAAAATATAAATGGAATTTATAAACGTTGTTTTATAAATCCGAAATTTGACTTATTTTGATAAGTGAATTATTATAGCTTATGAAAGGAAGTATATTCACGATTTTGGACAGTGGATAATCCTTTAAATAAAATGTGTAGAAATGTTGAAATTGGTTAATGAAGCATATTCACGATTTTGGACAGTGAATATATATTATTGAAAAAATGGTTATGTTTTGGGAAAGCGATACTATAAAATGAAGTAATTATTTTAAAAGATGTTTTAAAATGTGTTAACTATCGAATACATAGATTTCAACATTCATTGTTGAAATAGACGTTTCGAGAAATAAGGAAATGGTGGACTATAACACTGTTGTTATAGTAAATGGTTTCCAAAAGGAAATATTTTGTGTAGTATTGGGATTTACATATCTATCTAAATTTTGAATCCCTATACTAGTGATTTTGAGTTGTCGTAACAATGTTTTACGTAACATTCGTTTTGACTCAAATAAAATTTGTGAAAGAGAATGATTTCCTTAAAGAATGAAATATATACTTAATTTGATTTAAGTATATCGAATATTTTCAAATGTTGAAAATAAATAGATTTGTGAATTACTTATTATTAAATAAGTATGGAAATGCTTTTCCAATATGAAATGAACTGTTTTGAGATTTTATCTTCAAAGATAAATTGAAATGTGGAAATTGATTTGAAATTGTTTTCAAATGGTTAAGTGTGGAAAATTATATATCTTGTAAGGATATTTTATTTTTGGAAATGAAATAATTTGGAAAATTATTTGGAATCTGATGATGTTGCGCATCTTTATGGATAGTTAAATAACCGACTATCAATAATTACCTTGAATGGGTATTTGTTGTGAATTGGATGAATTTGAATGCCACACTTATTTTTGAATAAGCGCTCACTATTCGGGTTAGTCGGGAAAGGACCATGGGGTCGTATAACCCATTCCGTATATGTGATATGTCGTAATGGATTGCATTTGATGACCGGTGTTGAAGACCGGATATTTTTGAAAATGGAAGGATTACCGTCGAGTTACTCTACATCGGCTGATCTCCGATTTAGAGGTTTTATTACCCTTAGTGACGGGAAGTCCGGACGTGATTAGAAAATTATCCGGATTTGCAAGGGCTTCGTGAGAAGTGCCTTCGGTTCTGTTCGATCCCTGAACAGACTTGTATGGTTGTATGTCTAACGTTACAAATTGAGATATAAAGCTGGTTTCTTTCAAATACATTTCTGTTGGTGGCGGAGAATTTATTCTCTTAGCTTAACACCCTTCTCTGAGACGTACGAGCTCAGAGGTTATGTAGTTGATGGTTACTAGTGACATATTCCCAATTTGGTAACGTGGCATGCTGAGTGTTGCTGTGAAATGATCATTGTTTGATCATTTGTGATATGATCATTTGTTTGATCATTTATCTTTGTGATCATTTTTTTGATCATTTGTTTGACCCGAAGAATGGCTTTGTGACAAAGCGTAGCTTTGTGGACGAGACTTCGTCGGACCTCACACCCCGGAAATGGTCAAAACAGGAAAGATGCGGCAAGGTTATTAGGGGGTAGCGCCCCTTTAGTGTATGTCATTCCTTCTGGATAGAGGTGGTATCATGGTATGGAGCCCAGATACTTAACCTATGTGGTTGCTGCATAATTATTCTTATGTGGTTGTTGGAAATCGAGGATCCTCAGATATAGATCGGTTACGATCGGGGGATGACATATTCGTGTCAGTAGTTACCCAGTTAGGGGTAACCCGGCCTTGTGTTGGCAGAGATCCGGTTAGGTTCTCGGGACGTCATTCCTGAGGCGTTTCCATGTGGCAATGGGAAGTTCCTTGGCCTGACCATTTATTGGATATCCAAAGAAACAATACGCACCTCGTACGGTTTTAGTTGTATTACCTTCCATGGAATGTGGCGGTAACCTGCTATTGAACATGGTAGCTATAGTAGGCATACGATACTGGTCGTATGTTGGCTAAGATTAATATTATACTTTTGAAATGTTTTCTACACTATGCACTAATAATAATATCAAAAAGGATTTGATTTTGCGTAGTAAGCATCTTTGACTATCATAAGAAGAAATCTCCTCCAATTCTGTGTTTGCATTGTGTGTGTGGCGGGAGGTCTTATGGTAGTTTCATTTTCCAAAATCATTGCGAAATTGACTTTAAAATCTTCCTGTTGTTTGTTTTAAAGATAAAAACTGTTTTAGTTCTCACAACAGTCACCATGACTGACCTGGAGTTTATTGTTTCCTTCCTAAACTCTGGGTGCCCATTATTTTCCACACGGGCAGCCTAGAGTTATGTTATCAGGTCATTCTGGATTCGGGATGCTGTGGAGCTTAGTGGCGAGCTGGATGGCAAGGTGTAGCATTCGTGTATGATATTATTTATTCCGCTGTGTATTCTGTATGAGGACAAGTTTATATAACTGTCCATTGTTGTATATTGACTCTGATTGATGTATGTATAAACTGATATAGTTCTTTGTTTTAAAAGACTAATGATTATCTATTATATATTGTTCCGCTGCGAATGTGAGATTCTGATATTGTTTCTGTTTCTGATGTTGTTCTTCTTCTCTTTTTCTTCTATCTTTTCTTCTACATCTTCTTTTAAACCCTAAGAATTCGGTTTTCTGGCATTCGATGGCTCGACAGTTGATACAGTGGACGTATCGATGTCGATTTTCGAAAGTCGAAGAATCGGGTTCTTACAGGTTAAGTTAAAATTTATCTTAAATTCCTGTGTGGATGAAAGTGTCACATACGGAAATTTTCGACTTTCGAAAATTCGACATCGATACTCCCTTTATCGACTGCCGAGCAATCGAGTGCCGGAACTCCAGTAGTGAGGGTTTTAGAAAGAAGAAAAAGGTAGAAGAAGAAGAAAAGAAGGAACAGAAAGAAAAAGAATAACATCACGGAAGAACAACAGAACAGAAAACAATATCAGAATCTTACACATCGCAGCGGAATAACATATAATAGATAATCAACAGTCTTTTAAAACAAAGAACTATATCAGTTTATACATACATCAATCAGAGTCAATATACAACAATGGACAGTTATATAACTTGTCCTCATACAGAATACACAGCGGAATAAATAATATCAGATACAAATACTACGTCTCGTCATCCAGCTTGCTTCCAAAGCTCCAGAATATCCAGAATATCCTGATAACATAACTCTAGGCTGCCCGTGTGGAAATTGGTGGGCACCCAGAGTTTAGAAGGGAACAATAAACTCCGAGTCAGTCATGGTGACTGGTGTGAGATCGTAAAACAGTTATTCTTTCACAAAGAAAATAAAACAAATTCGCAATGCTTTTGGAAAATGAAACTACCATAAGACCTCCCACCACACACACAATGCAAACGCAGAATTGGAGGAGATTTCTTCTTATGATAGTCAAAGATGCTTACTACGCAAAAAATCAAATTCCTTTTGATATTATTATTAGTGCATAGTGTAGAAAACATTTCGAAAGTATAATATTAATCTTAGCCAGCATACGACCAGTATCGTATGCCTACTATAGCTACCATCTAAACAGTGGTGACCACCGTACGTAAATGGAGGTTCTACAACTAATACCGTACAAGGTGCGTATTGGAGTTTGGATTTCCAACAAATGGTCAGGCTAAGGAACTTCCTATCCACGATGGGTACGTCCCTGGAATAGACGACCCGAGAACCAAACCGGATCTCTGCCAACACAAGGCCGGGTTACCTCTGCAAAAATAGGTAACTACTGACACGCGTATGCCATCCCCCGATCGTAACCGATCTTCCCGAGGATCCCCGATTTCCAACAAACCACATAGATAATAATGCAGCAACCACATAGGTTAAGTATCTGGGCTCCATACCATGATACCACCTCTATCCAGAAGGAATGACATACACTAAGGGGCGCTAGTCCCTAAAACCTTGCTGCATCCTTCCTGTTTCGACCATTTCCGGGGTGTGAGGCTCGACGAAGTCTCGTCCACAAAGCTACGCTTTCTACAAAGCCCTGCTTCGGGTCAAACAAAATGATCAACCTATGATCACAAAGATATAAGATCAAACAAATGATCATATCACAAATGATCAAACACTGATCATTTCACAGCAACACTTAGTATGCCACGTTACCAAATTGGGAATATATTGCTGATAAATTTCAACTACATAACCTCTGAGCTCGTACGTCTCAGAGAAGGGTGTTAAGCTAAGAGAATAAATTCTTCGCCACCAACAGAAATGTATTTGAAAGAAATCAGCTTTATATCTCAAATTGTAACGTCAGACACACAATCCATACAAGTCTGTTCCGGGATCGAACAGAACCGAAGGCACTTCTCACGAAGCCCTTGCACATCCGGATAAATTTCTAATCACGTCCGGACTTCCCGTCACTAAGGGTGATAAAACCTCTAAATCGGAGATCAGCCGATGTAGAGTAACTCGACGGTAATCCTTCCGTTTTCAAAAATATCCGGTCTTCAACACCGGTCTTCGAATGCAATTCATAACGACGTATCACATATTCGGAATGGGTTATACGACCCCATGGTCCTTTCCCGGCTAACCCGAATAGTGAGCGATTATTCAAAAATAAGTGTGGCATTCAAATTCATCCAATTCACAACAAATACCTATCTAAAGGTAATTATTGATAGTCGGTTATTTAACTATCAATAACGATGCGCAACATCATCAGATTCCAAATAATTTTCCAAATTATTTCATCTTAAAAATATCTTTACTAGATATATAAAATTCCCACACTTCAAAAATAAATCAACGTTTATTTTTCTAAACAGTTTCCCTTTCCTTTATAAATTCCATATTGAATTTACATTTTTCGAATATCTACTAATATTCGATTTTCAATCGTTTTCAAATATTCAATTTCGATTTATCTTTAAGAAGATAAAATCTCAAAACATTTCATTTCATTTTGGAAAACATTCCATACTTATTTAAATAATAAGTGTTTCACAAATCTTTTATTTTCAACATTTGAAAATATTCGATATACTTAAATCAATATTAAGTACATATTCATTCTTTAAGGAAATCATTCTTTTTTTAAAAACATCTATTTGAGTCAAAACGAATGTTACGTAAAACATCGTTACGACGACTCAAAATCACTAGTATAGGGATTCGGATTTAGATAGATATATAAATCCCAATACTACATTAAAAACATTTCCTTTCGGAAATCATTTACTATAACAACAGTGTTATAGTCCACCATTTCCTTATATTTCTCGAAAACGTCTATTTCAATAATAAATGTTGAAATATATGATTTCGATAGTTCACACGTTTTAAAACATCTTTTAAAACAATTAACTTCATTTCAAATATCACTTTCCCAAAACCATATCCATTTTACTTAACCATATATTCACTGTCCAAAATCGTGAATATACTTCACTAATTACATTTCACTATTTTCTACACGTTTTATTTCAATAATAATTCGCTATCCAAAATCGCGAATATATCTCCTTTAATAATCTTCTATATTTAATTTATCAAATTCAATCGATTTCGAATTTATAAACACGGTTATAAATTCTATTTCTATTTTAATAACAACCTCGACTTATAAATCTTCTTTTTGTCAACTTCTACAATTTTACTTATCAAAATAAGTGATTTCGGATTTTTAAACAACTTTTATAAATTCCAATTCTATTTATAAAAACTTCAATATCAATTCAATTTCAATATTGAGTTAAAAATTTATTTATCACTACTAAGTAAATTCCTCAATTTTTTTCTCAAATTATTCAATATTCTGTTTTAAAATGGATTCTTCAAATTGAAATCATTTTACATTGATTTCCCAATTTATTTCAATTTACCAATTAAATTTCTAGTTGGATTTCCAGCTTATCTTCTTTTAATAAATTCCTTTTTAAGGAAATAAATTTCAAACGTTTCTTTCAATCTATTTAAAAATCCAAATTTAAATTAAATTCTTCAATTTATAATCACTGTTTTATGAAATCCATTTATTTAGCATTTTCACTTTATTCTGGAATTTATTCAATACGATTATAAAAATTTACTTTTTATACTTTAAAAAAATTTCCTTTCTTCAAAATTTCTTCAATTTCAAAAATTGATTCATTTAGAAATTTTCTACTTGAATTTAAAAAATTCAATTTCGTTTATCTTTGGAATCCAATGATGTCAAACATCCATTCAGCTAAATTTTAGCTTTCAAACAATTTCCAGATATCAATATGATTAATAGCATCACTATAATCATTCACAGATTCATATCACAATAGAAATGAATTCAATCAATGTGAGGGGTCCAGTTGGATCCCTCCAACCTGTTTCCCTGCATCCAAAGACGTTAGCACAATACCAATTCCGCTCCAGTACGGAATTATCGCGGTATATGGGTTTTATAGAAATCCGCTTACTAACGGCGCAATAGGGTCTCATCCGCTATACGAGGCGGGAAATCATCAATCCAATATATACATATGCCAATATGTATATATTGCTATATATATAATAGATATATCCTACTATATCTAATATCACACATCCAATAGCAATCATCAATCAATAACTGTATAAATCCATTTCAATCGAGTGAGAAAAATCTCACCTTAGCATTTTATTTTGCCATCCCATTTCATTTCCAATTTGTTTTCTCGATTTAAGACCTTGTATAAACAATTATACAATTTATCAATATTCGAATCAATCGAATAATTAAATTTCTATTTGGAAATTTTAATGAACCAATGATAAATTTTTTTTCTAATTCCCTTTAACAATTTCAAAAATTCATTTACTTAAAATTTTAGATAAAATTTATTTTGTTTCAAATCAACAGAAATAGTAGATAACATCCTTTACATTTTCTTCAAATTACTGATACATATATTTCTATTTGAACTGCATATATCAAATTAACTTGTATAAATTAAATTCTGCATATAAATTCCTATGTATATTTATTTTTTTCTATTTACTTAGTTATCACCATTTCAGATTCTAATTAGAAATCAATTGTAAAACTTAAACTGAATTCAGATTAAACAAATTACCCCAAATCGACTTCGAACCCATAGACTGTGACTCGGCCACGACTTGCAACTGCAACCACGTCGATTCCAGCACCTACCCACGCACCTGGAACAACCGCAAGAACTGGACCCATACACTCCTCCACCGCAGTCAGCACGCCTTGCAATCCCATATCTTCCTCCTCAGCTCATCGTTTCCATCGCCACTTCGATGTCGCGAATACCACTTCGACCTCTACCATTGATCACGACACACGATATGCTGCCGCTCACCTCGACGCGGCCCCGAGTCGAACGACGCCACCTCCTAGGTCCAGAAATCGCGACCGCAACCCTAATTCGACGAATCGACCTTGCTGCCCTTGCCACGAATTGATGAAGCCTCGAGATGCCCTAAGTCGCAGTCGCGACCTTCGCCTACTTCGGTATGGCTTCGCCTTGTCGCCTCGCCGCGTAAGAATCGCGACTTCGATTCTAGGAGGCTATCGATAAATTTGGAGGAGGGTGGATTTGATTTGCTTGGCCGCGATTTCGAACGAGAGGAGCTCGGCATTCATTTTAAAACGAGAAGAGGGGAGAACGGCAGGACGAGATTTGATTTTTTTCTTTTAAAACGAAGAGGAGTTCGGCTGTTAATTCGCTTTGAATTTTTAACGAGGCTTGGACATTTATTTGTTTTCGTTCATTTTGAGTTTGAGGGAGGGAAAGAAATAACTCGCCACCATTATTGATTTTGAACGAAGAAGATTTTCATTTATATTCTTTTATCTCGTGCATTTTAACAGAGAAGGTAGGGGAGACAGAAGAACGTGATTAAGCAGAGTAGGTCTGCTTGCTCAGGAGTAGGATTGTAACGACCCGGAAATTTCGAACCCGAAAATTCCAGATAGTTAGAAGAAAAAGAAAAGAGATAGAAGAAAGAAACAGAACAAGACACAGATTCTCACATTCGCAGCGGATCAAAATACAATATCAAATAATAATATCAGTTATACAAAGAAAACTGTATTTGTTAATTACATTTTTATACATCAGAGTTACCACATTCACAATATACTAGACAGTTAGAAATAACATGTCTCTGACAACAATAATATATCACAGCGGAATATACTCCATACGTTCCTGCCATCCAGCTCGCCCCCTGAGCTCCAGAACGTCCTTACCTGAAATCTGTAATACTCGGTCTGACCCGAGCATTACATCAAAGTAACACCCGGGTCAGGCTGGAAACCAGCGTGAGTAAACCCATACAATTTGAAATACCAAGTTATAACTTATTTGCAACCCAAGGTAACTCGTATCTCATTCCGAGTTCATATCTTGTTATATTTAATCACTTATTTCACAAATCAATATCTAAGTACCATTACTTAGTTTCAAAGGTCTAGTTTACTTAATTTATTCCACTTCAGCCTATTTGATTTACAAATCAAATCTATACAGAATTATAGATTTCAAATCGAAGTGGTTTCGGGTATTTACTGATACCCGACCCCGGTCTCTTCGAATTCAACGTCATCTAACCTCAAGTTATTCAAGTGAATACAATTTATATTTAAATACAGGGTGTCACCTTTTGCACAGTAATTCATCATCGATAGATACCCACAGTATCACAGTTTAAAACAAACATATCATATCGCATAGCATCACAAATCACATATCAGAGATATCAACTAATCTAAGGCATACCATATCATTCAATCACTTATAAGCAAGATTAATCACTTCCAAAATTAATTTAATTTATCTTTAATTAAATTAATTACCGATCTTTAATCACTTAGATTATCTTTACTTAACATTAGTTGATTACAAACCAATTAATTAATCATCCTTTAATTATCCATCTTAATTAATCACCATTGATTAATTATTCTTTAATTACATTAAGTAATTAGTCTTTAAACACATAAATTAATTATCCTTAACCATTTAAGGTAATCAACTTTAATTACTTTATTAATTAATTAACTCTTTAATTAATTTTATTCATAAATTCTTTAATTAATAACATTAAATGATTAACCCTTAATCACTTCCATTTAATTACTTACATAATTAATTTCTCTTTTCTTAATTACATTCAGTAATTACCTATTAATTATTTTACTAAGTAATTACACTTAATTAATCATAAGTGATTATCTTTTATTAATTAGCCTTATTAATTAACCTAAATTTAATTACATTAATTAATAAATCAATAAATCATCACTTAATCTTTAATTAATTCATTAACCATCCTCTAATTACTTTATTAAGTAATTATCCTTAATTACAATAAGTAATTAACTTTTAATTTAATTTATTAATTAATTATCTTTAATTAATCTCAATCTAGCTAATTAAGAATAAACTTTGCATTTATATTAAATACTTACTCAAATTATTTACTTCATTAAAACCAAATTTAGAATTAAATTTGAAATAAAATTTACTTTAAACAAAGCAATTCAAACATTTAATTTCAATATACTTAAAATCCTTGAAAACCATTTCAAATATGTTTAATCAAATTGAAAAATTATTTATTTAAAACTTGTTTTAAATACTTAAAACTTGTTCATGCTTTAAATTTTAAAACTAATATATGATTTACTTTAAAATTCAAAACCTGGTTTCTTGAATTAAAACAACCCGAGCCAAACACGCTTCTTTTCCGAGTCACTCACGAGGAAACACACGTACGTCTGCTGCTTCGAGTCAACCCACAGAGCTACTCGAGTTCGACCCGAGAAACTCACCATCCTCCCAAACTCAGACTTCCCCAGAACCAAAGTGCACGCGTACACGTACACGCGAATTCCGGTCATCTCCGACCAACGCCGCGTCCCCCAACTAGTCGCCAACGACCTCCACTATCGATCCGACCACCCAATTCGACGAGTTTAACAACAGATCGAAATCGAGTCAAACGATCAAAAATCTGGAACCCACATCGATCAGAAAACACCTCGCATCACCCCTCTCCGACACCGGAGACCACGTCCATTCGCCTGAACCTTTACCTTGTTTCCACACTTCGATTCCACCATCTGTGGTTAAGTTCATGCGCCCATCGCACTACAGTAACCCAATTTCCGATGTCGACTAAAACTAGGTTTAAATTTCGAATCCTCTTTGCACCACCACCACAGTGGATTAAAAATTGTGCCACCATTTTTCTGATGATCTCCAATACCCAGGCTAACTCCAGCTCCAACCTCGAGACCACCGAACTTCTCGATCATCAGAAAAACTCAAAATCCCTTTTCTGGTCAACTTCAAATTACACACATAATCTAGCATTAAAAATCTGGATTTACTTCTTAAAATTCATAATTCTTGGTGCTGATTAAGATTATATAAATGAATCTAAGAATTATGATATTTGATTTTTAACATGTTTCCAAAGCTTCACTATCCTTTTCATTTTCCAGATAACATTTCAAACTATCATCCTTAAATACCTTTTATTTTAGTTTAGTTTAAAAAAAAAACAGAATTGGTTTGAATTCTACAGCCTTTCAGAGTTTAAATTTGAAATTTTACTTTGTTTTTAAAACCTGTAAAACAATAACAGGGGATATATATACGTGTTACAAACATGCACATTTATATCACCCATTTTTATCAACATGCAAGGCAAATTCATACAATCATACAAACACATTTCAGATCATACTTCAAGCATTAATCATAATATCAGAGGATAAAGACAGATATAAGGGGGTTTGCTCACCTGGATGTTGTTTTGAACAGAGAGCAGTTTTATAATTCCTGATCTGGAAATGTTGTTAATTTGACCAGAACTTTGATTTTTTTTTCTTGAATCCTGAAGCTTGATCTTAATGTTTGTCGCATGCTTTTGATTCAGGTTGGTCTTGAAGTTTGATATTAATTTGCTACCTTGAATTTGTACTTTGAATTTCTTTGAATCTTTGCTTGTTTTGAAGCAGTTTAGATATAATCTTCTCTAGTTTATATTTTCCTCAGGTCTTGATTTGGAAACAGATTTTTTTTTTCTTTCAGAAAAAGAGATGAGAAAATTTGAGAGAAACGTGTATAGCCTGGTTACTTCTTTACTATACATCTTCTTTATTTTTATTTTTATATTTTAGTTTAAAAGAAATTAAGCCACTAGCTACACTTGTTTATTACCTATTTCCTTTAGCTTACACTTGTAATTTATATTTTTCTTATTAAACATTTGTCACACATTTGTATTTTTATGTTTAAATCCTTGTCTCAATTTATATTATAAATTATGTGTTAAACCCCTACATCATTTTTAATTTATGAATCATACTCTTATCTTTATATATGTATACATTTTTAAAAGAAAATGATTGAAATCTAATTATACTAAATAAATAATCACATATACACATAGGCTATCTTTGTTGTTGTAAAATATGGAATTTATCTTCAATAGCTTTGAACATTAATATTTGAATTTAAACCATAGCTAACCATTTACAATATAAAATATATCTATTTGTAAAAGATAAATTTTGCCAAATTGAATAACTATAAAAGAAGGTCATTAAATAAGTATTATCAAATTTCAATAACTATAACAGGAGATTATCCAATAAGCATTTATTATAAATCAAATTCATCTATATACCTATATATATATATATATATATCAGAATTCTATTTGTTCACTTATAAATTAGTATTTTATTAATTCAATCCGGTTAATTATCAATTAACAGATGTCCGAAAAATCCGGGTTATCACATTCCTCCCCCCTTAGAATCTTTTCGTCCTCGAAAAGGAACGAAGCCAGAATTTATTTAATAATTTAAAATCAGATAAATTATTCTTTGAATAAATTACTCTTTGAATATTATTTTTTTAACTCTTAACTCCTTTTATAATTTTTTTTAAACACTTTAAAATCTATATAATTTTTCAAAAATAGTTTTATAAAAATACTTTTTATAACTCGATGTTTCAACCAGTCCATCCTTGTTCTCACAGAAATTCGGTCATACGTTGATCAGGCGTAGGACTGAAAATCTATAAGTACTTAGCAGACCCGTTTTTAACATCCAGAGAAAATACTTGGAAAATAATTTTATTGAGAATAATAGAAAACAGTTTTTGAAAATAGAGGAAATATCTTTGGTGAGAATGCTCTGGAAATCATCACCCCCATCCAAGGTCACAGTTACATCACGGGTTACGTTGCCATCGCAGCAAAAGTCCATGTAACTGATAACAGCATGGAACCCACAACAGATCGCAGTTACATCCCAGGGTTACGTTGCCGTCGCAGCAAAAGTCCATGTAACTGTTGGCTCTCAGCGGCACACACGATTTCGCTGTCAAAATGAAACTTCTCCCACATAGGTCGCAGTCTACCGATATAAAATCAAACGCAGACTGTTGGCTCTCAGCGGCACAAACGACTTTCGCTATGTTACCATAGTGTCACAGTCTACCGATATAAAATCAAACGTAGACAGTTGGCTCTCAGCGGCACACATGACTTTCGCTATGGTCTGCAGTAGATCGCAGTGACATTGAGTCAAATTGTTGTCACAGCATAACTCAAATGCCTCTGTGGGCACCAGCCCCTCGACTTTCGCTACACAAATAATCCTCAGGAACTAGTTTTGTCCGGACTCCTCACAGGATCAACTTTAGAAACCCCCCTTGGGGCTCAAGGCAGTACCACCCAGTGGTACTCCTGAGAAGTTCATTTCAAGGAAGCGCCTTTTTCCCCAGAGCTATTCTCAAAACACTTTATACTATATACTTATAGTATCTTCAAATCATACCCTTTATGATTTATCAAAATCTCCTTTACACAAAATCGATTACCAAAATCGATAATTCTCAAACTAGGCTTTTCAAAATCCAAAATTGATTTTCCAAAAATCAAAAGCCTTTTCCAAATTATATAGGTTCCCAAAACCTTTTCCAAAATCATTCTCATAAAATTCTTTATATATATATATATAGATATAGATATATATAACTTTGAAAATCTTTGGATCATTTCAAACTTGTATAAAACCTCTTTTATACTTCAATTATTTCAAAACCCTTTTTATTCTGGCTAGATTCAATAAGGGAAGTTTATCATATTACAAAATACAACTTTATTTATTGCCAAATCAAATATTCAAGTTTGATTTCTTTATAAAGTTATTTACCATTTACTTATCTCCATAAAGTAAATTTCAACCAAAGAAATATCCAATTCCATTATATTTCACAAATATACTTTTCATTTCAAAGATCATTTTACAATCCTTATTCACAAATTTCAATATCAATTTCATCCAAACTCGTACGATGTACACATATCATCCGTACGCCATATCAATTTGATCGCTCCCTCGATCACACAATTTCACTTCCGAACTAGTATCGTCCACCCGACTTCCTAGTGCGGACTCAGATCTGGTTTCTTGATCAGAAACCGTCATTCTCCTTGCATAGTCACAACTATGATAGAGAATATCCAGAACCAATCAAAAATCCATATTCAGGTTCGCCGTCGAAAATCGAGCGAAAAATCCCAACTCGGATTGATAATACTATCTCGAAATTCTGTGTTCGAATCTGGATCAAATCACTATGCGAATAGAATAATATACGTTCATCCTACGTATTTAACTTCATTGATTATTAGCCAAATCAATTCTCTTTTCTATTCACATTTCCTTCAATTCTATTCACTTATTCTCAATTGCTTCCATTTCCAATTGAGTTATTACTTCAATTACAAACAGTTTGAACTCTGACCAATTTAAATTTAAAAATAGCTTGAAAAAGTTTAAAGTAGATTAGTAGTTGAAAAATAGTTATTAGTTTGTAAAATAGCTGTAAAACAGTTAAGTAGGTATAAAATAGTTAGATAATTGCAAAATAGTTTTTAAAATAGTGATTAGATATAAGTAACTGAAAAATAATAATTAGTTTATAAGACAGTTTCAAAATAGTTAAATGGTTCCAAAATAATTGTAAAATAAGTATAAGATAGTTTGGGGTTTAAGAAGAAAGATTGTATAGTAAATAGTTTGAAAAAATAGGTTTATATTAAAACAAATTACTTTGAAAATAGTCCAGAGTCAAACCGTTCAATTCCCTATCAATTCAATTTAAATTTCTACTTCCATTTAAATTGACTCAATACTTCAATTTCCATTGAATTTTATTCAATCCCAATTCAAGTTGAATTAATCTTAATTCCTTTCCAAATTTCAAATCAAATTCCATTTGATTTTAAACATATTCATTTTAATTACAATTTCAAATTATTCAAATCAAATTCAGTTTGAACTAATTCAATTTAAATCTCAATTTTAAACTATCTCGAATTATATAAATTCGAGTTAAATTTTAAATGTTGATTTAATCCTTTAAATCAAATTAACCTTTACTTTTAAATCAAATCAACCTTAATTTTTAATTTAACAACTTAAATCTTTAAACCATTTAATTCTGAATCCAAATTCCAAAATTCCATTTTAAAATTATCTTTACTTAACTTATTATAAATTTCAAATAAGAATTTAAAAACAATTAAATTTCAGATTATAATTTATTATCCATTTTCAATTTCCAAATCTCAAACCCATTTTGAGATCACTCATAACTCCCATTTTAATCAACCATTTAACTTCCCAAGTTAAATTTTAATTTCATCTTGAAATTTCCAATTCAAGTTGTTCATTCTAAACTCATTTAACTTTCCTTAAGTTAAATTCAATTTATCTTTACCCAAATTGAATTCCCATTCAAATTTTAAACTTATTATTAAAAATCTTCCCACTTAAGTTTAAAAACTTATTCACTTTGGGTTTTCACATCACATTCCAAGGAAAAATTTAAAACTCAATACTTAGAGTTTATTTCAAATCATCATTGATATAATGTATATCCTCATTTATACATATTTATTTCCTTTACACACCAAGTTATACCTTAAAACTTTAAACCACCTTTGTTTTAATTTAAAACAAATTCCTTTAAAATAATTTCAAGTTTTCTGGATTTAGATTTAAAATTTCACAATTTTAAATTATCTTCAATTCTAATTGGATTTTTTTTATTTCAGTTTGGATCCATTTCAAACTTATCTTCATTCAATTTTTATTTGGTTGTATTACCATTACTACTTAATTCTCATTATCTTATTTAATTCCAATTAATTTAACAACCAATTTCTTTAATATATTTAATAATTAGAAAATTATTTCTATATACATCAAAAGATAAACTTATATAAAAACCATTTATTTTTAAAACCATTTTAAAACCTTTATATAAGAAAATAACAAGTACGCTCTCATATATCTATATATATACACACACACACACTCAACTCATTCTAGGGTACTATTGACCCTATCCTTAATGAGTAATCCCAACAGAGCCAAGGTTCTCGCTTAACCTTCAGCTCTGATACCAAATGTAACGACCCGGAAATTTCGAACCCGAAAATTCCAGATAGTTAGAAGAAAAAGAAAAGAGATAGAAGAAAGAAACAGAACAAGACACAGATTCTCACATTCGCAGCGGATCAAAATACAATATCAAATAATAATATCAGTTATACAAAGAAAACTGTATTTGTTAATTACATTTTTATACATCAGAGTTACCACATTCACAATATACTAGACAGTTAGAAATAACATGTCTCTGACAACAATAATATATCACAGCGGAATATACTCCATACGTTCCTGCCATCCAGCTCGCCCCCTGAGCTCCAGAACGTCCTTACCTGAAATCTGTAATACTCGGTCTGACCCGAGCATTACATCAAAGTAACACCCGGGTCAGGCTGGAAACCAGCGTGAGTAAACCCATACAATTTGAAATACCAAGTTATAACTTATTTGCAACCCAAGGTAACTCGTATCTCATTCCGAGTTCATATCTTGTTATATTTAATCACTTATTTCACAAATCAATATCTAAGTACCATTACTTAGTTTCAAAGGTCTAGTTTACTTAATTTATTCCACTTCAGCCTATTTGATTTACAAATCAAATCTATACAGAATTATAGATTTCAAATCGAAGTGGTTTCGGGTATTTACTGATACCCGACCCCGGTCTCTTCGAATTCAACGTCATCTAACCTCAAGTTATTCAAGTGAATACAATTTATATTTAAATACAGGGTGTCACCTTTTGCACAGTAATTCATCATCGATAGATACCCACAGTATCACGGTTTAAAACAAACATATCATATCGCATAGCATCACAAATCACATATCAGAGATATCAACTAATCTAAGGCATACCATATCATTCAATCACTTATAAGCAAGATTAATCACTTCCAAAATTAATTTAATTTATCTTTAATTAAATTAATTACTGATCTTTAATCACTTAGATTATCTTTACTCAACATTAGTTGATTACAAACCAATTAATTAATCATCCTTTAATTATCCATCTTAATTAATCACCATTGATTAATTATTCTTTAATTACATTAAGTAATTAGTCTTTAAACACATAAATTAATTATCCTTAACCATTTAAGGTAATCAACTTTAATTACTTTATTAATTAATTAACTCTTTAATTAATTTTATTCATAAATTCTTTAATTAATAACATTAAATGATTAACCCTTAATCACTTCCATTTAATTACTTACATAATTAATTTCTCTTTTCTTAATTACATTCAGTAATTACCTATTAATTATTTTACTAAGTAATTACACTTAATTAATCATAAGTGATTATCTTTTATTAATTAGCCTTATTAATTAACCTAAATTTAATTACATTAATTAATAAATCAATAAATCATCACTTAATCTTTAATTAATTCATTAACCATCCTCTAATTACTTTATTAAGTAATTATCCTTAATTACAATAAGTAATTAACTTTTAATTTAATTTATTAATTAATTATCTTTAATTAATCTCAATCTAGCTAATTAAGAATAAACTTTGCATTTATATTAAATACTTACTCAAATTATTTACTTCATTAAAACCAAATTTAGAATTAAATTTGAAATAAAATTTACTTTAAACAAAGCAATTCAAACATTTAATTTCAATATACTTAAAATCCTTGAAAACCATTTCAAATATGTTTAATCAAATTGAAAAATTATTTATTTAAAACTTGTTTTAAATACTTAAAACTTGTTCATGCTTTAAATTTTAAAACTAATATATGATTTACTTTAAAATTCAAAACCTGGTTTCTTGAATTAAAACAACCCGAGCCAAACACGCTTCTTTTCCGAGTCACTCACGAGGAAACACACGTACGTCTGCTGCTTCGAGTCAACCCACAGAGCTACTCGAGTTCGACCCGAGAAACTCACCATCCTCCCAAACTCAGACTTCCCCAGAACCAAAGTGCACGCGTACACGTACACGCGAATTCCAGTCATCTCCGACCAACGCCGCGTCCCCCAACTAGTCGCCAACGACCTCCACTATCGATCCGACCACCCAATTCGACGAGTTTAACAACAGATCGAAATCGAGTCAAACGATCAAAAATCTGGAACCCACATCGATCAGAAAACACCTCGCATCACCCCTCTCCGACACCGGAGACCACGTCCATTCGCCTGAACCTTTACCTTGTTTCCACACTTCGATTCCACCATCTGTGGTTAAGTTCGATGCGCCCATCGCACTACAGTAACCCAATTTCCGATGTCGACTAAAACTAGGTTTAAATTTCGAATCCTCTTTGCACCACCACCACAGTGGATTAAAAATTGTGCCACCATTTTTCTGATGATCTCCAATACCCAGGCTAACTCCAGCTCCAACCTCGAGACCACCGAACTTCTCGATCATCAGAAAAACTCAAAATCCCTTTTCTGGTCAACTTCAAATTACACACATAATCTAGCATTAAAAATCTGGATTTACTTCTTAAAAATCATAATTCTTGGTGCTGATTAAGATTATATAAATGAATCTAAGAATTATGATATTTGATTTTTAACATGTTTCCAAAGCTTCACTGTCCTTTTCATTTTCCAGATAACATTTCAAACTATCATCCTTAAATACCTTTTATTTTAGTTTAGTTTAAAAAAAAAACAGAATTGGTTTGAATTCTACAGCCTTTCAGAGTTTAAATTTGAAATTTTACTTTGTTTTTAAAACCTGTAAAACAAGAACAGGGGATATATATACGTGTTACAGACATGCACATTTATATCACCCATTTTTATCAACATGCAAGGCAAATTCATACAATCATACAAACACATTTCAGATCATACTTCAAGCATTAATCATAATATCAGAGGATATAGACAGATATAAGGGGGTTTGCTCACCTGGATGTTGTTTTGAACAGAGAGCAGTTTTATAATTCCTGATCTGGAAATGTTGTTAATTTGACCAGAACTTTGATTTTTTTTTTCTTGAATCCTGAAGCTTGATCTTAATGTTTGTCGCATGCTTTTGATTCAGGTTGGTCTTGAAGTTTGATATTAATTTGCTACCTTGAATTTGTACTTTGAATTTCTTTGAATCTTTGCTTGTTTGGAAGCAGTTTAGATATAATCTTCTCTAGTTTATATTTTCCTCAGGTCTTGATTTTGAAACAGATATTTTTTTTTTCTTTCAGAAAAAGAGATGAGAAAATTTGAGAGAAACGTGTATAGCCTGGTTACTTCTTTACTATACATCTTCTTTATTTTTATTTTTATATTTTAGTTTAAAAGAAATTAAGCCACTAGCTACACTTGTTTATTACCTATTTCCTTTAGCTTACACTTGTAATTTATATTTTTCTTATTAAACATTTGTCACACATTTGTATTTTTATGTTTAAATCCTTGTCTCAATTAATATTATAAATTATGTGTTAAACCCCTACATCATTTTTAATTTATGAATCATACTCTTATCTTTATATATGTATACATTTTTAAAAGAAAATGATTGAAATCTAATTATACTAAATAAATAATCACATATACACATAGGCTATCTTTGTTGTTGTAAAATATGGAATTTATCTTCAATAGCTTTGAACATTAATATTTGAATTTAAACCATAGCTAACCATTTACAATATAAAATATATCTATTTGTAAAAGATAAATTTTGCCAAATTGAATAACTATAAAAGAAGGTCATTAAATAAGTATTATCAAATTTCAATAACTATAACAGGAGATTATCCAATAAGCATTTATTATAAATCAAATTCATCTATATACCTATATATATATATATATATATATATATCAGAATTCTATTTGTTCACTTATAAATTAGTATTTTATTAATTCAATCCGGTTAATTATCAATTAACAGATGTCCGAAAAATCCGGGTTATCACAAGGATGGCTGTTGATAAAAATTTATATATTTATATATTCAAAAATATCTTGTTATATTATATCAGCGCGTTTACTTATCGTACAATTACACAATAACTCCGAATGCTACGAAATTTGAAATCCGGTAATAATTCAATATTACGGACCCAATGGAACTTGTTTCGTCAAATTCCGAGACTGCGCCTCGGAACGCTATTTTTAAATATCGATACGAACGATAATTTTCAAAACTGAACAAATCATCTTCAAATTCGATTCTGAAGCTCCTGTTATCTTCAGTGTTATCAATACGAATTTTAAAAGCTTTCGAAATATTTTTCTTCAGCTTAAAACTAAGGATTCAATTTTTTTATTCAACTTTCAATCGATTAAATTTTATAATTTAATCGCCAAATTCAAAGTTATATCGGGGATTCAAATTAAATCATCGTTCAAATATTTAAAATTAATTAAGTATTCTCAATTAAATTTGTTCAAAATTCTGGGTCGTTACAGAAAGAGATTGCAAAAGGAACAAAAGATACCTTATATTATATACCTTAAAGTCAGATCTCACTTGCCATTATTTTCTCTCTCATAATTTTAGAATTTAAATACTTATCTCTTCTTGATTGAGTATGTTCGGAAGAAGATCACGAGTTCAATTTCCACTGGCCACTCCTACATCTTATTATCTTCCAATAACCTTATTTACCTTGATTTAGTTTAAGCTCAAGCACACTAGTCCGAACCCGATTAACCTCATTTTATTTAACAAATTTTACAATCACTTAATTCATTTAAAAATATTTATTTATCTATCATGGCTCTGGCAACATATAAACTCTACATATAAACTACATTCAAAATCAAATTTCACATCGTACAGTCTTATACTTTCTAGCTACACTGAAGCACGACCTTTATTCAAATTTCATTTGTTCAGTTTTTTGAAATATAAAGTTTTTAACAAGTGCTTCATTAGACACTTATTATATCAATAATAACAATTAAGGAAAATTAAAATTATAATAACCAAGAAGTCTGTAAACATATACTCAATTTAGGACCTATAATTTATTCATATTTTTTTTATAATTCACCATTAACTTCATCTAATCTAATTATATATATGTATATATGCATGTATGCATATATGTGAAAGTCTATATGAGTGGATCGTATAGGATATATATATATATGCAAGTATAAACAGCTAACTATGTAATATAACTTGATAAGTGATAGTAGCAAAGTAAATGAAAATAATCACACCAGGATTTTATACTGGTTCGGACCTCCCGTCGTACGTCCAGTCCCGAAGCTCCTCTTCGGAATTTCCTTTCAACTAACCCTCACTTGACCCGAAGGAACAGGTTTACAATAGCAGAGTTTCTTTGTCAAGAATGTGTTCTATAACACGGATGTTGACTATTGAGTACAAATGCTTCCAATATATATATATATCTATCTAGAAAGTGTTTGAATGAGGAGTTCTGTATATATGGAAGAGTTAAATACAAGTAGTTGATTGCTTAGAGATCAGTAATAGATCAGAGTATAAGAGATAAAAGTGTAAGTAGGTAAGGTGAATCCTTCTCTTGAATTCCTGATGCTATTTATAGTGATGAAGAGTCTCTATGTGTAGTTGCCTTCATTAACAATCGTTGTATAGTTGCTCCTGTTGGTGATGAAGAGTTGCAGTGAAGATGAGCGGATGTGTCTCTTCGGATGTGACAGTTGGAGTTTGAAATTACACAGTCGAGCCTATTTTCAAACGTCTGGAAAGTGACATCAGACGTCTGGCCTTCATATATTTTTGGGGCATTCCACCAGAAGGACAAACTTTGCAGTCCAATTAGTTTCTAGGACACACATTCAAAGAAATTACTTTCAAGGCCAAAGTCAGCAGAATAATTACTTTCAAGGACAAAGTCAACGGTCCAATTACTTTCAAGGACATAATTTAATAGGTTTTTAGGCCCTAGAAACTAATTATTTTACATTTTGTCCTTGAAAGTAATTATTTCAGTTGTGTGTCCTAGAAACTAATTCCACTTGCTAAAGAGGCCCTTGTGGCTAATTTCCACTATATTTTTTGTGTCTGGTAGCATTTCAGACGTCTGAGTTTATAAACCAGACGTCTGGTCTTTACTTCTGTTTTATGTCTGGATGTATGTCAGACATCTGAGTTCAGCATCAGACGTCTGGTTTCTTCTGAGTTTGTGAACCAGAGAACTTAACCAGACGTCTGGTCTGTGCACTCAGACGTCTGGATTAGTGCATGTTGCTTTTCTTGTGTCTGTATCACTTCTTTTCCGATTCTCTCGACGTGTAGCCTCTTGATACTTCTTTTGAGTCTTGTTCTTGTCTCTTTGGTGATGTTTCTATATCAACTTCCTGTATATGTACATTTGTTTTCCATTGCATAGTTGTGATCATCGAAACCAAGGAATTGATTTCCTAACAATCTCCCCCTTTTTGATGATGACAACTATTCAATGTACTTATATATATATATATTTTAAATCTCCCCCTGAATATGTGCTTAGTTTTGTTGTTAAGATTATATATATATTTCTCCCCCTTTGACATTATCAAAAAGAATATATAAAAGTTCAAGCCAAAAAGAAATTTTCATTAATAATAAGAAGGAGTTACATTCATAGATTAACAAAAACGAAAACAAAGCCTAAATTCTAGAGTTGCTTAGGAGAAGCTTGTTTTGGATCATCTTCCTTTGGTTTGTCAGAAGTGCTTGGCTTAGAAGGAGATGTCAAAGCTTCGTTGGAAGGTTCATCGTCAAATAGTTTGGAATCTTTTGCAGGAGGAGATGGCACAGGAGTTGTCCAATCTTCTGAGGGTGGAGATGGACCACGTACTTTTTGAAGTACCTCCTTGAGAACTGATAGAACAGTCGAAAGAGATTCTTCGACTGTCGCTAGTCGTGTAGCAAAAGACATCTCGAAGCTGTCGATTCGTTTTGCTAGAATTTTTTGATTCTGAAGGTGCTTGTTTTAATCCATATAGTGCTTTTTGTAATTTAAAAACATGATCGGGATATTTTTCATGAACAAAAAGTGGTGGTTGTTCGACGTATACATTTTCTTTAATAAAACCATTCAAAAAGGAACTTTTGACATCCATTTGAAAAAGTTTAAAATTGTTATGAGTTGCAAAAGAGAGTAAAGTACGTATGGCTTCAAATCTTGCTACTGGAGCAAAAGTTTCATCGTAATCTATGCCTTCTTCTTGGTTATAGCCCTGAGCAACTAATCGTGCTTTATTTCTAACAATATTTCCATTTTCGTCCGCCTTGTTTTTAAATACCCATTTTGTTCCTATTACTGATTGATCTTCAGGTCTTGGTACTAATTCACATACGTTATTCCGTTCAAATTGATGTAATTCTTCTTGCATAGCTATTATCCAAAAATTATCATTTGAGGCTTCTTTATAATTCTTTGGTTCAAGATTTGATACAAGCGCTATATGACTTATTTGATTGAGTTGATTTCTAGTAACTCTAGAATTAAGATCACCAATAATATTATCTATTGGATGATTCTTAAGAATTCTAGGAGATGATACAAGAGTGTTATTTTGTATATTGGTTTCATTAGTAATTGAATTTGTTGAATTTGTTAATGGAATAATTTCTTCTTCATCGGTAGTTTGATGTTTGAAAGGATTTTCGTCGAATGAGACATGTAAGCTCTCTTTTATAGTATTATTCCTTTTGTTAAAGATTCTATATGCTTTGCTGCGATCTGAGTACCCAACAAAAACACCCTCATCGACTTTTGGATCAAATTTTCCTAATTTATCCTTTGTATTTAATATAAAACATTTTGAGCCAAAAGTTTTAAAGTACGACACTTTAGGTTTTTTACCAAAAAATATTTCAAAACAAGTTTGTTTAGTCATTGGACGAATAGTTACTCGATTTAATACATAACAAGATGTAGCAATAGCTTCGGCCCAAAAATGTTTAGGTAATTCGCTACTATTTAATAATGTTCGTGCGCATTCTTGTAATGTACGATTTTTCCTTTCTACAACACCATTTTGTTGGGGTGTACGAGGAAAAGAAAAATTATGAGTAATTCCTTTTTTATTGCAAAAATTTGAAAAAAGATCATTTTCGAATTCTCCTCCATGATCACTTCTAATATTTTTAATTTTCAAATTCATTTGAGTTTTAATTCGTTTTGCAAATATTTTAAACATACCAAAAGTATCGCTTTTATGTTTTAGAAATAAAGTCCATGTATATCTTGAAAAATCATCAACTATTACAAAGACATATTTGTTGTGATTTATAGATCTTATTTGTGTTGGACCAAATAAATCTAAATGTAATAATTCTAATGGTTGTTTTGTAGAAATATTATTTTTAGATTTAAACGAGCTTTTCTTTAGTTTACCAATTTGACAATCGTCACATAAATTTTCTACTTTGTAACTTATTTTAGGTAACCCTCTTACTAACTCATATTTAGCTAACTTATTAATATTTTTAAAATTAATATGACAAAATCGTTTATGCCATAACCATGGATCATCATGTTTGGCAGTTAAGCATAAGTTTGAATTTTTATTAATATTCATATTTAATACATAAATATTTTTGTTTCTAAAACCTTCAAAAATGAGTTGTTTGTTATTATCTAAAATATTACATCTATCTTTTTCAAAATTTATTTGAAAACCTTTATCACATAATTGACTAATGCTTAACAAGTTGTGTTTTAAACTTTCTACTAATAAAAAATTTGTAATAATGGGAGAGTTAGATATACCAGAGTTGATGACTTCTCTAATGCCTATGACAAATCCCTTTGAATTGTCTCCAAATGTTACCGTTCCACCATCGATGTATGTTATATTTGATAACATTTTTGAATTTCCGGTCATATGTTTGGAGCAACCGCTATCTAGTATCCATTTCTCCTTATTTTTTATTTTGGGTACCTACAAGATAAAAAAAAATTTAATTGGTACCCATATATTTTATTAGGGTCCTAATTGTTAGAAGAGGGTAGCCATACCCATGATGATTTGGTACCTTTATAAATATAATCTTTATTATAGACTACATTCTCTAAGTAATTACTAATATGCTTTTGTCTAATCAAATTATTATTTGTTTTAGGAACCCAAATCTTCATATTTTTGGTATTCAATTTTTTTTAGATAAACTTCTAGTTTTTATATAACTAATGTTTTTAGCATTATTTTCTTTAGAACATTTTTTAAATCCTATTCCATTTCTATTCCCTGGTGGTTTTGATGTTTTGATAAGATTTCCAAATCTTGTTTTCCTTTGTTGAATTCTGACACATTATTGGTGATTTTATCCAATTTTTCTTTTAATTCTCTATTTTCTGTTTTCAATAATTCAATACTATTTTTAAAATCAACATTTGTTTTAAGCAAATTTTCTTTTTCTAGAGTAATGTTCTCACTTTCTATCACATTATTTCTTAATTTTCTTGAGATATTTCAAGTTCTTCTTCTAAAATAACTTTTTCATCTTTCAACATTCCTACTTCAAGTTCTAATCTATTTATTTTTACTATACATTCTTTTTTCAATTTTTTAATTTGTCTAAATTTATCATCTAATTCCATGCTAAGTTCAAGTAATTCTTCATAGCTAAGTTTCGGACATACCTCATCATTTTGTGCCATAAAACATACATTAGCTTGTTCTCCATCACTATCGCTATCACTTTCTGAAGATGAAGAATCGGTGTCATCCCATGTTACTTTGAAAGCTTTCTTCTTTTTGGATTTTTCAAATTTGCTCTTCTTTTTATCATTGTTAAGTTTTGGGCAGTCCTTTTTCATGTGTCCGTATTGATCACATTCATAACACTTAATTTGAGATAGATTTGTTGAGTTGGTCTTTCCTTCTTTTTGAAACTTGGTCATATTTCTAAATTTCTTGAATCTATTATAGTTTTTGGCAATAAATACTATCTCATCTTCATCTAAATCTGAGTCATCATTCTTTATTGATGGAAATGCTATGTTCTTCTTCTCCGAATTTAATTCTTTACGTGCCTGCAAATTAGCTTCATAGGACATCAAATTTCCTATCAATTCTTCAACTTTGAGAGCAGATAGATCATTAGCTTCTTCAATAGCTAATACCTTTCTTTCCCAATCAGGTGTTAAAGAGTTGAGTATTCGAGAAACTAAATCAAAATCAGTAAACTTAACTCCTAAGGCCATAAGATCATGTTGAATAGGTTGAAATCTAGAATACATGTCTACTATAGTTTCATTTTATTTCATTTTAAATGATGAAAATTGATTTTTTCAAAATTGAAATTTTAGTTTGTTTGACCTTTGTTGTACCTTCATGTGTAATTTGTAAGGTACGCCAAATATCAAATGCAGTTGTACATAACATGACACGTGAAAATTCATTTTTGTCTGTTAACGTAAAAATCGACGCTAACACCCCGGTGTGAGTATTAGTAATGTGAAAGCACCACTCGTTGGTACGGGAACTAGAAATAAGCAGAAAATAGCAGAAAAGTAAAGAGACAGCAGTTTTATAGTGGTTCGGCTAGAAATCAAGCCTACGTCCACTTTATCTTCTTTATTGATGATTCAGTTACAACTCTTTACAATACACTTTGATTACAACAAACTTTAGACAAGAAACTAGAACTCCGATGTAGAAGGATCTTTCGAATTCATGTTGAATGTGTTAGATCTCCTCTTGAAGTTCGTTGAAGTGTCTTTGGTGTTTGGAGTGCTTCGAGTGTCGGATCAGTTGAGAAAATGGCAAAGTATAGGCGACCCAAGTGTCAGCCAAAAGTCCCCTTGAAGTTGGAGTAGGTAGGGTATTTATAGGGAGATTTTGGAGTTAGGTCGTAGGTCGCGAACGACCTAAGGATAGGTCGTAGGTCGTGAGCGACCTAGGGAGCAGGGGCTACAACTTAACAGTTTCGCACTTGACCAATTGAACATATTGACAAGTCATAGGTCGTGAACGGGTTAAGGTAGTTCGTAGGTCGCTGGCGACCTAGTGGGCATGGTTTGTGACTTAACAGGGTGCACTTGATCTGCCTGAATGAAGTGGTATGTTGTAGGTTGTGAGCGACCTAAGGAGTATTTGCTGAAGCTTTAAGGTCGCTCAACTGTTCCATCTTTAGGTCGCTGAGTCCTTTAGTGCGTTAGGTCGCTTGAGAAATTAGGTCGCTAGATCGCTGAGTGTTAAGTCGCATAGTTTTAGGTCGTTAAGTCGCTAAGGGTTTTAGGTCGTTAGGTCGCTAAGCCATTAATTCTTGTAGGTCGTTGGTACCCTTAGGTCATTGAGTAGTGATAGGTCGTTAGGTCACTGAGAGCTTTAGGTTGTTAGGTCGCTCCATCCTTTAGGTCGTTAGGTCGCTCCAAAAGAGGAGTTAACACTTGCCCCTTGAAGTACAGGCCTATGTCATAGGTCGTGTGCTTCGATCTAACTCCGCTAGGTCGTGAGCGACCTAAACCATGTGATAACTCGCGTGCCCATTCGCTTTCCTCTCTGTGCCCCATATAAACGGTTAGGTCGCTTCTTCCTCCTTACCTAACTGCTCCGATTTTCCGTTCTGCCATTGACAAATCTTCGAGCTTCCAAAGGCGAATTCAACCCATTTAGCCGTCGATTCATCTTTACCATCTTATCTCGTAAGTGAATTCGATCTCCTTCCCACCATAATCACCGTTGAGTCATGAATCCCCATTTTCCGACCTTAGTCCAATTCCATGTATCGTGCTACATTTTGAGTGATTATTGCGATCGACTTTTGATCGCTGTTTGATACGTTGTTGTTGTGATTCATGAAGGCACGGTAATGCGTTGAATCTACGATGGATCGGAGATGTATTGAGTCGTTTTTTGGGTGATTTGGTGGTATGAAGGGATAATGAATTTCACGAAGAGGATGATGGATTTCACCGTGTAGGTGATACCGGGTTATTGGGTTACAGTTTGACGAGATGGTGAGATATTGTGTGGAGAGGAAGTTAGCGAGTTAGCAGATCTGAGCGACTTAGGAACCTGGCCGACCTAACAAACTAATCGACCTAACAAATTCTTGCGACCTAAGGATTCTTCAAATTTGCGACTTAAATTTTAGGTCGCGCTGGGATTCGAACGACCTAAGACTTAACAAATTTGTACATAAATTCTAAGCAGAGCGACTTAGCAAATTAACGACCTAACTTTCTTGAATGATTGTAGAGCGACTTAACGAATTAACGACCTAACTTTTTGCGGCATAGGCTTTAGGTCGCGTCCGAGTCAAGACTTAGACAAATTTGCATTATTTTGATATGAAGCCTTGAACTCTTTGATTTGCACAGTGCGACCTAAGGAAGCTCCGACCTATGCTAGGTCGCTGAAAATAGTCTGGATGACCTAGGACTTGTAAAATTCTGAGAGAACTTGATTGAACTGCTTGGACTTGAACTGTTTGAAATTTGTTACACTTCTTTACAGATTGCTCTAACTTTTAATCTAACAACCTGTTTAAACATATCATTTGCAGAAAACTAGGGCGAATATACTGCCATTGATTGCCCACATCGAATGATAGATTAGTCGATAAAGAATAATCAACTTAAATGAACTCTGTGAATGAAATGCTGTGAATCAACAAATTCAAGTGAAGTATTAAAGCAAAGCTAAAATAATCAATTAAAGCTGATTTGTTTGCATCAACACTGTACTTGGACTTAAAATAGCAAGCCCTGAAACTCTATAATCGACACATGTCAACTAATTTGATTCCAGTCATATTTGCTTGTTATTTTACTAGTTTTGCACAACACTTCACACTTCTAGGAAACGTGCACCTTCATATTTGAATGTCCAATTCCTTGTGTAGAATGACTTCTCAATAGGAAGAAATAGGACCAGCTGGAGAAGCCTTTCCAATTGCTAATCCATTGATTGATCCTCCGGAAAGAACCCCGACCTCCTTGACTCACAGAGTTTTCAGCCAATTGTGCATTCAGTTTGGACTAGCTGAAGTGGATGTTTTGCTTCCTGGAGTAAATGATACTGCTGACAGGCCACCTCTTGGTTTTGTAGCAGTAATCGTCAGATGTGCTTAAGTGGAGCTATTCCTCCCTTTAATGACTTTCTTCAACAGCTTCTTCTTCGATTGACTATCTCTCCCTTCCAGCTACACCCCAATGGTTATGCCATCTTGATGGGGTTGTGCGTGTTGTTCAGGAGGACACTCGATCGTCTTCCAAGTTTTGAAGGGATTTGCTATTTCAGCACCTTTGTGAAGAACAAAGATCACCCTTCAATTATATTTGTAAGAGGTGCTAGAAACCGTAAATTGATTCTAGACTTGCCCGATAGTGCACACGGGTTCTTAAGTCAATTCTTCTTCGTCCGCTGCCCCCGGGATTCTATGCCGTTTGGAGAGTCGGAAGTAAGATTGCCTTTCTCCGTTCACTTCATTTTCTGAACTTCTCGAAACTCGAATTGTCAAATGCTTAACTTCGTTCTTTACTTTTTTCAGCACTTCCTCCTCCGCTTAGGGATCCCAGCCACAAGCCGACCCTTGAAACTTTGAGTGCTGTGGCTGCTGAAGAGAGAAGCGGTAAATTTTTGTTGAAAGACAAGTTTCTGCATCAGTTCGGACTTTTACACTCCTCCCGATCTACCCAGATTCACGAAGTTTCTAGTCCCGAGACTGAAACATTAATTGCCCCAGATTCTCAAGCAGAGACATCAAATGCCCCAGTTTCTGTAGAAAAAATTGCATCTAAAGAACCCACCGTAGAGGCTGCATTGGTGAAGTGTTCTACTCCCGTTGATGTTGCGAGTTCATCCAATAAACTTGCACTTCTCCCAATAATCGAAGAAAAGGAACTTCTTCAACACTCCGGTAAGGCTGATGATGAAGGAGTTGAAAAAGATGACATTTTCGCTGGACTGAGCGATCTTGTGGTGACTTCACAGGAGCTCTTTAAAGATGATATTACCACTGCTAAAGTTATTTCTCCAGCAACTGGGGCGACATCCGCCTTGCAACAAACCCCGTCAACCCACGAGTTAATGCTGGTTGCAAAAACCGACATTACTCCCAAGCCGAAGAGTGGTTTGTAGTTCGACGCGCATAGTCTACACGTCACACACACTTAGGAATTTTTAGCAGTTATTCGCACTTAATTTCCTTTTCCTGGAGATTTCTAAATTTCATTTCTTTTTCCTTTTCAGATTCTCCGATGGGGCGAAGTGGCTCATATTATGAAAATTTCCAGCGCCATAGAAGTCGTGACACTTATGATTACAGGCACTATCTCCCTGTCCATAGAGAAATGGATGAAGAAAGAGCCACTAGAAAAGCTCGTGAAAGGCGGGACTATGAGGAGCGCCACAGGAGAGGAGATGAACGACATGATTCATCCCAGAGAGATGATGATTCTCATAAAAGAAAAACTTATGATGATAAAGGGAAGAGTCACGTCGTCTGTGATCCAAGCAAACGGACCAAGCTTAGTGACGCGTCTGCAATTTCTGAAAAGACCGTTGCTCCTAACCCTCTTGACATCCCCTCCGATTCTCCTGCTCTTAAGAAATCTGACATTCAGACAATTATCAACAGGCCTCAATACCAAGTCAGGGATGCTCCTCCTACACTTCAAAGCCGATTCCCAAATTGGTGTTTAAAGGGAGTACGTTTCGACTTAGACTTGGTGCCGATTGATAAGCAAGCTATGTTAAGAAACCTTGATGCTGTCAAACTCGATATCGAGAGGATGTCTGGTTGGCAGAAACTTGTTGACGAGCTTCAAAGAGTTAATCATATGAATCTCGAAGCCATGTTGACTATGGAAAACGATCATTCGGAGTGGAAGAAAATTCTTAAGCAACATGATGCAGAAATGACCAGCATCGCTGATGATAACGCGAGACTTGAGTCTGAAGTTCAGAAACTCAAGGAAGATCTTGTCATCTCTTCCACTTCTTTTACTCAAAAGGAAGAGGTATTTCAAAAGCAAGTACGGGATGCTCATGCTAGTCAACGAGACGCTGGATATGAGGCGTAGGAGAAAATTGTTGAGAGTTACCGCACTGATGTTGCTCATTTGTGAGAAAAAACTAGTTCCCAAGACATGGATATTGAAAGGTTAAAAGCTTGACTTCTTTAAGTTGAAAAAGAGCGGGATGAGGCAGCTGTCGGAAAAGAAGCAGCCATTGCCGGAAAAGAAGCAGCTGAGCAATCGCATGAGGCAACGAAGGCCAAAATTAGCTCTACTCTATTTGATTTCTACATCCATAGCGTCTTGGGGCGCGGGATCCTCTCATTTTGGGGACCGACATACGAAATCACTTTAGCCGAAGTATGGGAAGCGGTAATTGACATGCTAGGAGGTGCCGGTTATGCTGAAGCGGACCTTGAAGCATGTTATTTAGATGACGAGGCCCGTGCAGCTCTTGCCAAAGGAAAAGAGCAACTTGCTAAGGCGCGAGCTGAAGCGGCGGGAGAAGAGCATCCGGGACAGGAAGTACCTCCAACTGCCCCTGTCCATACTTCGGTATCAGCTGAAGTTGATGTCATAGGTTCCGATTCCCATTCCCCGCCTCCTGCTAAAGTCAAAACCGATAACTTAATTGCACAGGGCGAAGACGAAGGCGAAGAACACGCTGAAGCACAAGCCTATGAGATTGACATTATAAAGCCAACTTCTCCAGGTAACTTCAACGTTGAACTAGGTCAAGCGGATTACTTGTTTGCTTCACCTGAGCTCGATGAGTTCCTTGCTTATTACTTAAGTCCTGATGAGCCAATATCTTCTCTTTTTCCAGAGAATACTGATTTTAACTTCTTTTCTTCTGTATAGGAAGTACCAAGCACTGCATAAACTTCTCCTCTTCCAACTGTTCCTCCTCCATCCCTTCAAGTCACTCCTGCTTCTCAACTGGGATCGCAGGAAGAACAAATAGAAGCCCTTCGAGGCTTGGATGATCCACCCGCTTCGCAAGAGCAGAAGGCAGAGGAACTTGGAGGAGGTGAGAAGACTCCAGAGCCTTGTGATGATGACATGAAGCTATCTGAGCTGTTTACCCCTGGCAGTGAGTCTTCTTCAAAGAAGAAGGGGAAGCGCGCAATTGCGAAGAAGAAGAAGAAAAGCGCTTCTGTGGGTGAAGAAAAAGTGGAAGAAGATCCAACTACATCTCCTTCTCCCCCTTCCCCGACCCGTCCACGCCGACTTCCGAAATTAGTCATCAAGCCGGGCAAGAGCTCTAAAGGTAGCGGGAAGAAGGAGTAATGAGCTTGACTTCACGCTTCTTATTTTGCTTTTTGGCTTTTTGCATGTATTGACCGGGGATTGTGCGGGTACCGGCCCCCGCTTGAAACCTGCATATGTACAAAAATTTCATAGTATGGAATAAAACGATTCTTTTTACTTGTACAATTTCTTGTCAGTATATGTGTGAATGCATTTATTCCTTGTTTTTGCACAAATTTCTTTATTTACTTTATATGATACTGCAGTGAGCTCGTGGTATGATGTTTGAGCGCTGCTTTTATTAATTTAGCTATATTGCCCCCATACCACAGCTCGTTGCAATATTCTGAAAAGACTTGTACTCTTATTTTAGAGAATAATTCTTCCGTTTTGAGGAAATATTATTCTGCTTTTAATAGAGTATGCCTTATATTGGAGAAGTTTTTCTTTCTTTTCTTTTCTTTTTAGAAAGAGTTAACACACTTCAACTTTCAGAGATGGCCACTTATATTATCTGAGAAGTGGATTGCTCTTCGTAGTGAAGCGGGCTTCTGAAGAGAACTTTTTTTTTTTGGACGTGCCTCTTTAGAGGGCTTTGTTTAGCATTTCACCGTTGAGGGTAGGAATGTGCCTCTGAAGAGGGCTTGTGCCTCCGAAGAGGGGTTTTTGGTTGTGCCTCGGGAGAGGGCTCCTCCGAAGAGTTATGCCTCCGAAGAGGTCTTGTGCCTCCGAAGAGGGCTTTTGCCTCGTTAGAGGTCTTTTGCCTCCGAAGAGGGCTCCTTCGAAGAGTTGTGCCTCCGAAGAGGTCTTGTGCCTCCGAAGCAGTTTCTGCCTACGAAGAGGTCGTTGTTTTATGTGCCTCTGAAGAGGGCTTGTGCCTCCGAAGTAGTTTCTGCCTACGAAGAAGTCATTGTTTATGTGCCTCTGAAGAGGGCTTGTGCCTCCGAAGCAGTTTCTGCCTACGAAGAGGTCATTGTTTGAGTGCCTCGGAAGAGGGCATGTACCTCCGAAGCAGTTTCTGCCTACGAAGAGGTCTTTGTTTATGTGCCTCTGAAGAGGGCTTGTGCCTCCGAAGCAGTTTCTGCCTACGAAGAGGTCATTGTTTATGTGCCTTTGAAGAGGGCTTGTGCCTCCGAAGCAGTTTCTGCCTACGAAGGGGTCTTTGTTTGAGTGCCTCAGAAGAGGGCTTTGTTGCTCGTGTCCTTCCACAGGGCAGACGCAAGCTACTTTACCGGATGCTCGTTTGCACAAACGATCGCGATTGGTTAGCAAGGGTCTGGAATCTTCTCGTCAAGAAGGTTCTTGCTTTGGTGGAATCACTAACTGTTTGAATAGTACTTCTTTTGTAGGAGTTGAATTTTAGAACTTTTGTGGCTTGGCATTTGTTTGTTGAGTGATTTGTAGGAATCGCTTGGCTTCATGATGTGTTGAATGGGTAAGCTTTGCTTTGATAGCCTGCAATATTAAATTGACATTTTAGCAATATTTTTAATATATTTGCATATCAAAATGAGACAGGCATCTTATAGTATTAAAGAACACAAGACTTATAATTCTTTATTATTGATTTGCACTGATTTCTTAGTAGTTTACAATACAAGAGTTATACATCCATCATTATTTTACAAATTTAAGCAATGCTTTTTAAGTAAAATATGGACGCAGTCATTGCTATTCCAGAATCTTGGGATTGAACTTCCATTTCCGCTGGATTCATTGTTTTGGATCCATATGCCAGATAGAATGAAAGGTGCCTAGTTGTAGTTTTATGAGTAGTTTGCAGCACTTTGATTAACTTCTGCCTGCTGGGTGAGGACCCCCTGTGACAACATTAATGACAAGCCTTTTAGATTCCTGTGCTGCAGCCTTGTCATCTGGGCCGGATTGATGAGTAGGAAGTTGTTGCCCCTGAGTGGATGAGGTTGGGTCGACTCTGTTTTTCTTCACATATTGCTGCAGTTTATTCTGTTTCAGCAACTCTTCAATCACATTCTTTAACTGACGACATTGGTTAGTGTCATGGCTAGGTTGATTATGGAATCGACAGAATCTCCCATTATGCATTGAATTTTTCCCGAGTTTCATCTTAGGTGGTTCAGGGAACTCAACGGCATCTTTCGTTGCGAAGAAGATATTTTTCGGTGTATCAGTTAAGGGATTAAAATCTGAAGGATTAAAGTGGCGAGGTTTCTTTTCATTCCCCTGCTTTCTTCCTCCATCATTTTCCCTTTTCTGGTTTCCAGATTCTCTTTTGTCAGAAGCAACATCGTTATTCTTGATTTCGGCAACAACTACTTTCGCTGGCGCAGAAAGGCTTTCTAAGCGCATGAATTCGTCGGCCTTTTTATAAAACTTCTCAAGTGAATTCGGTTCCTTCATTTTTAACCATCTTCCGAATTCACTTGATTTGTTGATGGCTCGCATCAGGTAAGTCAGGATCATACGGGGTTCTGCATTATCCACTTCGGCCAAGGCTATATTGAAACGGTTCAAGAAAGATCTGATAGATTCTCCGGGAGCTTGTTCAAGACTGGACAGTGACATTATATCCTTAGCTTTTGAAGCATACAACCTGAACTGATCTTTGAATTTTCGAGTTAAGTCAGAGAATTGATCTACGGACCGAACTGGTAGCTTTGTGAACCAAAGTAGAGCTACTCCTTCCAAGTAGACTGGAAAGTATCGGCATTTAATCTCATCTGATGCTCTTGCATCGGTCATATGCCAGTCGTACTTATATAGGAAATGATTAGGGTCACTGGTCCCCCTATAGGCCGGAATAGTAGGAGGTACAAATTTCCTTGGAAATTCTGCTTTCAGGATCCTCTCAGTAAACGGAGTTTTGCTTGGAGCAAATCCCCAGTCATTCTCGTTTTCTTCCCTCTGCATGCTCTCTTTCATGATTCGGCGAACCATCCCTGATAGGTACTCCTCATTGTTCAGAGGCATTGCCGGGCAGATGTTAACCATTCTTTCAGAAGTTTGCCTGGGAAAATGTTCGCGAAAAGTTGGATGCGGCCTTAAACCTTTAGCTTGGGAAGGTGGCGCTTCGGTGGTGCCAGCTGCTCTTTGAGGAATATCTTTCTCTTGGGAATTATGGGCATCTTCAGCAAAGGTTGTTTCATTGTTTTCTGGCTGTCGATTTGCCCCAAGCAGAGCGTTTATTCTGTCCATCATCAAAGCGTTTTGAGCTTCAATTTGTTGGTATAATCCAAACACTGCATCGTCTAATTCAGCCCTTGTGACTCCAACGGTAGGAGTAGCCTGGTTGGCCTTAGGGGAAGCGGAGGTCCCCTCGTGAGCATTTCCAGATCTGTTAGATCTACCCTTTCTTCCAGGAGCCATGATTTTAGATAGACTTCTGGTCTTTAGAGAGATTCTTTCAACAAACTTTTGCGAAGCAATGGTGAAAATATTCCTGAGTTCAATTCTCAGTGAAAGCACCAAAATGTTAACGTAAAAATCGACACTAACACCCCGGTGTGAGTATTAGTAATGTGAAAGCACCACCCGTTGGTACGGGAACTAGAAAATAGCAGAAAAGTAAAGAGACAACAGTTTTATAGTGGTTCGGCTAGAAATCAAGCCTACGTCCACTTTATCTTCTTTATTGATGATTCGGTTACAACTCTTTACAATACACTTTCATTACAACAAACTTTAGACAAGAAACTAGAACTCCGATGTAGAAGGATCTTTCGAATTCATGTTGAATGTGTTAGATCTCCTCTTGAAGTTCGTTGAAGTGTCTTTGGTGTTTGGAGTGCTTCGAGTGTCGGATCAATTGAGAAAATGGCAGAGTATAGGCGTCCCAAGTGTCAGCCAAAAGTCCCCTTGAAGTTGGAGTAGGTAGGGTATTTATAGGGAGATTTCGGAGTTAGGTCATAGGTCGCGAACGACCTAAGGATAGGTCGTAGGTTGTGAGCGACCTAGGGAGCAGGGGCTCCAACTTAACAGTTTTGCACTTGACCAATTGAACATATTGACAAGTCATAGGTCGTGAACGGGTTAAGGTAGGTCGTAGGTCGCTGACGACCTAGTGGGCATGGTTTGTGACTTAACAGGGTGCACTTGATCTGCCTGAATGAAGTGGTATGTTGTAGGTTGTGAGCGACCTAAGGAGTAGTTGCTGAAGCTTTTAGGTCGTTCAACTGTTCCATCTTTAGGTCGCTGAGTCCTTTAGTGCGTTAGGTCGCTTGAGAAGTTAGGTCGCTAGATCGCTGAGTGTTAGGCCGCATAGTTTTAGGTCGTTAAGTCGCTAAGGGTTTTAGGTCGTTAGGTCGCTAAGCCGTTAATTCTTGTAGGTCGTTGGTACTCTTAGGTCGCTGAGTAGTGATAGGTCGTTAGGTCACTGAGAGCTTTAGGTTGTTAGGTCGCTCCATCCTTTAGGTCGTTAGGTCGCTCCAAAAGAGGAGTTAACATTGTCTAGTGATCAAACAAAACATTCATAGCTTTAGCATTATTTGATGCTAATGTTTTTTGTACATCGGTCCATGTGTTCATAGCAGTAGTTGGTGCTTCATATTTATCTTGAGTGGCTGACCAAATTTCTAAACCATTAGCTTCCATGACCAAATTTCTAAACCATTAGCTTCCATAAAAATTCTCATACGTGTTGACCAATATGAATAATTAGAGCCATTAAAAAGTGGGGGTCGTGCTGTGGATTGTCCTTCTTGAAAAATACTTGCCATATTAGAATGATTAAAAAAACGTGTTACTGTTCTTTTAAACAAACCTTGCTCTGATACCAATTGAAAGTCTATATGAGTGGATCGTATAGGATATATATATATATATGCAAGTATAAACAACTAACTATATAATATTACTTGATAAGTGATAGTAGCAAAGTAAATGAAAATAATCACACTAGGATTTTATACTGGTTCGGACCTCTCGTCCTACGTCCAGTCTCGAAGCTCCTCTTCGGAATTTCCTTTCAACTAACCCTCACTTGACCCGGAGGAACAGGTTTACAATAGCAGAGTTTCTTTGTCAAGAATGTGTTCTATAACACGGATGTTGACTATTGAGTACAAATGATTCCAATATATATATATCTATCTAGAGAGTGTTTGAATGAGGAGTTCTGTATATATGGAAGAGTTAAATACAAGTAGTTGATTGCTTAGAGATCAGGAATAGATCAGAGTAAAAGAGATAAAAGCGTAAGTAGGTAAGGTGAATCCTTCTCTTGAATTCCTGATGCTATTTATAGTGATGAAGAGTCTCTATGTGTAGTTGCCTTCATTAACAATCGTTGTATAGTTGCTCCTGTTGGTGATGAAGAGTTGCAGTGAAGATGAGCGGATGTGTCTCTTCGGATGTGATAGTTGGAGTTTGAAATTACACAGTCGAGCCTATTTTCAGACGTCTGGAAAGTGACATCAGACGTCTGGCCTTCATATATTTTTTGTGTCTGGTAGCATTTCAGACGTCCGAGTTTATAAACCAGACGTCTGGTCTTTACTTCTGTTTTATGTCTGGATGTATGTCAGACGTCTGAGTTCAGTATCAGACGTTTGGTTTCTTCTGAGTTTGTGAACCAGAGAACTTAACCAGACGTCTGCTCTGTGCACTCAGACGTCTGGATTAGTGCATGTTGC
This sequence comes from Allium fistulosum, assembly GCA_030737815.1. NCBI lineage: Eukaryota > Viridiplantae > Streptophyta > Magnoliopsida > Asparagales > Amaryllidaceae > Allium > Allium fistulosum. The sequence goes on from CM060905.1 coordinate 1,279,727,292, forward strand.
TTTTCTTGTGTTTGTGTCACTTCTTTTCCGATTCTCTCGACTTGTAGCCTCTTGATTCTTCTTTTGAGTCTTGTTCTTGTCTCTTTGGTGATGTTTCTATATCAACTTCCTATATATCTACATTTGTTTTCCATTGCATAGTTGTGATCATCGAAACCAAGGAATTGATTTCCTAACAATATGTGTGTGTGTGTGTATGTATATGCATATGTGTATATGTATATGTATGCACGTATGCATGTATGTTTTAATGTTGGATTTGTCCTAATTCTTTTTAACACACATTCTTACAATTTAAATTCTTATTTCTCTATGAGAACTCAAAATAACATTAAATTTGAATTTCAAATTAAATCATCAAAAAGGGCCATATAGTGGTAAGTTTTTTATTTTGATGATATTTTATTCTATTTCCTTATCAATTCACTTGATTTTTTCTTACTCTATGTTTTATCCATTTTTTTAACATCATTTCTACGAAAAATCTTTGATCATTGTAGGTTTTCACTTTCCCTTAAAATGTCATTTACTATCCCTGAAGATAACTATAAAATATTTTATTCTCCATTTTTCCAATAGATAAGTAAAAATTAGTTCGTAGAATTTATTTTATGTTGTTATTTTCATAAATTATGTCTAGATCATGAATCTGTATGCATAATCAAAATATCGATAGTAATTTCATTTTTTTAATTAGTTACTTCTCAAAGAACAACCTTAACTCTGTTAAATATATTTATGATTTTCTATTTAATTAGCAAGTTTATTTTTTGGTTCTTTTGTTCTTCAAATGCACAAAATCTAATTAATGGTAGCATTGAGAATAAAGAATGTTGAAAGTAAATTATTTTTATCGAACCTATTTAAAATCTATGGATGGTATCTATGTTGTGCTCTAATATTAAAATAAAACCAAATTAGGATTTGGTAGCTTAATAACTTATTTTGGTATAAATTTTCTAATTAATTACTTTTACTAAATTCATTTATGGCAGTTGTTTTTTTGTCTTCTCCTTTTGATTCGAGGGGGGGAATTGGTTTGGATAAGGGGAATGAAGAAAAAAGACGATATGAGTTTTTCTTCTTCTTATATTCAATATTTTAATGATGTCTTTGGAAGAGATTTAGGATCTTATATCTTGATGAAGGTTCAAAACAAGATATGCAATTATCTATTTAATCAAGATTTTTTTTTATTTGTTCAAACAAAACTAATATAAATATTTTATTTCTTTTTAGATTGAAGTGACACAAAATGAAATAATGAAATTGATTCTAAATGAAATGAAAGGTAACCTTGGGAACTTTTGAAAAAAAAAATTTGTCTAAAAATTTACTACAAGTTAAAAGTTTATTCCTCTATCAAATATTGACTTTTATGTCTTTGAAATAATGCTATCAAACCACCGTCATTGGAGGACGGTGAGCATTCTAAGTAAATGAGTTCTTAAAAAGGTAACACATAGCCACAAGCCTCATCGACCGGGAATGGCTAAAACAGGTGAGTTGCAGCAAGGCTAAGTGGGTAGTACCAAATTAGGGTAAGGTCATCCCTGTCTAGAGTCCCTTTGATCTCGGTTGTGTGGCAGTTGCTGATCCCAACCGCGGGATGATCTTATTCGGTCTATCTAGCTTAGGGGTAGGTCGGTCTTATGTTGTAGGGGATTGGGAGTGGTCCTCGGTACTCTGATCTAGACCAGGTACTGTGACGGGCGATACCCCAGTAGCTCTGCCATTGTATGGAACCCATTCTCCAATAAGCGCCCGTATGGTTTTGATTGTGCCCAACTATGCTGTAATGTGAGATGCAAGCATTTCAGCTATATTCTATTTTACTTTGTATAGACACTATTATAATATCCGACGGATTTGATAAAAATGTTTCGGTTATCGTAAGGTAAAAACCCGACATGTTTATTTGTGGCGTGGTCTTACGAGGTACCTTTGATTTCAAAGGATTTTGAAACTTTAATAATTCAATTGAGTGTATTTTCTTACGCTGGTTTTCCAGACTAATTCGGGTGTTATTTTATTATAATGCTCGGGTTAGATCGAGTATTACAAATTCAGTATAGGATGCTATGGAGCTCAGGAGGCGAGTTGGATGACAAAGACGTATATCACGTATCTGACTTATATTCCGCCGTGTATGGTATGCTGTATATTCAGCTGTGTGAGGACAACTATTATAACTGTCCAGTATTGTGTTATTGGTTGTGTGTACTCTGATGATGTAATGTATAAAAACAGTCATAGTTCTTTTTGTATATAGATTAGTGTTATCTATTATATATTATTCTGTTGCGATTGTGAGATTCTGTGTTGTTGCTTTCTCTTCTTCTTCTACCTTTTTCTTCTTTAACCCTAATGATTCGTAATTCCGTCCAATTTGAGTTGAAATGATGGAGAATAGTGTCGACTCAAAAGGGTATGGATTTGTGGGTCATTACAATGGTATCGCAGCTGAAGGTTAAGCGAGAACCTTGGCTCTAGTGGGGATTACTCATTCGAGATATGGTCAGTAGTGCCCTTGAATGAGTTTGAGTGTATTAATAGATATGACCGTGTAATTGTTAGTGAATATAAAATTGTTTTATATTGTGTTGATTGGTCTATCAAGTGGCTTATGGATTTTGGTCAATACGAGTAATTAACATTATTGATAGGGATCTCTAAACACTTGAATAGAAAAACTCGACATAGTGTTTTTTAGGGTCAATGAAATAATTTTACCCAAATTATTTTTATATATGAAAGAAATAATTTTTCAGAAATTATTATAAGTATATATGGTTTGCTTGGTTATTGGGAAATGGTAATATTAAATTATTATCATTGTGTTGCGGAAATTGAATAAGGAATTGAAATTATAACCAAAAGTTAAGGAAATAAATTCATATAACAGAATGGAATTTGAAAATGTGAATTATAAATGTGATTTATAATTGAAATGGGATAAAATTCCAGAGTAATATTCGAATATAGGTTGAAAGGATTTGGAATTCGAAAATTTGGGAAATTTAATTTTCTTTGGGTTTGAAAATGATTTTCAAAGGCTTTGGAGGATTAATAGTGATATTATTCAGGAACATTTTTTTGAATTGGATACGAAATCTAGTGGGATTTGGAATTAAAAATATTTGAAAATGTTTTTGAAAAGAATAAAAGCACTGAACTCACTTCGGTCATTGGAAAATAATTCCGATGATGATAACGACAACATCGGTGTCCATTTTCGAGTTTCCAAGAGTGGAATTGCTACCTGAATGTTTTGAGTTGGTGTTTGAGAAGTTGAGTTTGGTTTTGAAATTCAAAGGGATAATTTGATATACCAAGGGATTGTGGATATAGTTGATTTCAAAGTTGATTTTGAAATGCTTAAGTAATTGCTTAAACTGTGGAAGTTATTTAAAAATGTTCATGGAATATAAGTAAGTGGAAACTTGGAAAAAATTTGAAATTTGTTAGAATAAAATTCAACTTGAAAAGAGTTAAATAAAAGTAAGTGTGAAAACGAAATGAGTTAGAAGGTAAGCCAATTAAATGAAGCGGATTGGGAGAGAGTAGTGAATGGAATTTAAATAAGTTGGAAAACTTATGGAAGTTTAAAAAAAAATTGAATTGAAATGGAATTTAACTGAATTAAATAAAAGTGAATTTTGAGGAAATGAATCTAAGTAAGCTAAATGGAATGGTCATTGAAAAATAAAATTCATTAAGTTTGAAATAAATTTGTGAAGGAACAAACTAATTTAAATTGTAAGTAGATGGAATTGAAACCGAATATTGAAATTCAATTTGAATTGTGTTAAGTAAAGTAAAGTTGAAGAATTAATTCGAAGTGGACTAAAAATAAAATAAAGTTTGGAAATAAAATTATTGAGATTTGAAATTAATTAGTAAATTAAAGGTAAATTGAATTCAAATAGAATTGGAAATATAAACTGAACAAAAATAGATATAAGAGCCTAAGTGGTGAAGTGAAAATAAATGTAAGGAGTGGATAAAATATTTGTAATAAACTTAAGAAAATTGAGAGAAATTCTCATGTAAAATGGGTATTGGGAAGATATATTAAGTTAATATTTGAATGAAGATTTAATAAAGGTGTGTGGAATGATAAGTGTGGATAGGTGAATAAAAATCAAAACAAATGTGAACAAAAAGAGAATTGATATAGCTAATAATCAATTGAGATAAATACGTAGGATGTTCGTATATTATTTTTTTGTATAGCGATTTGATCCAGATTCGAGCATAGAATTTCAAGATAGATATATCGATCCGAGTTAGGATTTTTCACTCAATTTTCGACAGCGAACCCTGTATATGGATTTTTGATTGATTCTGAAATTCTCTATCATAGTATATGGCTATGCAAGGGGAATGACGGTTTCTGATCAAGAAACCAGATCTGAGTCTGCACTAGGGAGTTGTGTGAACGATACTAGTCCGGAAGTGAAATAGTGTGATCCAGTGAGCGGTCGGATTTGATATTGCGTACGGATGATATAGGTACATCGTACGGGCTTGAATGAAATAAGTATTGAAAATTTTGAAAAGAAATGAATAAAATGATCTTGAACTCTGTGATTAGATATTATTGCTGAGTAGGGTACAGGTATTTAAAAGCAAAAGATAAATTGACGTTTTGATTTCAGAAGATAAATTTGAATTGCTCGACAAAAAGGTATGTATTTCAAATTGTCGTAAGAAATTTGATGATTTCCTGATCTAGCCACTTGTGTGACGCCCCACCTCTATACCCACGCTAACCAAGAACACTACGATGTAGTGTTGTCAATTAGCGCGGAGAATAAGGCTGTGGAGGAGCGACCATCCATGTAACTTCTTTGTGCGAGCACCGATACGTCAGATAGAATAGAATGCATATCTTTTAAGGAGGAAATCCGACATACCGATACAAACACAAAGCTATCACACGGTGGCTATATATAATCTTCGGAAAACAAACATAGAAATAATCATAACATAAATCAGTCACAGACATCCATATCACAAAGGCGGAAGAAGATATGAATAAATATATAACACATGAAAGTGTACATCAGAGTAGTGGTCAGAAAGATCCACGATAATACAAAAGAATAGCATCACGTGCTATACAAAAGAATAAGTACACAACATAGAGTCTATATCTCAAAGGTGTACATCCAAAAACTACTAATCTATGTAGTTACCCAAAAGTCAGAAATATCCTGAAGAGAAGTCAAGCAGAAGCACCTGTAACATCTCGGTCTGACCCGAGTATTATTTATAAGAAAATAATAAACGGATCAGTCTAACTATAAATATCAGATGATATGGTATAAAGTAAATGGCATGACATGAACATGAAATAACTATTACGACATACTACTATAAGTATGTAAATGATAATCAACAAAAGATTAATCAATATCACAAGAATCTTCTCAAAGATAAGGTAGGGTATCATACCCTAAACTTGTATTCATAACAAGTCAATAACACATGAATTCACCAATGCACAAAAACTGATATCATATCAATGAAAATCATGAAAATTGGTGAAGCACAAAATTCCAGAAATCATCATCAGAAATCCAGAAAACACATAAAAGGGGGGAGGCCTAACACATGAATGGGAGCATGAAAACTCACCTACGCGTAAACACATGACGAGAAGCTATCTCATGGAAGCTATCCATTAAATTTTCACACAGGAATGGCCCGAAGACCGTAGGGTGCTACCCTAGAAATGTGATGGCGAAACATCACATAATCGGGGTATAGTCTCCCACGTAGACAAAGAGACATCGCTCAATCGCTAGTCTAAATCACAAAAATGATCGTCATGATCATAAGGAAGTGTCAATCACACCAAGCTAGTAAATACATGAGTTTAGCTTCATGTCCCATAACCACTTGCTTAACTTAAATATTTACGAACAAGCTGTAAATCTTCACTAGGAAATTGTCACAAAAAAAGGTTCAATCGAACAAGTCCAAGAGCTAACCGACGAAGTGAACGCAAGCGTTTCATACCACTCGTTTTACTAAGTCGTTTAAGTCGATTTCTCATTCGAGTGAAGTAAAGGCTTGTATATACTAGTAGATTGAAAATCGGTTTGAGAAAACGAACTTTAGATATTTAAAATAGTGTTGAAATCGCTTTGATGAAAGAGTTTTGATATTTACTATTAGTATTGAAACCTTCATATACCTTTAAAGTGACAAGTCATAAAACGATTGTAGAACAAATCAATTCACGTTCGAAGACGTGAGTAAAGTCCAAAGAAGTCAATCCCAAAACCATCAAAGTAGAAATTCTGATAAATGTTTTTCAGAAGAGATTGCCTACGCAGAGTAATACGGGGTCTCGAGAAGCCAAACGACCTAAGGGAAGAATGCCACGCGACTTAGCAGAAGAACAGGTCGAACGACCTAAGGGAAAACAGGTCAAACGACCAAGTACTAACTCGCGAACGACTTACGACTTAAGCCTTGAACGACTTAGTGGAATGAACGACTTAACGACCTAAGCCTTGAACGACTTAGTGGAACGAACGACTTAACGACTTAAGCTTCAATTCGAGCTACGAGCTAAGGCTGGAACGACCTAGTGGAGTTAGGTCGGGGACGACCTACGACTTAAGGTCATACGACTTAACAGTTGCGAGCTAGCGGAGTTGGCATGGCCTAGCGACTTAGTAGAAGCAGCGACCTACGACTTAACGATTTAAAAGCCAACGACCTAGGACTTAAGAGCCATACGAGCTACGACTTAAGCTCAAATACGAGCTACGAGCTAAGGTCTATACGACCTAACGACTTATCCCAGTACGACCTAAGCCAGGACGAGGTAGTAGAAGGCAACGACCTAACTCTTAACTCGCGCACGACTTATCACTTAACTCGCGAATGACTTAGCACTTAACTCGCGAATGACCTAGCGAAGGCAGAACACCCAGAACGACTTAACACTTTAACTCGCGAACGACTCAAGCCAGTAACTCGTGAACGACTCATCACTTTAACTCGCGAACGACTCAAGCCAGTAACTCGTGAACGACTCATCACTTTAACTCGCGAACGACTCAACGATGGCCAGAAACGACTTAAGGCCAGAAACTCACCAAAACGCCAAAATTTATAGTTTTTCTCCAATCCAATGCAATCCAAAGGCAGATATTCATACAAATGCAATAGAGGATCATTCCCAACAGTCCAAGATAGATATAGGTAAGATGTGAGATCAAAAATCTCACCTTTTCACGGAATTTGATGAAGATGGAGATTTGAGAGCAAAGCAAGAACACCAACAAGCTTGAATCAATGGTCTTCACGTGAATTTGATGTTGAATCTCGGATTTGCAATGGAATTTGTGTTTGGAGTTTTAATTTCCACTTCCCACCACCATTTTTGACAAAGCTTGAAGTGTTTTGATAGAGTGAGGAAGATGGTTGGGCTGAACTAAAGGGGTGCAGTCCAAACCAAAGTCAAAGGCGGGAAAAAGTGTTGAAAATTTCACTATCTCCAAACATATCGAAGTTTACACTCAAAAAGATCGCAAACGTCATTTTGAACTCAATGGGGGTGGTCTCGAGTCCTAATTTGACCGTATGCAAAAAGTAGCTTTTCGGACTAACATCCGACTAACGATAAAATATTTAAATAAAATATTTAAATATAGAATCGATAGATATGCGGGTTGTTACAACTTGGCTTTTGTTTTCTTTTGGAATTTAGGGGCCCGAAGAGGCGTTTTGTAGTTGTCCGATCTAGCCGCACAAAGGAGACGCTGGCAAAAAATTTCGAAAATTTAAAGAGTTAGAAAAAAAATTTGAAGAAAATTTTGATAGTTTAAAATTTGATTTTAAACTATAGTTTGAATTATTGAGGGGATAATATTATTTGGAATCTATGGATGAGTTTGGGAAGTTAGTAAGAATGAGTGTGTCTTTAATAAAAAGATGGTTATTTCTTATGGCGACTGCAAGAATTTCCACCCATCTCTTTCCAAAGTTAATTTTATAAGGAGGTAGGAATGTAATGACCCATAATTTTGGATATTTAAAATTGGAATATTTAATCGATTTTAAATATTTAAAAGTTAATTTTTAACTAGAATTTCAAATATCACCATTATATGGATAATTTAATTATTGAATTTAATAAGTGGAAATTAGGTAAAATATGGAATTTGGGGTTTCAAGCTTGTTAAAAAATTTCAAAGGCTTATAAATTTATATTGATAATACTGAAGGCAATAGAACTTTTAAAATTGAATTTAAAGGTGATTTGCTCAGTTTTGAAAATATATCGTTTAAATTAATATTTAAAAATAGCCTTTCGAGGTATAGTCTTGGAATTCGATGAAGCCGTTCCATTGGATCCGTAATAGTGTATTATTATCGGATTTCAAATTCCGTAATGTTTGGAGTTATCGTTTGACCGTACGGTATAAAAACACGCTGAAATCTATATCGGAAATTCAATATAATAACTGGGTCCAAAAGGCCATCTTCTCCATATGATCGAATTAGGACTCCAAACCTTTTCTGTTGCGTTCGGAATAGGGGTATAACATTATGAACGCCTAGCGGCATGCCTCGATAGGAGGTCAAAATTTTAAGTTGCGATTCCGAGACAAATTTAAATTTAAATAATATATGTATATATTTTCTAGTCAACCTTCAACTGAATTTATAGCACATCGGGACTTTTGTATTTCAATTCAAATGTCACTGTAGCGAGTTGTTTTGAGCACATTAGCATCCCATCTTGTTCCCTCCGTCTTTTTAAAAACACGCGAGTAGTTCAAAAGAATTTCATCATCGTTCAAAAAAAAGAAATCAAAATATGGCCGAAGAAAAAAAAAATGAAAGAAGATCCCAAATTCGATTTTCGCATTCGACTTTCCCTCCTCCCTTTCTGTAATCGGATGTATGGCCTCAAAATCAATAAATCGAAATCACGTTCCCTTTTTTTTCAAATTGAAATCAACCAGAGAAGAAAAAAAAAGAGAATAAATGGACAATGACTTCGATTCAATCGGTGTTCGACAGTTCATCATTTTAACTATCGATCGAGTTTGGGAAGAAGGGTGCGGCGTGGGAGTGGCACGGTGGCATGATAATCAAAGTCGCAACTTTCAAGAAAGGGTGGGGATGGAACTCGCGCTTGTGTGAATCAGCATGGGGACGTCAGTTGGTCAATAATTTCGACAGAGGGAGGGGCAAATCGAAGGGGGAGGTCGCGACTTTGGGATTGAGGTCACTTGGAGTCACAGTTGTCGTCATGGGTGGTTCTCGAGCAAGCAGTGAGGTAGCTATTTCCTTTTTTAAGTTAATAATATATATATATATATATAGATGAAAGAAATTAAAATATATAAGGTTCAATCAGAAAACTTTTTTTAGGCAGAGAAATATATATATAATGGAAGTAGAAAGAAAATAATACAGTAAGGTATAAAATAATTCTATTTTTAATTTAATATATATATATATATATTTTTTAATTCACATACATATTTTAATTTAAAACAATAAATATATATAGAGGTAAGATTTTGAAAAGGGAAATTTTAAATGTTTGTAGGGTTTATATAAAAAAATTAGATTCTTAAATCCGTATATAGATTTTTAGTATATGTAGTTTCAAATAAAATAAAATAAATATACTTATACACGTACTAAACCTACTATTTAATTTTAGAATAATGTATTATGGTGATTAATTTGTTTAATTAATTTATTCAATAATTTCAGTTACTAAATGTTTTTTAAAGGAAAATTAGTTTAAATATAATTATTAGTTAATTAAATTTATTAAATGGTAATTGATTATTCATTAGTTCAAATGTTAATAAAACGTATAATGTTTTTACAAGGTCTATAATCGTGAAAACCAAGTGGAGATTGAAGTGGATTGCAAACAAAAATCAAAGGTGAGTTAATCTCACTCAAATTGGATTGCGGGTGAATTTAATTAGTTAAAAATTTAAATTATTGATTGGTTGCTTGAATTGATAATTTATTATCCGTCTGGATGTGATATTATATATATAGTAGTATATATATTGGAGTGACTGATATTCCCGCATTATAAAACGGAGGAGACCCTATGCATCCCACATAATAGCGGATGATCCTATATACCGCGATATCCCCCTCGAAGTGGGATTGGTATTTTAATATTGTGCTAATATCTATGGATGCAGGGAAACAGGTTGGAGGGGTCCGATTGGATTTCTCAAAATATTGAAATTTATTTTCATATTCAGTGATATTATTTATTTGATAATCCATGATGAATTATATTGAAAAATTAAGTTATTGAATGCTATGGTTTGGCTAAATATATGTTGGGTATTTTAAGATACCAAAAATATAAAGATTGGATTTTTAAAGAAAAATAAAAGAGAGAATTTTAAGTAAACTAATTATAGTGAATTTGGATAAATTAAAAGAATGAATTTAGGAAAAAGATAAAAAGTTTGATTTTAAAATCCTATTAAATAAATTCCGAGTATGGGAAAATAGAGATTTTAAATAAATGAAAATAAAGGAGTTTTGAGGACTTAAGCGAGATTGTTTAAGAATAAAAGGATTTATTTTTGAATTCGAGATTTAAAATGTTTGGGAAGAAATAATAGGAGAAGTGGCAAATGATTCCGTGAGCTATCAATATTAGATTTAAGAAAAAATATGAGTAAATAAATTAGATGGGGAAGTATATAAGATTTAATTATTTATATTAATGTAACCATTAGATGTAAATCTTAATGTTTAATTAATTGGTCATTTTAAATCTAATCAAATTAGAGATTAGGAAGAAGTTATCAAAGGAGATCGATGTTGAATCAAAATAAATTAGCGTTGAAAAGGAAATAAATAAACGAGAATCAACGAACATTAAAACAAACATCAATAAGAGAGAACGAATTTCAAAGAAGGAAATAGTATGAAATAAATGTAAATAATTGACATTAATCAGGTGAATATGGTTAAAAAAATTAATGTTATTTAACATTAGTGGATACTTAATTTGTGGGCGAAGTTAAGGTTAATCATCTTAGAACAAAAATAGTATGAAATAAACGTAAATGGGATAAGAGAAAAGAATATACATTAATTAACAAAAACGCTTATCTTTGCTTACAAGTTAGGACGGAATTGATTCGGGTACCGATAGATACAAACCTAAATTCTCACTGTTCTTATCATATTTTTTGAATCAAAAGTGAAGCTCCGTCATTTTCTTTTCTCCATAATTCTGTGAAATTAGACTTTATTCAGAAATGTAGTTTTTTTTGAAATGACTTATATATTTGAAGTGTTGTCCTTGAAACTAATTATTCAGAAGTGTTGTCCTAAAATGCTATAAACTATTTAAATAGGTTATATGTTGATCAAACCGATATTACGTGTAACGACCCAGAATTTTGAACAAATTAAATTGAAAATATTTAATTTATTTTAAATATTTGAATGATGATTTAATTTGAATCCCCAATATAACCTTGAATTTGGCGATTAAATTATAAAATTTAATCGATTGAATGTCGAATAAAAATTTGAATCTTCAATTTTAAGTTGAAGAAAAATATTTCGAAAGCTTTTAAAATTCATATTGATGGTACTGAAGATAACGGAAGCTTCAGAATCTGAAATTTAAACTGTTTTGTCCAGTTTTGAAATTATATCGTTTGAATCGAATTTAAAAATAGCCGTCCGAGGCACAGTCTCGGAATTCGACGAAACCAGTTCCATTGGATCCGGAATATAGTATTATTGTCGGATTTCAATTTTCGTATTTTTCAGAGTCAATACGTGACTATACGATATGCAAACGCGTTGAAATGAAATGAAGTTCAATTTAAAAATTTAAAGTAAAAAAAATTTGAAATCTAGTCAAAACGACAGCACGTTCCATTCCTTGAATTACGCCCTAGAATCGCGCCTGCAATCAAGAAATTTTATCGTGCAAAGTAGAACAAACACGTTCTCCTGTAAACCATGTTCTTTTGTCTCTCCCTCCTTCGTTTTATTTCAAACGAGAACAAAAATCAAAACAAAGAAAAATAATGGCAGTCGAGTTTCTCTCCCCCTCCAGTTTCGATTTCCAGACAAATAATTAAACCGAGCCTCCTACTCTATCTCAAAACCGAAGCCTGTTCAATCCAATTCGAAAAGAAATCGAAATCCCCCTTCACCTTTTAAAATCCTTTTCGAACAAAAATCTAAATCAGAAAACGTCGAGAAAGAATCGAGCTTCACCTTCCTCTGCTCAATACAATCCATTCGAAATTAAAGAAAAGGGCATCGCAAGGAGCAGGCGATGGCGGCATCACCGCGCGATGGAGTCGCGAGTAGGAGGAGGCTTCGCGATTTAGTAGGGGGGTCTCGTGATTTGGAATCGAGATTTCGTTAGGCTAGGTGGACGCGGAAGCTCGTGTTGGCGATCGCGATGGGATTTGGGGCAGCACGTTCGCGATGAAGAAAGGGGATCGGCGGCACGTATGGTGGCACCGTGGGGGTCGATCTGGGTTTGTCGATGTGAGGTCACGCGTGGTCGCAAACCAGTGGGGTCCATGTCTTCGTCAGAAGCAGGGTCGCGAGAAATGGCGATGGTGTGTAGTTTGATCGATCTCAGGCAATTCGACAGTGAGTTCGTCTAAGTGGTGGTAGTTGTGGGGTCGTTCGAGCGAAGGAAGATGGTCGCGATGGCGAACTCTGACAGTAGGGTTTCTCTCGTGATGCTGGGCAAAAGTCGTGATTTCGATTCGAATAAATGGAGGTATTGTTTTATTTAAGTTACAGGAAATAAAATCTTTACAGTAAAGGAATTTGTATTACCACCTTAGGAAAATTTTAATAGTAAAATATATAAAGATTTGATCTTGAATATTTTTTTTTAAGTAAATTTATTCATATGTAGTTTGAAAGGGATGAATAATTTATTTAAGTAGAATTGGTTTGAATCTAAGTTTAATTAGATAAATTTGTTAAAAGAAAAATGTGTTTGAAAATAAATTATGGGTGTAAATCCAATTTATTATTTAAAATAAATAACTAGTAATTAATTGATCGATTTATTTAAATGTTAATAAAATTGTATGAATTGTCTATACAAGGTCAAATAAAGTCGAGAAAACAAACTGGATTGGAAATGGATGGCAAAATAAAAGCTAAGGTGAGATTTTTCTCACTCAAGAATTGATTGCAGTTATTGATTGTTTGATATGATTGCTATTTGGATGTGCTATTAGATATAGTAGGATATATCTATTATATATATAGCAATATATACATATTGGCATATGTATATATTGGATTGATGATTTTCCCGCCTCGTATAGCGGATGAGACCCTATTGCGCCGTTAGTAAGCGGATTTTTATAAAACCCATATACCGCGATAATTCCGTACTGGAGCGGAATTGGTATTGTGCTGACGTCTGTGGATGCAGGGAAACAGGTTGGAGGGATCCAACTGGATTCCTCACCAGTAGTTATTTATTTACAGATATTGTGATGTATTCTGTTATCATATGTTGAGATATGATATTGACTGTTGTGATTGACTAATTGATGCGTTGCATCATCGGATTCAAATTTTGAAGTTTTAAAATAACGATTTTAACTTTAAAAAGGAGATTTTAAAAGTGATTATTTGAAAGTATACGTTTTATTTGAATCTTTGAATTGGTTTACTTTAAATAAATAAATGTTATAAATTTAAAGTTATGGAGATTATAATGTTTGTGAAATATAACCAAAGGATGATTTTTGAAGTAAATAGTTAAGTAATTTATAAGATAGTTCAAATTTGAATTTTTGAATTATTAAAAACGATGTATATAAGAGATGTACAAAATTGATATTTATCAATTAAAATTATTGGAATTTTAAACGAGTTTTTATAAGTGTTAAATTTGTAAAGATATGAAACTTATAGAATTATAAGTTGTAAAGATAGGAAATTTATAGAATTATAAATTGTGAAGATTTGAAGTTTATAGATTTATAAAATTTGAAGTTTATAGATTTATAAAGTATGAAGTTATAAAATGAATGGAATTGTAGAATAAAAGATTATAAGAAATTTACTTATAAATTGGGTTTTTGCCTTTAAATGGAATATTTATCGAATTGATTTATAAAGGAGATTTATAAATCAAAGTTGTTAGAAAATAGAAATAGAATTTATAAACGGTGTTTTATAAATTTGAAAATCAATCAAATTTGATGAATCGAATATAGAAGGTTATTAAGGAAATTTTATCCACGATTTTGGATAGTGGATAAATTCTTGAAAATAAATGTGTAGAAAAGATTGAAATGTGGTTAGTGAAGTATATTCACGATTTTGGACAGTGAATATATTTTTAAGTAAAATGGATATGGTTTTGGGAAAGTGATATTTAAGATGAAGTTAATTGTTTTAACGATGTTTTAAAATGATTAAATATAGAAATCATAGATTTCAACATTCATTGTTGAAATAGACGTTTTCGAGAAATATAAGGAAATGGTGGACTATAACACTGTTGTTATAGTAAATGATTTCCGAAAGGAAATGTTTTGATGTAGTATTGGGATTTATATATCTGTAAAAATCCGAATCCCTATACTAGTGATTTTGAGTCGTCGTAAAGATGTTTTACGCAACATTCGTTTTGACTCAAATAGATGTTAAAATTAATGATTTCCTTAAAGAATGAATATATACTTAAATTTTGATTTAAGTATATCGAATATTTTCAAATGTGAAAATAAATGATTTGTGAATTACTTATAATTAGATAAGTATGGAATTGCTTTTCCAATATGAAATGAAACGTTTTGAGATTTTATCTTCTTAAAGATAAAATGAAATTGAATATTTGAAAACGATTTGAGAATCGTATATTAGTAGATATTTTGAAATTATAAATTCACTGTGGAATTTATAAAGAAAGGGGAATTGTTTTAGAAAAATAAATATTGATTTATTTTTGAAGTGTGGAAATTATATATCTAGTAAGATATTTTTGAAGAATAAATAATTTGGGAAAATTATTTGGAATCTGATGATGTCGCGCATCTTTATTGATAGTTAAATAACCGACTATCGATAATTACCTTAAATAGGTATTTGTTGTGAATTGGATGAATTTGAATGCCACACTTATTTTTGAATAATCGCTCACTATTCGGGTTAGCTGGGAAAGGACCATGGGGTCGTATAACCCATTCCGAATATGTGATACGTCGTTATGAATCGCATTCGAAGACCGGTGTTGAAGACCGGATATTTTTGAAAACGGAAGGATTACCGTCGAGTTACTCTACATCGACTGATCTTCGATTTAGAGGTTTTATCACCCTTAGTGACGGGAAGTCCTGACGTGATTGAAAATTATCCGGAATTGCAAGGGCTTCGTGAGAAGTGCCTTCGGTTCTGTTCGATCCCGGAACAGACTTGTATGGATTGTGTGTCTGACGTTACAATTTGAGATATAAAGCTGATTTCTTTCAAATACATTTCTGTTGGTGGCGGAGAATTTATTCTCTTAGCTTAACACCCTTCTCTGAGACGTACGAGCTCAGAGGTTATGTAGTTGAAATTTATCAGCGATATATCCCAATTTGGTAACGTGGCATACTGAGTGTTGCTGTGAAATGATCAGTGTTTGATCATTTGTGATATGATCATTTGTTTGATCTTATATCTTTGTGATCATAGGTTGATCATTTTGTTTGACCCGAAGCAGGGCTTTTTGAGAAAGCGTAGCTTTGTGGACGAGACTTCGTCGAGCCTCACACCCCGGAAATGGTCGAAACAGGAAGGATGCGGCAAGGTTCTAGGGAGTAGCGCCCCTTAGTGTATGTCATTCCTTCTGGATAAAGGTGGTATCATGGTATGGAGCCCAGATACTTAACCTCTGTGGTTACTGCATTATTATTACTATGTGGTTTGTTGCGAATCGGGGATCCTCGGGAAGATCGGTGACGATCGGGGGATGGCATACGCGTGTCAGTAGTTACCTATTTTTGCAGAGGTAACCCGGCCTTGTGTTGGCAGAGATCCGGTCAGGTTCTCGGGTCGTCTATTCCAGGGACGTACCCATCGTGGATAGGAAGTTCCTTAGCCTGACCATTTGTTGGAAATCCAAACTCCAATACGCACCTTGTACGGTATTAGTTGTAGAACCTGCCATTTACGTACGGTGGTCACCACTGTTTAGATGGTAGCTATAGTAGGCATACGATACTGGTCGTATGTTGGCTAGGATTAATATTATACTTTCGAAATGATTTCTACACTATGCACTAATAATAATATCAAAATGATTTGATTTTGCGTAGTAAGCATCTTTGACTATCATAAGAAGAAATCTCCTCCAATTCTGCGTTTGCATTGTGTGTGTGGTGGGAGGTCTTATGGTAGTCTCATTTTCCAAAAAGCATTGCGAATTTGTTTTATTTTCTTTGTGAAAGAATAACTGTTTTACGATCTCACACCAGTCACCATGACTGACTCGGAGTTTATTGTTCCCTTCTAAACTCCGGGTGCCCACCAATTTCCACACGGGCAGTCTAGAGTTAGGTTATCAGGACATTCTGGATATTCTGGAGCTTTGGAAGCAAGCTGGATGACGAGACGTAGTATTTGTATCTGATAGTATTTATTCCGCTGTGTATTCTGTATGAGGACAAGTTTATATAACTGTCCATTGTTGTTTATTGACTCTGATGATATGATGTGATGTAATGTAATAACAGATATAATTCTTTTGTTTTTAAATGATATTCATTTATCTATTATATATTGTTCCGCTGCGATATGTGAGATTCTGATATTGTTCTGTTTCTGTTGCTGTTCTGTTGTTCTTCTTCTTTCTTTCTTCTCTTTTTCTTCTATCTTCTTCTTCTTCTTCTACTTTTTCTTCTTTCTTAAAACCATAACTTTTCGGGTTTCCGGCATTCGATGGCTCAGCAGTCGATAAAGTGAGTATCGATGTTGAATTTTCGAAAGTCGAAAATTTCGGGATGTTACAAGTGGTATCAGAGCATATGGTTAAGCGACAACCCTGCTCTGTTGGGTGTTACTCATTAGAGATAGAGTCAGTAGTACTCTAGAATGAGTTGACTGTAATAATAGATATGAGCGCGTATTTGTTATTGAATATAAAATTGTTTTATATTGTGATGATTGGTTTATTGAGTGGCATATGAACCTTCGTCGGCACAGTCTGCAAAACTGTATCGAAGGGGTTTCTAAACACTTGAATAGAACAGTTCGGCACAGTATTGTTTTAAATAGGGTGAATGAAATAATTTTGCCCAAAACTATTTTTGTATATAAAAGAAATGATTTTCTGTAAATTATTACAGTATATGGTTGCATGGTTGCTAGAAGTAATAATATTAAATTATTCCCATTGGAATTAATTAAGAAATTGAAATCATAACTCCAAAGTTAAGAAATAAATCCATATACAAATGAAATTTAAGAATGTAAATTATAAATGTGACTTATAATTTGAAACGGAATTCCAGAGGAGTATTTGGAAATGTTTTGAAAAGAATTTGTAAATTTTGGAGATTTGGGAAGTTTAAATTCCTTTTTGATTTGAAAATGAATTTCAAAGGTTTTTAAATGTATTTTAGGGAGATGAAAGCTCTAAACTCTTTTCGGTCGCTGGAAAATAACTTCGGTAATGACTGCAGCATCACCGGTGTTCATTTTCGGGTTTCCAAAAGAGAAATTGCTGCCAAACTGTTTTAAATGGAAGTTGTTTGAAAATTTGGGTTTGGTTTTGGAAATTCAAAGAATGATTTGAATTGTTTTCAAAATGGATTTGAGATGTTGGTAAACTCTGGAATGCTATATAAAAATATTTATGAAATATTATGAAGTTGATAACTTGTAAAGTTTAAAGTTTAAATAAAAATCCATTTAACGAATGAAATTTATAAGTGTGAATTGAAATATAAAGAGATGAATTCATATATGAATAAAATGGTGAATATAAATTGTGAATATGAATTTATAATTGAAAATAGAATTCATAATGGAATTAGTAAGTAAAGCTAATTGAATATTGACCGAATGAATAAGTTTGAAGACGAATGAATTAGTAATTGGAACTAATTTAAGATAGTGCAGTTGTAAATGACAGATAATTGATAAAATTCAATATTTCAGAATTGAAAGTAAATTGAATCCAAATTAGATTGGAATTGTGAATTAAATTCAAATGAATTTGAAATGTAAAAATTTAATGAAGATGAATATGTAACTTCAACAGTAAGGTAAAGATGATATAAGAAGCATATATTGAAAATTTTTGTAGTGAAATGTGCAAAATAGTTTGAATGCTGTAACTAGATATAATGGCTAGTAGATATTCAGGTATAAAGGAATTGGATTTGATTTCAAAGATAATTTGAATTGCTCGAAAAAGGTACGTATTTGAATTCCAATATGAGTTTTTGATGATTTCTTGTCTAGCCGTTTGGCTTTTTCTTTTTCTTTTTGAAATCTGATAGTCCGTAGGGACATTTTGTAGTCGTGCCGTATTAGCCGCGCAAAGGAGACGCTGGCAAAATTTTTTGAAAATTCCGAGTGTTAGAAAATTTTTGAGAAATTTTGAAAGTTTAAAATTTGAATTTAAACTTAAATTTGAATTGTTAAGTAAACAATGTTGTTTTGAAACTTAGAGTTGAAATTTTAGTTGAATGATAACGAATCTTTAGTAGAAAGATTTGTTTTGATAAATTTGATAAAAACTATTGAATTGTGAAAGATAGTAGACGAGTTAAGGACCATTTTCCCTAACCTGTAATTTCGAGGACGAAATTCTTTTAAGGAGGGAAGTTTGTAACGACCCAGAATTTTGAACAAATTAAATTGAAAATATTTAATTTATTTTAAATATTTGAATGATGATTTAATTTGAATCCCCAATATAACCTTGAATTTGGCGATTAAATTATAAAATTTAATCGATTGAATGTCGAATAAAAATTTGAATCTTCAATTTTAAGTTGAAGAAAAATATTTCGAAAGCTTTTAAAATTCATATTGATGGTACTGAAGATAACGGAAGCTTCAGAATCTGAAATTTAAACTGTTTTGTCCAGTTTTGAAATTATATCGTTTGAATCGAATTTAAAAATAGGCGTCCGAGGCACAGTCTCGGAATTCGACGAACCAGTTCCATTGGATCCAGAATATAGTATTATTGTCGGATTTCAATTTTCGTATTTTTCAGAGTCAATACGTGACTATACGATATGCAAACGCGTTGAAATGAAATGAAGTTCAATTTAAAAATTTAAAGTAAAAAAAATTTGAAATCTAGTCAAAACGACAGCACGTCCCATTCCTTGAATTACGCCCTAGAATCGCGCCTGCAATCAAGAAATTTTATTGTGCAAAGTAGAACAAACACGTTCTCCTGTAAACCATGTTCTTTTGTCTCTCCCTCCTTCGTTTTATTTCAAACGAGAACAAAAATCAAAACAAAGAAAAATAATGGCAGTCGAGTTTCTCTCCCCCTCCAGTTTCGATTTCCAGACAAATAATTAAACCGAGCCTCCTACTCTATCTCAAAACCGAAGCCTGTTCAATCCAATTCGAAAAGAAATCGAAATCCTCCTTCACCTTTTAAAATCCTTTTCGAACAAAAATCTAAATCAGAAAACGTCGAGAAAGAATCGAGCTTCACCTTCCTCTGCTCAATACAATCCATTCGAAATTAAAGAAAAGGGCATCGCAAGGAGCCGGCGATGGCGGCATCACCGCGCGATGGAGTCGCGAGTAGGAGGAGGCTTCGCGATTTAGTAGGGGGGTCTCGTGATTTGGAATCGAGATTTCGTTAGGCTAGGTGGACGCGGCAACTCGTGTTGGCGATCGCGATGGGATTTGGGGCAGCACGTTCGCGATGAAGAAAGGGGATCGGCGGCACGTATGGTGGCACCGTGGGGGTCGATCTGGGTTTGTCGATGTGAGGTCACGCGTGGTGGCAAACCAGTGGGGTCCATGTCTTCGTCAGAAGCAGGGTCGCGAGAAATGGCGATGGTGTGTAGTTTGATCGATCTCAGGCAATTCGACAGTGAGTTCGTCTAAGTGGTGGTAGTTGTGGGGTCGTTCGAGCGAAGGAAGATGGTCGTGATGGCGAACTCTGACAGTAGGGTTTCTCTCGTGATGCTGGGCAAAAGTCGTGATTTCGATTCGAATAAATGGAGGTATTGTTTTATTTAAGTTACAGGAAATAAAATCTTTACAGTAAAGGAATTTGTATTACCACCTTAGGAAAATTTTAATAGTAAAATATATAAAGATTTGATCTTGAACATTTTTTTTTAAGTAAATTTATTCATATGTAGTTTGAAAGGGATGAATAATTTATTTAAGTAGAATTGGTTTGAATCTAAGTTTAATTAGATAAATTTGTTAAAAGAAAAATGTGTTTGAAAATAAATTATGGGTGTAAATCCAATTTATTATTTAAAATAAATAACTAGTAATTAATTGATCGATTTATTTAAATGTTGATAAAATTGTATGAATTGTCTATACAAGGTCAAATAAAGTCGAGAAAACAAACTGGATTGGAAATGGATGGCAAAATAAAAGCTAAGGTGAGATTTTTCTCACTCAAGAATTGATTGCAGTTATTGATTGTTTGATATGATTGCTATTTGGATGTGCTATTAGATATAGTAGGATATATCTATTATATATATAGCAATATATACATATTGGCATATGTATATATTGGATTGATGATTTTCCCGCCTCGTATAGCGGATGAGACCCTATTGCGCCGTTAGTAAGCGGATTTTTATAAAACCCATATACCGCGATAATTCCGTACTGGAGCGGAATTGGTATTGTGCTGACGTCTGTGGATGCAGGGAAACAGGTTGGAGGGATCCAACTGGATTCCTCACCAGTAGTTATTTATTTACAGATATTGTGATGTATTCTGTTATCATATGTTGAGATATGATATTGACTGTTGTGATTGACTAATTGATGCGTTGCATCATCGGATTCAAATTTTGAAGTTTTAAAATAACGATTTTAACTTTAAAAAAGAGATTTTAAAAGTGATTATTTGAAAGTATACGTTTTATTTGAATCTTTGAATTGGTTTACTTTAAATAAATAAATGTTATAAATTTAAAGTTATGGAGATTATAATGTTTGTGAAATATAACCAAAGGATGATTTTTGAAGTAAATAGTTAAGTAATTTATAAGATAGTTCAAATTTGAATTTTTGAATTATTAAAAACGATGTATATAAGAGATGCACGTTATTGATATTTATCAATTAAAATTATTGGAATTTTAAACGAGTTTTTATAAGTGTTAAATTTGTAAAGATATGAAACTTATAGAATTATAAGTTGTAAAGATAGGAAATTTATAGAATTATAAATTGTGAAGATTTGAAGTTTATAGATTTATAAAATTTGAAGTTTATAGATTTATAAAGTATGAAGTTATAAAATGAATGGAATTGTAGAATAAAAGATTATAAGAAATTTACTTATAAATTGGGTTTTTGCCTTTAAATGGAATATTTATCGAATTGATTTATAAAGGAGATTTATAAATCAAAGTTGTTAGAAAATAGAAATAGAATTTATAAACGGTGTTTTATAAATTTGAAAATCAATCAAATTTGATGAATCGAATATAGAAGGTTATTAAGGAAATTTTATCCACGATTTTGGATAGTGGATAAATTGTTGAAAATAAATGTGTAGAAAAGATTGAAATGTGGTTAGTGAAGTATATTCACGATTTTGGACAGTGAATATATTTTTAAGTAAAATGGATATGGTTTTGGGAAAGTGATATTTAAGATGAAGTTAATTGTTTTAACGATGTTTTAAAATGATTAAATATCGAAATCATAGATTTCAACATTCATTGTTGAAATAGACGTTTTCGAGAAATATAAGGAAATGGTGGACTATAACACTGTTGTTATAGTAAATGATTTCCGAAAGGAAATGTTTTGATGTAGTATTGGGATTTATATATCTGTAAAAATCCGAATCCCTATACTAGTGATTTTGAGTCGTCGTAACGATGTTTTACGCAACATTCGTTTTGACTCAAATAGATGTTAAAATTAATGATTTCCTTAAAGAATGAATATATACTTAAATTTTGATTTAAGTATATCGAATATTTTCAAATGTGAAAATAAATGATTTGTGAATTACTTATAATTAGATAAGTATGGAATTGCTTTTCCAATATGAAATGAAACGTTTTGAGATTTTATCTTCTTAAAGATAAAATGAAATTGAATATTTGAAAACGATTTGAGAATCGTATATCAGTAGATATTTTGAAATTATAAATTCACTGTGGAATTTATAAAGAAAGGGGAATTGTTTTAGAAAAATAAATATTGATTTATTTTTGAAGTGTGGAAATTATATATCTAGTAAGATATTTTTGAAGAATAAATAATTTGGGAAAATTATTTGGAATCTGATGATGTCGCGCATCTTTATTGATAGTTAAATAACCGACTATCGATAATTACCTTAAATAGGTATTTGTTGTGAATTGGATGAATTTGAATGCCACACTTATTTTTGAATAATCGCTCACTATTCGGGTTAGCCGGGAAAGGACCATGGGGTCGTATAACCCATTCCGAATATGTGATACGTCGTTATGAATCGCATTCGAAGACCGGTGTTGAAGACCGGATATTTTTGAAAACGGAAGGGTTACCGTCGAGTTACTCTACATCGACTGATCTTCGATTTAGAGGTTTTATCACCCTTAGTGACGGGAAGTCCTGACGTGATTGAAAATTATCCGGAATTGCAAGGGCTTCGTGAGAAGTGCCTTCGGTTCTGTTCGATCCCGGAACAGACTTGTATGGATTGTGTGTCTGACGTTACAATTTGAGATATAAAGCTGATTTCTTTCAAATACATTTCTGTTGGTGGCGAAGAATTTATTCTCTTAGCTTAACACCCTTCTCTGAGACGTACGAGCTCAGAGGTTATGTAGTTGAAATTTATCAGCGATATATCCCAATTTGGTAACGTGGCATACTGAGTGTTGCTGTGAAATGATCAGTGTTTGATCATTTGTGATATGATCATTTGTTTGATCTTATATCTTTGTGATCATAGGTTGATCATTTTGTTTGACCCGAAGCAGGGCTTTTTGAGAAAGCGTAGCTTTGTGGACGAGACTTCGTCGAGCCTCACACCCCGGAAATGGTCGAAACAGGAAGGATGCGGCAAGGTTCTAGGGAGTAGCGCCCCTTAGTGTATGTCATTCCTTCTGGATAAAGGTGGTATCATGGTATGGAGCACAGATACTTAACCTCTGTGGTTACTGCATTATTATTACTATGTGGTTTGTTGCGAATCGGGGATCCTCGGGAAGATCGGTGACGATCGGGGGATGGCATACGCGTGTCAGTAGTTACCTATTTTTGCAGAGGTAACCCGGCCTTGTGTTGGCAGAGATCCGGTCAGGTTCTCGGGTCGTCTATTCCAGGGACGTACCCATCGTGGATAGGAAGTTCCTTAGCCTGACCATTTGTTGGAAATCCAAACTCCAATACGCACCTTGTACGGTATTAGTTGTAGAACCTGCCATTTACGTACGGTGGTCACCACTGTTTAGATGGTAGCTATAGTAGGCATACGATACTGGTCGTATGTTGGCTAAGATTAATATTATACTTTCGAAATGATTTCTACACTATGCACTAATAATAATATCAAAATGATTTGATTTTGCGTAGTAAGCATCTTTGACTATCATAAGAAGAAATCTCCTCCAATTCTGCGTTTGCATTGTGTGTGTGGTGGGAGGTCTTATGGTAGTCTCATTTTCCAAAAAGCATTGCGAATTTGTTTTATTTTCTTTGTGAAAGAATAACTGTTTTACGATCTCACACCAGTCACCATGACTGACTCGGAGTTTATTGTTCCCTTCTAAACTCTGGGTGCCCACCAATTTCCACACGGGCAGTCTAGAGTTAGGTTATCAGGATATTCTGGATATTCTGGAGCTTTGGAAGCAAGCTGGATGACGAGACGTAGTATTTGTATCTGATAGTATTTATTCCGCTGTGTATTCTGTATGAGGACAAGTTTATATAACTGTCCATTGTTGTTTATTGACTCTGATGATATGATGTGATGTAATGTAATAACAGATATAATTCTTTTGTTTTTAAATGATATTCATTTATCTATTATATATTGTTCCGCTGCGATATGTGAGATTCTGATATTGTTCTGTTTCTGTTGCTATTCTGTTGTTCTTCTTCTTTCTTTCTTCTCTTTTTCTTCTATCTTCTTCTTCTTCTACTTTTTCTTCTTTCTTAAAACCATAACTTTTCGGGTTTCCGGCATTCGATGGCTCAGCAGTCGATAAAGTGAGTATCGATGTTGAATTTTCGAAAGTCGAAAATTTCGGGATGTTACATTACGTGTAGGGATCATTGATCTCTATAGCTAGAACCGATAAAATGGCGTTTATGCTGCGAAGTGTACATTTCTTATTTAAGAAGTATTGAGCGGTCGGGGTTATTAGGCAGTGTAAGTTAAATGTATACATACGCATATGCATATGTATGTATGTGTGTACGTATGTATGTACGTATAGTGTGCCTTAAAGAACGTTAAGTATATAGTACGCACACATAAGATTTAACGGATTAATCGTAATTAATAGACATAACATTTAAATATGAATTAATCGTATAAATTAATGGGATGGGTAAAGTATGTAATTTTCCAATCACCGGAACATTGTTATAACCCCGTCCTCATAACAACCCACGGGTCAGGTTTAGAAGGATAAGATATTAGTGCGAAACAGGAAAAACAAATGATGAAGTCTTCTCTTTCCCTAAGCGCTGACGAATCAATTAAATATCCAAGGAATGATATTATGAGGTAGTAGCCTTACTCAATATGTATAATATATTATATTTTCAATTCTGCTTAAGTTTGATATACTTGTGTTTATTACAGGTTACCAAATCCATATCCTAATGAATTTAGGTTTTAATTTTTATTAAAATTCGGGCCCATTTCATAATTAATTTATACTTAAGAGCGTTACTGCACTCACTTCACACATGAATTATATTTCTACAAACTATATACGTTTAGCGCATTCAAGAGAAGATGATTTGTAGAAATATTTAACAATATTTTTGCATTGAATCATTTGTTGTTGGTTTAAATTTTATTTATAAGTTGCAACATCTAATTTTTTTAGTTTGATTTTTTATTTATATTATTAATTAATAATTTATTTGTTAGATCTCAATTTTAACTTATATTAAGATTCAATAGTATAGTATTTATAGATAGACGTTTTTAGTTTGTAAAAAAAATTATTTGTTAGATCTTATTTTTAAGTGATATTAAAATTTGAAAATATTTGTAGATAGATATTTTGAATTTATAAAAAAGATGTAATTGTTAAATCCTATTTTTAAGTAATTTTGATATTAGGGACATTAATTAACAAAAACGCTTAACTTTTCTTACAAGTTAGGATGGAACTGATTCGAGTACCGATACAGACCTAACTCCTCACTGTTCTTATCATGTTTTTTGAATCAAGAGTGAAGCTCCATCATTTTTATTTACATCATCGGTGACATCACAATTATTTTTATGTCCAAAAATGAAAAAAATATTATTATTCTTTATGATTGTTTAAATAGTTATATAAGTATATGTAAAAAAAGCGTGTGCGGCTTTTGATGGTCAAAAAACCGTTTATTGATAGAACTATTTTCGTTCATTTATCGATATTTTTGACGAATGTATCTTTATAAACATTTTTCCAAAACAAAATCACATTTATAATTTATCACGTATAACATGATTATTTATATTTAATAAACCTAATTCGAATATTTAAAATTAATTAAATGTTCCAAATCAAAATGATAAAATTACGGACTGTTACACGTTAGAACAATTTTAATTTATTTATCTCAACATATTATCTAGTAAATAATTCCTAAAAAAATTCATATTCTTCTTCCTAATACGGATTATTATTTTCTCTTCGTGAACACACACCCAAAATCTATTAAATAACAGTAAAGCAAAAGTATTCCTTGCTCTTTTATATTTCTAGTCATTTTCTCCTCTCTCCTTAATTCTCTTCGGATATTTTATTTTCAAATTTCTACGGTTTATCATTATAATAAGAATTACAAAGTTTTATTAATTCTTTTCATTGTCATTTTACATTTAAGTGTCAATAATTAATTATTACTATAATTAATTTTAACATTCTCCTAAGTTTTATCATGTTATTTTACATTTAAATTAATTAATCGTCTAAAAATTAAACTTTAAAATAAATCCAAATTGCTAATATTTATTATTTGGTCTAATAGGTCCTAAAAAATAATAGTTCAACGTATTGTATACCTTACTTATATTGACAGAAACTATAAAATTAATATTTCATTCAAATCCATATAACTTAAAATTTCCACAATATATACAAACTATCTTTTGTCTATTACATTATTTTGCATTCGAATTTACATAATTTATTACTTTTTAAAATTTGTCCTTTATTACGAAGAAAAATACACATAAATTTTCTTCGTAACTTAGTATACTATTACAAAACATATACAATACTCTTTCTTTTTAAAATCGATACATCGATAGATTCTTTATCATTATCAAATTTATTTTTGTTAAGAATAATATAAATTAATGATAAGTGACGAATACCAAAGTTTGTGATTTTGAAATATATGAATATTTTTAGTTAATATCTTTTCTGAAAATGTTAAATATTACATGTGTATATTCATAATTTACGTTAATTAATAGATTAAAATATACAATTTTTCGATTAGAATTGTTTTCCTTTTATATTTTATTTTCTTTGTGAAGCAGATGTTAATATTTTTTTACGAATATTATTACACATTAAGATTAATAAGGTATGAAACAATGGTTTAAAAACCAAGCTATTATTTTCACAAAAATAAAATAACAATATAATTTGAAGTGTTTCTTTAAATCAACATTTCATTTAGTCATTAAACAAATATTTTATATATCACTTTGATAGTAATATGTACTAGTTTTCTATGTTAATATTAAATGCAAGAACGTAAATGCATAAAAATGTACTGATTCATTACCATTACACTTTCGGTTTTATGAATTTTTTTCATTTAGAGTAATATTTGAAATATAATCTATATATCATTTATCTTTTAAAAAGGTACAAAAAGCAAAATATTAAACATAGAAGATTATGTATATAAATATTTATGCATTGAAGTATATAAAAGTATTAATTTCAAAATTAATTTATAATACCAACTTTCATTTATTTATTAACGAATATTAAATGTTAAAAGACAACAAATTAGTATCAAACTCAATATTATCCATAAAGTGACAATTTAATTTTTTATACAATTAAAATACATAAATCAACTACCCAAAATTACATATTTAAACAGTAATAAGGTGAATACATTTTTCAAATATCTTAAAAAATTCACCATATATTACACAATAAATTCAATTCTTTAAAACTATGTATAAAATTATTTTTCTAAATCATAATGTGTGCAATGCACAGGGTACATAGTTATGTAATAACGTGGACATAATTTGCACTTATGGCAATTTCCTCTCTTCTTAATTCTCTCATGCTATTTAATTTCAAAATATATTGATATAATTTGTGATTTTTAAATTATTATTATTCTACAAATTCTCACCAACCATATTACTTTCAAATTCTCACCTTATATAATCTCAAGAGTTAAATCCTTTTACTCGGTTTTCTGCAATATTGTACATTTAAATCCATACATTTAAGTTAACTAAGTATCCAAATTTAAACTATTCAAAATAAACTCAATTAACTACCCTTCGTTGTTTTGTCTATTAAATCTCAAAAGATAACAATTTTAATATGCTTATCATGTTTATATTAACAAAAATGGAAAAAAATGTTCAAATGCAAGATTATATAATTCACATAATAAACATTACGTATATAAATGTTGAAAACGATTTTAATATATATTTTATTTATCTCAACAAATCATCTACTAAATAATTCCATAAGCAATTCCATATCCTTCTTCCTAATACCAATTACAATATTTTTCTTCACGTGAACAGGAACCCAAAATCTATTAAATAATAGTAAAGTAGAAGAATTTTGCACTTTTTTATTAATTCAGGCCTTTTCTTTTCTCTCCATAATTCCCTCCAGATCTTTTATTTTCGAATTGCTACAAACCATTATAATAATTATTACAAAGTTTTAACAATTATTTTCATTATCAGTTTACATTTAAATGTCAATAACTAATAATTTCTACAATTATTTTTAATATTCTCCTAAGTTTTATCATGTTATTTTACATTTATGTCCATATATATGAATTAAGTAGTGGTCTAAAATTAGAACTTTAAAATAAATCCAAATAACTAACATTTACTATTCGGTCTAATAGGTCCTAAAATATAACAATTCAACGTATTGTATACCTCACTTATATTGACAAAAATTATAAAATTAATAATTCAACCAAATCATATAACTTAAAATTTCCACAATATATACAAATCTATCTTTTGTCCTCTTACATTATTCTACATTCAAATCTACGTAATTTGTTTGCTTTTAAAATTAATCCTTTATTACAAAGAAAAATACACGTAAATTTTCTTTATAGCTTGGTATATTATTACAAAACATAGACAATACTCTTTCCTTTTTAAATTGATACATTAGGTAGATTCTTTATCATTAATAAAATTTATTTTTGTTAAGAATTGCATTGAATTAATGATAAGTGATGAATACCATAATTTGTGATTTTGAAATATATGAATGGTTTAGCTAATATCTATTCTGAAAATATTAAATATTACTTATGCATATTCATAAATTACATTTCATTAATAGATTAAAATATACTATTTTTCGATCAGAATTGGTTTACTTTTATATTTTATTGTCTTTATGAAGCCGTTGTTAATATTTTTGAAAGTATTATTACAAATTGTTAATAAGGTATGAAACAATGGTTTAAAAACCAAGTTATTATTTTTACAAAAATAAAATAACAATATAATTTGTAGTGTTTCTTTTAATTAAAAATTCATTTAGTCATTAAACAAATATTTTATACATCACTTTAACAGTAATATGTACTGATTTTTTATGTCAATATTAAATGCAAGAGCTTAAAATGCATAAAAATGTGCCGATTTATTACTACGACACTTTCAATTTTATGTATTTTTTCATTTGGAGTAATATTTGAAATACAATCTGTATATCATTTATCTTTTAAAAAGCTACAAAAAAAACATTAAAGTATATAAATATTGATGCATTGAAATATATCAAAATTATTAATTTCAAAAATAATTTAGAACACCAACTTCCATTTATTTTCTTAACGAATATTAAATAATAAAAGACAACAAATTAGTATTGAACTTAATATTATATATGAATGACAATTTAATTTCTTATTATAGAAATAAAATACATATATAAATCACCTAACAAAAATTACATGCTTATACAATAAAATTAGCCAAACATTACACAAATTTTCAATTCTTTTTTCATGATCCTTTACAAATTCACCATATATTACCTTATAAAAGGTATCTTAACAAATTTATCATATAGAAGGTAAATACATTTTTCAGATATCTTAACAAATTCATTATATATTGCACAATAAATTGAATTATATAAAAATATGTATAAAACTATTTTTCTAAATCATAACGTGTGCAATGCATGAGGTACACAGTTATATAATAATATAAAGAAAATTTGCAATTTTGGCAATTTTCTCTCTTCTTAATTCTCTCGTGCTATTTAATTTCAAAATATTTTGTTATAATTTATGATTTTTAAAATTATTTATGTTCTAAAAATTCTCCCCAACCATATTGCATTCAAATGCTCATCTTTTAAAATTTCAAGCGTTAAATCCTTTTACTTGGTTTTTTGCAAAATTGTACATTTAAATCCATACATTTGAGTTAATTAAATGTCCTAATTTAAACTATTCAAAATAAAATCAATTAAGTACCATTCATTCTTTTATCTATTAAATCACGAATAGTACACTACAACAAAAATACCCTATTACAACGTCCTTTTTACAACGGGCATATTATGCCCGTTGTAATAGACGGCTATTACAACGGTCGTTTTAGGACCGTTGTAATAGATGCTCTGTCCAACGTCCTTCGTACAACTTGCATTATTTGCCCGTTGTAATAGAGAGATATTATAATGGTCAACATCTGCCCGTTGTAATGGAAGTATATTTTACAACATTCAACAAATGCCCGTTGTAATAGATCAACTACGAAATTAGGGCACTTCTTTCCCCAGTTATCACGTGGTTTATCGACAACGAAATTAGGGCCCGTTGTAACAAAGGACCTATGTAAATTTTTAACTTTTTATCTAGTTTATCGACTACGTATTTCATTTTCCAGACTACGAAATTAGGGCACTTCTCTCTCCACGCAAACGAAATTTATCTTCTCTCCACTTCGCGAAATTAGGGCACTAGGGCACTACGTATTTTATCTTCTCTCCACTTCGCAATCGCAGAAATCAAGGAATTCAGGATAGTTGAAGAGCGAATAGGTTTGTGCTTTTCGTATCTATGGTTTGTGCTTTTCGTATCTGTTTGATGATTGCATCTAGGGTTTTGATTATGTGTGATTTAGGTGTTCTATCCGTTGATTTTCTATCATGCATTCGTTTGATATTTAGTTCCTTAATGATGATTGTTGTGATGTCAAACTCATCTGTTGATTTTTTGCTGGTGTTGTTGGGAAGCAAACGCATAAGTCTGTTTTGCCTTTTGTTGAGAAGCAAACGCATAAGCATTCACTAGTTTTTCTCTTTTGCTCACACAGAAGTATCTTCTGAATAGTTTCACTATCCCTCCTGCTTGTAATATTTTTGCTCCTAAGCTCAGTTTTCCTTTTATCGTTTCAGATATACTTGGGGCTAATGTAACTGCAAAAGTTGAGAACACCTGTAAGCTCTTGCATTTTTTTAGTACAATTGTTATTATATATTATTATTAGTCATATACACTTACCATGGTCTCGGATTCCTTAGGCATAGCTATCTGCCTTCTGACTAAACTAGTTCATCCAGTTGATAGCTAAATCCTTTTTATCTGCACACTTGAAATATAGTATTAAAATGCTGATTTATATAGCCATGCTGTAACATGATATTAAGGGCAGGAATTTACCTCGTTTGCACGAAGAACGTTCTAATGAAGAGGAGTGGAGAAATTTCTCCGTTGCACTAGCGACAGGTATTCCGATAACTTGACAATTGCTTTCAGTCTTCATTTTGGAACTTTTATTTCATTGTTCTGTATTAGGAAATGAGAGATTTCAATGCTACTTATATTATGAAGCAAAAAATAAAGGTTGGTGGGGTACATACAAATCTATAGCGATTGAATGAATCACCAGTGTATGCTTTAGCGTCCCCATCTGCTCATATGGGACTAAAAAAAGATAAAATGTTGTATTTTTATCAACAATGTTAAGGAAAGATATAAAGTTGCAACTTCTGGTTTAAAGCCTGCTTTTTTGAACATCTTTTAAATATATATAATTCATCAAATCTGAAAAAAATTCTAAAAAACCATCGATTTAAAATCAATTTGTTCATATAAGGTCATTGCATATGTAGTACTTGATGGATATGGAGAATGAAATTATGGTTAATGTAAAGAAGGAAATATTTTACTACCATTTGACATAACAATTAATATAAAAACACCATAACTGTATGAAGTTAGAACATATAAAGGGGACAAAAGCTTATATGGATGTGGTATGTCTTGTGTAGCACCATTGATAATTGACATCATTTTCAAATTTATGAACTTATAACATGTATACAATCAACAGCGCTGAATTATGACATGCTTATTAGGATAAGAAAGCTTTTTGAGCTGCAATGAAATCTAACTGGCCCTTGCTTGGCTGTAAAGAGATATACAGCAAATAAGAGATACAAATCAAATCAAATTCAGAACATTATTAAAGTGTAGTCTAATGTACTTTATTTATACTACTTGGGAGCAGCCACAAACACAGATTATCAATAAAAGTGATATGAACAATCAAGTTTTCTCCTTTCTATCGAATCAGGATACAGAAAAAAAGAGGACAATATTATCGTGTGGGGATTAAATGATGTCATTTGGTACCGACTATTATGACAATACCACATTAAGATGACACCATCAGCGATCAGGGATCAAGTAAATGTCATCTGGTGGTAATACCACATTATTACTGCATTGCTGTATCTTGCGGTTTTCACAAATTATGGTTTGATCCATATTAAAAAAAAATCTTGCTAATGCCACCCAGAAAAGTGTTTTTGGTTACCACCAAAATATTGCTATATATCAAATTTTTTATATGCTACTTACCACTAAATTCAATTTTTTTAACCCAGTCCAAAATGGCCACGTGCCTTTGTTTACCACGACATTTTTATTGTTGTACGACAATTCAACTGCTGTTACTCAACATTCATTAACGGCCTTGCGCTGCCATGGGGTAATTCTATAGACGAACGGTAAATTGAATGTTTGAGTGCCTATTTGATAAAACAAAATAATGTATCATTATACCAAACATGTAAATAAATTTTCCATTGTGACTAGCAGTTATGAATGTCAGTGATTTTATAGGTGTCATTAGTAATTAAAAAATAAAACATCAACTTTATAGTTTTCTAAAACAACGTAAACCAAATATAGTTTTTATATTAATAAAATTACTCAAAATTATGTTTAATTTGATTTTATAATTTTTACTCGGTCATTTTATTTTTAATGTATTGTGAATGTCCAATATGGAGTTAAATTCAAGGTTCAAGATTCCGGTTGAAACTTCGAGATTCTGGCCATGTCGTTCCTGTTTCGACCGGTATCGGAACGAAATATAACTAAGAACCTGGTTTCGACCATGAAAGTAAAAAACATAAGCTCATATAGAGGAAGAAAAATGATGATCAGAAAGGAAAATGAGAAAGCGAAATGGAAAACTGAAATTGATATAAGATATTGTGAAAAAATGAAAAGATGTAGCAAGCAATAGAAAATCAAAAGAAACTAGATGAACTTTCAAATCAGATTTAGTAGTTACTCTCCTTAGATTCAAAATTGATGAACGAATACGTGTATTCTTCTTTCTTCATTTCAAGCCTTAACCCTAGTTTTCCTCTTCTTTCCTATTGGCGGCTGAAAGTTAAAAGGTATAATGGGTTATTAGTAAGAAGACCAAGGTAGGTATAATTTATTGCTTTAATTTTAAATGAAATAACTTAATAGCATACTTGGGCCTGCTTATGATATCCAATACAAAAGTATTTTCTTGGGCTGCGTTCTTATTCTTATGAGCTGATGTAAGATTGTGTGTATAATTTAGTATTGTATTTGATATGTTTTGTATATTTTTTCAGTGAAACTTGTATTGTGTCTGTAATGGTAAGGATGATATATCACTTTATATTAGTATGAACTTATTTACTTAACGAAAAGTATAGGAATTTCAAAACCAGAAATATAGCGGAATATTTAAAATTTTCAAAATGGAACCGAAAATTTAAAATTTTATACGGACCGAAATGGAAATAGAAAACGAAATTTTGAACCTTGGTTAAATTTACTCAAACACTATTATATGCAATTAATTGTCAATCTGAATCCAAAGTTAGAATTTCAATCCTATTCAATAGCTCGCTTACAATCATGTCCTCACATTGCAATATTCAGACTGAGAAGTGTCAAATTTCAAATGGAAAATGAGAGAATTAGAGGGAAACATAGATATAAATAGAGGGGTCTAGTGCTTCTAAGTTTAACTCTAAGTATTCAAGTTTTTGTTTTCTGCCATGTAAATGACTGATTGAGCAATTTATGGTTGGTAAAAGATGCAAAGAGATATTAATTCACAATAAGTGAAAAACTTACCATCATTAAATTTATTTTTGTCATTTAATAATTCATTTTTAACTCGTTATTTTTTAAAAGTGAGTTTTTTTATTTCCGTCCTCTTGGAAGTTGGAAATTCCCTAAACGCATTTCACAGGCAAACTTTGATTTCATCTCTTTAAAGTTGATGCACAAATATCCTATCGCTTCCGTATTATTCGGCCACGGGAATGGGACAAGAATACAAAGGCCTTGCCTTCCCGTCCATCATGCACATCATTTCAGTGCATTCCTTGGTCTTTCGGAGCACGTCACCGCGTTTGAAAACATCTTTTACACTTAATACCACCCTTGAAAAAAATACATGTCCCTACACCTTTCCTCTTGTTGAAGAAAATAATTTCAGACAAAAAATTCTTTCATTCGAGGTGTACATGAATTTATAGGTTCTGAGAACCTTAATGAATTCATTAATATATATATATATATATATATTATTTCATGTGCACTATTCTTCGTTGTAAATTTCACTATATATTACTGGAAACTGATCGAATACAACAAGAATGAAATTAAATACGGTAACATGATTGGAAACAGATGATCACCCACAAGCCGTAGGATTTCATTAAATATAGGACTAGTAGTCTAAAAAAATGTTGTAGCCTTCAAGATTAAAAAAGATGGGTGCAATAAATCATGTTTCTCTACTATATTTACATCAAGAAACAACTAAGTTGCATTGCTGCTCACTATGGTTCAGAAATCACTCTTTGCAGACACTTCAAAGATCTCTGATAACTTACAAACCCCATAAACCAAAACTCGAAATCATCCACTGTAACAATCTGAACATACTTCTGCTTTGGTTTGTTTGCATTCTCAGTTGGAGTAACTCTTTGAATCTTACTCAGTGGAATCTACACTTTGTAAGGAACTCTTGTTATTTCACCTTTAGGCGAAGTATATGTAAGAGGGCGATCACCTGTGAATGCTATATTTTCAGTTGATATAAACAGAAGTCCAGCTATTGGAGCTAACGTAGTTGACAAATAGCATTGAAAAGCATTCACTAGTTTTTCCATTTTGTTCATACAGAAGTATCTTCTGAATATTTTCTCTATTCCTCCTGCTTGTAAAATTTTTGCTCCTAATCTCAGTTTTCCTTTTACCATTTCAGATATTTTTGGTGCTAATGTAACTACAAAAGTTGAATATTACTGTAAGCTCTTACATAATTATGTGCAAATCATTTATATTTTATACACACTTACCATGATCTAAGCTCTTACATAATTATGTGCAAATCATTTATAGTATCCTTGGGCATAGTTATCTGCTTTCTTGCTAAACTTGTTCATCCAGTTGACTACTGAAACCTTTTTATCTGCACATACAATGCAGTATTATGTTGTAATACTGACATATAACCATACTATGACATGATATAAAGGGCAGAAATTTACTGTGTTTGTATATAGAACATTCTAATAAAGGGGGTGAAGAAATTTACCAGTTGTACTAGCGATAGGTATTCTGATAACCTGACAATTGTTTTTAGTCTTCATTTTGGACCTTGTGTGTAACAACCCGCATATTTACCGATTTTATATTTAAATATTTTATCGTTAGTCGGATTTTAGTCCGAAAAGCTACTTTTTGCATACGGTCAAATTAGGACTCGAGACCACCTCCATTGAGTTCAAAGCGACGTTTGCGATCTTTTTGAGTGTATACTTCGATATGTTTGGAGATAGTGAAAT
This sequence comes from Allium fistulosum, assembly GCA_030737815.1. NCBI lineage: Eukaryota > Viridiplantae > Streptophyta > Magnoliopsida > Asparagales > Amaryllidaceae > Allium > Allium fistulosum. The sequence continues at coordinate 1,279,763,081 of CM060905.1, forward strand.
TTTCGTCACTTTTTGCTTTGAGCTTTTGGTTTGGGCTGAACCACTTCTAAGTTAGTCCCAACCCCCTCTCCTCTTCATTAATTCCTTCTTCATTTTCCTAACACTTAAAGCTTCTTCAAAAATGGTGGAGGGAATGTGTAACGACCCGACTTCCTATGCCCAGAAAGTCGCATCATTATGAAGAAAGAAAGGGGTAGAAAATAGAAAAGAAGAGAAGAAAGAAAGAAACAACAACAACGATCTCACAGCGGAACGAATAAATTATATTAATAACATAAACTATTACATAGTATACAACAATTTACAGAGTTTACACAACTATACAACACATACTAGACAGTTATAAACATCTGTCTAGATATTACAACTCAATACAATACAAGACTCTAACACAGATCTCAACACAGCGGAATACTATATCTACGAACGCCGAAGCCTCCTGCTCCATTACTCCTCCAGAATATTCGTCAAAGCTAAACCTGAATCCCTTGACTACTCAATACAATATTGAGTACCCAAGAGTTTAATAAAACAGAAAATAAACACTTGGGTCAGACATGGGTCTGGTGTGAGTAAACGGTTTAAATTGCTTAACTTTGAAAACCTTTGAAAACAAAAGTATCACGTAAGACTCCCCACACATAAACATGGGTAAGTTTTTACCTTACGCTAACTAAAACATTTGATAGGAAATCCAGTTATATTATAATAGGGTCTAGGGTTTCCAAGTAAAATACAGAAATAGCTGAAATGCTTACATCTCACATTTCAACATAATTGGGCACAACTAATACGTACGGCACTTATTGGAGTTTGGATTCCATACAATGGCAGGGCTACTGGGGTACCGCCCGTCACAGTACGTGGCCTAGATCACCGTACCGAGGAGTACGCCCGCTCCCCTGCAACACAAAGCCGGAACCATCCCTTACTGGATAATTCCGAACAAGACAATCCCGTAGTTGGCGCGACCAACCACACACTAAGCCGAATAAAAGAAAAGGGACCTCTAGACAGGGATCTATCTTGCTCTCAGTGGGTGCTACCCACGAAACCTTGCTGCACCTCCCCTGTTTTAGCCATTCCCAGTTGATGAGGCTTGAGGTTACGATTACCTTTAATCAGAACATATCACTTAGAATGCTCATCGTCCGCCTGACGATGTGCTGAAAGCATTCAATCCATACAAGTTCGTTCCGGGTTCGAACGAAACCGAAGGCATTATCTCGTTACACTCGTTTTGGAATCACCCTCAGAGTTAACGACAATAACCCTTGCACTCTGAATCTTCATCTTCACTTGAGATTCACGACCTATCGTTAATTTGGATCGATGTGGTATTCGGGTCTCCAGACCTGGAATACCGGTATACGGAAACCCGATCCCGGTCTCATCGAAATCCAAAACGTATCTTTTAAGGCCAAGTTGTTTAAAGGTTTAAACATCTTATATTCAGGATGATATAAACAGATAGATAAATCACATTATCACAGATACTTTATATCAAACATTCATCTCACAAAGCAGCATATCACATATATCAGAGATATCCAAATCATCCAATATCATCCAATCACCCAATATCAATCATCCAATATTAACCAATCATCTAAACAGAATTGATTAACTCCATATCAATTTAATTACTTGGATTATCAAAATCCTACTTACTATCATTAATTAATTACAAATTAATTAACTAATCATCTCCTAATGATCTTCTTTTAATTAATCTCCTTGATTAATTATTTTAATTACATTCAAGTAATTATCCTTAAACCATATACAGTAATTAACCTTTAATTACTATTATTAAATTACAATACTTAATGATTCTTCATTTACTTCCATAATTAATTAATTAATTATTTGCATTAATCCTCAATTAATTATAATTAATTAATCATACTTTAATTAATCACTTTTATTAATCAACCTTGATTAATTAATAACCCTCTAATTATTTCATTAATTAATTACCTTCTAGTTAATTAAATAATTAATCTTTAATTAACTACATTCCTTAATTAATTATAAACAGTAATTAACCATCTTGTAATTACTTAACCTTAATTAATTTCTTCTTAATTAATTATATTAACCTTGATTAATTAATCTAATTAATTAATCTTTAATTACTTCATTAAGTAATTATTAATCAATTTAAATTAACAAATAATTCTTAATTAATTACTTTATTAATTAATTACTTTTTGATTAATTACACTTAGTAATTAATCTTAAATTAAACACATTTAATTAATCACATTAATTAATTAACTAAAATAATTAAGTAATTAACTCTTAATTACTTACATAAGTAATTATCTTTTAATTACTTCATTAAATGATCTCTCTTAACTAATTACCTTAACAAGTAATTAATTCTATCATTAATAATTCTTAATTCTTTAATAAATTAATTACTTTATAATTAATTAACTTTAAAACAATTATATTAATCAATTATTATCCATTAATTACTTCCATCTAATTACTCCCATGAGTAATTTCCACTAATTACTTCCATAAGTAATTACCTTCTCAATTACATTCAATTTTTAACCATTTATTACTTCATTAGGTATTATACTTAATTAATCCATAATTAAGTGATTTAAAAATTTAATAAATAATTAACTAATTATTTAAAATTAATTAAACAATTAATTAATTAACATCTTATATTTTAAAATCCTTAATTAAATAAGAAAACCATTTATTTTAATTAATCTCTACTTATTAACAAATCATATTTAAATTAAGTATTCTTAAATTCATATCAATACTAATTAATAACTTGCCTACTTTAATTATACTTAAAACTTGGTTTTACTTTGTTTTTAAAACTTAGGAACATTACCTTTGAAACAAAGATATCTTTAAACTTTGAAACTTCGCAAATTAATTATACTTAATTAATCAAAATCTATAATTAATTACTTGAAAAAAAACTGACATTACTACTTTAAGTTTAAAACAGTTGCAACACCAAAATTCCCGAGTCAAACTCGCTTCCTTCCCAGGTCACTTGCGAGGAACTCACGCACGTCCCTTGCTTCGAGTCGAACCACAAATTCCACGAGACCTTCCCGAGCAAATCATCATCTTCTCAAAAACATCGAAACACCAGACATTCAAACTTGTACACGTGCACGTGGTGCACTTGCACCAGCGCCTCCGACCACAGATGATCGTCGTGATACTCCTCTCCGACTCCACGAACCCACGCGATCACTACTCCCCACCCAGATCGTACGTATCTTCCCCAAATTAAAATCGAGCAAAACGAGCTCTTCTCTGGAACCAACCGAATCATCAAATTCCTCTCGTGCCGCCGCCTACGACAACGAGGAACCTCGCCGCCACGTCCAGACCTTCATCACGAAACCATGCTTCGTTTTCCCCCATCGCGATCGATTCCGGTCCCTTATCCACGTTGAAACTGCTTCGACAACCCAGACGATTAAAACACCACTTAAAACCCTAGTTTGTTTGAATTCAAACAATTTAGACATTGGAAAAAATTCGATTGTATTTTTCCTATCTCCCCCTATCTACTAGCAAGCTTCGACCAAAGTTACAGCTCCGATCAACACGTCGATCAACGGAAAATCGTCAAAAACCCCAACTCGAATAAACCCCAAATTCCCACAATCCATCAAATTAAAAATCATGAAACATATATTAAAAATCATGATATGGATTCACTAACCAGATTATAAAATCAGATATATAAATTTCCATATTTGATATTTACCCTTTTTCTGATTTTTACTGTAAATTTTAAATTTACAGTATATTTAACCAATAAAATAACCTGAAATTATTTTTATAAACAAGAACTCATTGTTATTAACAATTTGTTTCAGCAACCAAAGTCAAATATTGATTGTTCGAGAAGATAGGAAAGTTTTGATGATGATGATTGAGTCTGTTACAAATACAGAGCACCATATAAACACATACAGTCACATACTTAAAAAAAAACAAGCAAGTTTTTATACATATATCCAGATAAATGAGCATGCAAATCATATCATAACTTTATCACACAAAATCATCACATGCAATCATCTAAAAACTGTTTTTAAATAAGAGTTTACTCACCAGTTTAGTTGAGACAGAGGACAGAGAATAGAAGCTGTTTCCAGGCTTGCATGTTCAGATTTTTGAACTTCTTTTGTTTGGTTGAATTTAAACTTTGTTGTTTGATTTATTTCCTCTAATTGCATGTCTTCAGTTTGATTGAAGAATTTGAAATTGCTAATTAAATTTGCCTCCATCTTCTTTAAGTTATATTTGAATTCCAGATTCCATTTCTTCTTTGATTCCAGGTTTCCAGATTTTTGCTTTGCTTTAAATTTTGCTTTCCAGATTTTTGGTTTCAGATTTGATTTGTTTTTAGGTTTTAGTTAAGAAAAGAGAAGAAAGAGTTTAGGCAGGAAACGATTTTGAACTAAAAATGAAAACCAGATTTCTCTCTAAACTACATAATTTATAAATTAAATTTTTAAATAAAAATAGTGTTGCCACTTGTTAAATTGCATGAATATACAAATGTTAATATGTGTTTCTATGAATTACAAATGTTATTACCATGTGTTAAGATATTAACACATGTCCTAAGTAATTTAAATTTTTATTTAATTCAAATGTTAATATAACTTACATACTTAAATTTTCTTAATTTACATATGTGTATATATAAATTATTTTTAAAAGAAATTATTCTAAAACTAATTATAATTCAAATATATCTTATACATGTATTTTAAAAATTTAAACATTTAACTTTATACATTTATAACCATTTTGATTTGAGTATTTTAAAAGAAGACAAAACAAAGCTTGTTTAAATCTTTTGTAAACAATTTCATTTAAAATAAACAATTATCTTATATTTTGAAAAAAAAAATTGAATTAATCTAAACTAACCTTTGAAAAATATAAATTTTAAAACAAAGCTTTAAATTACAATTCATACATATATATATTATCAATAGATTAAAATAAATTTCAAACAATATCAAATTATAACATATACATACTATATATATTACAATTTAAAAATTCATCTTTAATTTAAAACAAAAGATATTTCCATTCCCAATATCATATATATATATATATATATTAAATAGATTTAAAACTTTATTATCTTTGAAAATAAATCTTATCAATATTTTCCAGATTAAATATTTATTAACCTTTAAAGATTAAATTACCAATTTAAACTAAAATTATAAAGGAAAATTATCAATTCAATTGAATTATCAATACAGATTATTAAATTTATACTGCCCAAAAACCCGGGATATCACATTCCTCCCCCCTTAAAATAATTTCGTCCCCGAAATTAAAAGCAAAGTTAATTTAATAATCCAGCAAAGATTTTTAATTTAGCAACCACATACTTATCATCCAATTCCAACAATCAAAGCAACCAATCAAACAATCTAATCTAACTAACTATTCTGATATAAATCAGGATAGACTTCATAATACTATCTCGAGTTTCCCCGAGTATAAATCACTGGGAGACTCGCTCTCCAGAAGCTAAACAATCTACACACCATAATCCAGAGCTCCTCTCATCTCTAGATTCACCAATTCTGAACAAAATATCAGATCACACTCAAGTCCAGCTCAACTTCCAAATCCATCTGAACTGCAGATTCCACCACCAATGATGAATAATACACGTACTCCCTCAGAGATACGTGAAATACAATGAATTCCAGCTATCCAAACTGGCCATTCAATCCTATAGACAAAGAACTACTCCTCTCGAGAACACAAGAAAATCCAAAATATTTCGGAGCTAGCTTCCAGACTTACCAAATCTTACAGTTCTATTAATCGAAGAAAACTTAAACAATTTCCAATTTCCAACTCCGAATTCCAATCTCTGACTCATATCTGCATAACTCACCAGACGATCCTGAGCTATCTCAACTCTTTCTGATCAGCTTAACTCTCGCTGATGTTCCTGAAACAAATCTGAACCAAGAATAAAAATGATCTTTAGATCCTATCAACAAGATGATCCTTCCAAAATCAGCTAAAATCCAAACTTGAAAACTAGAACTGACCAATCCATTTCCAAAAATTTCTGAGCTGCTACACCAACTCTCTAGGAACCATCCTACTACCAGACTAACCACCGGCATTGCTTTTGGAATCAAGTCGATACGGAACTCAAATCCAGATGCAGACAAACTTCCACTTCCTCGAATACATCCGGAAAAATCTTCAATAACCCAAGAGAACACTTAGCAATCGCAAGTCACTTTTGCGATCAACCCAATCAATTTCCAAAGAAAACTGTTCTCTCTTAACAAATCAGAACAGCCCATACTTATCTATCCAATCCATCGAAGAAATGGATCCACTCTGCTGCTTCTGAACTTCACCTTCAGAAAAACTGCTCAGCCAGAAAACTTCCTACCAACACACAGAACACTCCGAGCTGCACTGCTGCCACAGATGCCAAAGACTTCTTGAGAAACTCGAACTCCAAACCAAACAGAAACACCATGCTGAACTCAGCCCCAACACCGAAGCAGTCATACTTCCTTAAACTTGTTCCAAAGAAAACATCTTCGGGAACATCCATAGTCACTGCATCTCCTCACACAGCTACTTCTTCCAGAAGTTATCAAGATACCATCACTTGCTTCAGCTCATCCAATAGATCTAACTCTATTTATCCAACTTCAAAGACAAACTCCGAACCTTAACAGGTTTCCTTCAGAGATTATGAAATCCTTACACAACTGTAAAGTTCACTCGAGACGGTATTAGGTTTACAGTCTCGATATATACTTCCAACCTCAAACATTCAAACTCCAACTATTGGTAATTGTGTTACACACACTACCACTTTATCTACCTTTATAACTATATTGGAAAACCCGAACAGGTAACCCAATAAATAGGTAGAAATACATAAATATATATATTTAAAATGATATATTTTTTTTTATATAGAAATTATTTCTGGGTAAAATTATTTCATCTACCTCTTTAAAACAATATTGTGTCCGTTGGCCTGGTTCAAGTGTTTAGAGATCCCTATCAATAACGTTAGCTACTCGTATTGACCAGAATCCATATACCACTCAACCGATCAATTAACACAATATAAAACCATTTTTATATAACTAACAATTACGCGCTCTCAAGATAGACACCACTTCAGAGCCTAGGTATTCACTCAACCTACCGCTCTGATACCATATGTAACGACCCGACTTCCTATGCCCAGAAAGTCGTATCATGAATTAAGAAAGAAAGGGATAGAAGAAGAAAAGATAGAAAAGAAGAAAGAACAACACATCAGAATCTCACAGCGGAACGAATAAATTATATTAATAACATAAACTATTACATAGTATACAACAATTTACAGAGTTTACACAACTATACAACACATACTAGACAGTTATAAACATCTGTCTAGATATTACAACTCAATACAATACAAGACTCTAACACAGATCTCAACACAGCGGAATACTATATCTACGAACGCCGAAGCCTCCTGCTCCATTACTCCTCCAGAATATTCGTCAAAGCTAAACCTGAATCCCTTGACTACTCAATACAATATTGAGTATCCAAGAGTTTAATAAAACAGAAAATAAACACTTGGGTCAGACATGGGTCTGGTGTGAGTAAACGGTTTAAATTGCTTAACTTTGAAAACCTTTGAAAACAAAAGTATCACGTAAGACTCCCCACACATAAACATGGGTAAGTTTTTACCTTACGCTAACTAAAACATTTGATAGGAAATCCAGTTATATTATAATAGGGTCTAGGGTTTCCAAGTAAAATACAGAAATAGCTGAAATGCTTACATCTCACATTTCAACATAATTGGGCACAACTAATACGTACGGCACTTATTGGAGTTTGGATTCCATACAATGGCAGGGCTACTGGGGTACCGCCCGTCACAGTACGTGGCCTAGATCACCGTACCGAGGAGTACGCCCGCTCCCCTGCAACACAAAGCCGGAACCATCCCTTACTGGATAATTCCGAACAAGACAATCCCGTAGTTGGCGCGACCAACCACACACTAAGCCGAATAAAAGAAAAGGGACCTCTAGACAGGGATCTATCTTGCTCTCAGTGGGTGCTACCCACGAAACCTTGCTGCACCTCCCCTGTTTTAGCCATTCCCAGTTGATGAGGCTTGAGGTTACGATTACCTTTAATCAGAACATATCACTTAGAATGCTCATCGTCCGCCTGACGATGTGCTGAAAGCATTCAATCCATACAAGTTCGTTCCGGGTTCGAACGAAACCGAAGGCATTATCTCGTTACACTCGTTTTGGAATCACCCTCAGAGTTAACGACAATAACCCTTGCACTCTGAATCTTCATCTTCACTTGAGATTCACGACCTATCGTTAATTTGGATCGATGTGGTATTCGGGTCTCCAGACCTGGAATACCGGTATACGGAAACCCGATCCCGGTCTCATCGAAATCCAAAACGTATCTTTTAAGGCCAAGTTGTTTAAAGGTTTAAACATCTTATATTCAGGATGATATAAACAGATAGATAAATCACATTATCACAGATACTTTATATCAAACATTCATCTCACAAAGCAGCATATCACATATATCAGAGATATCCAAATCATCCAATATCATCCAATCACCCAATATCAATCATCCAATATTAACCAATCATCTAAACAGAATTGATTAACTCCATATCAATTTAATTACTTGGATTATCAAAATCCTACTTACTATCATTAATTAATTACAAATTAATTAACTAATCATCTCCTAATGATCTTCTTTTAATTAATCTCCTTGATTAATTATTTTAATTACATTCAAGTAATTATCCTTAAACCATATACAGTAATTAACCTTTAATTACTATTATTAAATTACAATACTTAATGATTCTTCATTTACTTCCATAATTAATTAATTAATTATTTGCATTAATCCTCAATTAATTATAATTAATTAATCATACTTTAATTAATCACTTTTATTAATCAACCTTGATTAATTAATAACCCTCTAATTATTTCATTAATTAATTACCTTCTAGTTAATTAAATAATTAATCTTTAATTAACTACATTCCTTAATTAATTATAAACAGTAATTAACCATCTTGTAATTACTTAACCTTAATTAATTTCTTCTTAATTAATTATATTAACCTTGATTAATTAATCTAATTAATTAATCTTTAATTACTTCATTAAGTAATTATTAATCAATTTAAATTAACAAATAATTCTTAATTAATTACTTTATTAATTAATTACTTTTTGATTAATTACACTTAGTAATTAATCTTAAATTAAACACATTTAATTAATCACATTAATTAATTAACTAAAATAATTAAGTAATTAACTCTTAATTACTTACATAAGTAATTATCTTTTAATTACTTCATTAAATGATCTCTCTTAACTAATTACCTTAACAAGTAATTAATTCTATCATTAATAATTCTTAATTCTTTAATAAATTAATTACTTTATAATTAATTAACTTTAAAACAATTATATTAATCAATTATTATCCATTAATTACTTCCATCTAATTACTCCCATGAGTAATTTCCACTAATTACTTCCATAAGTAATTACCTTCTCAATTACATTCAATTTTTAACCATTTATTACTTCATTAGGTATTATACTTAATTAATCCATAATTAAGTGATTTAAAAATTTAATAAATAATTAACTAATTATTTAAAATTAATTAAACAATTAATTAATTAACATCTTATATTTTAAAATCCTTAATTAAATAAGAAAACCATTTATTTTAATTAATCTCTACTTATTAACAAATCATATTTAAATTAAGTATTCTTAAATTCATATCAATACTAATTAATAACTTGCCTACTTTAATTATACTTAAAACTTGGTTTTACTTTGTTTTTAAAACTTAGGAACATTACCTTTGAAACAAAGATATCTTTAAACTTTGAAACTTCGCAAATTAATTATACTTAATTAATCAAAATCTATAATTAATTACTTGAAAAAAAACTGACATTACTACTTTAAGTTTAAAACAGTTGCAACACCAAAATTCCCGAGTCAAACTCGCTTCCTTCCCAGGTCACTTGCGAGGAACTCACGCACGTCCCTTGCTTCGAGTCGAACCACAAATTCCACGAGACCTTCCCGAGCAAATCATCATCTTCTCAAAAACATCGAAACACCAGACATTCAAACTTGTACACGTGCACGTGGTGCACTTGCACCAGCGCCTCCGACCACAGATGATCGTCGTGATACTCCTCTCCGACTCCACGAACCCACGCGATCACTACTCCCCACCCAGATCGTACGTATCTTCCCCAAATTAAAATCGAGCAAAACGAGCTCTTCTCTGGAACCAACCGAATCATCAAATTCCTCTCGTGCCGCCGCCTACGACAACGAGGAACCTCGCCGCCACGTCCAGACCTTCATCACGAAACCATGCTTCGTTTTCCCCCATCGCGATCGATTCCGGTCCCTTATCCACGTTGAAACTGCTTCGACAACCCAGACGATTAAAACACCACTTAAAACCCTAGTTTGTTTGAATTCAAACAATTTAGACATTGGAAAAAATTCGATTGTATTTTTCCTATCTCCCCCTATCTACTAGCAAGCTTCGACCAAAGTTACAGCTCCGATCAACACGTCGATCAACGGAAAATCGTCAAAAACCCCAACTCGAATAAACCCCAAATTCCCACAATCCATCAAATTAAAAATCATGAAACATATATTAAAAATCATGATATGGATTCACTAACCAGATTATAAAATCAGATATATAAATTTCCATATTTGATATTTACCCTTTTTCTGATTTTTACTGTAAATTTTAAATTTACAGTATATTTAACCAATAAAATAACCTGAAATTATTTTTATAAACAAGAACTCATTGTTATTAACAATTTGTTTCAGCAACCAAAGTCAAATATTGATTGTTCGAGAAGATAGGAAAGTTTTGATGATGATGATTGAGTCTGTTACAAATACAGAGCACCATATAAACACATACAGTCACATACTTAAAAAAAAACAAGCAAGTTTTTATACATATATCCAGATAAATGAGCATGCAAATCATATCATAACTTTATCACACAAAATCATCACATGCAATCATCTAAAAACTGTTTTTAAATAAGAGTTTACTCACCAGTTTAGTTGAGACAGAGGACAGAGAATAGAAGCTGTTTCCAGGCTTGCATGTTCAGATTTTTGAACTTCTTTTGTTTGGTTGAATTTAAACTTTGTTGTTTGATTTATTTCCTCTAATTGCATGTCTTCAGTTTGATTGAAGAATTTGAAATTGCTAATTAAATTTGCCTCCATCTTCTTTAAGTTATATTTGAATTCCAGATTCCATTTCTTCTTTGATTCCAGGTTTCCAGATTTTTGCTTTGCTTTAAATTTTGCTTTCCAGATTTTTGGTTTCAGATTTGATTTGTTTTTAGGTTTTAGTTAAGAAAAGAGAAGAAAGAGTTTAGGCAGGAAACGATTTTGAACTAAAAATGAAAACCAGATTTCTCTCTAAACTACATAATTTATAAATTAAATTTTTAAATAAAAATAGTGTTGCCACTTGTTAAATTGCATGAATATACAAATGTTAATATGTGTTTCTATGAATTACAAATGTTATTACCATGTGTTAAGATATTAACACATGTCCTAAGTAATTTAAATTTTTATTTAATTCAAATGTTAATATAACTTACATACTTAAATTTTCTTAATTTACATATGTGTATATATAAATTATTTTTAAAAGAAATTATTCTAAAACTAATTATAATTCAAATATATCTTATACATGTATTTTAAAAATTTAAACATTTAACTTTATACATTTATAACCATTTTGATTTGAGTATTTTAAAAGAAGACAAAACAAAGCTTGTTTAAATCTTTTGTAAACAATTTCATTTAAAATAAACAATTATCTTATATTTTGAAAAAAAAATTGAATTAATCTAAACTAACCTTTGAAAAATATAAATTTTAAAACAAAGCTTTAAATTACAATTCATACATATATATATTATCAATAGATTAAAATAAATTTCAAACAATATCAAATTATAACATATACATACTATATATATTACAATTTAAAAATTCATCTTTAATTTAAAACAAAAGATATTTCCATTCCCAATATCATATATATATATATATATATTTTAAATAGATTTAAAACTTTATTATCTTTGAAAATAAATCTTATCAATATTTTCCAGATTAAATATTTATTAACCTTTAAAGATTAAATTACCAATTTAAACTAAAATTATAAAGGAAAATTATCAATTCAATTGAATTATCAATACAGATTATTAAATTTATACTGCCCAAAAACCCGGGATATCACAGAATGGGAAATTAAAACTCCAAAGCTCTTGTTCATTTGCAAATCCAACAACCAATTCCAAATTCAAAGTGAAGACATTAGATTCAAGCACCTTCCATTACTTTTAAGCTTCTCCACCATCAATTTTGTGAAAAGGTGAGATTTTTAATCTCACATTCTTGTCTATGACTATCTATGGTTGTTGGGTATGAATCCCTATCACTATTATATGTGCATTTGCTTTTGGTGTGGATTGAATTGGTGAAAAACCCAAAATTTTCGGGTTGTGTGCATTTTCCTGCACTTAGGTCGTTCGGCCAAAGAGGGGAGAGGTTGCACTGAAAATTTAGCCCATTCGCAATTAGGTCGCTAGCTCGGCCAGGCTTAGGTCGCTAGGCGTTAGGTCGTTCTACCTACGTTTAGCTCGCCACGAGTTAAGTCGCTCAGCCTTGTCTTGTTTAGGTCGCGAGTCTTTAGGTCGCGAGTTTTTAGTTCGCTCAGCAAAGAGTGTTCCATGTTAGGTCGCATGCCTAGCTCATTTTCTTAAGTCGCTCGGCGTTAGGTCGCGCGCATACTAGGTCGCATACCTTTTGGTCGTTTGCACCTCTAGGTCGTAGGTCGCATGACCCCAATACCATTAGGTCGCTAGACCTTATTTCTATTAGGTCGTTAGACCTTACTTCCTTTAGGTCGTTAGACCTTACTGCCTTTAGGTCGCATGACCTCATTTCCTTTAAGTCGCATACAACTTGGCTCGCACGACCCTGTTGCCTTATTAGGTCGCAACCACTAGGTCGCTCGACCTCCACCATTAGGTCGTTCGCCACTTGGGTCGAATCACCTTAAGTCGCTCGGACTTATCACTAGGTCGCTCGACATGTGCAACCTTGTTAGGTCGCTCACTACTTTAGGTCGCAACATTTCGGCCTGCTTTAACTCCTTAAGTTGCTTGCAACTTAGGTCGGCTCTGTTAGGTCGTATGCTCAGCCATCACCTTAGGTCGCTCAACCTGCTTGTAGTCTTTACCTCGGCATGCTTGGCCGCACCATCTACTCCTACTTTAATGCATTTTGAGCTGATTTCCTTGGATTTTATTCACGTCTTCGAATGTGAAGTTTAGTGGATTGATTTGTTTCTACAATCAATTTTGTGACTTGTCACTTTAAAAATATGAAGGTTTCAATACTAGTAGTAAATATCAAAACTCTTTTATCAACTCGATTTCAACACTATTTTATTACAAAACTCTTCTTCTTAAACCATTTTCCAATCTATTAGTATATACAAGCCTTTACTTCACTCGGATGAGAAATCTAATTAAACGGCTTAGTAAAACGAGTGGTATGAAACGCTTGCGTTCACTTCGTCGGTTAATTCTTGGACTTGTTCGATTGAATCTCTTGTGACAATTTTCTAGTGAAGATCTACAGTTTGTTCGTAAATATTTAAGTTAAGCAAGTGGTTATGGGACATGAAGCTAAACTCATATATTTACTAGCTTGGTGTGATTGGCACTTCTTGATGATCATGATGATCATTTTTGTGATTTAGACTAGCAATTGTGCGATGTCTCTTTGTCTACGAGGGAGACTAAACCCTGTTTGTGTGATGTTTCACCATCACATATGTGGGGTAGCGCCCCATGGTCTTCGGGCCGTTCGTGTGTCAAAAATTAATGGATTGCTTCCATGAGATAGCTTCTCATTTGTGTGATACATATGTTGGTGGGCTTTCATGCTCCCGTTCTTGTGATAGCCCCCCCCCCTTGTGATTTCTGGATTTCGTGTGCTGATTTCTGGAATTTGTGCTTCACCAATTTTCATGATTTTCATTGATATGTTTATCAATTTTTGTGCATTGGTGAATTCGTGTGTCATTACCCTTTTTGTGGATTTGGATCTTTGAGAAGATTCTTGTGATATTGATTAATCTCTTGTAGATTATCATTTACATACTTATAGTAGTATGCCATTATGGTTATTATATGTTTATGCCATATCTTTTATTCTATATCATGTCATCTGATATTTATAGCTAGACTGATCCGTTTATTATTTTCTTATGAAATAATACTCGGGTCAGACCGAGATGTTACAGGTGCTTCTGCTTGACTTCTCTTCTGGGATTACTCTGACCTTTGGCTAACTACTTAGATTAGTAGTTTTTTGTTGTATACATTTGAGATATCGACTCATTGATGTATTCTTTTGTATAGCACATGTTGCTATTCTTTTGTATTATCGTGGATCTTTCTGACCACTACTCTGATGAACACTTTCATGTGTTATATATATATATATTCATATCTTTTTCCGCCTTTGTGATATGGATGTCTGTGACTGATTTGTGTTATGTTTATTTCTGTATTTGTTTCCGAAGATTATATATAGCCACTGTGTGATAGCTTTGTGTTTGTATCGGTATGTCGGATTTCCTCCTGAAATGAAATGTATGTTTTACTATCTGACATATCGGTGCTCGCACAAAGAAGTTACACGGATGGTCGCTCCTCAACAGCCTTATTCTCCATGCTAGTCGACAGCATTACACCGTAGTGTTCTTGGCTAGCGTGGGTATAGAGGTGGGGCGTCACAGCTTGGTATCGGAGCCAAACTTTGGAACAATGTAGAATAACTTAACAAGGATCATCGTCCTAAGTCCAACTTAGGAGTCGTGCCTTAGGATTTAATTCGAGTCTTCGTACTGATTCATCCTATTTCCTTTTATGTATCCTTGTTTTATCTATCAAGATTTACTTGATATTTATTTGGAGAATAACTTTTCTTCTTTTCTCTTTCTTAAAGAAGAGAATGTCTAGACCAGGCCGTCCTAGAGCCGGACCATCTACTGTTACTCCCCACGATGGAGTTTTTATGACTGCTCAGCAGCTTCTTGATTTAGTAAAGAATGCTCAAGCAGCTGGTCCTAATCAGGAACCTACTCATCCTAAGCCTGGATTTGCACGCTTGTGCAACGATTATACCAACTTGGGTGGGAAACAATTCAAAGGATCCGAAACTATTATTGAGGTCCAGGCTTGGTTAAGAACATGCGATAGAATCTTTTCTTGCATGAATCTTATCGATCTTCACCATGTTCAGGTGGCCTCCAGTATGCTCCAAGAAAGAGCACTGGATTGGTACGAACTTCTTATTTCTGAAATTAATGAAGCTGATCTCATCTGGGAGCAATTCCGGGAATGCTTCGAACTAAAATTCATACCAGATACAGAGAAAGTGACATTGGCTCGACGTTTCATAGACCTTGTTCAAGGTGAATCCTCTGTGACAGATTATGTCGCATCCTTCGATTCACTGTCTAAATATGGGGTTGAATACATCAACACCCCATTGAAGAAGAACCAAAGATTCGTCTATGGATTAAACGAGAATCTCAAGAAGCCATTACTTCTAAAATTAGAAGTTTCTTTCGATCAACTCATTGATATCGCTCTTCGTCTTGAAGAGGCGGATCGGGAAAGTGATGTTGAAGTGGTAGGTGCTAAACCAAACTTTAACAACAAGAAAAGGCCTAATAAGTTCAAAGGTCCTTATCCCAACAAAAAGGGTAAGCAAGCAACTCCTGCTGCAAAGACATTTTCCCCTAGTGATGGGAAATGCTTCAACTGTGATGCTAAGGGCCATTTTGCAAACAAGTGTTCAAAGCCCCGCTCTTGTCGCTATTGTAAAAGTCCAGATCACCCTAAGCTTCAAAGCAAGGAGGGAAAGTTAAACGTTGCTCAAGCCCCTGGCAACACATCTCGCGGTCAAGGTATGTCTCATTCTATTCTTGATGGCATCATTATATTCATGATCAACCTATTAGAGTTCTCTTTGATACGAGTGCATCCCATTATTTTATATCAAAGGAAATTGTCGATACTTTTTCTTTAAGTGTTGATGATTTAATGACTTCTTTAAGAATTGCGAATCCGGTTGGTGGATCCGCAACTCTTAGTTTGCTTTGTAGAGATGTCGAGACTATTTTGTGTGATTTTTCTTTCCTAGCCGATTTGCATGTTATGCGTTATTTAGGCTTTGGTATGATTTTGGGAATGGATTGGCTTAACCATTATGAAGCTCATATCCTATGTCCTGAGCGGACTATTTATCTTCGACATCCTCTATCTGTTAAGCAGATTTCTATTGTTCTTAAAGATTCGTATTCTACTTCGACAGCATCTTTATATTCTCTAAATCCTCTTGATGATGACAATGATGAGGAGGAGGATGTCATTTCTCTTATTCACGTCGTTCGTGAAATTTCTGACATATTCGAGCCCGTTTTAGGTTTACCACCTAAGCGAGCAATTGAGTTCAAAATTAATCTTATACCTGGAGGTCAACCTATTACTCGTCCTCCTTATCGCATGTCTAATAAGGAGAATGAGGAGATGCGCAAACAACTATCCGAATTGGAGACAAAGCAATTTATTCGCTCTAGTTCCTCGCCTTGGGGAGCTTCAGCAATTTTCGTAAAGAAATCCGATGGTACTCTTAGGCTTTGCGTCGATTACTGCAAGCTTAATGATCTTACTATTAAGAATAAATATCCACTACCTCGGATAGATGATCTGTTCGATCAGCTTAGTGGTGCTAGAGTCTTTTCACAATTGGACTAGGCTACCGGTTTCCATCAGCTTCGTATTGCAGAGGATAGTATTCCTTTGACTTCGTTCCGTACACGTTATGGATCTTATGAATGGCTAGTTATGCCATTTGGTTTAACGAATGCTCCGGCTTATTTCGTTGACCTTATGAATCGAGTTTTCAAAGATTTCCTCGATCGGTTTGTTCTCATCTTTATTGATGATATTCTTGTGTATTCAAAAACCGAGGAGGAGCATTAAAAGCATCTTCGGATTATATTGGAAACTCTTAGGAGAAATCAGTTAAAAGCAAAATTTTCTAAATGCCACTTTTGGCAATCTTGTGACGACCCGAAATTCCGTGCTCAGAAAATCGCATCATCGATAAGAAAAGAAAGAGGTGAGAAAAGTAGAAAAGATAGAGAAGAAGAAGAAGAAACAACCACAGAATCTCAACAGCGGAACGAATAAAATATAATATATCACATAATAGATTACATAATATCATATACATCAGAGTTATCCAGATAATACAACACATACTAGACAGTTATAAACACCTGTCTAGTTAATACAACTCACACATCACAGAGATACAACACAGCGGAAATACAGAATAAACACATAGATACTGACACAGCGGAACCAATATATATCTATACGCTGAAGCCTCCTGCTCCATTGCTCCTCCACAGTTCGTCAAAGCTAACCTGAATCCCTTGGCTACCCGTAAAAATTTGGGTACCCGAGAGTTTATGGAAAACAGAAATAAACTTCGGGTCAGACATGGGTCTGGTATGAGTAAACGGTTAAAGTTGGTTAACTTTTTAAAAACCTTTGAAAACAAAAGGTATCACGTAAGACATCCCACACATAAACATGGAAATGTTTTTACCTTACGCTAACCAAAATAGTTTAATAGGAAATTCAGTGATATTATAATAGGTCTAGGGTTTTCAAGTAAAATACAGAAATAGCTGAAATGCTTACATCTCACATTTCAACATAGTTGGGCACAACTAAATCGTACGGCGCTTATTGGAGATTGGATTCCATACAATGGCTGGGCTACTGGGGTACCGCCCGTCACAGTACGTGGCCTAGATCACCGTACCGAGGAGTACGCCCGCTCCCCTGCAACACAAAGCCGGACCCGTTCCTTACTGAACAGTTCCAAATAGAATAACCCCGCAGATGGCTGCAGACCAACTGCCACTACCGAATAAAAAGGAACCTCTAGACAGGGGTATATCCTACTCTCAAGTGGGTGCTACCCACGAAGCTTTGCTGCACCTCCCCTGTTTTAGCCATTCCCGGTTGATGAGGCTTGAGGTCATGATTACCTTTATAGAACTCATCACTTAGAATGCTCATCGTCCGCCTGACGATGTTCTGAAAGCATTCGATCCATACAAGTTCGTTCCGGGTTCGAATGAAACCGAAGGCATTATCTCGTCACACTCATTTTGGAATCACCCTCAGAGTCAACGACAATAACCCTTGCATTCTGAATCACCATCTCGAATCTATAAGTACTATCACCGTCAAACTCATTACGGAATCACCCACAGAGTTATACTGACATATAGTTCTTATACCTCGAGTCTTCGCTTGCTCCATTTGAATTTCACGACCTAACGTTATTTTGGATCGATGTGGTATTCGGGTCTCCAGACCTGGAATCCCGGTATACGGAAACCCGATCCCGGTCTCATCGAAATCCAAACCGTGTCTTTTAAGGCCAAGTTGTTTTAAAGTTAAAACAATTTAATTCAATTATCTATATACACACAGATAGATAAATCACAATATAACAATAGATATAACATCATCATCATAAACAGATAATCCATATTATCTACTCAAACAGATAGTCAATATCATCATACTTAACCAAGCATCCATAACACAATAGATCTATATCTGAGATCACAATCAATCATGGAAATCAATATCATCCATCATATATAAACAAAGATTAATAATCACCTCATTTATAATTAATTTAAAATGAATTAAATTAATTACAAATCTCTAATTAATTTAAAGTAAATTAAATTAATTACTTTATCAATATTAATCTAGCTTACATAACCATTAATTAATTCCAAGTCAATTAATTAATCATTCTCTACTTTTCCATCTTAATTGACCTTCCTAGATTAATTATCTTTAATTACATTGTGTAATTATCCTTTATTTATTTTCACAAATTTATTACCTTATACCAATTATAGAAAGTAAACTTTTAATTTACTAAAATCAATTACATTACTTCTTTAATTAATTTCATAAGTGAATTCCTTCATTTATTAATTATTTCCAAATAAATCCATTTTAACTTACATCATTAATTACAATAATTAATGATCTCTAATTACATTTATTTCATTTAGTAATTTATCTTAAATTAAACAAAATGTTAATCACCTTGATTAACTCCATTCAGTAATTAACTGCCCTTAATTACTTCAATTAATAATTTAATTACTCCATAATTAATTATTCTCTAATTAATCCCTTGATTAATTTATACAAAGTAATTATACTCAAATTACTTTCATTTTTAAATCATCCAAAATTAATTACTTCCTTAAGTAATTATACTTATCACATCAACCAATGGTTATTTAAATTAATTAAACTTAATTAATTAACTTAAACAATTCATATTAAACTTAATTTATTAAAATGAGAAATTAATTTCTTAATTATTTCCATAAGTAAATTATACTTAATTTATCCATAATTGATTAAATAATCCAATTAATTATCAAGATTAATCATATTAATTTATTCTAGTTAATCACCTTCATCAATTATTAACACCTCTTAAATTACTCTTCCAAAGTAATTAAAGTTAAGATTTATTATTAATTACAATTAAATTTTATCTTTACTAACTCATAAATAAATCCTTAATTATTCAATTAATTAAGTATTAAATATAACTTAATTAATTCTTGCTTACTTTATTAACTAATAACCATAGATTAAAATTCAACTCTTATTTAATTAATGATTCTTAAATATCTATTTATTACCAATTAATTATATCAAACCTTAATTAACTAATTTAACTTTTAATTACTAAATTAATTAATCTCATCATTAATTAATCAAATTAGATAATTATTCATTTACTTAATAATTCCAAATCTATAAATCTTCATTTATTTAAGAGGTAAAGCATTTTCTTATTAATGATCAACTTCTCATTTACAAATGCCTTTGGAACATTTTACTTTTGACTCTACTTTTACATTTCATTTCAATTTTAGATTCAAGATAATTTACAACCTAACTTAGCTAAATTAAAACATTTAAATATACTTTAACATTATAAAGTTATAAAACATTTCATTTTTATAAAACTTATATTTATTTAAACTAGGAGACAAAATAATTTGAATCCTATCTTAAAATCTGGTTTAACTTAGTTTTAAACTCTATTTAAAAAATTTAAAGCTAAGCCTGACAGGCTTTGCAAACCTGGCAACACCCATAAACTAACCCGAGCCTACACTTCTTCAAACTCGAGTCACCCACGCGTTTCACAACAGTTTCCCCGAGTCCCATCCCTAATCAAATTTCTTAACTCAAGTGATAGTTTAAACAACCGTTCTATATACCCACGCAAACTCGAGACCTGCTTCGAGAAAAACCCCAAACTACTCGAGTAAAACTCAAGACTTTCACTCCTGCTCGAACCAATAACTCTCAGCCTCCACCAGTGAAACGCCGTGCACGTGCACAGCTAATTTGAGCTTCTCCGACCAAGTGCGACGACGTCCCACGCCGACGTTCATCCCCTATCACCATCACTGCCACCAGCTCCTTCCATTTCAATTCGAATTTGAAATTCGATTCCATCTGAAGCCTGGAACAAGAAAAACAGGAAACGACCAACCTGGAACAACCCCTCGACCTCGCCACCTCGTCCACTGGTGGTCACGAAATTCCAGCCACTCCTACATCAGCTCACCCCCTTCCATCCCCTTGAGCCCGGTTGAACTCGATCAACCAGAGGATGCGCGCGAGACAAAAACCCATCCCCGTTAGAAACTAGGGTTAAAAACTTCGAACACCAACCATTTCCCCCACCGTAACCATGGCCATCTACGACCAATTTTCCAGTCATCCCCATAGGCTCCTCCATCACCTCTCACAAGCCCGACCACCCTCGACCACGTGATCATCGGAAATGCTCGAAAACATGATTTCCAGACGAACCCAAATAACCCATTCAATACTACATTAAAAATTATGAACTTGATCTTAAAAATCCTAGCTTTCATCTACTATTTCAGATATATGATTGTATCAACAAATTTCCATATTTGGTTTTTAACATTTTTCAAGTTCCTCTGTGATTTCTTCTACCAGACAATGTTTCCTATTTAAAATTATTGCAAATATTTTTAAAGCCTAGTTAAGTTTAAAACAACAAACTTTGGTTTAACAACTTAAACCTAAAGAAGATTTAGGAAAGAAGAATTTGAAGATGAACTCAGTTTTAAATTCCTGGAACACTAAACAGAGGTGGTCACAAGCCTTAGCTAACATACTCACAGTTTTCAGAGGCTTAAAACCCATCATCCAAGCATATATACAAGCATACATCACATGTTTACTTCAAAAATAAGTCATATATATCAAACAAAAAGATATCTCATATTAACAGTTTTAAAGTCAGAGGCTTATCTAAGATCAGAGATGTTTTTAGTAGCATCAGATATGCACACACATACATAAGTTCACAAAGCATTGCATATACACCTACATATAGCCAAACATAATCACAGAAATTATCAGAGTATTTAAGTTTTAGTTTTAAAAGTTTACTCACCAGAATTTAAATCAGAAGCTTGTTCTTTTGAAACAGGGAGGCTTGAAAACTTGCATACATTTTTGTTGTTTTGATCTTTAAACTTGCACTGGCATTAAAACTTGAATGTGAATTAATCTGACATCTTGTTATAGTGGAGATGTTCTCATCTTTGATTCAAACTGACATGCTTATGCTTTCTATTTGATTTCAGGTTTGTATTTTGTTTAAGCTTTTAAAACTGGAATTGTAAAAATGTGGTATACGAAATAAAAATGAAGCAAGGTTGATAAATAAACAAGTAAAGAGAATTATTTATTACAAGTACACAACAATCAGAGATTTTTATTTTGCTTTGTGGCTGAAAACATTTCGAACATACCTTGTTTTGATGCTAGGATAAAAAGCATTAAATGCCAATGTACTATATGTCTCAACCTTATCTTCTTTTAGTACATAGATATTTTTAGTCTTACCTTGTTTATTCTTAGGTGCCAAGCATACTTCCCCATTTCGTATGGCATTGAATGATTTTTCTTGCCTGCACATTTTTTCTATACTCTGTTTTATACTTTGTTATAGAGCATAAATAATTTACTTTGCCTTTTACTTAAGTTTTACTTATTTCCTGGCACTAAAATGATTCCTCTCTAACCTGCAAATATATTTTACTAGCCTTACTATCTTGTACCTAAGTGATTTTCAAGCCTGCAAATATGCTTCTAAAGATTACATAATATTTT
Source organism: Allium fistulosum (assembly GCA_030737815.1). Classification (NCBI taxonomy): domain Eukaryota; kingdom Viridiplantae; phylum Streptophyta; class Magnoliopsida; order Asparagales; family Amaryllidaceae; genus Allium; species Allium fistulosum. The sequence goes on from CM060905.1 coordinate 1,279,785,651, forward strand.
ACTTAAGCTTTACTTTGCTATTTGCTTTGCATTTGTTTACTTGCTTTGCTTCTAAACTTACCTGCATATCCTATTTATTTATTACTCTTTTATTTTACAGTTTATACTATTAAATACTACATTTATTTACTTATTTATTATTTTATTTCATACATTTGATTTATACTTAAGTTTTACTATAAAAATTGATATGGTTATGGTTATGTTAGCTTGTTAATTTATCTCTATCTCCTAGCATAAATGTATTTATTTTTAATTTCTAACATGAAGGTATTTACATTTTAAAAGATAAACAATCAATATATAATTCCCCATTATCATTTTATTTTATAATTACTTTAAATATTAACAAGGTATATTTTATCATCTATAATCTATAATTATTATATTTATTTTAGGGATTTACATAAATTTTAAAACCATAATTCCTTTTCAAAATATATATAACAATTTTCATTTATAATAAAAATCTACTTATATAGACATTATATTATAAATAAAGCTCATTATCAAATTAAAATAATTTATAAAAGAATTCATCACTTAATTACTAATTTTATCAAGCTATACTTTAAAAAGAACAACAAACCTTTTATTTAATTTAAATCTAAGCTAAAATCATTTAGACAATTTTAACTTTTAATCTTGAGTATATTTTAAAGCCAAATGGTTATTTATTAAATATTGAATTTAAATCAAATCTAAAACAGACATTGACTATTTACAATATATACAAATATATATATATATATAAATAAATAAATAGAAAACAATTTATTAGCCTTTAAAAGATAATTTATCAGTTAAATATACATTTAAAAGAAAATTATTAAATCAATTCATATCTTATTAACAAAGATATACCAAATCAATTTAATATTTAATATAGATTATTAAATTGATATTGTTTGAAATTCCGGGATATCACATTCCTCCCCTCTTAAAAGAATTTCGTCCCCGAAATTTAAAACAAAGGTAATTTAATAATCTCATTAATGATTTAATTTTAAAAAAACACAAGCATATATTATCAATATATACTAACAACCATAGCAATCAATCATCCAATCAAACAAATCTAACTATCCAGACAAAATACTGGATAGAATTTCCTCGAGTTTCCCCGAGTATAAATACCGGGTTACTCGCTCTATAGAATCCAAACAATCAATACTACTAAGCTACACACAACTAGATCTACAAAACAAGATAGGATATTAGACTATAAACAAGTCTGACTCAACATCCAAAACTCCCTGAACTGCTGGTTCTACAACCAGAGATAACTCATACACGTACTCCCTCAGAGACACGTGAAACACATCGAATCCCAGTTATCCAAACTGACAATCCACTCCTGAAGATCAAACACTTATCCAAAATCAAATCTCCGATTCTTATCCACCAAAATCCTTCGGACGATCCTAGGTCTCCTATATCCTTACTGATCAGCTTATCCTTCGCTGATGCTCTCCCGAAACATCCTGAACCAAAACAATCAACAAAATGATCTTTCCAAGATCAACCAAAACTCAGAACTCCACTCTACTCCAAAATCAAAAGACAGATCTCACTGCACACATTTGGAAGAGATAAAACAGATGCTCTCCAAACTGCTTCCGCTGCACAACTCTGATCCGAGCAGATGAAAATGCTGATGACGAACACAAGCAAAGACTGGAAAACACCTTCCAAAAATATGGTTCAACAGATCCAAAAATAAAACTCAGAAGTTCCTCCAAAATCCTGAGCTGCTTCACTAAAATCTTCCTTAAAAAAAACCATCCTACTACTAAGCGGAACCATCAGTACCACTCCTGGAATCAAGTCGATACCAAACTCAATCTCCAGATGCTAACAAAACTCTGACTCCCTGAAGACATCCAGAAAAGAAAATCTCTAACAACCCAAGAGAACACTCAGACTATCACAAGTCACTTTTGCGATCAACCCAAACTAATATCCAAAGAAAAACTGTTCTCTCTTTACCAATCAGAACAGCTGATGCTAAACCAACCAACCCATCAAAGAAACGGAACCACTCTGTTGCTCCTGAATTCACTGCTAAGCTAAAAAGCTTCCTTACCAGCATACAGGACCTTCCGAACTACACTGCTGACACCAATGCCAAGGGATTCCAAATCCAAAGCTCTTCGAGAAACTCGAACCTCAAACCAAACAGAAACACTCTGCTGAACACAGCCACTACACCGAAGCAGATACACTTCTTAAAACTTGTTCCAAAGAAAACATCTTCGGAAACATCCATAGTCACCGTGTCTCATCACACAGCTACTAATCCCTGAGGTATAAAGATATCATCACTAGCTTCTGTCCAACCGACAGATCCAAACTCTAGCTCATCCAACTTACACTTCGAAGATGAACTCCAAACCTTAACAGGTTACCTTCAGACATCGATGAAATCCTTACATCAACAAAGCTTACTCGAGAAAGACTGTAGACCCAATACCGTCTCGGTAGATATACTTCCAATCTCAACAAACTCCAACCATCGGTAGTCGTGTGACACACCACTACCCTATCTACCTTTATAACTTATATTGGGAAACCCGAACAGGTAACCCAACAGACAGGTAGAAATAGATATATATATATATAGATAAAATTACAAGTACGCTCTCTCAAGATAGACACCACTCCAGAGCCTAGGTATTCACTCAACCTATACTCTGATACCACCTGTGACGACCCGAAATTCCGTGCTCAGAAAATCGCATCATCGATAAGAAAAGAAAGAGGTAAGAAAAGTAGAAAAGATAGAGAAGAAGAAGAAACAACCACAGAATCTCAACAGCGGAACGAATAAAATATAATATATCACATAATAGATTACATAATATCATATACATCAGAGTTATCCAGATAATACAACACATACTAGACAGTTATAAACACCTGTCTAGTTAATACAACTCACACATCACAGAGATACAACACAGCGGAAATACAGAATAAACACATAGATACTGACACAGCGGAACCAATATATATTTATACGCTGAAGCCTCCTGCTCCATTGCTCCTCCACAGTTCGTCAAAGCTAACCTGAATCCCTTGGCTACCCGTAAAAATTTGGGTACCCGAGAGTTTATGGAAAACAGAAATAAACTTCGGGTCAGACATGGGTCTGGTATGAGTAAACGGTTAAAGTTGGTTAACTTTTTAAAAACCTTTGAAAACAAAAGGTATCACGTAAGACATCCCACACATAAACATGGAAATGTTTTTACCTTACGCTAACCAAAATAGTTTAATAGGAAATTCAGTGATATTATAATAGGTCTAGGGTTTTCAAGTAAAATACAGAAATAGCTGAAATGCTTACATCTCACATTTCAACATAGTTGGGCACAACTAAATCGTACGGCGCTTATTGGAGATTGGATTCCATACAATGGCTGGGCTACTGGGGTACCGCCCGTCACAGTACGTGGCCTAGATCACCGTACCGAGGAGTACGCCCGCTCCCCTGCAACACAAAGCCGGACCCGTTCCTTACTGAACAGTTCCAAATAGAATAACCCCGCAGATGGCTGCAGACCAACTGCCACTACCGAATAAAAAGGAACCTCTAGACAGGGGTATATCCTACTCTCAAGTGGGTGCTACCCACGAAGCTTTGCTGCACCTCCCCTGTTTTAGCCATTCCCGGTTGATGAGGCTTGAGGTCACGATTACCTTTATAGAACTCATCACTTAGAATGCTCATCGTCCGCCTGACGATGTTCTGAAAGCATTCGATCCATACAAGTTCGTTCCGGGTTCGAATGAAACCGAAGGCATTATCTCGTCACACTCATTTTGGAATCACCCTCAGAGTCAACGACAATAACCCTTGCATTCTGAATCACCATCTCGAATCTATAAGTACTATCACCGTCAAACTCATTACGGAATCACCCACAGAGTTATACTGACATATAGTTCTTATACCTCGAGTCTTCACTTGCTCCATTTGAATTTCACGACCTAACGTTATTTTGGATCGATGTGGTATTCGGGTCTCCAGACCTGGAATCCCGGTATACGGAAACCCGATCCCGGTCTCATCGAAATCCAAACCGTGTCTTTTAAGGCCAAGTTGTTTTAAAGTTAAAACAATTTAATTCAATTATCTATATACACACAGATAGATAAATCACAATATAACAATAGATATAACATCATCATCATAAACAGATAATCCATATTATCTACTCAAACAGATAGTCAATATCATCATACTTAACCAAGCATCCATAACACAATAGATCTATATCTGAGATCACAATCAATCATGGAAATCAATATCATCCATCATATATAAACAAAGATTAATAATCACCTCATTTATAATTAATTTAAAATGAATTAAATTAATTACAAATCTCTAATTAATTTAAAGTAAATTAAATTAATTACTTTATCAATATTAATCTAGCTTACATAACCATTAATTAATTCCAAGTCAATTAATTAATCATTCTCTACTTTTCCATCTTAATTGACCTTCCTAGATTAATTATCTTTAATTACATTGTGTAATTATCCTTTATTTATTTTCACAAATTTATTACCTTATACCAATTATAGAAAGTAAACTTTTAATTTACTAAAATCAATTACATTACTTCTTTAATTAATTTCATAAGTGAATTCCTTCATTTATTAATTATTTCCAAATAAATCCATTTTAACTTACATCATTAATTACAATAATTAATGATCTCTAATTACATTTATTTCATTTAGTAATTTATCTTAAATTAAACAAAATGTTAATCACCTTGATTAACTCCATTCAGTAATTAACTGCCCTTAATTACTTCAATTAATAATTTAATTACTCCATAATTAATTATTCTCTAATTAATCCCTTGATTAATTTATACAAAGTAATTATACTCAAATTACTTTCATTTTTAAATCATCCAAAATTAATTACTTCCTTAAGTAATTATACTTATCACATCAACCAATGGTTATTTAAATTAATTAAACTTAATTAATTAACTTAAACAATTCATATTAAACTTAATTTATTAAAATGAGAAATTAATTTCTTAATTATTTCCATAAGTAAATTATACTTAATTTATCCATAATTGATTAAATAATCCAATTAATTATCAAGATTAATCATATTAATTTATTCTAGTTAATCACCTTCATCAATTATTAACACCTCTTAAATTACTCTTCCAAAGTAATTAAAGTTAAGATTTATTATTAATTACAATTAAATTTTATCTTTACTAACTCATAAATAAATCCTTAATTATTCAATTAATTAAGTATTAAATATAACTTAATCAATTCTTGCTTACTTTATTAACTAATAACCATAGATTAAAATTCAACTCTTATTTAATTAATGATTCTTAAATATCTATTTATTACCAATTAATTATATCAAACCTTAATTAACTAATTTAACTTTTAATTACTAAATTAATTAATCTCATCATTAATTAATCAAATTAGATAATTATTCATTTACTTAATAATTCCAAATCTATAAATCTTCATTTATTTAAGAGGTAAAGCATTTTCTTATTAATGATCAACTTCTCATTTACAAATGCCTTTGGAACATTTTACTTTTGACTCTACTTTTACATTTCATTTCAATTTTAGATTCAAGATAATTTACAACCTAACTTAGCTAAATTAAAACATTTAAATATACTTTAACATTATAAAGTTATAAAACATTTCATTTTTATAAAACTTATATTTATTTAAACTAGGAGACAAAATAATTTGAATCCTATCTTAAAATCTGGTTTAACTTAGTTTTAAACTCTGTTTTAAAAATTTAAAGCTAAGCCTGACAGGCTTTGCAAACCTGGCAACACCCATAAACTAACCCGAGCCTACACTTCTTCAAACTCGAGTCACCCACGCGTTTCACAACAGTTTCCCCGAGTCCCATCCCTAATCAAATTTCTTAACTCAAGTGATAGTTTAAACAACCGTTCTATATACCCACGCAAACTCGAGACCTGCTTCGAGAAAAACCCCAAACTACTCGAGTAAAACTCGAGACTTTCACTCCTGCTCGAACCAATAACTCTCAGCCTCCACCAGTGAAACGCCGTGCACGTGCACAGCTAATTCGAGCTTCTCCGACCAAGTGCGACGACGTCCCACGCCGACGTTCATCCCCTATCACCATCACTGCCACCAGCTCCTTCCATTTCAATTCGAATTTGAAATTCGATTCCATCTGAAGCCTGGAACAAGAAAAACAGGAAACGACCAACCTGGAACAACCCCTCGACCTCGCCACCTCGTCCACTGGTGGTCACGAAATTCCGGCCACTCCTACGTCAACTCACCCCCTTCCATCCCCTTGAGCCCGGTTGAACTCGATCAACCAGAGGATGCGCGCGAGACAAAAACCCATCCCCGTTAGAAACTAGGGTTAAAAACTTCGAACACCAACCATTTCCCCCACCGTAACCATGGCCATCTACGACCAATTTTCCAGTCATCCCCATAGGCTCCTCCATCACCTCTCACAAGCCCGACCACCCTCGACCACGTGATCATCGGAAATGCTCGAAAACATGATTTCCAGACGAACCCAAATAACCCATTCAATACTACATTAAAAATTATGAACTTGATCTTAAAAATCCTAGCTTTCATCTACTATTTCAGATATATGATTGTATCAACAAATTTCCATATTTGGTTTTTAACATTTTTCAAGTTCCTCTGTGATTTCTTCTACCAGACAATGTTTCCTATTTAAAATTATTGCAAATATTTTTAAAGCCTAGTTAAGTTTAAAACAACAAACTTTGGTTTAACAACTTAAACCTAAAGAAGATTTAGGAAAGAAGAATTTGAAGATGAACTCAGTTTTAAATTCCTGGAACACTAAACAGAGGTGGTCACAAGCCTTAGCTAACATACTCACAGTTTTCAGAGGCTTAAAACCCATCATCCAAGCATATATACAAGCATACATCACATGTTTACTTCAAAAATAAGTCATATATATCAAACAAAAAGATATCTCATATTAACAGTTTTAAAGTCAGAGGCTTATCTAAGATCAGAGATGTTTTTAGTAGCATCAGATATGCACACACATACATAAGTTCACAAAGCATTGCATATACACCTACATATAGCCAAACATAATCACAGAAATTATCAGAGTATTTAAGTTTTAGTTTTAAAAGTTTACTCACCAGAATTTAAATCAGAAGCTTGTTCTTTTGAAACAGGGAGGCTTGAAAACTTGCATACATTTTTGTTGTTTTGATCTTTAAACTTGCACTGTCATTAAAACTTGAATGTGAATTAATCTGACATCTTGTTATAGTGGAGATGTTCTCATCTTTGATTCAAACTGACATGCTTATGATTTCTATTTGATTTCAGGTTTGTATTTTGTTTAAGCTTTTAAAACTGGAATTGTAAAACTGTGGTATACGAAATAAAAATGAAGCAAGGTTGATAAATAAACAAGTAAAGAGAATTATTTATTACAAGTACACAACAATCAGAGATTTTTATTTTGCTTTGTGACTGAAAACATTTCGAACATACCTTGTTTTGATGCTAGGATAAAAAGCATTAAATGCCAATGTACTATATGTCTCAACCTTATCTTCTTTTAGTACATAGATATTTTTAGTCTTACCTTGTTTATTCTTAGGTGCCAAGCATACTTCCCCATTTCGTATGGCATTGAAATGATTTTTCTTGCCTGCACATTTTTTCTATACTCTGTTTTATACTTTGTTATAGAGCATAAATAATTTACTTTGCCTTTTACTTAAGTTTTACTTATTTCCTGGCACTAAAATGATTCCTCTCTAACCTGCAAATATATTTTACTAGCCTTACTATCTTGTACCTAAGTGATTTTCAAGCCTGCAAATATGCTTCTAAAGATTACATAATATTTTACTTAAGCTTTACTTTGCTATTTGCTTTGCATTTGTTTACTTGCTTTGCTTCTAAACTTACCTGCATATCCTATTTATTTATTACTCTTTTATTTTACAGTTTATACTATTAAATACTACATTTATTTACTTATTTATTATTTTATTTCATACATTTGATTTATACTTAAGTTTTACTATAAAAATTGATATGGTTATGGTTATGTTAGCTTGTTAATTTATCTCTATCTCCTAGCATAAATGTATTTATTTTTAATTTCTAACATGAAGGTATTTACATTTTAAAAGATAAACAATCAATATATAATTCCCCATTATCATTTTATTTTATAATTACTTTAAATATTAACAAGGTATATTTTATCATCTATAATCTATAATTATTATATTTATTTTAGGGATTTACATAAATTTTAAAACCATAATTCCTTTCCAAAATATATATAACAATTTTCATTTATAATAAAAATCTACTTATATAGACATTATATTATAAATAAAGCTCATTATCAAATTAAAATAATTTATAAAAGAATTCATCACTTAATTACTAATTTTATCAAGCTATACTTTAAAAAGAACAACAAACCTTTTATTTAATTTAAATCTAAGCTAAAATCATTTAGACAATTTTAACTTTTAATCTTGAGTATATTTTAAAGCCAAATGGTTATTTATTAAATATTGAATTTAAATCAAATCTAAAACAGACATTGACTATTTACAATATATACAAATATATATATATATATATAAATAGAAAACAATTTATTAGCCTTTAAAAGATAATTTATCAGTTAAATATACATTTAAAAGAAAATTATTAAATCAATTCATATCTTATTAACAAAGATATACCAAATCAATTTAATATTTAATATAGATTATTAAATTGATATTGTTCGAAATTCCGGGATATCACAAATCTAATGTGAAGTTTCTCGGTCATATTATTTCCGAATCCGGAATATCAGTGGATCCTTCAAAGATTGAAGCGATTCAAAATTGGAAGAGACCGGAGAGTGTAACGGAAATCCGTAGCTTCCTTGGATTGGCAGGTTATTACCGTCGTTTCATTAAGGACTTTTCTAAAATTGTCGTTCCTCTTACTGGCTTAACAAAGAAAGGTGTTAAATACATTTGGTCGGACAAATGTGAAACTTCTTTTCAAAAATTAAAAGAACTCCTTTCTGATGCTCCTATTCTTCTTATTACCGAACGGAATCAAGACTTTGTTGTTTATACCGATGCCAGTCGCGTTGGTTTAGGTGCCGTTCTTATGCAAAAAGAACGTGTTATTGCTTATGCTTCTAGGCAATTGAAGCCGGCTGAGACTAGATATACCACGCATGATTTAGAACTAGCGGCTATCGTTTTCTCCCTTCGTATTTGGCGACATTATCTTTTGGGGGTGAAATTTATCCTTTACACCGATCATAAATCATTGAAATATTTATTCTCTCAAAAGGAACTTAATTTGCGTCAACAGCATTGGCTCGAATTCCTTGCTTCTTATGATCTTGATATTCTTTATACTCCCGGAAAGGGAAATCGAGTTGCCGATGCACTTAGTCGAAAGCAACAAGCGGTTGTTTCCATGATGATATCTGAATGGAATGATCTCGAGGTTTTATCCACTTGTGAAATTCGAGATCGTGTTTCTGATCTGTATTCATCTCTTGTTTTATGTAGCCTTGAGGCTCATCCTTCTCTTTTAGACCGCATTCTTGAAGCTCAAAGGCTAGATCCCGAATTGGCTCTTCTTGGCCAAAATATTGAGGATAAAGTTGATATTAAAGGTTTGAAAGACTTTGATATTGATTCTCGCGGCGGCATTCGAAAATTTGGTAGACTTATCGTACCAAATATTAGTGATCTTCGTAAAGATATTCTAGAAGATTCTCATCGTTCCAAATATTCCATTCACCCCGGTAGTAGTAAAATGTACACGGATATGAAGCGACTTTATTATTGGGAAGGAATGAAATCTGATATTGCTAACTTTGTTAAGTGTTGCATGACTTGCCAACTTGTCAAGGCCGAACATCAAAGGCCCGATGGGTTATTGCAACCATTGGAAATTCCAGTTTGGAAGTGGAATCAAATTTCCATGGATTTTATTGATGGCCTTCCTCGTTCTCGTTCGAGTCATGATAGCATATGGGTGATCGTTGATAGACTTACTAAATCCGCCCATTTTATTCCCGTTCGGTCGAACCGAACCGTTCCTCTTCTGGCCAAACTCTTTATCAAAGAAATTGTTAAATTACATGGAGTCCCTACTTCCATTGTTAGTGATCATGATCCATTGTTTACCAGTGGATTCTGGAAGAGTCTTCAAAAAGCTTTGGGAACAAAGCTTAATTTTAGCACCGCTTATCACCCCCAGTCCGATGGACAAACTGAGCGTGTGAATCAAACTCTTGAAGATCTTCTTCATTCTTGCATGCTTGATTTCGGTGGAAGTTGGGAAGATCATATTTCACTTGTTGAATTTTCCTATAATAACAGCTTCCAAGCTAGTATTGGTATGGCACCTTTCAAGGCACTCTATGGAAGGCCATGTCGATCTCCTTCTTGTTGGCTTGAGGCCGGTGAGCAGCTGGTTTTAGGTCTAGATTTTATTCGTGATTCCACAAAAAAGATTGAACTTATCCGACATAGGATGAAAGAAGCCCAGAGTAGACAAAAATCCTATGCCGATAACCGAAGAAGAAAATTAGAATTTTCTGTGGGAGATCTTGTATTTATTCGTGTTTCCCCTATGAAGGGTGTTGTACGTTTCAGTCGATCGGGAAAGTTAGCACCTCGATATATTGGGCCATTTCCTATCACTGAACGTATTGGTTCCATGGATTATCGCCTTTCATTACCGGCTCAGTTTTCTGCCATGCATGACGTGTTTCACGTTTCTCAATTTCGGAAGTGCCTTCGGGATTCCGATTCTATTCTTGAGCCCGGTGTTGTGGAAGAGATTGAAGTTTCGCCAAATTTAACTTATGAGCAGCATCCTATTCGAATTATTGCTTTGGAGGTCAAACGACTTCGAAATAAAGATGTTCCGCTTGTGAAGGTTCAATGGTCCTCAAACCCTAAAGATTGTTCTTGGGAATCTAGAGAATTCATCGAGCGAACACATCCAGACTTACTTTCTCATGCTCTTTGAGGTAAACTTCTTATTTCAAATTTCTTTTGTGTTAATATGCTTTTATGGTTGTTACTTTTTATTTCCATCTTATATATTGCGAGGACGCAATTTCTTTAAGGAGGGGAGTCTGTAACAACCCGCATATTTACCGATTTTATATTTAAATATTTTATTTAAATATTTTATCGTTAGTCAGATTTTAGTCCGAAAAGCTACTTTTGCATACGGTCAAATTAGGACTCGAGACCACTTCCATTGAGTTCAAAACGACGTTTGCGATCTTTTTGAGTGTAAACTTCGATATGTTTGGAGATAGATAAATTTTCGTCAATTTTTGCTTTGAGCTTTTGGTTTGGGATGAACCACTTCTAAGTCAGTCCCAACCCCCTCTCCTCTTCATTAATTCCTTCTTCATTTTCCTAACACTTAAAGCTTCTTCAAAAATGGTGGAGGGAATGGGAAATTAAAACTCCAAAGCTCTTGTTCATTTGCAAATCCAACAACCAACTCCAAATTCCAAGTGAAGACATTGGATTCAAGCACCTTCCATTACTTTTAAGCTTCTCCACCATCAATTTCTTGAAAAGGTGAGATTTTTAATCACACATTCTTGTCTATGACAATCTATGGTTGTTGGGTATGAATCCCTATCACTATTATATGTGCATTTGCTTTTGGTGTGGATTGAATTGGTGAAAAACCCAAAATTTTCGGGTTGTGTGCATTTTCCTGCACTTAGGTCGTTCGGCCAGAGAGGGGAGAGGTTGCACTGAAAATTTAGCCCGTTCGCAATTAGGTCGCTAGCTCGGCCAGGCTTAGGTCGCTAGGCGTTAGGTCGTTCTGCCTACGTTTAGCTCGCCACGAGTTAAGTCGCCCGGCCTTGTCTTGTTTAGGTCGCGAGTCTTTAGGTCAAGAGTTTTTAGGTTGCTCGGCAAAGAGTGTTCCATGTTAGGTCGCATGCCTAGCTCATTTTCTTAAGTTGCTCGGCGTTAGGTCGCGCGCATACTAAGTCGCATACCTTTTGGTCGTTTGCACCTCTAGGTCGTAGGTCGCATGACCTCAATACCATTAGGTCGCTAGACCTTATTTCTATTAGGTCGTTAGACCTTACTTCCTTTATGTCGTTAGACCTTACTGCCTTTAGGTCGCATGACCTCATTTCCTTTAAGTCGCGTACAACTTGGCTCGCACGACCCTGTTGCCTTATTAGGTCGCAACCACTAGGTCGCTCGACCTCCACCATTAGGTCGTTCGCCACTTGGGTCGAATCACCTTAAGTCGCTCGGACTTATCACTAGGTCGCTCGACATGTGCAACCTTGTTAGGTCGCTCACTACTTTAGGTCGCAACATTTCGGCCTGCTTTAACTCCTTAAGTTGCTTGCAACTTAGGTCGGCTCCGTTAGGTCGTATGCTCAGCCATCACCTTAGGTCGCTCAACCTGCTTGCAGTCTTTACCTCGGCATGCTTGGCCGCACAATCTACTCCTACTTTGATGCATTTTGAGCTGATTTCCTTGGATTTTATTCACGTCTTCGAATGTGAAGTTTAGTGGATTGATTTGTTTCTACAATCAATTATGTGACTTGTCACTTTAAAAATATGAAGGTTTCAATACTAGTAGTAAATATCAAAACTCTTTTATCAACTCGATTTCAACATTATTTTATTACAAAACTCTTCTTCTTAAACCGTTTTCCAATCTATTAGTATATACAAGCCTTTACTTCACTCGGATGATAAATCTAATTAAACGGCTTAGTAAAACGAGTGGTATGAAACGCTTGCGTTCACTTCGTCGGTTAATTCTTGGACTTGTTCGATTGAATCTCTTGTGACAATTTTCTAGTGAAGATCTACAGTTTGTTCGTAAATATTTAAGTGAAGCAAGTGGTTATGGGACATGAAGCTAAACTCATATATTTACTAGCTTTGTGTGATTGACACTTCTTGATGATCATGATGATCATTTTTGTGATTTAGACTAGCAATTGTGTGATGTCTCTTTGTCTACGAGGGAGACTAAACCCCGTTTGTGTGATGTTTCACCATCACATATGTGGGGTAGCGCCCCATGGTCTTCGGGCCGTTCGTGTGTCAAAAATTAATGGATAGCTTCCATGAGATAGCTTCTCGTTCGTGTGATACATATGTTGGTGAGCTTTCATGCTCCTGTTCTTGTGATAGCCCCCCCCCCCTTTTTGTGATTTCTGGATTTCGTGTGCTGATTTCTAGAATTTGTGCTTCACCAATTTTCTTGATTTTCATTGATATGTTTATCAATTTTTGTGCATTGGTGAATTCGTGTGTCATTACCCTTTTTGTGGATTTGGATCTTTGAGAAGATTCTTTTGATATTGATTAATCTCTTGTAGATTATCATTTACATACTTATAGTAGTATGCCATTATGGTTATTATATGTTTATGCCATATCTTTTATTCTATATCATGTCATCTGATATTTATAGCTAGACTGATCCGTTTATTATTTTCTTATGAAATAATACTCGGGTCAGACCGAGATGTTACAGGTGCTTCTGCTTGACTTCTCTTCTGGGATTACTCTGACTTTTGGCTAACTACTTAGATTAGTAGTTTTTTGTTGTATACATTTGAGATATCGACTCATTGATGTATTCTTTTGTATAGCACATGTTGCTATTCTTTTGTATTATCATGGATCTTTCTGACCACTACTCTGATGAACACTTTCATGTGATATATATATATATATTCATATCTTTTTCCGCATTTGTGATATGGATGTCTGTGACTGATTTGTGTTATGTTTTTTTCTGTATTTGTTTCCGAAGATTATATATAGCCACTGTGTGATAGCTTTGATTTTGTATAGGTATGTCGGATTTCCTCCTTAAATGAAATGTATGTTTTACTATCTGACATATCGGTGCTCGCACAAAGATGTTACACGGATGGTCGCTCCTCAACAGCCTTATTCTCCATGTTAGTCGACAGCATTACACCGTAGTGTTCTTGGATAGCGTGGGTATAGAGGTGGGGCGTCACATTGTGTTTTGTTTTTCTGTACTAGGAAATGAGAGATTACAGTGCTTCTTATAGTATGAAGCAGAAAGTTAAAGGTAAACGAGTACATACAAGTAACAAGTCAGTAGTTGGATCAACCGTCGCGTGGCATAAAGACTTCATCTCTGTGGTATAGTATGATTGTACTTAGAACATGACATTTATAGCGGACTATTATGTGTTAATGCTTTATGTATTTGGCATGTAAACTTATCTAACTTTTTGGAGTGTTAGAATTCTATGGCTCTAGCTTTTAGTCTTTTCGTATGTGATTTTAATTATTTTACGACAATATTTAGTATTAGTATGGATGTATTGCATGGATGCTGCTGTAATTTTTTTTAAAATTTGCATTTATTTTGCAACGGGAAATGTGCGTTGTATTATAGTCTATTGCAACGGGTTATGGCCGTTGTATTATAGTATATTGCAACGAGCAACATAAGTTGTTAAATATGCTTTTTACAACGGTCAATGCATGTTGTGAAACAGGCTATGCAACTAGTATGGTTAGTCTATTGCAACGGGTTATGGCCGTTGTATTATAGTCTATTACAATGGTCATAACCCGTTGTAAAAAGGTATACTGCAATGGTTTTTACAACGTGCTTTGTCCGTTGTAAAATGTGGTGGATCTATTACAATGAAACTTATTACAACGAGCACATGCCCGATGCGCCAACCATATTACAACGGGCATTGCCCGTTGTAAAAATACTTTTGTTGTAGTGGTATAAATACCATATTTGTATTTTAAAAAATGAAAAAAAACCTATTCAATTTGAAGAATATATAAATCACATAATAAACATTACATATATAAACTTTATAAAGGGTTTTAATTTATATTTTACTTATTTCAAAAAAAAATCTACAAAATAATTCCATAAACAATTCCATATCATTCTTCATAACACAAATTTACTATTTTCTTCACTTGAAACAACACCCAAAATCTTTTAAATAATAGTAAAATAAAAGAGTTTCTTACTCTTTTATTAATTCTAGGCATTTTCTCCTCTTTCCTTAATTCCATCATTACAAAGTTATACCAATTCTTTTCATTATCATTTTACATTTAAATGTTAGTAAACGATAATTTCTATAGTATTTTTAATATTCTCTCAAGTTTTATCATGTTATTTTCAATTTAAGTCCATATATGTGAATTAATTAATGGTCTAAATAACAATGGTTTAAAAACCAAGTTATTATTTTTACAAAAATAAAATAACAATGTAACTTATAGTTTTTCTTTTAACTAACAATTCATTTAGCCGTTAAACAAATATTTTGTATATCACTGATAGTAATATTTACTGATTTTTTATGTTAACATTAACTACAAGAACTTAAAAAGCATAAAAATATACCGATTCATTACCGGTACACTTTCATTTTAGATTTTTTTTCATTTAGAGTAATATTTGAAATACAATATATATTTATATATATATATATCATTTATCTTTTAAAAAGGTACAAAAAGCGAAATATTAAACACATTAAAACATATGTATATAAATATTGATGCATTGAAATATATAAAATTATTAATTTCAAAATTAATTTAGAAATTCCAACTTTTATTTATTTTATTAACAAATATTAAATGCTAAAAGACAACAAATTATACCGAACTCAATATTATGTATGAATGAAAATTATATTTTTATACAAATAAAATACATAAATCACCTAACAAAAATTACAAACTTAAAATAAAATTCGCCATATATTACGCAAATTCAGTTCTTTTTTCATGATTCTTAACAAATTCATCATATATTACCTTATAAAAGGTATATTAACAAATTTATCATATAGAAGGTAAATACATTTTTTGGGTATCTTATCCATATATTGCATAATAAATTCAATTCTTTAAAAATATGTATAAAATTATTTTTCTAAATCATAATGTGTGCACTGCCTGAGGCACATAGTTATATAATAATATAGAGATAATTTGCACTTATGTCAATTTTCCCTCTTCTTAATTCTCTCATGCTATTTAATTTTGAAATATTTTGATATAATTTATGGTTTTCAAAATTATTACCGTTCTACAAATTCTCACTAGCTATATTGCATTCAAATGCTCATCTTTTATAATTTCAAGAGTTAAATCCTTTTGCTCGGTTTTCTGCAATATTGTACATTAAATCCATACATTTAAGTTAATTAGACATCCAAATTTAAACTATTCAAAATAAACTTAATTAACTACCATTCATTGTTTTATCTATTAAATCACAAAAATAACAATTTCAATATGCATATCGTATTTGTATTAACAAAAATGAAAAAAAAACCGTTCAAATGTAAGATTATATAAATCACATAATAAACAGTACATATATGAATGTTGGAAATGATTTTAATTTATGTTTTATTTACCTCAACAAATTATCTACTAAACAATTCCATAAACAATTCTATATCCTTCTTCCTAACACAAATTATTATTTTTCCTTCATGGGAATAGGCACCCAAAATCTGTTAAATAATAGAAAAGCGGAAGAATTTCTTGCTCTTTTATTAGGCGTTTTCCCCTCTCTCTGTAATTCCCTTTTGATCTTTTAGTGTCAAATTTCTACAGCTTATCATTATAATAATCATTAAAAAGTTCTACCAATTCTTTTCATTGACAATTTAAATTTAAATGTCAATTAATAATTTCTACGATTATCTTTAGCGTTCTCCTGAGTTTTGTCATATTATTTTACATTTAAGTCCATATGTTTAAATTAATTGATGATTTAAAATTTGAACTTTAGAATAAATCCAAATAACTAATATTTATTATTTAGTTTAATAGGTCCTTAAAATTAATAATTTAATATATATTGTACCTCACTTACAAATTATAAAATTAATATTCATTCAAACCAATACAACTTAAAATTTTCACAATATATACAAAACTATCTTTTGTCCTTTACATTATTCTACATTTAGATTTACAAAATTTATTTGTTTTAAAATTAGTCCTTTATTACAAAGTAAAATATATGAAAATTTTCTTGGTAACTTAGTATATTACTACAAAACCTCTAAAATACTCTTTCTTTTAAAATCGATACATCAGGTAGATTCTTTATCGTTAATAAAATTTATTTTTGTTAAGAATAACATTAAATTATTGATAGTGAATAATACCATAGTTTGCGATTTTGAAATATATAAATATGTTTAGTTAATATATTTTCCGAAAATGCTACATAATACTTTTGTATATTCAAAATTTACGTTAATTAATAGATTAAAATGTACTATTTTTCTATTTGAATTGTTTTCCTGCTATATTTTATTATCTTTATAAAGCAGATATTACTATTTTTTAAAGTATTATTAGAAACTAAGATTAATAAGGTATGAAACAATGGTTTAAAAACCAAATTATTATTTTTACAAAAAAACAACATAATTTTTTATGTTTCTTTTAATCAACATTTCATTTATCCTTTAAACAAATGTTTTGTATATCACATTGATAGTATTATATACTAATTTTTTATATGGATATTAACTGCAAGAGCTTAAAATGTATGATTCATTACAATTACGCTTTTATTCTTAGGTATTTTTTCATTCAGAGTAATATTTGAAATACAATATATATATATAATTTATCTTTCAAAAAGGTACAAAAATAAAAACACAAAGTATATATATACTATGCATTAAAATATATAAATTGTTAATTATAAAACTAACTTAGAATACAGACTTTAATTTATGTTTTATTTGTCTCAATAAGTTAATTGAGAAAAAACCATTCAAATGTAAGATTATATAAATCACATAATAAGCAGTGTATATATATAAACATTGAAAATGATTTTAATTTATATTTTATTTGTCTCAATAAGTTATTTACTAAATAATTTCATAATCGGTTCTATATCTTTCTTCCTAACACCAATTATTATTTTTTCTTCATGGGAATAGGCACCCAAAATCTTAAATAATAGAAAATCAGAAGAATTTCTTGCTCTTTTATTAATTCTAGGCGTTTTCTTCTCTCTACATAATTCCCTCCAGATCTTTTAATTTCAAATTGCTACAACTTATCATTATAGTAATCATTAAAAAGTTCTACCAATTATTTTCATTGTCATTTTAAATTTATATGTCAATAATTAATAAGGGTTAGTTTGGCTCACATCCCTGATAAGTTTCAAAATAGAGAAAAAATCCTTCCCAAACTTAACTTACATTTTCGGTCCCCGTTTTCAAATTCGCACGCGCAAAAGGACCCAAATACCCTTTACGTTTTTAACATTTCAAACGCGTATAACTTTATGTAGAAAAATCAGATCAGCATACCCTTTTTACCAAAAAAATAAAAAAATTATGATCTTTAAAATGAGATCCATTGTTGATACCAAAGAAGCATATTTGAAGTAAGAGTGCAATTATTCCATATATTTGTGGAAAATTCTGCAAATTTTGAACATCATCGATTTTTCTTCAAACGTCAGCAACTATTGCATATAGTTGCTGAATTATCTGCAACTATTTCATATAATTGCAGACATTTCTACAACTATTGCGTATAATTGCAGACATGTCAGCAATTATTGCATATAGTTGCTGAATTATCTACAAATATTGCATATAATTACAAACATTTCTGTAACTATTGCGTATAATTGCAAACATGTCTGCAACAATTGCGTATAATTGCAGACATGTCTGCAACAATTGCATATAGTTGTTGAATTATCCGCAACTATTGCATATAGTTGCTGAATCATCTGCAACTATTACATATAATTGCAGACGTTTCTACAACTTTTGTGTATAACTAGTGTGTTATCCGTGCGTTGCACACGCGTAATTTTTTTTATAACTATTCTTGAAGAATAGAATTGATTATGCAAAGATAAATGGATTATAAAATGAAATTACTGTATTAGAACTGTGTATTATTTATGAAATTACTATATTAGAACTGCGTACTATTTTTTTTAGGTTGATATTAACTGCAAGAGCTTAAATTGCATTTTTAGGTTTTTTTTTCAATTCAGAGTAATATTTGAAATACAATCTATATATCATTTATCTTTTAAAAAGGCACAAAAAGAAAAATATTAAACTCAAAATATTTCTATAAATATTTATGCGTTGAAATATATAAAATCATTAATTTCAAAATTAATTTAGAATACCAACTTTTTTATTTTATTAACAATATTAAATACTAAAAGATAATACATTAGTATCAAACTCGGTATTTCCTATAAAATGACAATTTAATTTTTCATATGAATAAAATACATAAATCACCTAACAAAAATTACATACTTAAATAGCAAAATTCACCATATTTTACACAAATTTTCAATTCATTTTTCAGGTATCTTAACAAATTCCTCATATATTAGCATATATAAAAGGTATTTTAACAAATTTATCATATAAAAAGTAACAAATTTTTTAGGTATCTTAACAAATTCACCATATATATAATAATAAATTCAATTCTTTAAAAATATGAATAAAATTGTTTGTCTAAATCATAACGTGTGCAATGCTTGAGGTATATAGTTATATAATAATATAATAATATAGACATAATTTTCACTTACGGAAATTTTCTCTCTTACTAATTATCTCATGCTATTTAATTTTAAAATATTTTGATATAATTTGTGATTTTTAAAATTATTACTATTCTATAAATTCTCACCAACCAAATTGCATTCAAATGCTCATCTTTTATAATTTCAAGAGTTAAATCTTTTTACTCAGTTTTCTGCAATATTGTACATTCAAATCCATACATTTAAGTTAAATAAATATCCTAATTTAAACTATTCAAAAATAAACTCAACTAAATACCCTTATTTTTTTATTTATTAAATCACAAAATATAACCATACATATCATATTTGTATTAACAAAAATGGAAAAAAGCTATTCAAATGTAGGAATATATAAATCACATAAAAACCATTACATATATAAATGTTAGAAATGATTTTAATTTATGTTTTATTTACCTCAACAAATTATATACTAAATAATTCCATAAACAATTTGATATCCTTCTTCCTAACACCAACTACTATTTTCTTCATGGGAATAGGCACCCAAAATCTATTAATTAATAGAAAAACAGAAGAATTTCTTGCTCTTTCATTAATTCTAGGCGTTTTCTCCTCTTTCCTTAATTCCCTCCAGATCTTTTAATTTCAGATTGCCACAATTTATCATTATAATAATCATTATAAAGTTCTACCAATTCTTTTTATTGTTATTTTAAATTTAAATGTCAATAATTAATAATTTCTACAATTATCTTTAGCATTCCCCTAAATTTTATCATGTTATTTTACATTTAGGTCCATGTATTTAAATTAATTAATGATCTAAAATTTGACGTTTAGAATAAATCCAAATAACTAATATTTATTATTCGGTCTAATTGGTCCCAAAAAATAACAATACAGCGTATTGTGCACCTTACCTATATTGACCAAAATTATAAAACTAATATTCATTTAAACATTATAACTTAAAATTTCCACACTCTATACAAAACTATCGATCTTTTGTCCATCTACATTATTCCACATTTAAATTTACTTGGTAACTTGGTATATTACTACAAAACTTAGAAAATACCCTTTCTTTTAAGATCGATACATCATGTAGATTTTATTATCATTAACAAAATTAATTTTTGTTAAAAATAACATTAAATTATTGATAAGTGATTAATACCATAGTTTGCGATTTTGAAATATATGAATATGTTTAGTTAATATCTTTTCTGAAAATGTTACATATTACTTTTGTGTATTCATAGTTTATGTTAGTTAATAGATTAAAATGCACTTTTTTCTATTTGAATTTGTTTCCTTTTATATTTTATTGTCTTTATGTAGCAGATATTGATATTTTTAAAAAGTACTATTACAAATTAAGGTTAATTATGTATGAAACAATAGTTTTAATTATGTTGCTATTTTATCTTTGTCTTAACAAAAATGGAAAAGATTACATATATAAATCAGATAATAAACATTTCAAATGGAGAAAATTAAGATATCATATTTGTCTTAACATTTCAAATATAACAAAAATTAAGATATCATATTTGTTTTAACAAAAATGGAAAAAATCCGTTCAAGTGTAAGAATATATAAATCACAGAATAAACATTATATATATAAACGTTGGAAAATATTTTAATTTATGTTTTATTTATATCAACAAATCATCTCCTAAATAATTCCATAAACAATTCTATACCCTTCTTCTTGACACCAATTACTATTTATTTCACGCAAACAGACATTTAAAATTCAAAATTCTTATTTCCCACTTTGTTTGAGAACAAATACCGCTATAGAATAAAAAACATGGAGAGCTCAAGTAAGCATTACTTTTCTAGCTTTTTTGTTGCAAAACTTTAGCTAGTGTTTGGTTTAAAAATGAATTTTGTGTTTTCGATTTTTAATATGTATGTCAAATACAAGAAGAGTTGATGGATGGTGGAAGGGATGAAAGAAAGACGGATAAGAGAATGGAGAGGATAGAAGAATGGATTGTTTCTCATGCTCGTGTTATTTCTCAAAGTAATAATAATAACAAAAAAGTTGTTTTCTATTTTTTATGTCAAGTTCATTTTCTAAATTGATTGTTTCCTATAATATACATGCACCATGTGCATTTATGTACGGATGGAAACTCAAATCCAAAAACACAAATTAAACACTACTTTAGATTTTCAAATCGTGATTGTATTCGTTGTGGTTGATTGATTTGTTGAAAAATCAAAAAAATAGATGTCAATAGTAGTTTGTACAGAATTTTTTGACATGAGGCATAAAAAATAATGATGTCTAATATGGCTGTGTAGGTTTATGATAATAAAAAATTATATAGTAACTCCAAGTTTTGACACTATGCAGGAAATGCTAATCAAATCTTTAATTTGCTAATCCAAATAACTCCAAATTTGACACTGTGCAGGAAGTTTTGACAGGTATTGCTCCAGGAAGTACAAAGTTGAACCTGTGTTTGTGAATCCCAGACTTAAACTGTATACTGAATTTGAGAATGTGATTAAGATGGCAGGCGATGGGTTATAAAAGGAAAAGTTTCCAGTTTTGTCTACTAATGGAACAGGGGAAACCTATTTTGTTATTACATAGTTCAAAGACTGCACATTTGACTTGCTGCACTGGCCTCAAGCATGCCATCCATTCAGTTCAGCAACCAAATCTTATATAGAATCGCTAGATGTCGAGCAGGACATCGATTTGTTAAAGCTGTACGGATGGGATCTCTCCATTCAATGCTCCAGGACTCTTTGCATATCAACTATGTTGTTGAAGGAAGGAGCCAATCATGGTCCGTCTCCTTTTCAAATCGAAAGCATACTATGCAGAGAAACACCAAATAGTGAATCTAAAATAGAGGATATCGTTGGTGAGGCTACGGATTCTCTTCTTCCAGGCACCAGTGAAGCTGGATTTCTGACATCTGTTTCCGAGATCATGTGCCGCTACCTTGATCAAGTCGGGAATTAGCAAGTGTAGAGTATGTGTGTTGTTGTTATGTTATGTTGTCTTTGGCAATTAACAAGTGCAGATCAGAGTATGTGTGTAGGTGTTATGGTATGTATGTTGTCTTGTTATGGCTGGTTTTAGTAGTACAAGATTGCACACATTGCCTTGTATACACGATTTTAAATGAAATTCTTTGTTTTCATGTGTAAGCATAAACCATGCCTACTTTGCATGAGATATTTACAATTTATCTGTACAATATCGTGTAGTCTTTTGCACTATATTCCAAGTCACTTGGACATACGAAAAATACTATGTTTAATAGTGACCTTGAAACATACTATAGACACACAACACAAATTTTTAAGGTGATGTTAGTGGTTTATGATACTAATATGAAATTCATAAACCAGGTAACTTCAGCACTATGGTGCATTACGTATATATGAAGGTAATAAGATTTATTGATAAAGCATAAATGAAGATTGGTAGCAAAACTGAACATGCTACAACACTGAGTTGGCACCCTTGACTGGGAAAATGGGAGAGGGGTTAAGTTAAAGTTTATCTTAAATTCCTGTGTGGATGAATGAGATTGCAAAAGGAACAAAAGATACCTTATATTATATACCTTAAAGTCAGATCTCACTTGCCATTTTTTTCTCTATCATAATTTTAGAATTTAAATACTTATCTCTTCTTGATTGAGTATGTTCGGAAGAAGGTCATGAGTTCAATTTCCACTGGTCACTCCTACATCCTATTATCTTCCAATAACCTTATTTACCTTGATTTAGTTTAAGCTCAAGCACCCTAGTCCGAACCTGATTAACCTCATTTTATTCAACAAATTTTACAATCACTTAATTCATTTAAAAATATTTATTTATCTATCATGGCTCTTGCAACATATAAACTCTACACATAAACTGCATTCAAAATCAAATCTCGGATCGTACAGTCTTATACTTTCTAGCTACACTAAAGCTGTAACGGACCGCCATTTTGGACCATTCGCATCCATTATAAGTGTATAGGTAGACACTCATGCCGGAATTGAATTGCTCAAAATACCGCGTTGTTAATTTAAATTTGGCAAAACTGAACATATACAATAAATAAATAATCACATATCACAGACACAGAGTAATAAATGTAGCGGAAATAAAAGAGATAGTAGTTCATGAAGCTACTATATGAATATATAAGATACATCAGAGTTTACAACAGAAGAGTAATATGATACATCAGAGTTAAACTAGATACAACGGAAGAGTGACACGATACATCAGATACAAATCAGAATACATCACTGGAATCATCGAATACGGAAGCAGAATAGATGGCTGAATCTTCAAGCAAAGCTCCAACTCCAAAGGTGAGTCTCAAAAGCTGAACCACTCAGTCTGACCCGAGCGTAAAGCAAAACACAAAACACTCGAGTCAGGATTAACATTCTTATATTAATAAATCCAACTCAAGTGAAATAGCAATTGAAATACAAGTAACTCAAAGGATGTTTGGAATAACCATCCTTTAAGGATCCGTTAAACTATCTACTATGTAGTAGTGTACGATAAGTAGATAATGTCTATCAGTAATATAAAGGTATCAAAATAGTGTTAAGTCGTGGCCCATTCCACCCTTAACACATTTTTATTCCCAAAAGCATATACAAGACCGTAGTTTCCCCAAAACCGGAAGTCACCAGAGGGCAATCCATATACTAAAGGTACAAATCAAAATCGTAGTGGTCGCGCATAAATGGAATACAAGTATGACAAGGCACATGAGGCAATACCCAAGGTAGTGATACTACCGTTCGCCTGATCCGGACTGGTGAGAACGCAACGCCGCAGCGCCCGCAACACCGTGAAACAACACTCCCAAAAATCAAGGGTGCACCAATCGACAACAAGTATAAGTAGTTCGAAGAAGTGTGTCCACTTGAGGTAGCTAATCCTCCATTGGCCCGGCACAGCTCCTGTTTTAGTCATTTCCAATTTGACACAAGTGTCAAGGCTATCCATCATCGTTCTCTTTCTTCAGTCATCACGTACATCATTCCAACCACTTCATTCTGGATCATCACTCCGCGTATAGTTATTAAAGTGGTTTTCGGTTTAGATAGAGAGTATATCCATAACCGAATTCCGGTCTCTTTAATAACCTTCGAAATTATTTCACCGATTGATCGTTTATTTACTTCAAAACCAAATCCAATTCAATTTCAAATAGAATTCGTAAACCAACATTTCATTTCTCTTTCGAAATCAATTTCCAAAATTTACGTTTCAAAACTTCCAAATTCATAATTTCAAAATCTTATAATTCAATTTCAAATTTTATTTAAAATAATTTAAATATTGATTCAAATTCGTATATAAGTTTCATTCCGAAATCATTTAAATAAATTTTATTTAACATTCAAATCAGTTTAAACTCATTTATCGATTTCATTCAATATTCGTTAAGTTACTTTATCATTCAAAACAATTTCTATTAAATTTCCAATTCATTAAATCAATTTCTTAAGTTCAACTTCATTAAATCAAAACTTACAATTTTGAATTAAATTCAATTCGTCAAATCAATTCTGTAACGACCCCGAATTTTGATTAAGTTTAAATGATAATTTATTAATTTTTGAATAAAAATTTGTGAAATAGATGGTTTAAGAGATGCGAATTTCCCCGATATCCAAGTATATCTGAATAAATCGTTTAAAAATTTAAATTATTGTATATATGAGAATATATATCTGTATTTGAACATATCTGACTAAATTTGAAATAATATAATATATAATTGATTTGTGTTTAAATTGTAAATAAATGGTTTAATAATAATAAAATGATAATAATAATATTTAAGTAAAATAAATATTAAGTTATAAATAGAATCAAAATATGTAAGATAAATTTTCTTTTTAGTTTTATAAAATAGAAAGTGAATACATTAGTAAATTTTATATTTGATAGTTTAAGTTTTAAAAATAAAAGAATATGACAGCAAATATCTCAAGTATAGATAAACGAGGCCAAAATAAATAAAACTATAAGTATAAAGATGAATAAAATGAAACAAGTGTGTATATATGAAAGCAAGAAACAAAGTATATATCCCTAAGTAATTAAGCAATGTACACAATAATTATGTACAAACAAATAAAATATAAATATGCCCAAATGTGAAACCAGCAAACAACAAATGCAAGCCTCCTTATGCCAAGAAAATATCTTTGATATGGTACAAAACAATTAATACCAATATTTCTTTAGCCACCAAATCATCTTCAGCCGAAGGAAACAAGAAAAAAAAATCTACATTGTACAAGCCAATTAATGCACGCATGAAATGTTATCACTTCAGCCTCCAATTGAAGAAAGAATCTCTGATACATTGTACAAAACATAATATCACCTTGTATAAAGAAATACATATCACCTGTACAAAGTGTATACCCTGTCTACTTCATTTCTTATGAATTTATCTTCATCATTTTCATTTCGTTCATTTTAAAACTGAATAAAATCTGAAGTAATCACCACCTTGAAACTAAAACAAATTCAAATTCTCAAAGCAAATCCAACCAGAGAATCAAAGCTGGGATTTGCAAAAGCCTGGAAAGAAAAAAAATGGAAGCAAACATCATCTATAAAAACTCAAAAGCAACAGAGCTGGTCTCTGTCTTCAACATAAATGTGAGTAAACAAGTTTCTCTTATACTTAAGAATATTTCATCCATGTACAAGCTGTTTTTGAAATATTGTACATGTTTAATTTTACTGCTGGGAGCTCGAGCTCTGTTAAATATGTATTCCTTCTGCGTTCTTTTGCGTTCAGTATGAAAACGAATGGAAATAATTCAATTCCTCAATCTCTTTTATCACTATCAAGCTTGGATCTCAAAACAAGAGAGGTGTATTTAAGTAAGAACTGAAATTAAAGATAATTCAAAAAGAAAAATTTAGACATACAGTATGGAAAAAGTTGTTTTACAGTGAAAATCCCAATTTGGTAAAAATTCGACCCTAGCGAATTGAAGATTAAATTTTATATTTGGAATCCTTACTTGGAATTAGGAATTTAGAGATTAGTTTTGTGATTTTTAACATCATGGTTTAAGAGCAGTTTGGGTTGAACGGAAAATGAAATTTTATCAATTCCCGATGATTGTTTGAACTGGGGAAGGTGGGCTGGCTCGTGGAGGTGGAGGAGCTTACGTAGGTGTTGGGAAAAATAGTCGGTGGTGTCAATGACTTCGGTGGCGACGGCGACGTTAGTTTCCTTTCCGTAAACCTAATTTTCTTGGCACTTGAACTCTTGCTCACCGCGACCTCCACAATACATCGAGTTGCGTGACATTGGAGGAGGAGGAAGCTAGGTGGATGTCGGAGCTGTGGTCAAAAGCGCTGAGCCTCTGGTGGTCGGAGTGATGATTGCGAAGACTTTTGGGGTCGAGAGTTTTGTTCCAGATTTTGGGTTGATCGGTTCGTTTTCACATTTTAAACAAAACAATGGTGATGGATGGTCGAGTCGTTGGAGAAGATGATCAGCGATTTGTGTGTGGTCACCGCGATGATCGGAGATGATGGTCGGCAACGTGCATGTGCACGTGCACGGCTCTGTTATCTGGTGAAGTTTTGATTGAGGATTTGGGCACTCGGGTTGATCTCGAGAAATTCGCGTGTTGGTCACGAGCAAGCTAGGGTTTTGCTCGAAGCATCTTTGTGTTGTCTCGGGTAGGTTAGTTTTTCTCAGTTTTAACAGTGCCCAGGTTAACTCGAGTGCGTACTCGAGTAAAAAAAAAAAAAAAAAATTTGGCTCGGGAAAAACTCCATTTTTCTCGAAGAAAACTGATGGGGGACTCGGGTCTTTGGTTTCAAGTCTGGAACAGTGCCAGTTTACAGTTTTTAAATTATCAAGTTTTAAATTTGTTTAAGTTCCAGATTTTGGAAAAGGAAAAAAAAAAAAGAAGTTAATTTATAAAGTGGTTAAATTTAATTAGTGTCAGTTTGAACCTGGAATTTTAAATGAAAGTACAAAGAAAGTGAAATAAATGTTTTAAACATTTTGGAAGTAAAAATTTAACCAATAATAGAAAATGAGTTTATTTTAAGTAATTAAGATTAAGAATTTAAAATCATTCACTATTAAGATAATGAGAGTGATAATTGATGGTTTATATTGATCAAATTTGAAATTGAAGTTTAAATGAATTAATTAAAGTTTTAAAAATGAATTAAATAATTAATTTGTAATTTATTGAGTAAATTTTGAGTGAATTGATTTGTTAATAAATCAAAGGATTAATTACTTAGAATTTTTAATTAAAGGATAATTAATAAAGGATTAATGAATAATTTATCTAAAATGGTTTATAATTAATTAATGATTAATTAACCAGAATTAGTAATTTATTCATAGAATTTAAATCTGATTTAAATCAATCAGACAATTAACTGACCTTACCTATGAATATTTGGATTTGATTGGATGATTGAATTGTTTGATATTTCCTGATCTGTGATGCTTTGTAATATATTCTGCTTTGTGTGTAATCTTTACTGCAGTTTATTTATCTGAAATTTATATATATCTGTGATCTGTGAGTAAAAGATAAGCGATATAGTTTATATCGTTTATCAACTATATCCTGTATTCTGATATGTGATGATTCATTGTGTTGCACTATTGTGTAAAACCCCTAGACTACACTCTTACACACACAAATATGGATTTCACGTGGAAATCGGTTAAGTCACAGACAATTTAAATTTGATGTATTTGAAATTGAAATTTTAATTTCAATTGATTTTGAAATTAGAAATTTGGGTTTAAAGTGAAAAACTTTTGAAATAGAATTTCAAAGATAAAAGTTATTTTGAATAACTTAATCGAGTTTTGAAAATTTAAATAATTTGATTTAAATTTGAATTCAAGTTTGGAATTGAATTCTATGATTTGAAACTAGGGATTGAAAATGTTATAAATGTGTTTATCTGAATTTAAACCATTTAAAAGTATAATTTTGAGAATTTGGATTTAACCCAAGAACCTTAACTCGTATGAATAAATCAGATTTTCTAAAATGAAACTGTTTGTTTTCAAAAGATAAAAGCTTTCAAATAAGCAATGAAATTCCAGTTTAATTAAAGGAATTTCAATATTGAAGTGAAAATGGTTTTCCAAGTTATGAATGAATTGTTTTGAAAAGCTATGATTTGAATCTGTTTATTTTTAATAGATTTAAAATAATGATTGGTTTAAATCATTTGAAATGGGATTGTTTTGAAAGCTATAAGTTAAATCTTGATTTAAAGGTTTAACGAGTTAATCAAATTGAAATGGAAATTAATTGGGAAAATCTGTGAATGAATCTTTTGTTTAAAAGATTAAAGTGTGGAAACTGTTTAAACCGTAAAGGTTGAATCTTTTTATTTAAAGATTTGAAAATGGTAATTTGTTAAACCATTTGAAAAGAAAGATTTTGGATAATAAGTTGTGACTTAATTGAAATCCCAATATCCATATGTTTTTAACTATTACGCTCACTATTCGGTTTAGCCGGGAGAGGACCTTTGGGTCGTATAACCCATTCCGAATATGTGATACGTCGTATATGGATAGCATTTGAAGACCGGTGTTGAAGACCGGATATTTTTGAAAACGAAAGGATTACCGTCGAGTTACTCTGCATCGGCTGATCCCCGATATAGAGGTTTTATCATCCTTAGTGACGGGAAGTCCGGACGTGATTGGAAATTATCCGGATTTGCAAGGGCTTCGTGAGAAGTGCCTTCGGTTCTGTTCGATCCCGGAACAGACTTGTATGGATTGTATGTCTGACATTACACTTTGAGATATAAAGCCGATTTCTTTCAAATACATTTCTGTTGGTGGCGGAGAATTTATTCTCTTAGCTTAACACCCTTCTCTGAGACGTACGAGCTCAGAGGTTATGTAGTTGAAATTTATCAGCGATATATCCCAATTTGGTAATGTGGCATGCTGAGTGTTGCTGTGTGATGATCAGTGTTTGATCATTTGTGATATGATCATTTGTTTGATCTTATATCTTTGTGATCATAGGTTGATCATGTGTTTGACCCAAAGCGTGGCTTTTTGAAAAAGCGTAGCTTTGTGGACGAGACTTCGTCAGGACCTCACAACCCGGAAATGGTCGAAACAGGATCGTTGCGGCAAGGTTATGAGGGTCGCGCCCTTTAGGGTATGTCATTTCCTTCTGGAAAGGGGTGGTATCATGGTATGGAGCCCAGATACTTACTCATGTGGATACACTTTCTTTATGATGTGTGATGTTGGATACCGAGCTCGGATAAAGGTCCCAAAGGACCGGGAGGTGGCATATTCGTGAGTTACCTGTTACAGGGGTAACCCGGCCTTGTTTGGCAGAGAGCAGTTTGTCTCTCGGAACGTCCCGCCAGAGGCGATCCCATGCGGCGGAAGGAAGTTCCTTAGCCTGACCATTTGTTGGAAATCCATTTCTCCAATACGGAACTTGTACGGTTTTAATTGTAGAACCTGCCATTTACGTACGGTGGTCACCACTGTTTAGATGGTAGCTATAGTAGGCATACGATACTGGTCGTATGTTGGCTAAGATTAATATTATACTTTCGAAATGTTTTCTGCACTATGCACTAATAATAATATCAAGATGATTTTGCGTAGTAAGCATGTTTGACTATCATAAGAAGAAATCTCCTCCAATTCTGCGTTTGCATTGTGTGTGTGGCGGGAGGTCTTATGGTAGTTTCATTTTCCAAAAGCATTGCGGATTTCAATGTTTAAAATTCTTTTGCTGTTGTTTAAAGATAAACTGTTTTTGTTGCTCACACCAGTCCCATGACTGATCCGGAGTTTATTGTTCCCTTCCTAAACTCTGGGTGCTCATAATTTTCCACACGAGCAGTCTAGAGTTGGGTTTCTTTTCAGATATTCAGGTTTAGTAGATTATCTGGAGCTAGTTCATTCATCGGAGTTGCTTA
The DNA here is from genome assembly GCA_030737815.1 of Allium fistulosum. Classification (NCBI taxonomy): domain Eukaryota; kingdom Viridiplantae; phylum Streptophyta; class Magnoliopsida; order Asparagales; family Amaryllidaceae; genus Allium; species Allium fistulosum. The sequence goes on from CM060905.1 coordinate 1,279,816,319, forward strand.
TCTTGGAGTTGTGGATTCATTCTTGTCTGAAGATCATTTTGGAGTTATCATTTCTATTGATATTGTTCCGCTGCTGTTGTTATCTTTTCTTTTCCGCTGCTATTTGTTGTATCATATCTCTGATGTATATTGATATTCATTGTATCACTCTGTTGTATCAGATATTGTATATCAATGTATTATTCTTTTCTTCCGCTGTGTTATTTACTTAATTGTGTTATAGCTCCGGCGAATCGGATTTGAACGGTCGAATCTGCGGCATTCTAGTACAATGTGAAGTACGGATGTTGATTTTCGAACGGGCAAAACCCGATACGTTACAAATTCTTTCAATTACAAGTCTTACATTAATTCCAAAAATATCACATTTTCATTTCTTGTTAAAGAAATTCCATTTCACTTATTTACTTACTTAAATAATTTTCCAAAACTTAATTAATAAAGAAACTCAATTTCAGTTATTACGAAGTAAAATTCACTTATTCAAAAATTCAATTTCTCTTATTAAAGAATCCAAATCAATTTAATCATTAAATAATTCAATCTTATTTAATTATTAAATAATTCAAAACTTAATTATTAAATAATTTCAAAGTTTAATAATTTCAAACTAAATTATAATTTCAAACTTAATTATTAAATCATTTCAAAGTTTAATTGTTTCAAACTTAATTATAATTTCAAACTTAATTATAAAATCATTTCAAACTTAATTCAATCATTTCTCAAATTAAACAACCTTCTTTCATCAATTTCTTTATTAATATTTCATTTCAGATTATTAAATATTCACGTTTAAATTTCATTAAATTAAATTTCTAACTTCGTTTCAAAACCATATTATTTATTCAAATAAAATCTTCGTTTTATTTTTAAATCAAATTATTGACCAATCGGTTTTTATTTAATTTTCTATCCTAGGTCAAAATTCAATTTTGGGTATTTATCATTTCAACCCGATTCCAATTTAATTCAAAACAAAGCATAGTAAAGGGAACTTGCAGTGTGATAAACTGGGATGGTGTCAAAGTAAATAAACAAGCAATAGCAACAATCAATAACAACAATCCAATAGTCAATTCAAATAATCCCAAAATAACCGTATTAATTCGCATTGTTATTTGTACGAATTAATATAATTATTTCTAGAATCTATACTATCATTTCATGTAGATTAAAGATTTATTACATTACAGATTTCACTTGTCATCCATTTACAATTTCATACATCATCAATTTAACAACATACATTCAATGGTTCAAAATGTAATTAAACAAATCCTACGTGTCAATAAATTCAACAGTTAAAGGGGTCATATTATACAAATGTCATTTAATCAAATTTAACATTTAACTATCCTATATCAAGTTCAATCGCATACTATCTATCAAATTAACCTTAACAATTTATCGTCCAATATAAACATCAACAATCAATCAATTATCAGTTAAACTGTATTATCATCTCGTAAATAATTAACAGATAATGGTGTCAGATGTCATAGGTGAACTGATACAGATATTAGCATATATAACAGTGTAATTAACTAACAGTAGCATATTTCAATTGTCGTTTCAATTGAAATCAAATTTAATAAATAAAAGAACGTTAATCGTGAGTGAGTGCTCACCTTTCGAGGCTAGAGAGATAGACAATGAAATGAGCTATGCATCCAAGCACGAATCCAAAACAAATAAGGTTGGCACGAATTCGACGATTAATGCTGATAACAAGAAATTGATAAAAACGAATCAGAATTGTCACGATATAACGGAAACAAAATGTATTAATATTAAATATATATATTTATAAAAATTCTATTAACGTTAATAATTTAAATTTTCGACCAAAGTTAAAATAAAATATATAAATGTGATTCAAAATCTTTATTCTTAGAATACAAACACTTCAAAGAGATCAAAGGTATATATAATATATGTAAAAATCAACATTTACAAGAGATCGAAGGTATATATTTTATATGAAAATCATTCCTTATATATACTATAGAATATATGTATTTAAAATAACTGATATACTTTATAACCAAAGTAAAATGGGAACTTCAGATTCCACTGTACTTGTATATGCAGGACCAACTAATATATAACATAAACCCACTCATATAAACAATAGTTTAAACATCACTTAAAACTTTTATATTTTAACATATAATTAAATCAACATGTAGACTTGATATGTATAATTCGCAGGTACATGTAACTTATAAAATATACATACTGAGACATGTAAAATAATTCACATAATCTATATATACATGCATGCGTACAATATATGCAGCAAACATACTTTACAAAATATGCAACAGATGTGAGATCTATTTGCTTTCATATTATATGACTACTATACTGTAATAAATATAACTAACCATTTTAATACTTACATATATATATTCTTTTATAAAATCACCAAACAATATGATATATATACACAACAGACTTTATATATAAATAAGAAAAACACACTCAGTGCAAATATAAACTAGAACATATACATATCAAAATAAGTACTTACATAATACGTATATAGGAAGGAACCGAGATGAGGGAAGGACTGGTGGAAGTGAAGGCAAAAGCTAAGTGACAGGCTCGAGTGGAAGGAGGTCCGGTGGGACGTGGAGATGCGGATCCATGCTTTGGTGAAGGGGAACGGTGTAACAGGTCTCGGCCGTGGTAATGGGTGGTGGATGAGGCGGAGAGGGCTGCCGTGGGAGTGGGGTTGCATGCTTAGGCGATGGTGTTCGGGTGGGGGATGCAGGGTGCGGTCAGAGAGGGGAGAAGTGTGCTGAAGATTGGGTGAATCGGTGGTTGTTATGGATGGGTAACGGATGTGTGGTTGTTGCGTGTGACTGGGTAGGGAAGTGGAAGGGTCATCGGAGTGGAGAGGGTCGGCGGGTTTGGAGATAGAAGGGAAGGATGCTGCGATTGTTGGAGAGGGGACTATTGTTTGGAGGGGCACTGGGTAGCAGGCGGTGGCGTTAGGGGAAGCTGATGGAGGTACGGTGGCTGTCAAGGAGGAGTGAGAGAGGGGAATGAACTGTCGGCAAATGGTAGGAGCGGAGTATTGGGTTTGTGTGGAAACGAGGGTGGGCGATGGAAGCGGTAGGCTTTTGCATGGCGTTCGGTTATCACAGGCAAAAGAAGAAAAATAAATGGTGGAGCAGTTTCAAAAGGAAGGAAGAAAACTAAGAGCAACAAGAGGAAGAGGCAGTGCAACCAACGAGGAGCTATAAATATGACTTCAAATAGCCATTTGAATTCAATGAAGAAACGTCTGTTCGTTTATATGTTTAGAATTTGGCAATGGCTGAAATGAAAAATGAAATAGATGTTATAATGACAGCTAGCTTACTGGAACGTATATGCTTAGTTATAAATGCAAATGACAGCGAAACCAAAAAGAAAAAAAAATGATGGAACCGAAGAGAACCTGTTACCAAAAGGAAAAAAAAGGTACGCGTGAGTTCTAGGAAAAATAATTAAACCAACGCTGTTTTGACTACTCAGCAGTTAGTTGAAGAGACAGGAAATCAAATGACACAAATTCGGTACCGATACGATAGTCGTTTTACTGAATTCGCGGCGTACCAGACCCCGAAACAGACGATCGAATATACCGTATAGATCAGCATGACGAGACGATCAAAATGGTATATTGATATCAGTGGTACGATTGAATTATAAAAATTCGAATTTTCTACCTGCGGAAAATGTAAGAAAAACACTGAAAAATAAGATCGACGGAGCCAAAGATGTCCGAATTTGGAAAAACGATAAACTGACATCTTGCTCAGAAGATGGTTTAGAATTTTTCTATATAAAAATATTTAGGTTTCGGAAACATTTTATTTTCATTGCTTTTTAACTGATTAAATTGAAGTAAATTTACGCGCGGAATAAACTTTCGTATTTTCGGACGAAAATTTACAGTTTGCTATGTTTAATTAGACGCATTTCAAATATCAAATTTATATTTCAAAATTTTATCGTTTAAAATTTCACAAAATTTCAACTAATTACGTTATTAAAACAGTTGAAATTTACGGGTCGTTACACTCTCCCCCACTCAAAACTTTTCGTCCCCGAAAAGGAACGAGGTAGGAGAATAGAAACAACCAGAAAGAAAAACAGATTTGAAATACAAAATAGCAATTAATTTAAACCATATAAATCAAATTTAAATTGATTGATATTCAATAATTGATTTAATCCATTTGATTTCACTAAAATCAATCTCAACTATTTCTAAATTCATTATCTTATTATCCAATTATCTACAATTTACAATTTCTAAAACCATAAATTTGAATAGTCTTTTATTATAATCATATTTTTTTTCAATTTAAATTCTTCTTTATTCCAAATTATTGTTAAATTTATCCTACTTAATATATCTACTCACATATATTTAACCCATATAAATTAATTTAAAACATAAAAGTTTCGATTTAAATTACTTTATATTCACTAATTGCTTTTAAATTCAAGGTATTTTCATATATTGATCAAATTTTAATTTATTAATTCTTCCAAAACAAATTTATTTCATTATTAACTGAGTTTACTTATTATCCTATCTAACTCTATTAACATTTTTATAATCAAAATTTAGTGTATAACATTTATTATAAACACTAAAATTTTATTTATAAATTCAATTTATCTTATATATTATCCAATTACATATTCTACTTCTGAATGATTTAGGTAAGTTGTATTAGAATGCAGTTTGAACAATATACAAATAAAATTTTCCCTATTCAATTATTCAAGTTTAAATATTTATTCCAAATTTTGGTTTTATTTATAATTAAAATCATCTTTTAACAACATTTAAGAATTAGATTTCCGATTAACTTTAAACAGTTTAGAGATATATATGATATATTTATATCAGATCAAATTAAATTTTAAATAAGATACATATATATATATATATATATATATATATAAATCAAATTATACTGAAGAAATTCAAATCAAAATATTTTTCAAAACAAAACCGTAGCAAAGCTACAGAATGGTTTCTTCATTTCGAAACTCGAAAATGAATGTCGATGATGCGGCCGCCACCACCGAAATTATTTTCCAGCGACAAAGAGAAGAGCACTGATTTCAACATTTTGAAATTCTTTGAAAACGATTCTATTTGAAAATACCTTCAATAATATACATTTTAAAAATTTAAAAACCAAAGCTTGAAATTACTGGAAATTAAATTCTCAAATTCTAAATGTTAAATTCATTTAAATTTCAAATCAGTTTATAACCCATGTTTAAAATTCATTTATAGAAAAATAAGTGATAATCAATTATTATCATTCCAACAACCAATTTAATTAACTTATTAAATTTCAGAAAATTTTACTTATATATATCTATAATATATTCATACAAATTTATTCCATTTTCCAAATTTGAAAATAATATTGTGTCAGTTTGCTCTGTTTAAGTGTTTTGGAAATCCTATCGATAGCGTTGATCAGACGAATCGATCGAAAATCCAAATCAACATCAACAACTCAAACAACACAATATATTTTAAAACATTTTAAATATTAATTTACAAATACACTTCCTCGCTCGACGATACAAGAATGGATTCAAAGCAAGGATAGGGATTCAAATTTGATGGACTCAAATCAAAGAGAATTTCATATTCGAAGATAGATTAAAACAAAGATATGATGATTAAATAACAAAGTAGAAAGATTGATAAGTTTATATAAATCGCGGGCAACCTTAACCGGGTCGACCATGATTTCAAGAATAAGATCGTTGTTGAATTCCGAGGTAAATCGACATTCGATCTCAAGAAATAAAATTCAGGTATAGCAGGAGATAGGTAGCATCGTAAACCGAGGATACAGAAATCTCCGGTAAATCAATGCCTATTGTAAAGGAGTTTCACCCCTTTACAAATCATTCGAAGATTGGCGAGACCGCCGATCCATTATAGATAACATTCGAAATGGAGTTATGGGGTGCTCCAGAATTAAAAGAAGACGAATAGTGAGGGACCCGAATGAAATTTGGAACCGCAGGGAACGTCCCAAAATTCAAAGGAATCGAGTCAAAAGGAAGAGATTGAAACTCGAATGAGCGTGATTCTGTAAATACATTTACCATATATGTTGAGTTTTGCCTAGAGCTACCAAAGCTCTGATACCAACTGTAACGGACCGCCATTTTGGACCATTCGCATCCATTATAAGTGTATAGGTAGACACTCATGCCGGAATTGAATTGCTCAAAATACCGCGTTGTTAATTTAAATTTGGAAAAACTAAACATATACAGTAAATAAATAATCACATATCACAGACACAGAGTAATAAATGCAGCGGAAATAAAAGAGATAGTAGTTCATGAAGCTACTATATGAATATATAAGATACATCAGAGTTTACAACAGAAGAGTAATATGATACATCAGAGTTAAACCAGATACAACGGAAGAGTGACACGATACATCAGATACAAATCAGAATACATCACTGGAATCATCGAATACGGAAGCAGAATAGATGGCTGAATCTTCAAGCAAAGCTCCAACTCCAAAGGTGAGTCTCAAAAGCTGAACCACTCAGTTTGACCCGAGCGTAAAGCAAAACACAAAACACTCGAGTCAGGATTAACATTCTTATATTAATAAATCCAACTCAAGTGAAATAGCAATTGAAATACAAGTAACTCAAAGGATGTTTGGAATAACCATCCTTTAAGGATCTGTTAAACTATCTACTATGTAGTAGTGTACGATAAGTAGATAATGTCTATCAGTAATATAACGATATCAAAATAGTGTTAAGTCGTGGCCCATTCCACCCTTAACACATTTTTATTCCCAAAAGCATATACAAGACCGTAGTTTCCCCAAAACCGGAAGTCACAAGAGGCCAATCCATATACTAAAGGTACAAATCAAAATCGTAGTGGTCGCGCATAAATGGAATACAAGCATGACAAGGCACATGAGGCAATACCCAAGGTAGTGATACTACCGTTTGCCTGATCCGGACTGGTGAGAACGCAACGCCGCAGCGCCCGCAACACCGTGAAACAACACTCCCAAAAATCAAGGGTGCACCAATCGACAACAAGTATAAGTAGTTCGAAGAAGTGTGTCCACTTGAGGTAGCTAATCCTCCATTGGCCCGGCACAGCTCCTGTTTTAGTCATTTCCAATTTGACACAAGTGTCAAGGCTATCCATCATCGTTCTCTTTCTTCAGTCATCACGTACATCATTCCAACCACTTCATTCTGGATCATCACTCCGCGTATAGTTATTAAAGTGGTTTTCGGTTTAGATAGAGAGTATATCCATAACCGAATTCCGGTCTCTTTAATAACCTTCGAAATTATTTCACCGATTAATCGTTTATTTATTTCAAAACCAAATCCAATTCAATTTCAATTAGAATTCGTAAACCAACATTTCATTTCTCTTTCGAAATCAATTTCCAAAATTTACGTTTCAAAACTTCCAAATTCATAATTTCAAAATCTTATAATTCAATTTCAAATTTTATTTAAAACAATTCAAATATTGATTCAAATTCGTATATAAGTTTCATTCCGAAATCATTTAAATAAATTTAATTTAACATTCAAATCAATTTAAACTCATTTATCGATTTCATTCAATATTCGTTAAGTTACTTTATCATTCAAAACAATTTCTATTAAATTTCCAATTCATTAAATCAATTTCTTAAGTTCAACTTCATTAAATCAAAACTTACAATTTTGAATTAAATTCAATTTGTCAAATCAATTCTTTCAATTACAAGTCTTACATTAATTCCAAAAATATCACATTTTCATTTCTTGTTAAAGAAATTCCATTTCACTTATTTACTTACTTAAATAATTTTCCAAAACTTAATTAATAAAGAAACTCAATTTCAGTTATTACGAAGTAAAATTCACTTATTCAAAAATTCAATTTCTCTTATTAAAGAATCCAAATCAATTTAATCATTAAATAATTCAATCTTATTTAATTATTAAATAATTCAAAACTTAATTATTAAATAATTTCAAAGTTTAATAATTTCAAACTAAATTATAATTTCAAACTTAATTATTAAATCATTTCAAAGTTTAATTGTTTCAAACTTAATTATAATTTCAAACTTAATTATTAAATCATTTCAAACTTAATTCAATCATTTCTCAAATTAAACAACCTTCTTTCATCAATTTCTTTATTAAAATTTCATTTCAGATTATTAAATATTCACGTTTAAATTTCATTAAATTAAATTTCCAACTTCGTTTCAAAACCATATTATTTATTCAAATAAAATCTTCGTTTTATTTTTAAATCAAATTATTGACCAATTGGTTTTTATTTAATTTTCTATCCTAGGTCAAAATTCAATTTTGGGTATTTATCATTTCAACCCGATTCCAATTTAATTCAAAACAAAGCATAGTAAAGGGAACTTGCAGTGTGATAAACTGGGATGGTGTCAAAGTAAATAAACAAGCAATAGCAACAATCAATAACAACAATCCAATAGTCAATTCAAATAATCCCGAAATAACCGTATTAATTCGCATTGTTATTTGTACGAATTAATATAATTATTTCTAGAATCTATACTATCATTTCATGTAGATTAAAGATTTATTACATTACGGATTTCACTTGTCATCCATTTACAATTTCATACATCATCAATTTAACAACATACATTCAATGGTTCAAAATGTAATTAAACAAATCCTACGTGTCAATAAATTCAACAGTTAAAGGGGTCATATTATACAAATGTCATTTAATCAAATTTAACATTTAACTATCCTATATCAAGTTCAATCGCATACTATCTATCAAATTAACCTTAACAATTTATCGTCCAATATAAACATCAACAATCAATCAATTATCAGTTAAACTGTATTATCATCGCATAAATAATTAACAAATAATGGTGTCAGATGTCATAGGTGAACTTATACAGCTATTAGCATATATAACAGTGTAATTAACTAACAGCAGCATATTTCAATTGTCGTTTCAATTGAAATCAAATTTAATAAATAAAAGAACGTTAATCGTGAGTGAGTGCTCACCTTTCGAGGCTAGAGAGATAGACAATGAAATGAGCTATGCATCCAAGCACGAATCCAAAACGAATAAGGTTGGCACGAATTCGACGATTAATGCTGATAACAAGAAATTGATAAAAACGAATCAGAATTGTCAAGATATAACGGAAACAAAATGTATTAATATTAAATATATATATTTATAAAAATTCTATTAACGTTAATAATTTAAATTTTCGACCAAAGTTAAAATAAAATATATAAATGTGATTCAAAATCTTTATTCTTAGAATACAAACACTTCAAAGAGATCAAAGGTATATATAATATATGTAAAAATCAACATTTACAAGAGATCGAAGGTGCGGATGCAGGGTGCGGTCAGAGAGGGGAGAAGTGTGCTGAAGATTGGGTGAATCGGTGGTTGTTATGGATGGGTAACGGATGTGTGGTTGTTGCGTGTGACTGGGTAGGGAAGTGGAAGGGTCATCGGAGTGGAGAGGGTCGGCGGGTTTGGAGATAGAAGGGAAGGATGCTGCGATTGTTGGAGAGGGGACTATTGTTTGGAGGGGCACTGGGTAGCAGGCGGTGGCGTTAGGGGAAGCTGATGGAGGTACGGTGGTTGTCAAGGAGGAGTGAGAGAGGGGAATGAACTGTCGGCAAAAGGTAGGAGCGGAGTATTGGGTTGGTGTGGAAACGAGGGTGGGCGATGGAAGGGGTAGGCTTTTGCATGGCGTTCGGTTATCACAGGCAAAAGAAGAAAAATAAATGGTGGAGCAGTTTCAAAAGGAAGGAAGAAAACTAAGAGCAACAAAAGGAAGAGGCAGTGCAACCAACGAGGAGCTATAAATATGACTTCAAATAGCCATTTGAATTCAATGAAGAAACGTCTGTTCGTTTATATGTTTAGAATTTGGCAACGGCTGAAATGAAAAATGAAATAGATGTTATAATGACAGCTAGCTTACTGGAACGTATATGCTTAGTTATAAATGCAAATGACAGCGAAACCAAAAAGAAAAAAAAAATGATGGAACCGAAGAGAACCTGTTACCAAAAGGAAAAAAAAGGTACGCGTGAGTTCTAGGCAAAATAATTAAACCAACGCTGTTTTGACTACTCAGCAGTTAGTTGAAGAGACATGAAATCAAATGACACAAATTCGGTACCGATACGATAGTCGTTTTACTGAATTCGCGGCGTACCAGACCCCGAAACAGACGATCGAATATACCATATAGATCAGCATGACGAGACGATCAAAATGGTATATTGATATCAGTGGTACGATTGAATTATAAAAATTCGAATTTTCTACCGGCGGAAAATGTAAGAAAAACACTGAAAAATAAGATCGACGGAGCCAAAGATGTCCGAATTTGGAAAAACGACAAACTGACATCTTGCTCAGAAGATGTTTTAGAATTTTTCTATATAAAAATATTTAGGTTTCGGAAACATTTTATTTTCATTGCTTTTTAACTGATTAAATTGAAGTAAATTTACGCGCGAAATAAACTTTCGTATTTTCGGACGAAAATTTGCAGTTTGCTATGTTTAATTAGACGCATTTCAAATATCAAATTATATTTCAAAATTTTATCGTTTAAGATTTCACAAAATTTCAACTAATTACGTTATTAAAACAGTTGAAATTTACGGGTCGTTACAGAAGCATGACCTTTATTCAAATTTCATTTGTTCAATTTTTTGAAATATAAAGTTTTTAACAAGTGCTTCATTAGACACTTATTATATCAATAATAACAATTAAGGAAAATTAAAATTATAATAACCAAGAAGTCTGTAAACATATACTCAATATAGGACCTATAATTTATTTATATTTTTTTATAATTCACCATTAACTTCATCTAATCTAATTATATATATGTATATATGCATGTATGCATATATGTGTGTGTGTATGCATATGTGTATATGTATATGTATGCATGTATGTTTTAATGTTGGATTTGCCCTAATTCTTTTTCTTTTTAACACACATTTTTACAATTTAAATTCTTATTTCTCTATGAGAACTCAAAATAACATTAAATTTGAATTTCAAATTAAATCATCAGAAAGGGTCATATAGTGGTAAGTTTTTTATTTTGATGATATTTTATTCTATTTCCCTATCAATTCACTTGATTTTTTCTTACTCTATGTTTTATCCATTTTTTTAACACCATTTCTACGAATAATCTTTGATCATTGTAGGTTTTCACTTTTCCTTAAAATGTCATTTACTATCCCCGAAGATAACTATAAAATATTTTATTCTCCATTTTTTCCATAGATAAGTAAGAATTAGTTCGTAGAATTTATTTTATGTTGTTATTTTTATAAATTATGTCTAGATCATGAATCTGTATGCATAATCAAAATATCGATAGTAATTTCATTTTTTCTAATTAGTTTCTTCTCAAAGAACAACCTTAACTCGGTTAAATCTATTTATGATTTTCTATTTAATTAGTAAGTTTATTTTTTGGTTCTTTTGTTCTTCAAATGCACAAAATCTAATTAATGGTAGCATTGAGAATAAAGAATGTTGAAAGTAAATTATTTTTATTGAACCTATTTAAAATCTATGGATGGTATCTATGTTGTGCTCAAATATTAAAATAAAACCAAATTAGGATTTGGTAGTTTAATAACTTATTTTGGTATAAATTTTCTAATTAATTACTTTTACTAAATTCATTTGTGGCAGTTGTTTTTTTGTCTTCTCCTTTTGATTCAAGGGTGGAATTGGTTTGGATAAGGGGAATGAAGAAAAAAGACGATATGAGTTTTTCTTCTTCTTATATTCAATATTTTAGTGATGTCTTTGGAAGAGATTTAGGATCTTATATCTTGATGAAGGTTCAAAACAAGATATGCAATTATCTATTTAATCAAGATTTTTTTTATTTGTTCAAACAAAACTAATATAAATATTATATTTCTTTTTAGATTGAAGTGACACAAAATGAAATAATGAAATTGATTCTAAATGAAATGAAAGGTAACCGTGGGAACTTTTGAAAAAAAAAATTGTCTACAAATTTAGTACAAGTTAAAAGTTTATTCCTCTATCAAATATTGACTTTTACGTCTTTGAAATAATGCTATTAAACTACCGTCATTGGAGGACGGTGAGCATTCTAAGTAAATGAGTTCTTAAAAAGGTAACACTTAGCCACAAGCCTCATCGACCGGGAATGGCTAAAACAGGTGAGTTGCAGCAAGGCTAAGTGGGTAGTACCAAATTAGGGTAAGGTCATTCCTGTCTAGAGTCCCTTTGATCTCGGTTGTGTGGCAGTTGCTGATCCTAACCACGGGATGATCTTATTAGGTCTATCTAGCTTAGGGGTTGGCCGGTCTTATGTTGTATGGGATTAGGAGTGGTCCTCGGTACTCTGATCTAGACCAGGTACTGTGACGGGCGATACCCCAGTAGCTTTGCCATTGTATGGAACCCATTCTCCAATAAGCGCCCGTATGGTTTTGATTGTGCCCAACTATGCTGTAATGTGAGATGCAAGCATTTCAGCTATATTCTATTTTACTTTGTATAGACACTATTATAATATCAGACGGATTTGATAAAAATGTTTTGGTTATCGTAAGGTAAAAACCCGACATGTTTATTTGTGGCGTGGTCTTACGAGATACCTTTGATTTCAAAGGATTTTGAAACTTTAATAATTCAATTAAGTGTGTTTTCTTACCCTAGTTTTCCAGACTGATTCGGGTGTTATTTTATTATAATGCTCGGGTTAGACCGAGTATTATAGATTCAGTATAGGATGCTATGGAGCTCAGGAGGCGAGTTGGATGACAAAGACGTATATCACGTATCTGACTTATATTCTGCCGTGTATGGTATGATGTATATTCAGCTGTGTAAGGACAACTATTATAACTGTCCAGTATTGTGTTATTGACTGTGTGTACTCTGATGATGTAATGTATAAAAACAGTCATTTTTCTTTTTGTATATAGATTAGTGTTATCTATTATATATTATTCTGCTACGATTGTGAGATTCTGTGTTGTTGCTTTCTCTTCTTCTTCTTCTACCTTTTTCTTCTTTAACCATAATGATTTGTATTTCCGTCCAATTTGAGTTGAACTGATGGAGAATAGTGTCGACTCAAAAGGGTATGGATTTGTGGGTCATTACAATGGTATCGCAGCTGAAGGTTAAGCGAGAACCTTGGCTCTGGTGGGGATTACTCATTCGAGATATGGCCAGTAGTGCCCTTGAATGAGTTTGAGTGTATTAATAGATATGAGTGTGTAATTGTTAGTGAATGTAAAATTGTTTTATATTGTGTGGATTGGTCTATCAAGTGGCTTATGGATTCTGGTCAATACGAGTAATTAACATTATTGATAGGGATCTCTAAACACTTGAATAGAACAACTCGACATAGTGTTTTTTAGGGTAAATGAAATAATTTTACCCAAATTATTTTTATATATGAAAGAAATAATTTTTCAGAAATTATTATAAGTATATATGGTTTGCTTGGTTATTGGGAAATGGTAATATTAAATTATTATCATTGTGTTGTGGAAATTGAATAAGGAATTGAAATTATAACCAAAAGTTAAGGAAATAAATTCATATAACAGAATGGAATTTGAAAATGTGAATTATAAATGTGATTTATAATTGAAATGGGATAAAATTCTAGAGTAATATTCGAATATATATTGAAAGGATTTGGAATTCGAAAATTTGGGAAATTTATTTTTCTTTGGGTTTGAAAATGATTTTCATAGGCTTTGGAGGAATAATAGTGATATTATTCGGGAACATTTTTTTGAATTGGATACGAAATCTAGTGGGATTTGGAATTAAAAATATTTGAAAATGTTTTTGAAAAGAATAAAAGCACTGAACTCAGTTCGGTCATTGGAAAATAATTCCGATGATGATGACGACAACATCGGTGTCCATTTTCGAGTTTCCAAGAGTGGAATTGCTACCTGAATGTTTTGAGTTGGTGTTTAAAAAGTTGGGTTTGGTTTTGAAATTCAAAGGGATAATTTGATATACCAAGGGATTGTGGATATAGTTGATTTCAAAGTTGATTTTGAAATGCTTAAGTAATTGCTTAAACTGTGGAAGTTATTTAAAAATGTTCATGGAATATAAGTAAGAGGAAACTTGGAAAAAATTTGAAATTTGTTAGAATGAAATTCAACTTGAAAAGAGTTAAATAAAAGTAAGTGTGAAAACGAAATGAGTTAGAAGGTAAGCCAATTAAATGAAGCGGATTGGGAGAGAGTAGTGAATGGAATTTAAATAAGTTGGAAAACTTATGGAAGTTTAAAAAAAATTGAATTGAAATGGAATTTAACTGAATTAAGTTAAATAAAAGTGAATTTTGAGGAAATGAATCTAAGTAAGCTAAATGGAATGGTCATTGAAAAATAAAATTTATTAAGTTTGAAATAAATTTGTGAAGGAACAAACTAATTTAAATTGTAAGTAGATGGAATTGAAACCGAATATTGAAATTCAATTTGAATTTTGTTAAGTAAAGTAAAGTTGAAGAATTAATTCGAAGTGGACTAAAAATAAAATAAAGTTTGGAAATAAAATTATTGAGATTTGAAATTAATTAGTAAATTAAAGGTAAATTGAATTCAAATAGAATTGGAAATATAAACTGAACAAAAATAGATATAAGAGCCTAAGTGGTGAAGTGAAAATAAATGTAAGGATTGGATAAAATATTTGTAATAAACTTAAGAAAATGAGAGAAATTCTCAAGTAAAATAGGTATTGGGAAGATATATTAAGTTAATATTTGAATGAAGATTTAATAAAGGTGTGTGGAAAGATAAGTGTGGATAAGTGAATAGAAATCAAAATAAATGTAAACAAAAGGAGAATTGATATAGCTAATAATCAATTGAGATAAATACGTAGGATGTACGTATATTATTTTTTTGTATAGCGATTTGATCCAAATTCGAGCATAGAATTTCAAGATAGATATATCGATCCAAGTTAGGATTTTTCACTCGATTTTTTACGGCGAACCCTGTATATGGATTTTTGATTGATTCTGAAATTCTCTATCATAGTATATGGCTATGCAAGGGGAATGACGGTTTCTGATCAAGAAACCAGATCTGAGTCCGCACTAGGGAGTTGTGTGAACGATACTAGTCCGGAAGTGAAATTGTGTGATCCAGTAAGCGATCAGATTTGATATTGCGTACGGATGATATAGGTACATCGTACGGGCTTGAATGAAATAAATTTTGAAAATTTTGAAAAGAAATGAATAAAATGATCTTGAAATCTGTGATTAGATATTATTGCTGAGTAGGGTACAGGTATTTAAAAGCAAAAGATAAATTGACGTTTTGATTTCAGAAGATAAATTTGAATTGCCCGACAAAAAGGTATGTATTTCAAATTATCGTAAGAAATTTGATGATTTCCTGATCTAGCCACTTGGCTTTTGTTTTCTTTTGGAATTTAGGGGCCCGAAGAGGCATTTTGTAGTTGTGCCAATCTAGCCGCACAAAGGAGACGCTGGCGAAATTTTTCGAAAATTTAAAGAGTTAGAAAAAAAATTTGAAGAAAATTTTGATAGTTTAAAATTTGATTTTAAACTATAGTTTGAATTATTGAGGGGATAATATTATTTGGAATCTATGGATGAGTTTGGGAAGTTAGTAAGAATGAGTGTGTCTTTAATAAAAAGATGGTTATTTCTTATGGCGACTGCAAGAATTTCCGCCCATCTCTTTCCAAAGTTAATTTTATAAGGAGGGAGGAATGTAACGACCCAGAATTTTGGATATTTAAAATTGGAATATTTAATCGATTTTAAATATTTAAAAGTTAATTTTTAACTAGAATTTCAAATATCACCATTATATGGATAATTTAATTATTGAATTTAATAAGTGGAAATTGGGTAAAATATGGAATCTGGGGTTTCAAGCTTGTTAAAAAATTTCAAAGGCTTATAAATTTATATTGATAATACTGAAGGCAATAGAACTTTTAAAATTGAATTTAAAGGTGATTTCCTCAGTTTTGAAAATATATCGTTTGAATTGATATTTAAAAATAGATTTTCGAGGTATAGTCTTGGAATTCGATGAAGCCGTTCCATTGGATCCGTAATAGTGTATTATTATCGGATTTCAAATTCCGTAGTGTTTGGAGTTATCGTTTGGCCGTACGGTATAAAAACGCGCTGAAATCTATATCGGAAATTCAATATAATAACTGGGTCCAAAAGGCCATCTCCTCCATATGATCGACTTAGGACTCCAAACCTTTTCCATTGCGTTCGGAATAGGGGTATAACATTATGAACGCCTAGCGGCTTGCCTCGATAGGAGGTCAAAATTTTAAGTTGCGATTCTGAGACAAATTTAAATTTAAATAATATATGTATATATTTTCTAGTAAACCTTCAACTGAATTTATAGCACATCGGGACTTTTGTATTTCAATTAAAATGTCACTGTAGCTAGGTGTTTCGAGCACGTTAGCATCCCATCTTGTTCCCTCCGTCTTTTTAAAAACACACGAGCAGTTCAAAAGAATTTCATCATCGTTAAAAAAAAGAAATCAAAATATGGCCGAAGAAAAAATATATATAAAATGAAAGAAGATCCCAAATTTGATTTTCGCATTCAACTTTCCCTCCTCTCTTTCTGTAATCGGATGTATGGCCTCAAAATCAATAAATCGAAATCACGTTCCCTTTTTTCAAATTGAAATCAACCAGAGAAGGAAAAAAAGAGAATAAATGGACAATGACTTCAATTCGATCGGTGTTCGACAGTTCATCATTTTAACTATCGATCGAGTTTGGGAAGAGAGGTGCGACGTGGGAGTGGCACTGTGGCATGATAATCAAATTCACAACTTTCAAGAAAGGGTGGGGATGGAACCCGCGCTTGTGTGTATCAGCGTGGGGACGTCAGTTGGTCAATAATTTTGGCGGAGGGAGGGGCGAATCGAAGAGGGAGGTCGCGACTTTGGGATTGAGGTCACTTGGAGTCACGGTTGTCGTCAAGGGTGGTTCTCGAGCAAGCAGTGAGGTAGCTATTTCATTTTTTTTAAAGTTAATAATAATAATATATATATATATATATGAAAGAAATTAAAATATATAAGGTTCAATCAGAAAACTTTTTTTAGGCAGAGAAATATATATATACAGGAAGTAGAAAGAAAATAATACAGTAAGGTATAAAATAATTCTATTTTTAATTTAATATATATATATATATTAATTCACATACATATATTAATTTAAAACAGTAAATATATATAGAGGTAAGATTTTGAAAAGGGAAATTTTAAATGTTTGTAGGGTTTATATAAAAAAAATTAGATTTTTAAATCCGTATATAGATTTTTAGTATATGTAGTTTCAAATAAAATAAAATAAATATACTTATACACGTAATAAACCTACTATTTAATTTTAGAATAATGTATTATGGTGATTAATTTGTTTAATTAATTTATTCAATAATTTTAGTTACTAAATTTTTTTTAAAGGAAAATTAGTTTAAATATAATTATTAGTTAATTAAATTTATTAAATGGTAATTGATTATTCATTAGTTCAAATGTTAATAAAACGTATAATGTTTTTACAAGGTCTATAATTGTGAAAACCAAGTCGAGATTGAAGTGGATTGCAAACAAAAATCAAAGGTGAGTTAATCCCACTCAAATTGGATTGCGGGTGAATTTAATTAGTTAAAATTTTAAATTATTGATTGGTTGCTTGAATTGATAATTTATTATCCGTCTGGATGTGATATTATATATATAGTAGTATATATATTGGAGTGTCTGATATTCCCGCATTATATAACGGATGAGACCCTATGCATCCCACATAATAGCGGATGACCCTATATACCGTGATATCTCCCTCGAAGTGGGATTGATATTTTAATACTGTGCTAATATCTGTGGATGTAGAGAAACAGGTTGGAGGGGTCCAACTGGATTTCTCAAAATATTGAAATTTATTTTCATATTCAGTGATATTATTTATTTAATAATCCGTGATGAATTATATTGAAAAATTAAGTTATTGAATGCTATGGTTTGGCTAAATATATGTTGGGTATTTTAAGATACCAAAATATAAAGATTAGATTTTTAAAGAAAAATAAAAGAGAGAATTTTAAGTAAACTAATTATAGTGAATTTGGATAAATTAAAAGAACGAATTTAGGAAAAAGATAAAAAGTTTGATTTTAAAATCCTATTAAATAAATTCCGAGTATGGGAAAATAGAGATTTTAAATAAATGAAAATAAAGGAGTTTTGAGGACTTAAGCGAGATTGTTTAAGAATAAAAGGATTTATTTTTGAATTCGAGATTTAAATTATTTGGGAAGAAATAATAGGAGAAGTGGCAAATGATTCCGTGAGCTATCAATATTAGATTTAAGAAAAAATATAAGTAAATAAATTGGATGGGGAAGTAAATAAGATTTAATTATTTATATTAATGTAACCATTAGATGTAAATCTTAATGTTTAATTAATTGGTCATTTTAAATCTAATCAAATCAGAGATTAGGAAGAAGTAATCAAAGGAGATCGACGTTGAATCAAAATAAATTAGCGTTGAAAAGGAAATAAATAAACGAGAATCAACGAACATTAAAACAAACATCAAAAAGATAGAACGAATTTTTGAGAAGGAAATAGTATGAAAGAAATGTAAATAATTGACATTAACTACACTCGAACGTTTACTTAATGTGGAAATAAGTAATTAACGTTAATTAATCGAGTGAATATGGTTAAAAAAATAATGTTATTTAACATTAGTGGATACTTAATTTGTGAGCGAAGTTAAGGTTAATCATCTTAGAACAAAAATAGTATGAAATAAACGTAAATGGGATGAGAGAAAAGAATATACATTAATTAACAAAAACGCTTATCTTTGCTTACAAGTTAGGACGGAATTGATTCGGGTGCCGATAAATACAAACCTAACTCCTCACTGTTCTTATCATATTTTTTGAATCAAGAGTGATGCTCCGTCATTTTCTTTTCTCCATAATTCTATGAAATTAGACTTTATTCCGAAATGCAGTTTTTTTTGAAATGACTTATATATTTGAAGTGTTGTCCTTGAAACTAATTATTCAGAAGTGTTGTCCTAAAATGCTATAAACTATTTAAATAGGTTATACGTTGATCAAACCGATATTACGTGTAGGGGTCATTGATCTCTATAGCTAGAACCGATAAACTGGCGTTTATGCTGCGAAGTGTACATTTCTTATTTAAGAAGTATTGAGCGGTCGGGGTTATTAGGCAGTGTAAGTTAAATGTATACATACGCGTATGCATATGTATGTATGTGTGTATGTATGTACGTATGTATAGTGTGCCTTAAAGAACGTTAAGTATATAGTACGCACACATAAGATTTAACGGATTAATCGTAATTAATAGACATAACATTTAAATATGAATTAATCGTATAAATTAATGGGATGGGTAAAGTATGTAATTTTCCAATCACCGGAACATTGTTATAACCCCGTCCTCATAACAACCCACGGGTCAGGTTTAGAAGGATAAGATATTAGTGCGAAACTGGAAAAACAAATGATGAAGTCTTCTCTTTCCCTAAGCGCTGACGAGACAATTAAATATCCAAGGAATGATATTATGAGGTAGTAGCCTTACTCAATATGTATAATATATTATATTTTCAATTCTGCTTAAGTTTGATATACTTTTGTTTATTACAGGTTACCAAATCCATATCCTAATGAATTTAGGTTTTAATTTTTGTTAAAATTCGGGCCCATTTCATAATTAATTTATACTTAAGAGCGTTACTGCACGCACTTCACACGTGAATTATATTTCTACAAACTATATACGTTTAGCGCATTCAAGAGAAGATGATTTGTAGAAATATTTAACAATATTTTTGCATTGAATCATTTGTTGTAGGTTTAAATTTTATTTATAAGTTGCAACATCTAATTTTTTTAGTTTGATTTTTTATTTATATTATTAATTAATAATTTATTTGTTAGATCTCAATTTTAACTTATATTAAGATTCAATAGTATAGTATTTATAGATAGACGTTTTTAGTTTGTAAAAAAAATTATTTGTTAGATCTTATTTTTAAGTGATATTAAAATTTGAAAATATTTGTAGACAAATATTTTGAATTTATAAAAAAGATTTAACTGTTAAATCCTATTTTTAAGTAATTTTGATATTAGGGACATTAAGTAACAAAAACGCTTAACTTTTCTTACAAGTTAGGATGGAACTGATTCGAGTACCGATACAGACCTAACTCCTCACTGTTCTTACCTTATTAATCAAGAGTGAAAAAAATATTATTATTCCTTATTATTATTTAAATAGTTATATAAGTATATGTAAAAAAAGCGTGTGCGGCTTTTGATGGTCAAAAAACCATTTATTAATAGAACTATTTTCGTTCATTTATCGATATTTTTGACGAATATATCTTTATAAACATTTTTCCAAAACAAAATCACATTTATAATTTATCACGTATAACATGATTATATTTAATAAACCTAATTCGAATATTTAAAATTAATTAAATGTTCCAAATAAAAATGATAAAATTTTGGACTGTTACACGTTAGAACAATTTTAATTTATTTTTCTCAACAAATTATCTAGTAAATAATTCCTAAAAAATTTCATATTCTTCTTCCTAATACGGATTATTATTTTCTCTTTGTGAACACACACCCAAAATCTATTAAATAACAGTAAAGCAAAAGTATTCCTTGCTCTTTTATATTTCTAGTCATTTTCTCCTCTCTCCTTAATTCCCTTCAGATCTTTTATTTTCAAATTTCTACGGTTTATCATTATAATAAGTATTACAAAGTTTTATTAATTCTTTTCATTGTCATTTTACATTTAAGTGTCAATAATTAATTATTACTATAATTATTTTTAACATTCTCCTAAGTTTTATCATGTTATTTTACATTTAAATTAATTAATCGTCTAAAAATTGAACTTTAAAATAAATCCAAATGACTAATATTTATTATTTGGTCTAATAGGTCCTAAAAAATAATAGTTCAACGTATTGTATACCTTACTTATATTGACAAAAACTATATAATTAATATTTCATTCAAATCCATATAACTTAAAATTTCCACAATATATACAAAACTATCTTTTGTCTATTACATTATTTTGCATTCGAATTTACATAATTTATTAGTTTTTAAAATTTGTCCTTTATTACGAAGAAAAATACACATAAATTTTCTTCGTAACTTAGTATACTATTACTAAACATATACAGTACTCTTTCTTTTTAAAATCGATACATCGATAGATTCTTTATCATTAATAAATTTATTTTGGTTAACAATAATATAAATTAATGATAAGTGACGAATACCAAAGTTTGTGATTTTGAAGTATATGAATATTTTTAGTTAATATCTTTTCTGAAAATGTTAAATATTACATATGTATATTTATATTTTACGTCAATTAATAGATTAAAATATACAATTTTTCGATTAGAATTGTTTTCCTTTTATATTTTATTGTCTTTGTGAAGCAGATGTTAATATTTTTTTAAGAATATTATTACACATTAAGATTAATAAGGTATGAAACGACGGTTTAAAAACCAAGCTATTATTTTCACAAAAATAAAATAACAATATAATTTGAAGTGTTTCTTTAAGTCAACATTTCATTTAGTCATTAAACAAATATTTTATATATCACTTTGATAGTAATATGTACTAGTTTTCTATGTTAATA
Source organism: Allium fistulosum (assembly GCA_030737815.1). Classification (NCBI taxonomy): domain Eukaryota; kingdom Viridiplantae; phylum Streptophyta; class Magnoliopsida; order Asparagales; family Amaryllidaceae; genus Allium; species Allium fistulosum. Next base: position 1,279,838,225 of record CM060905.1, read on the forward strand.
TTAAATGCAAGAACGTAAAATGCATAAAAATGTACTGTGACGCCCCACCTCTATGCTCACAATAACAAAGGTTATTATAAGGAATAACGTTTGCTATTGCGAAGAATAAGTCTTGTTAGAAGCGACCGTCCGTAAGTTATGCCTTAGATGATTATTGATTACATCGATAGGAGTTGTATAAATTACTCCCAACGATATATATTCAATCCAAATCTAAAACGAAACTATGGTGGCTTAAGAAAAATTCAGAACAACTCATAACAACAACAACACAGATAAGTATAATCACATCAGAATAGAAATATCAGATATAGCGAAAGACAAGTCTGGATACATGCTACAACACCCGATGGTTCACAAGAACCAAATGTACATATACATAGCCATCAATACATACATGAGACGAGAGTCAATACACCTAAAGTAACACCTCGAAGGCTAAACAAAAGATGAGGTGAAATTCCAAAAGCTGAAGCAGCAACTGAATCAGAGATAGTGATTGATGCAGTGCAGAAAGTTAAAGGCTTAGGTCGCTCACGACCTAAGGAGTGTGTAGGTCGCTCACGACCTAAGGAGTTAGATGAGGGAGCGAGTGATGCTGAGAAGAGTGGTTGCAAAGTCCAATTTGGTGAAGTGTTAGGTCGCATACGACCTAACAAGGACTTTAGGTCGGAGCTACGACCTAACAGTCTGAAGGAAAAAGAGATACGACTTAACTTGTTTTTAACTCGTGTACGACTTAACGAGTTGGAACTTAGGTCGCATGAAGAGGGTTCAGATGCCAGAATTCTTAAGTCGCGTGAAGATGCTATGTTCTTAAGTCGCGAGGTTTTAAGTCGTACAGACTTAGGTCGCGGAGTTAGGCTTCTTAAGTCGCAAAGTCTCATTTTAAGTCGCGAAGCACTGGATGCCGTAGAATCTTATGCCGAGTTAATCTAAAACCGTTGATTCTTTAAGTCGTGAAGAAACTGCTGTTAAGTCGCCACCGACTTATACTAAGTCGTAAGTCGCCTCATATTAAGTCGTCTGAAGATTGAGTCGTGGGAAGCTGCTAGGTCGTCTACGACTTAAGTGATGTAATCTGTTTGTATTTGTTAACTCGTAGCTCGTACCTGTTTTTAAGTCGTATATTTTATAAGTCGTAGGTCGTCTGTTGTAAATCATATGATGTCTGTATTATTTTAAGTTGTAAGTCGTGTACGACTTATGTTAAGTCGGAGACGTTGTTAAGTCGGAACCGACTTAGGAGTTGGTGAATTTTTTGTTTTTTTTGTGTGAGTTGTAAAACGCCTATAAATAGGCCGGGTCTCTCATTTGTAAAAGGTTGTTGAATATTGAATAAAATTCTCTTTTGTTAGCTTTGTGCTCTCAAATTCAATTGGTAGTTGAGTGTATCTCCTATCTCCACTTACGTCATTCGAGTGCGCTCGAATCATCGTTTGTTGAAGCCGATTCACGGTATCTTGTGCGCAAGATCAACGTCGAAGAATCGTAGATCTCTTTCCCGGTATCTTCGGATCAACGAGTCAGAGATAGCTAGAATTCGGTATCTTCGGATCAACGAATTTGGGCATTTCAGTATCTTCCAATCCACCGATTACTACTCTCACGATTGAAGATCGTTTTGATTAATCCGCTGCGTCAGTTTTGGTATCAGAGCTTGTTCTAACCAATCATAGTTTGATCGAGACTTGGAGCCTAATCATTTTGAAGTTGAAGTTGTTTGGCCGAGAAGTTTGAAGTTTGAGCCGTGGCCGAGAGGAAGAAGTGTTCATCATTGTTTGAAGTTGTTTGTTCGGATTTGAATTGGAGGCCGAAACTTTGTCCATCGTGTTCATCGCGATTTGCTACAAAGTGGAAGTTTTCGATCCATTTCATTTTGGATCAAAGTCCGGAAAGTGTTTGAATTTGAAGTGTTGAAGAGTTTGGAAGATTTCAAGTATGCCACCAAGAAGAGCTAATCGCCACCAAAACGTAGAAGCTTTGTATCGAAGAGAAGAAGCTGATGAGATGGAGCAGAGAATCAATGAGAACTTTAGTGAAAAACTTAACGAAGGAATTGGACGGTTAGAGAAGATGATGTTAGAGATGAATCAAAATCGGAGAAGGGTTTCACCTAAATCTAACCATGGGGAAAGTAGAGTCTCGCCACATTCCAATCGAGACAGAAGTGTTGATGATGATCAAAGGCGTGGGAGGAACGTTAATGATCGTGAACGAAGGGATGTAGATAGAAGGGATGATGGTGGTAGACGTAATGGTAGTAGAGATGTGGGTGGATGAGATAGACAACGATATACATCTGATTTTGAAGAGGAGTATGATGGTGGTAGTGTTCGAGGACAAGGACGAGGACCAGGAAGAAATCACTCTGAGTATGATCACAAGTGGGAGACGGGGATGAAGACTGAAATTCCTGAATTCAACGGTGGTATGCAAGCAGAGGAGTTTCTAGATTGGGTAGCTAATGTTGAAGAGATTTTTGACTTTAAAGAAGTTCCAGAACATCGTAGGGTGAAGTTGGTTGCTACAAGGTTGAGGGGTAGAGCTTTGGCATGGTGGCAGCAAACTAAACTTACACGTGAACGGATGGGAAAGTCAAAAGTTGAATCTTGGGAGAAGATGAAGAAATTGATGAAAGCAACGTTCTTACCTTACAATTATCAATCTTTGATGTATCAACGTTTGCAAAACTTGAGACAAGGGACGAAATATGTGAATGACTATGCTAACGAATTTTATCAACTGATTGCAACGAACGATATTATGGAGACAGAAGAACAGTTAACAGCCAGACTTGTTGGAGGATTGCGAATGCAGATTCAGGATATGGTTAATATGTTCGATCCAAGATCTGTAGTGGAAGCACATCAGAAAGCGTTGGCTTGGGAGAAACAGGGACGACGAGGAAGTGGTGCGTTTACTAATTCCAACAATCAAGCGAAGGGTGTTAGTGGGAGTTCTAATGTGTCTAAACCTATCAATAAACCAGTGGTGAAGGAGGTTGAGAAGGCAAGGGTTAACAATGGTTTCAAATGTTACAATTGTCAGGAATTGGGTCATAAAAGCAGTGAGTGTCCAAAGCCAAAGAAGAGAACCATGATTGCAGAAGTTGAGGATGAGGATGAAGAAGCTGAATGTTCCAATTCACCACCTGATGAGGAGGAAGAAGAAGTGACGGGAGACGAAGGTTACAATCTAATGATGAAGAGGTCATGTTTAACACCAAAGCAAGAGGAGGATTGTAGTTGGTTGAGGAGCAATATTTTTCAGTCAACATGTACCATTCTGGGGAAAGTTTGCAAATTTGTTATTGATGCTGGAAGCTGTGATAATACAATTTCGTCAGAAGCTGTGAGGAAGTTGGCATTGAAGACTGAGAAACATCTAAAACCGTACAAGCTAGCTTGGTTGAGGAAAGGCGGGGAGGTGAAGGTTGGACGAAGGGCTCGTGTGAAGTTTTCCATTGGGAAGAAATATAAAGACGAAATCTGGTGCGATGTTGTGGACATGGACGTTTGTCATTTGTTGCTAGGGAGACCGTGGCAGTATGATAGGGCGGTGCAACATGATGGGCGTACCAACAGTTATAGTTTCATGTTTGAAGGCACAAAGATTACTCTAGTTCCAAAGAAGCGACAACAGGAGGAAGACAAGTTGGAGGAGATTGAAGAGCTCAAAACTTTGTTATCGTTGAAGGAGTTTATGAAGGAAGTAGAGGAGGAACCTGAAGTGTTTTTGTTAATTGGGCGAGAGAGCAGTGAAGAGGTTGAGATTCCAGAAGAAGTTAAACCAGTTTTGAAAGAATTTGACGATGTATTTCCAGAAGAGTTACCAACGGAGTTGCCACCGTTGAGGGATATACAACATCAGATAGATCTTGTTCCAGGTGCTGTGTTGCCACACAGACCACATTATCGAATGAGTCTGAAGGAACATGAAGAGTTGCGGAGGCAAGTGGAAGAATTGCTTGAACAGGGGCGTGTACAGGAGAGTTTAAGTCCTTGTGCTGTACCAGCATTATTGGTACCCAAAAAGGATGGAACGTGGAGGATGTGCACTGACAGTCGAGCATTGAATAAGATTACTGTGAGATATAGATTTCCAATGCCGAGGTTGGATGACTTGTTAGATCAAATAAGCGGAGCTACTATATTTTCGAAGATTGATTTGAAGAGTGGATATAATCAAATTCGTATCAGACCAGGAGATGAGTGGAAGACTGCTTTTAAAACCAGGGAGGGTCTATACGAGTGGTTGGTCATGCCGTTTGGCTTATCAAATGCACCAAGTACTTTCATGAGGGTGATGAATCAGATTTTTAGACCGTTCATTGGGAAGTTTGTGGTGGTGTATTTCGATGATATACTGATTTACAGTGGGAGTCCAGAGGAACATTTGAATCATCTTAGAGAAGTGCTGATGGTATTGCGACAAGAACAATTCTATGCTGCAACGAAGAAATGCGTGTTCATGACGCATATTGTTTTATTTCTGGGATATGTTGTATCGGAAGAAGGAATACAGGTTGACCAAAGTAAAGTCGAAGCAATTAGAGATTGGCCGCAGCCCAAGACGATAACGGAAGTTCGTAGTTTTCACGGGTTGGCTTCATTTTATCGAAGATTTATTCCACACTTTAGTAGTGTGATGGCACCTGTTACGGATTGTATGAAGGGTAAACAATTTTCATGGACGAAGGAAGCAGGAGTTGCTTTTGAACGAATCAAGGAGTTGTTGACGACAGCACCAATCCTAGCATTACCTGATTTTCAGTTGTTGTTTGAATTACATACTGATGCGTCAAAGATTGGGATTGGAGGAGTGTTAAGTCAAAGGGGTCGTCCAATTGCATATTTCAGTGAGAAGTTGTCAGGAGCGAAGATGAGGTACAGTACATATGATGTGGAATTCTATGCTGTTGTACAATCTATTAAACACTGGAGACACTATCTATTTCAGAAGAAGTTTGTTCTGTATACTGATCATGAAGCATTGAAACATTTGCAAGGGCAAGACAAGATTTCAACGAGACATGCATCATGGATTGCATATCTGCAACAATTTACATTTGTTGTGAAACACAAGTCGGGAGTGACGAATCGTGTTGCGGATGCGTTGAGTAGAAGAAATCACTTGATAACTACATTGAAGGTTGAAGTGACAGGGTTTGAAATATTGCCAGAATTATTTACCGATGATCCTTACTTTGCAAAGTTTGTTGATAAAGTCAAGGAGGGAGAGACGGATGAGTTCGTGATGGTAGATGGTTTTCTTTTTAAAGGAAATCGATTGTGCATACCGGAGGGTAGTCTGAGAATGAAGATTATCAAGGAGTTACATGAAGAGGGACATGTTGGGAGAGACCGTACATTACAGTTGATTTCACAATCCTATTTTTGGCCATTGATGAGGAAAGAGGTAGAGAGGTTTGTGGAGCGTTGTCATATTTGTCAGGTTTCGAAAGGAACTGCGACTAATGCTGGTTTATATATGCCGTTACCCGTGCCTGTAAAACCATGGGTGGATATCAGTATGGATTTTGTTTTGGGTTTGCCTAGAACTCAAAGGGGAAATGTTTCTATATTCGTTGTGGTGGACAGATTTTCGAAGATGGCACATTTTATTGCTTGTAAGAAGATGGCGGATGCTGTTCATGTTGCTCAATTGTTTTTCAAGGAGATCTATCGACTTCATGGATTGCCAGAATCTATTGTGTCGGATAGAGATACTCGGTTTCTGAGTCACTTTTGGTTGAGTTTGTGGAAAATGGTGGGAACGAAGCTGAAGTTTAGTAGTGCTTATCACCCGCAAACGGATGGACAGACCGAGGTTGTGAACAGATCGTTGGGAAACTTGTTGAGGTGTCTTGTTCAAGATAATCTGAAGAGTTGGGATATGAAGTTATGCCAGGCAGAGTTTGCCCATAATCATGCTGTGAATCGAAGTACTGGGTTCAGTCCATTTCAGATAGTATATTCAAGTTTACCGAAGGGACCGTTGGATCTAACGGTAGTGCCACAATCAAAGAAGACAGTTAAGAAAGCTGCTGATTTTGTTGAGGGGTTGACAGAATGTCATAAAATCGTTCAGGAACGATTGGAGAAAGCAAATGAGAAGTATAAACGTTCCGCAGATTTGAAACGAAGGAGTGTTGAATTTCAGGAAGGTGATTTGGTTTATGCAGTGTTAACAAAAGATCGTTTTCCAATGGGCGCTTATAACAAGTTGAAAGCCAGGAAAATTGGTCCTGTAGAAATCATGAAACGAATTAATGAGAATGCCTATAAGTTGAAGTTGCCGGAGGATGTATACACTTCTGACGTTTTCAATGTTAAACATCTTATACCATATCATGGCGATGAGTCTGTTGTAGAAGATGAGGGTGCAAATTCGAGGTCGAATTTTTCTCAACATGGGGAGGATGATGCAGTGCAGAAAGTTAAAGGCTTAGGTCGCTCACGACCTAAGGAGTGTGTAGGTCGCTCACGACCTAAGGAGTTAGAGGAGGGAGCGAGTGATGCTGAGAAGAGTGGTTGCACAGTCCAATTTGGTGAAGTGTTAGGTCGCATACGACCTAACAAGGACTTTAGGTCGGAGCTACGACCTAACAGTCTGAAGGAAAAAGAGATACGACTTAACTTGTTTTTAACTCGTGTACGACTTAACGAGTTGGAACTTAGGTCGCATGAAGAGGGTTCAGATGCCAGAATTCTTAAGTCGCGTGAAGATGCTATGTTCTTAAGTCGCGAGGTTTTAAGTCGTACAGACTTAGGTCGCGGAGTTAGGCTTCTTAAGTCGCAAAGTCTCATTTTAAGTCGCGAAGCACTGGATGCCGTAGAATCTTATGCCGAGTTAATCTAAAACCGTTGATTCTTTAAGTCGTGAAGAAACTGCTGTTAAGTTGCCACCGACTTATACTAAGTCGTAAGTCGCCTCATATTAAGTCGTCTGAAGATTGAGTCGTGGGAAGCTGCTAGGTCGTCTACGACTTAAGTGATGTAATCTGTTTGTATTTGTTAACTCGTAGCTCGTACCTGTTTTTAAGTCATATATTTTATAAGTCGTAGGTCGTCTGTTGTAAATCATATGATGTCTGTATTCTTTTAAGTTGTAAGTCGTGTACGACTTATGTTAAGTCGGAGACGTTGTTAAGTCGGAACCGACTTAGGAGTTGGTGAATTTTTTGTTGTTTTTTTTGTGTGAGTTGTAAAACGCATATAAATAGGCCGGGTCTCTCATTTGTAAAAGGTTGTTGAATATTGAATAAAATTCTCTTTTGTTAGCTTTGTGCTCTCAAATTCAATTGGTAGTCGAGTGTATCTCCTATCTCCACTTACGTCATTCGAGTGCGCTCGAATCATCGTTTGTTGAAGCCGATTCACGGTATCTTGTGCGCAAGATCAACGTCGAAGAATCGTAGATCTCTTTCCCGGTATCTTCGGATCAACGAGTCAGAGATAGCTAGAATTCGGTATCTTCGGATCAACGAATTTGGGCATTTCAGTATCTTCCAATCCACCGATTACTACTCTCACCGATTGAAGATCGTTTTGATTAATCCGCTGCGTCAGTGATTATCCTGAAATAACTCGGTCTGACCCGAGTATTATTTAAAAGAAAATAATAAATGGATCAGTCTAATTTAAACTTAGAAGTGAATGCATCATAAACAACATCAAAGCAAATCAATCATAGTCTCGAATGAGACTATTTAGCATAATTAATCAACATAGCTTAAATGGAGAAATCTCATTAAACTCCATCAAATTAACTTTCAAATTCACAATTGAATTCAAAACAGCAATACACAAAAATCTAGAAATCAAAAGAAGATAACTAGAAATCAACATAAAAATAGATCGATCCCAGCATATGGCGAGTCTAAGCTACGCCGCACGTGCATCTCATATGGCCGAAGCCTACCAAGTACTGTCATCATAATTTTTGGAGCCCAACAAATGACCTGAAGGTCCAACAAATGACCCGAAGGTCTAGTATTGGTAATTGACCCGAAGGTCCAACAAATGACCCGAAGGTCCAGCAGAGTGGCTCGAAAGCCCGACAAAATCATCAAAATCTTCAAACAGCAAATATTTCAATTAACGAGTCCGGAATTAACCGAATTAGTAAAAGCGTGGTTCCATACTCCACACTTTTGCTAAATCGTTTAAATCTCATCTCGTTTACTTGAAAGTGCAAAATTGTGTATTTTATATAAATAACATTTTACGTTCTCAAATGGACAAGTCTGGAATTAATGGAATTAGCAAAAGTAAGGGTTAATAGTCCTTAATTTTGCTGAAGCGTTCAAATCGCTTCCTCATTCTTTTGAAAGCGTAAACTATTAAAATTTTTGAAAACAAATTTATATTAAAATGATTTTAAAACACATGATTAAAACAGCAACATCTATAGCAATTTCGACAAAGAAATTGCGCTTCATAAAACACCGTAAAAAGGATATCATACTTACTATCAGTGGATAGCAAGAGAATTTACTAAGGCGTACGGACAGATATCTAAGAATTAATCATTCTAGGGTATACTTCACCCTATCTCTAATGAGCTACTTAATGTGTTATACTCCTGAGCTAAAGTTCAACCTTAGCTTTGATACCAAATGTAACGACTCGGATTTTGCCCACTCGAAAATCAACATCCGTACTTCACATTGTACTAGAATGCCGCAGATTCGACCGTTCAAATCCGATTCGCCGGAGCTATAACACAATTAAGTAAATAACACAACGGAAGAAAAGAATAATACATTGATATACAATATCTGATACAACAGAGTGATACAATGAATATCAATATACATCAGAGATATGATACAAGAAATAGCAGCGGAAAAGAAAAGATAACAACAGCAGCAGATAGAATATCTCCAATAGAATGCTCCAATCCATAGCTAGCGAAAAGCAAGGTCAGTCGTCTATAGACTGACTAGCTCTAGAAAATCTACTCAACCTGAATATCTGAAAAGAAACCCAACTCTAGACTGCTCGTGTGGAAAATTATGAGCACCCAGAGTTTAGGAAGGGAACAATAAACTCTGAGTCAGTCGTGGGACTGGTGTGAGCAACAAAAACAGTTTATTTTTAAACAACAACAAAAGGATTTAAACATTGAAATCCGCAATGCTTTTGGAAAATGAAACTACCATAAGGCCTCCCGCCACACACACAATGCAAAAGCAGAATTGGAGGAGATTTCTCCTTATGATAGTCAAAGATGCTTACTACGCAAAATCAAATCATATTTTATATTATTATTAGTGCATATTGTAGAAAACATTTCGAAAGTAGAATATCAATCTTAGCCAACATACGACCAGTATCGTATGCCTACTATAGCTACCATCTAAACAGTGGTGACCACCGTACGTAAATGGCAGGTTCTACAACTAATACCGTACAAAGTTCGTATTTGGAAGATGGATTTCCAACAAATGGTCAGGCTAAGGAACTTCCTTCCGCCGCATGGGATCGCCTCTGGCAGGACGTCCCGAGAGACAAACTGCTCTCTGCCAACAAGGCCAGGTTACCCCTGTAACAGGTAACTCACGAATATGCCACCTCCTGGTCCTTTGGGACCTTTATCCGAGCGCTCGATAACCAAAATCACACATAATAAATACGTGTATCCACATGAGTAAGTATCAGGGCTCCATACCATAATACCACCCTTTTTCCAGAAGGAAATGACATACCCTAAAGGGCGCGACCCTCATAACCTTGCCGCAACATTCCTGTTTCGACCATTTCCGGGTTGTGAGGTCCTGACGAAGTCTCGTCCACAAAGCTACGCTTTTTCAAAAATCCACGCTTTGGGTCAACAGATGATCAACCTATGATCACAAAGATAAATAATCAAACAAATGATCATATCACAAATGATCAAACACTGATCATCACACAGCAACACTCAGCATGCCACATTACCAAATTGGGAATATATCGCTGATAACTTCAACTACATAACCTCTGAGCTCGTACGTCTCAGAGAAGGGTGTTAAGCTAAGAGAATAAATTCTCCGCCACCAACAGAAATGTATTTGAAAGAAATCGGCTTTATATCTCAAAGTGTAATGTCAGACATACAATCCGTACAAGTCTGTTCCGGGATCGAACAGAACCGAAGGCACTTCTCACGAAGCCCTTGGAAATCCGGATAATTTCCAATCACGTCCAGACTTCCCATCACTAAGGGTGATAAAACCTCGATATCGGGGATCAGCCGATGCAGAGTAACTCGACGGTAATCCTTCCGTTTTCAAAAATATCCGGTCTTCAACACTGGTCATCAAATGCCATCCATATCGACGTATCACATATTCGAAATGGGTTATACGACCCAAGGGTCCTCTCTCGGCTAAACCGAATAGTGAGCGTAATATTTAAAAACATATGGATATGGGATTTCAACTAAGTCACAACTTATTACCCAAAATCTTTCTTTTCAAATGGTTTAACAAATTACCATTTTAAATCTTTAAACAAAAAGATTCAACCTTTACGGTTTAAACAGTTTCCACACTTTAATCTTTTAAACAAAAGATTCATTCACAGATTTTCCAAATTAATTTCCATTTCAATTTGATTAACTCGTTAAACCTTTAAATCAAGATTTAACTTATAGCTTTCAAAACAATCCCATTTCAAATGATTTAAACCAATCATTATTTTAAATCTGTTAAAAATAACAGATTCAAATCATAGCTTTTCATAACAATTCATTCATAACTTGGAAAACCATTTTCACTTCAATATTGAAATTCCTTTAATTAAACTGGAATTTCATTTCTTATCTGAAAGCTTTTATCATTTGAAAACAAACAGTTTTTATTTCGGAAAATCTGATTCATTCATACGAGTTAAAGTCTTTGGGTTAAATCCAAATTCTCAAAATTATACTTTTAAATGGTTTAGATTCATACAAACACATTTATATCATTTTCAATCCCTAGTTTCAAATCATAGAATTCAATTTCAAACTTGAATTCAAATTAAAATCAAATTATTTAAATTTTCAAAACTCGATTAAGTTATTCAAAATAACTTTTATCTTTGAAATTCCATTTCAAAAGTTTTTCATATAAAACCCCAAATTTCTAATTTCAAAATCAATTGAAAATAAAATTTCAATTTCAAAAACATCAAATTTACATTATCTGTGACTTAACCGATTTCCACGTGAAATCCAAATTTGTGTGTGTAAAAGTGTGGTCCAGGAGTTTTGTAACGACCCGTATTTTACGGATCGAAACATCATAAAATAATTAACAATTGGTTGCATTGTTGATAAGTCGTTCAGAATTTTTCTAAGTCCTAAGTCGGTTTGGACGAGTTAAGAGATAAAAGTCTGGGTCGAGTTGCCGACTTAAGGTTTTGACCGAGTTAAGAAATAGGTCGTATTGTCTTAAGTCGTATGGTGGTTTAGGTCGTGGGTTAGTTAGAGCGACCTATAGAATTATGCGACCTAAGTTTTGGTTAAGTGTTAGGTCGGCTGGGAGAGTTAGCGACCTAGTGATTCCGGGTTAGCGACTTAGTGATTAAGTTGTTAGGTCGGTTGGGACGACCTATAGAAGTTAGCGACCTATAGGAGTTAGCGACCTATAGGGTTGAGCGACTTAAGGACTTAAGGATAGGCAGCGACTTAAGAAGGTTAGCGAGTTAGTGTAGTTAGGTCGGCAACGACCTAAGTAGTAGTGAGCGACTTAAGGAGTTAAGTCGTACGTGTTAGGTCGTAAGTTGTTAGGTCGCGAGGTAGTGTGCCTGTTAAGTCGTTGGGTTGTTGTAGCATGTGTTTTGGTTTAAGTCGTAGGTCGCAGGACCACTAAGTCGTAAGTCGTAACATGTTTTAAGTCGCGTGAGGACTTAAGGTGTTAGGTCGCTGGGTTTCTGCCTGAGTGATAGGTCGTGAGCAACTTAGTAGTTGAGTCGTAGCCTATGTTTTAAGTCGCGAGCGACCTAGGAGTTTGCTGTTAAGTCGTAACCCAGATATTTGTTAGGTCGCGTAAGGCTTAGCAGTTAGGTCGAAGATGTACTTAAGCGCTAGGTCGCAGCTGCGCGTTAGGTTAGGTCGTAGAGGCTGGGGGTTTTGTTAAGTCGTAGGTTGGTAAGTCTTTAGGTCGTAGGCCGTGGACGACCTAACTCCGAGCGACTTAAGGGAATTTCAGCTATAAATAGGAAGGGTTTTTCTCACTTTTTGGGATCCGGATTTCGAAGCGACGAAGTGCTGCCATTTTCAGAGCTCGACTTCTACACTTCTTCACTTCTTTTCTCCACTCTAATCTAGTGCTTCCTTTCATCCATATCGAAGATCAAGATTGAAGATTCAAGAGCTTAGATTGAAGATCTTCATCTTTTCAAGAGAGATTTCTTCGTTTGAAGCGGATTCGTGATAGATCAAGCTCGATCCTTTGCTGTCCAGATCTGAAGCGTGTTGATTTGAGGTTGTTTAGGTGATTTGGTGAGTGGTGATTATCTCTCACACGGATCCAAAGGAGTAGATTGGATTGTTGGCTTGATTTGGTGTTAAAATAGTGATTTCTATGCATTTTTGTAAACCTAAGTGTGGATCCATGTAGATCCATTGTTCATGATGATTTGACAACCATTTTTGTATATGATTACCTATGCAAGTTCATTCATCAAGTTGTAGAGATAATTCTCATGTTTTCATGCTTGTTAGGCTTTCAACTCCTTAATTACGAAATTGCCATTTTTGTTATAATTGTCCATTTTGCTTATATTTGAATGCTTGGTTACTTGGATTGATGTTTGACATGATTGATTACTGTGAATTAGATGATTTAAACCATCGTTTTAGACAAGGTGGTCGAAGATGATTCAAAAGCTAAGGGAAGGGCTCTTGAATTGGGAAAGCTGCTCGTGGCATATGTAGCGGGATGATGAAGCTCTTATGCATAGATTTGATGATGTGATGTTGAGATGAGGCTTTGCGAGGATGTAATGAAGCGAGGCATCATGTGATGAAGACTTGGTCTAATCCAGACGGGATCATTCCAAGCATGTTGGTAACTCGGTGATATGATTTGAGTTAAGGATAATGGATGCTCGAGAGGCGCTTGAGCTAGTATGGAAATAGTCGTCGAGGAGGATGACTAGGAGGTTGAGATCTCATCGTTGTTGAAGGTTCTAGCATGCTCTAAGCAAGAGTACATGGGGACGCCCAAAAGACTAAGTTGATGGTCAAGTACTCTGGGCAGATTCGATAATCCTAGGCACGGGTCACGATGACGTGCGGGAGTTATGTCTAGAACCGGGGTTACCATTAGCCCTTGACGGACGGCTGAAAGAATGTGCCGGTCATTCAATTAACGGTGATATCGCAGCAATGATAACAGTGATAGCTAGAGTCGTGGATGTTTGGTTGTATCGTCATTCGGTTTTAAAGAGCGGTATTTCCTGGGTGCTTATCTGACCTTGGTATAGACCTTGGAGTTGGTACTTGGAAAACATCGCCCTTAACTCGAATGATTAGTACTTTACTTTAAATTGTATGCTCTGCTATGTTGCTTCTGCTTAGTATGAGTCTGGGGGCTATCACTGTAGAAAGAGGTGGAGTGGGAGGGTTGTATTCCTATTCCTTTTCCTTTATGCTCTTTTGGTATGTTGTTAGTTAATTTACTGCTCACTAAGACTGTTGTCTGACTCAAGGCTTTATGTTTTTAAATCTTATTGCCTTGGGCTGTTCGTCCATTTTGGGACGGGCAGACTAGGTAGCAGGTGACAGGTGCTGTTCTTGCTTCCCACGATTGCTGATATTGAAGACGAGCTGGAGGGTTGCATATTATCTTCTTATTATATGTAATGGATGTTCCGTTGTTTGTATTCTCTGAGTGTTATGTAGTGAGGCTTGTTGTACTGACAATCTAGATGCTTGTATTCAACTATTATGAAGTTTTATTGATGGGATTTTATTCTGTGAAGCTTCACTATACATATACGTTCTATTGTATTTTGTCTATGCGCTGTGAGTAATACGATAGATTCTATTGTTTTAATTTACCTTGACAATCGTCCATGGTCGCCTGGCACACTTTACAGCGCACTATCTCTAGATTCCGTGCGGGGGTCATGGGCGGTCGTCACATTTGGTATCAGAGCATTGGTTAATCGATTTTACCCAACGCTCGCTGTAGTAACTACGTATGAGAGACGTAATTGTATTTTGATGGATGATTACTATGTATAATATAGTAGTTTAGCAGTAAGTTAGTCCTTTATGCAGTTGTTTCTCTAGTTGTTCTAATCATTCCTTTTTATAGATATTGAGAATGAGTCCAAGAGGGAGACCAGCTGCTAGGGAAGGCCGTGCTACTGAAGGGGCTGCTGATTATGTTGCTATGTTCGAAACCATGATGACTTCGATCATGAGAAGGATGTCAGCCCCGGGGCCATCAGTAGATGTTGGAGATCAAGTTCAGGCTCCAAGACTGATGGATCATTTGGACGATTCATTTAGGAAGCTTGTGGAGGAAGCTCTCAGACACGAGAATCTGTTTCCTAAGGAAGGATCTGTTGTTGCTGTGACCAGGGAAGAGTCTAAACCCCAGCAGGGTGGAAACAAGAAGAGGAAGCAGCAGCAGCAGAAGGGTAAGGATGGCCAGAAGAAGCCAAAGGGCGAAGTGACCTGCTACAACTGTCAGCAGAAAGGCCATCTCTCCAGGGATTGCAAGAATCCGAAAGCGCCGGTGAAGTGCCACAACTGTGACAAGCCGGGGCATTTCAGGAAGAATTGTCCAGAACCAGGAGGGACAAGCAGATTGTGCAAGCTTATGCTTTGGGAGCTGTTCCGTCGTCTTCAAAAGCTCCTACCGCTAAAGAGAAAGGAAAGAGTGTGGTTGTTCAAGGTACTCTTTTCCTATGTGGTGTTCCAGTTAGAGTTCTGTTTGATACTGGAGCGTCGCATTCGTTTGTTTGTAGTGAACTCGTAGGCCGGTTAGGTTTGGAACCGGATATTGTTGATAGGCCATTGGTTGTGACTAATCCAGTTGGGGGTTCGTCTTGTTTGTGTATGTTATGTCGTGGTCTAGTTGTATCGAGTCATGGTTGCTCTTTTGTTTGTGATTGCTTTGTTTTGAACTTTGCGGGGTTCGGAATTATTTTGGGTATGGACTGGCTTAGGAAGTATGCGGCGAAGGTTGATTGCGAAAGGTTGGAGGTGACAGTCGAGAATGTGGAGGGGCGAAAGATTGTGATACGATGTAAGCATGAAGAAGGCGTCTTCATGAGCTTCATGTATTCGCTAGTTGTTCCACGGGATGGACTGTCATTAGTGCCAATCGCGAATGGATTCGAGGATGTCTTTGACGAAGTCAAAGGGTTGCCGCCGCATAGAGAGATCGAGTTTCGTATAGATCTAGTTGAAGGAGCCAGACCTGTTGTGATGCCTCTTAGGCGGATGGCGCCTAGGGAACAGCAAGAGTTGAAGGTGAAAGTTGATGACCTTTTACAGAAAGGATTCATTCGGCGTAGTGTGTCCGAGTGGGGTGCACCAGTTGTGTTTGCAACCAAGGCAGATGGGTCGTTGAGATTGTGCGTCGATTATCGTGAGCTGAATAAGGTGACTAAGAAGAACAAGTATCCGTTGCCGAGAATAGATGACTTGTTTGATCAGCTTCACGAAGCCAAGGTGTTTTCTCAGATGGATTTGGCAACGGGATTTCACCAGTTGAGAGTGGCTAAGGATAGTGTGCCGAAGACTGCTTTTCGGACACCATCGGGTTTCTTTGAGTGGCTGGTAATGCCGTTTGGGTTGACTAACGCGCCAGCATACTTTGTGGATCTTATGAATAGAGTGTTCAGAGATCAGTTGAACAAGTTTGTGCTTGTGTTCGTGGATGATATTCTGATTCATTCCAGAACTGAGGAAGAGCACAAAACACACTTGCGTATTGTTATGGAAATCTTGCGGAAACATCAGCTGAAGGCTAAGTTTTCAAAGTGTCACTTTTGGAAGAGTGAAGTGAGGTTCTTAGGCCATGTGATTTCTGGAAATGGAATAGCGGTTGATCCCGCTAAGGTGGCAGCAATCCAGGATTGGGTCAGACCTAAGAATGCATCAGATGTGAGGAGTTTTCTTGGATTAGCAGGATATTATCGACGGTTTATCAAAGACTTCTCCAAGGTAGCTGCACCGTTAACAGGATTGACAAAGAAGAACCTAGCGTTCAGATGGGATGATAGGTGTGAGCAAGCTTTCAGAATCCTGAAAGAAAGATTGACGAGTGCTCCTGTTTTGACTATTCCTAGTGGAAATGATGAGATGGTGGTTTACACCGACGCATGTGGTACTGGACTTGGAGCAGTACTAATGCAGAGAGATAAAGTTGTTGCGTATACAAGTCGACAACTGAAGCCGCATGAAAGGAATTACCCAACTCATGATTTAGAGTTAGCGGCGATTGTATTTGCTCTGAAGATGTGGAGACATTATCTATTGGGAGTTCGATTCGAGTTGTTTACGGATCACAAGTCATTGAAGTATCTTTTCTCCTAAAAGGATTTGAATCTTCGGCAGCAGCGATGGCTAGAGTTTTTGGCATCATATGATTTTGGTATAGCGTATACTCCAGGAAAGGGTAACGCAGTGGCTGATGCGTTGAGTCGAAGACATGCAGGATTGGGAGCCATGTTTTCAGAATGGAAGAGTCTCGAGTATTTAGCTGAATTTGACTTCAGGCCTAGATGTGAATTGGAACCTGAGATGTTGGCAAACTTATCGATAAGACCTTCTCTTGTGGAAAGGATTGGCGAGAGCCAAAAGCGAGACGATAAGCTTGTCAAGATTATCCGTGAATTGGAATCTGGATTGGATCCAGAAAAGGATAAAGGATTCGAGGTCGATCGAGAGGGCTGGCTTCGGAAGCAAGGACGACTAGTTGTTCCCGATATAGATGAATTGAGGAGTGAAGTTCTGAAGGAAAGTCATCACTCGAAGTTGACAATTCATCCAGGTGGAAATAAGATGTATCGGGATATGAAGAGAACCTACTACTGGGAAGGCATGAAGAAGGATGTAGGAAATTTTATTTCCAAGTGTATGAACTGCCAGTTGGTAAAAGCCGAGCGGAAGAAGCCAAGTGGATTGCTTCAACCATTAGAAGTTCCTACATGGAAGTGGGAGCAAGTGTCGATGGATTTTATTGATGGATTGCCTAGAACCAGAACGGGAAATGAAGGGATTTGGGTCATTGTAGATCGCCTGACTAAGAGTGCAAGATTTATTCCTGTTCGATCGACTAGGACTGCATCAAAGTTGGCTGAGTTGTATGTTAAGTGGATAGTTCGATTCCATGGTATTCCGAAGAGTATAGTGAGCGATCGAGACCCGTTGTTCACTAGTGGATTTTGGAAGAGATTCCAGGAAGTTTTGGGAACCGAGTTGTGTTTGAGTACAGCTTATCACCCTCAAACAGATGGTCAGACTGAGAGAGTCAACCGAGTTTTGGAAGATCTTCTTAGAGCTTGTGTCTTGGACTTCGGAGGATCATGGGAAGATCGCCTTCATTTGGTGGAGTTTGTATACAACAACAGTTACCAGTCAAGCATTGGTATGGCACCGTATGAGGCATTGTATGGAAGACCGTGTAACTCTCCGACATGTTGGTTGGAAACTGGAGAAAAGCTGATGCTTGGGCCAGAGATGATTCGACAGACTTCAGATTGTATAGAGATCATTCGGCAACGAATGAAGGCAGCCCAAGACCGTCAGAAGAGTTATGCCGATAAATGTCGTAAGGATTTGGAATTCGACGTTGGTGATATGGTTTTTGTGAAGATTTCTCCACTGAAGAATGTTATTCGATTCGGGAAGAAAGGAAAATTGACTCCAAGATTCGTTGGACCATTCCCGATCATCGAGCGAATTGGAAAGCTCGCCTATAGACTGGAGTTACCTGAGAAGATGTCGAGTGTGCACAATGTTTTTTCACGTATCATATCTACGGAAGTATGTGCACGACTCGAGTACGGTGGTTTCTGCTGATAGCTGTGAAGATTTTGAAGTTGATCCAGTTGATAGAAGACCTCGTAAGCCGCTTCGTGTTGTTGAAACTGACACGAAACAGCTTAGGAGGAAGGTAGTTAAGTTGCTCAAGATACAATGGAGTGATGATGATAACGACTGTACGTGGGAGGTGGAAGAGAGGATGAAGGCAGCTCATCCTGAACTATTCAAGGTATGGCCCTAAGGTGTCGTCTCATCTCGCGATATTGTAACTTGTTCTAAGTCTTAGAATTCTGTATGCTAAGTTAGAATTGGATGCATGGTTTGTTGATTGCTATGGATGGTAGGCGTACAGAATAGTCTTTGATTGCTTTGTTTGCTTGGAATTTCGGGGGCGAAATTCCTAAGGGGGAGAGAATGTAACGACCCGTATTTTACGGATCGAAACATCGTAAAATAATTAACAATTGGTTGCATTGTTGATAAGTCGTTCAGAATTTTTCTAAGTCCTAAGTCGGTTTGGACGAGTTAAGAGATAAAAGTCTGGGTCGAGTTGCCGACTTAAGGTTTTGACCGAGTTAAGAAATAGGTCGTATTGTCTTAAGTCGTATGGTGGTTTAGGTCGAGGGTTAGTTAGAGCGACCTATAGAATTATGCGACCTAAGTTTTGGTTAAGTGTTAGGTCGGCTGGGAGAGTTAGCGTCCTAGTGATTCCGGGTTAGCGACTTAGTGATTAAGTTGTTAGGTCGGTTGGGACGACCTATAGAAGTTAGCGACCTATAGGAGTTAGCGACCTATAGGGTTGAGCGACTTAAGGACTTAAGGATAGGCAACGACTTAAGAAGGTTAGCGAGTTAGTGTAGTTAGGTCGGCAACGACCTAAGTAGTAGTGAGCGACTTAAGGAGTTAAGTCGTACGTGTTAGGTCGTAAGTTGTTAGGTCGCGAGGTAGTGTGCCTGTTAAGTCGTTGGGTTGCTGTAGCATGTGTTTTGGTTTAAGTCGTAGGTCGCAGGACCACTAAGTCGTAAGTCGTAACATGTTTTAAGTCGCGTGAGGACTTAAGGTGTTAGGTCGCTGGGTTTCTGCCTGAGTGATAGGTCGTGAGCAACTTAGTAGTTGAGTCGTAGCCTATGTTTTAAGTCGCGAGCGACCTAGGAGTTTGCTGTTAAGTCGTAACCCAGATATTTGTTAGGTCGCGTAAGGCTTAGCAGTTAGGTCGAAGATGTACTTAAGCCCTAGGTCGCAGCTGCGCGTTAGGTTAGGTCGTAGAGGCTGGGGGTTTTGTTAAGTCGTAGGTTGGTAAGTCTTTAGGTCGGTAGGTTTTAGGTCGTAGGTCGTGGACGACCTAACTCCGAGCGACTTAAGGGAATTTCAGCTATAAATAGGAAGGGTTTTTCTCACTTTTTGGGATCCGGATTTCGAAGCGACGAAGTGCTGCCATTTTCAGAGCTCGACTTCTACACTTCTTCACTTCTTTTCTCCACTCTAATCTAGTGCTTCCTTTCATCCATATCGAAGATCAAGATTGAAGATTCAAGAGCTTAGATTGAAGATCTTCATCTTTTCAAGAGAGATTTCTTCGTTTGAAGCGGATTCGTGATAGATCAAGCTCGATCCTTCGCTGTCCAGATCTGAAGCGTGTTGATTTGAGGTTGTTTAGGTGATTTGGTGAGTGGTGATTATCTCTCACACGGATCCAAAGGAGTAGATTGGATTGTTGGCTTGATTTGGTGTTAAAATAGTGATTTCTATGCATTTTTGTAAACCTAAGTGTAGATCCATGTAGATCCATTGTTCATGATGATTTGACAACCATTTTTGTATATGATTACCTATGCAAGTTCATTCATCAAGTTGTAGAGATAATTCTCATGTTTTCATGCTTGTTAGACTTTCAACTCCTTAATTACGAAATTGCCATTTTTGTTATAATTGTCCATTTTGCTTATATTTGAATGCTTGGTTACTTGGATTGATGTTTGACATGATTGATTACTGTGAATTAGATGATTGTTGATTGGTTTTAGACAAGGTGGTCGAAGATGATTCAAAAGCTAAGGGAAGGGCTCTTGAATTGGGAAAGCTGCTCGTGGCATATGTAGCGGGATGATGAAGCTCTTATGCATAGATTTGATGATGTGATGTTGAGATGAGGCTTTGCGAGGATGTAATGAAGCGAGGCATCATGTGATGAAGACTTGGTCTAATCCAGACGGGATCATTCCAAGCATGTTGGTAACTCGGTGATATGATTCGAGTTAAGGATAATGGATGCTCGAGAGGCGCTTGAGCTAGTATGGAAATAGTCGTCGAGGAGGATGACTAGGAGGTTGAGATCTCATCGTTGTTGAAGGTTCTAGCATGCTCTAAGCAAGAGTACATGGGGACGCCCAAAAGACTAAGTTGATGGTCAAGTACTCTGGGCAGATTCGATAATCCTAGGCACGGGTCACGATGACGTGAGGGAGTTATGTCTAGAACCGGGGTTACCATTAGCCCTTGACGGACGGCTGAAAGAATGTGCCGGTCATTCAATTAACGGTGATATCGCAGCAATGATAACAGTGATAGCTAGAGTCGTGGATGTTTGGTTGTATCGTCATTCGGTTTTAAAGAGCGGTATTTCCTGGGTGCTTATCTGACCTTGGTATAGACCTTGGAGTTGGTACTTGGAAAACATCGCCCTTAACTCGAATGATTAGTACTTTAATTTAAATTGTATGCTCTGCTATGTTGCTTCTGCTTAGTGTGGGTCTAGGGGCTATCACTGTAGAAAGAGGTGGAGTGGGAGGGTTGTATTCCTATTCCTTTTCCTTTATGATCTTTTGGTATGTTGTTAGTTAATTTACTGCTCACTAAGACTGTTGTCTGACTCAAGGCTTTATGTTTTTAAATCTTATTGCCTTGGGCTGTTCGTCCATTTTGGGACGGGCAGACTAGGTAGCAGGTGACAGGTGCTGTTCTTGCTTCCCACGATTGCTGATATCGAAGACGAGCTGGAGAGTTGCATATTATCTTCTTATTATATGTAATGGATGTTCCGCTGTTTGTATTCTCTGAGTGTTATGTAGTGAGGCTTGTTGTATTGACTATCCAGATGCTTGTATTCAACTATTATGAAGTTTTATTGATGGGATTTTATTCTGTGAAGCTTCACTATATATATACGTTCTATTGTATTTTGTCCATGCGCTGTGAGTAATACGATAGATTCTATTGTTTTAATTTACCTTGACAATCGTCCATGGTCGCCTGGCACACTTTACAGCGCACTATCTCTAGATTCCGTGCGGGGGTCATGGGCGGTCGTCATAGGTTTCACACAATAGTGCAACACAATGAATCATCACATATCAGAATACAGAAATATAGTTGATAAGCGATATAACTATAACGCTCATCTTTTACTCCTAGATCACAGATATATATAAATTTCAGATAAATAAATACAGTAAAGATTACACACAAATCAGAATATATCACAAAGCATCATAGATCAAGAAATATCAAACAATTCAATCATCCAATCAAATCCAAATATTCATAAGTAAGGTCAGTTAATTATCTGATTTATTCAAATTAGATTAATTACTTATGAATTTCTAATCCGGGTTAATTAATCGTTATTAATTATTAACACCTCTTAAATTACTTTTCTAAAGTAATTAAATTAAGATTTATTATTACTTACAATTAAATTTCATCTTTAATAACTCATTAATTAATTACAAATTATTTGAAAATCTTTCTTTCAAAATTTATTAGTTAACCCTTAATCATTAACTAATCATTCTTAATTAAATGAATTAATTAATCTTTAATTATTAAATCTTAATTAATCACAATTATTAATTAATCCTTTAATTTATTAACAAATAATTTACTCCAATTTCAAATCATCATTTGATTAATTACATTCAGTAATTATCTATTAATTACTTTTCTAAGTAATTATATTCTCCCAATTTGTTAAATGATTGTTCTAGATTAATTAACTTAAACTAATCTGATTAACTCAATTAACTACACTGAACAATTCATTCCTTAATTACTTAACACTTCCACAATTGATTATTATTATTAATTAATCTAAATTTATTGTTAAAATAAATCATATTGATTAATTATTTAGATGATCTTAGTTAATGACCTACATCAACTATTAAATTTCTCTAGTTACTCTTCTAAAGAAATTCACTAATATTATTTATTATTGATCAATGATTAACTAACCATTAAGAATCCATTCCTTAATGAATGATAAATCATTAATCTTCATTACTTAAAGAAAACTCATTTCTCATTTATTGATTTAAATTTCACTTAAATGTGTTTGGAACATTATTTCATTTTTCCTTGAAAAGTTCATTTTAAATTTTTAAAGTTAAACTATCACCAATTTAACTTTAAATCACTTTATAAACTAACTAAAAAAACTTTAAATTATAACTTAAAGCAATATTATTCTAGGAAGGGATTTAAATCAAATTCCCTTTAATTTAAAATGTTTAAAATTATTTAAATTATTTAAATTTTAAACTTTTATTTTAAAACTTGGGTTAACTTTGATTTTAAGTTTAAACCAGAATTTTTAATTTTGTAAAAACTATTTAAACTGGAACAGTGATTTAACCTGGTCAACATCACCCGTGCCTTCCCAGATTACTTCGAGTACCCCCCCCCCGATAAAATCACGTACCTGCTTCGAGCAAACGTGGGTTTTTCCTCGAACCCACGCGAGAACTTCCCTAGCATCACCCCGAGTTTTCCTTTCCCAGACCCAAACAAAATTCCGACCAGACAAACGTGCTCGTGCACGTGCACGGCTGACCTGACCACCTCCGGTCGTCACCAGGACTTCGAGCAAGTCGCAGGCCATCTCAGCTCCGCTTCCAGCCACCCAACTCCGGCCAGTTCATCGTTGATCTCGAATTCGAGAACTACAAGCCTGGAACAGAATATACATCGCCATGACCAAACCTGTCAACGCCGACTGCTCGCCGCTCCGACCACCATTCGCTGTCAAACTCCGGCCTCAGCTTCGTCACTCTTCCCTCTACCTTCCCACAAAAGCACGTCGAACTCGATGCACTGTCGACGTCGCGCGAATCAAAAACTCCGGCCATCCAAAAATTAGGTCACTAGATTTTAAACGCTTCTCGTCGTCACCCCGTTGAACTGCCGACCCCCTCGACAATTTTCGCCGAACCCCTGGTCTCTCCTCTATCTCCAGACCGAACCACGACATCACTAGTCATCGAGATCGCCTACGGCAGCTCAAAAAGGCAAAAATGGACGAACTAAAACTGCTCTCTAACCCAAACTCTAAAAATATTAATTCTTGTCTTAAAAATCCTATTTTGGTATGTAGTTTCACCTGATACGACTGAATTCTTAAAGCAAGAATTTTTTTTTTACACAAATTTAAAGTTGTACAGGCTTTCTTGGTTCTACAGGGACACATATCTGTTAGTTCAACTTATTTTAATTTTTAACATCTAGATTATAGTTAAACAAACAATTATCGTTTATATCTTACATTCAAATAATTGTTAGATCAAGAGAAAAGGGTTTGTTTCCAGATCTACTTAGAATAAAGGAGCAACAGACAACAGAAAATCATAGAGCAGATATAGGTATGCACAGACATATGTACATATATAAGATACATGTCATCACATAGAAAAACATGCCATATTAACCTAAGTTATAAGTTTAAAATAAAAAGTTACTCACAAAGATTTGAAAGAACAGAGCACCCTGATGAAAACAGTTTGGATTTGAAATCTGGAAACATGTTTCCACTTGATACTTCCTGCCCATCACTTAGCTTCACTGTTTTGTTTAGTTGCTTGATGCTTGTTGAAGCTTGTTTAAGATTAAAAATGGAGTTTCATTTTGTATTTGCTTAGCTCGAACTGGACATGGAAAGTGATGGAAAGAATAGCTTACAGGCTTATGTATAAACAGGTTACAGGTTTTGTATTATTTTTTTCCTTCTTCTTTTTAAAATGGTCAGAGATATTTCTCTATGGTTGGTGGCTGAAAGGAATTTGTATACAATCGTATAGATTTTGTTGGCTGCCAAGAATAAGAGCATTTAATGTTGTTTGTACTTGATGTTTCATCCTATACTTATCTATATTTTCTTATACTTGCCTAAGTCTTGTTTAACAAGTTATAAACATGTGGTATTTTTCTTTGTGCTTTGATTCTTTTCTTTTGCAGCTTACACTCTTTTGGTTTTGTTGCCTTGAAGTCTGCCTGTATGTCATTTCGATCATTAGTTTCCCCTATGCAAGTTTAGTTATAAAATCTTTTCCTTGTTTGATGTATTCTATTTTATACTTATCCTATACTAGCTTTTCTAACAAGTTACTATTTTTTTCTCAAGCAAGCCTTCATACTTGAATATTATTTGACTATGCAGATTTATTCCTGAAGCTGGCAAATCTTCTTATGTTTGCTTGCTTTGTATTTAAATGTTTTGTTTATTTGGATACTTGTTTCTTTGCACACTTGTTTCCAGGTTGATGAGTTTATTTAAGCCTTTGAGATGTTGTTACTTCATACTTGAATACATATATGCTTTGTCTAATTATTTTGTATTGATTTATCAAAATTTATAGATTTACTTTATATTAAATAAAACTATGTATATATATATTTATTTATTTATTTATTTTTATTTCTAGCATAAACCATCACTTCTAATATTTACAAAGACAATTTATCTTTAACCCATTTATTTACAATTTAAATTCAAATCAAATATATATACATATATATTCACATATATACAATATTTATAATATTTTTAAACTTAAATGATTTATACAGAATACATTTGAATCTGGGGAAACTCGCAATCCATTTATCATTTTATTTCACAATTTTAATCCAAAAATCCAATTAATTATCATTTTAAATTTATAAAAATTCGGGGTCGTTACAGACTTCCCCCCTTAAAAGAATTTCGTCCTCGAAATTACCAAGGAGACATAAGGATAGATGAAAAATATTTCATCAACTCAAACTGAATATTTATTCTGCATTTGGCTTACCAAATCAGAATATCAAGAATAGATACAAGAACGAATCTGTTTACAACTTCACAAGATACTCGGGTTATCCAGATCTACGAAATATGCAGTGGCATCGGTTAGTTCAAAAGGATAACTAACCATTCTTAGAATATACTGGGACCCAAAGAATAGACAGATATATGGATACGATTTCAAAATTTTTAGTTTAGAAACTAAATTATACCTATCAACCATAGCAACAAAGCAACCAATTCATCCATACAAACAATTTTGGCTCAGTTGGAGTTTATGTCCCATTTTTATATATCGAATTTATTTCTGGATCTACCAGAAACTATCGAAGAATTGAGAAAAGATGACGAACAAAGAGATGGATAGACAAAAAGATTGCTTCCTCGTTGTTACAGAGTATTGACCATTTATAGTCGTATTCCCTCTGTCCCCTATCTCATCCTCTTCTTGCACTCATACTTACTATCAGTGGATAGCAAGAGAATTTACTAAGGCGTACGGACAGATATCTAAGAATTACTCATTCTAGGGTATACTTCACCCTATCTCTAATGAGCTACTTAATGTGTTATACTCCTGAGCTAAAGTTCAACCTTAGCTCTGATACCAAATGTAACGACTCGGATTTTGCCCACTCGAAAATCAACATCCTTACTTCACATTGTACTAGAATGCCGTAGATTCGACCGTTCAAATTCGATTCGCCGGAGCTATAACACAATTAAGTAAATAACACAACGGAAGAAAAGAATAATACATTGATATACAATATCTGATACAACAGAGTGATACAATGAATATCAATATACATCAGAGATATGATACAAGAAATAGCAGCGGAAAAGAAAAGATAACAACAGCAGCGGATAGAATATCTCCAATAGAATGCTCCAATCCATAGCTAGCGGAAAGCAGGGTCAGTCGTCTATAGACTGACTAGCTCTAGAAAATCTACTCAACCTGAATATCTGAAAAGAAACCCAACTCTAGACTGCTCGTGTGGAAAATTATGAGCACCCAGAGTTTAGGAAGGGAACAATAAACTCCGAGTCAGTCGTGGGACTGGTGTGAGCAACAAAAACAGTTTATTTTTAAACAAAAACAAAAGGATTTAAACATTGAAATCCGCAATGCTTTTGGAAAATGAAACTACCATAAGGCCTCCCACCACACACACAATGCAAACGCAGAATTGGAGGAGATTTCTCCTTATGATAGTCAAAGATGCTTACTACGCAAAATCAAATCATATTTTATATTATTATTAGTGCATAGTGTAGAAAACATTTCGTAAGTAGAATATCAATCTTAGCCAACATACGACCAGTATCGTATGCCTACTATAGCTACCATCTAAACAGTGGTGACCACCGTACGTAAATGGCAGGTTCTACAACTAATACCGTACAAAATTCGTATTTGGAAGATGGATTTCCAACAAATGGTCAGGCTAAGAAACTTCCTTCCGCCGCATGGGATCGCCTCTGGCGGGACGTCCCGAGAGACAAACTGCTCTCTGCCAACAAGGCCGGGTTACCCCTGTAACAGGTAACTCACGAATATGCTACCTCACGGTCCTTTGGGACCTTTATCCGAGCGCTCGATAACCAACATCACACATAATAAATACGTGTATCCACATGAGTAAGTATCAGGGCTCCATACCATAATACCACCCTTTTCTAGAAGGAAATGACATACCCTAAAGGGCGCGACCCTCATAACCTTGCCGCAACATTCCTGTTTCGACCATTTCCGGGTTGTGAGGTCCTGACGAAGTCTCGTCCACAAAGCTACGCTTTTTCAAAAATCCACGCTTTGGGTCAACAGATGATCAACCTATGATCACAAAGATAAATGATCAAACAAATGATCATATCACAAATGATCAAACAATGAACATCACACAGCAACACTCAGCATGCCACATTACCAAATTGGGAATATATCGCTGATAACTTCAACTACATAACCTCTGAGCTCGTACGTCTCAGAGAAGGGTGTTAAGCTAAGAGAATAAATTCTCCGCCACCAACAGAAATGTATTTGAAAGAAATCGGCTTTATATCTCAAAGTGTAATGTCAGACATACAATCCATACAAGTCTGTTCCGGGATCGAACAGAACCGAAGGCACTTCTCGCGAAGCCCTTGCAAATCCGGATAATTTCCAATCACGTCCGGACTTCCCGTCACTAAGGGTAATAAAACCTCTATATCGGGGATCAGCCGATGCAGAGTAACTCGACGGTAATCCTTTCGTTTTCAAAAATATCCTGTCTTCAACACCGGTCATCAAATGCCATCCATATCGACATATCACATATTCGGAATGGGTTATACGACCCAAGGGTCCTCTCCCGGCTAAACCGAATAGTGAGCGTAATATTTAAAAACATATGGATATGGGATTTCAATTAAGTCACAACTTATTACCCAAAATCTTTCTTTTCAAATGGTTTAACAAATTACCATTTTAAATCTTTAAACAAAAAGATTCAACCTTTACGGTTTAAACAGTTTCCACACTTTAATCTTTTAAACAGAAGATTCATTCACAGATTTTCCAAATTAATTTCAATTTGATTAACTTGTTAAACCTTTAAATCAAGATTTAACTTATAGCTATCAAAACAATCCCATTTCAAATGATTTAAACCAATCATTATTTTAAATCTGTTAAAAATAACAGATTCAAATCATAGCTTTTCAAAACAATTCATTCATAACTTGGAAAACCATTTTCACTTCAATATTGAAATTCCTTTAATTAAACTGGAATTTCATTTCTTATCTGAAAGCTTTTATCATTTGAAAACAAACAGTTTTTATTTCGGAAAATCTGATTCATTCATACGAGTTAAAGTCTTTGGGTTAAATCCAAATTCTTAAAATTATACTTTTAAATGTTTAGATTCATACAAACACATTTATATCATTTTCAATCCCTAGTTTCAAATCATAGAATTCAATTTCAAACTTGAATTCAAATTAAAATCAAATTATTTAAATTTTCAAAACTCGATTAAGTTATTCAAAATAACTTTTATCTTTGAAATTCCATTTCAAAAGTTTTTCATATAAAACCCCAAATTTCTAATTTCAAAATCAATTGAAAATAAAATTTCAATTTCAAAAACATCAAATTTACATTATCTGTGACTTAACCGATTTCCACGTGAAATCCATATTTGTGTGTGTAAAAGTGTGGTCCAGGGGTTTCACACAATAGTGCAACACAATGAATCATCTCATATCAGAATACAGAAATATAGTTGATAAGCGATATAACTATAACGCTCATCTTTTACTCACAGATCACAGATATATATAAATTTCAGATAAATAAACTACAGTAAAGATTACACACAAATCAGAATATATCACAAAGCATCATAGATCAAGAAATATCAAACAATTCAATCATCCAATCAAATCCAAATATTCATAAGTAAGGTCAGTTAATTATCTGATTTATTCAAATTAGAATAATTACTTATGAATTTCTAATCCGGGTTAATTAATCGTTATTAATTATTAACACCTCTTAAATTACTTTTCTAAAGTAATTAAATTAAGATTTATTATTACTTACAATTAAATTTCATCTTTAATAACTCATTAATTAATTACAAATTATTTGAAAATCTTTCTTTCAAAATTTATTAGTTAACCCTTAATCATTAACTAATCATTCTTAATTAAATGAATTAATTAATCTTTAATTATTAAATCTTAATTAATCACAATTATTAATTAATCCTTTAATTTATTAACAAATAATTTACTCCAATTTCAAATCATCATTTGATTAATTACATTCAGTAATTATCTATTAATTACTTTTCTAAGTAATTATATTCTCCCAATTTGTTAAATGATTGTTCTAGATTAATTAACTTAAATTAATCCGATTAACTCAATTAACTACACTGAACAATTCATTCCTTAATTACTTAACACTTCCACAATTGATTATTATTATTAATTAATCTAAATTTATTGTTAAAATAAATCATATTGATTAATTATTTAGATGATCTTAGTTAATGACCTACATCAACTATTACATTTCTCTAATTACTCTTCTAAAGAAATTCACTAATATTATTTATTATTGATCATAGATTAACTAACCATTAAGAATCCATTCCTTAATGAATGATAAATCATTAATCTTCATTACTTAAAGAAAACTCATTTCTCATACATTGATTTAAATTTCACTTAAATGTGTTTGGAACATTATTTCATTTTTCCTTGAAAAGTTCATTTTAAATTTTTAAAGTTAAACTATCACCAATTTAACTTTAAATCACTTTATAAACTAACTAAAAAAAACTTTAAATTATAACTTAAAGCAATATTTTTCTAGGAAGGGATTTAAATCAAATTCCCTTTAATTTAAAATGTTTAAACTTATTTAAATTATTTAAATTTTAAACTTTTATTTTAAAACTTGGGTTAACTTTGATTTTAAGTTTAAACCAGAATTTTTAATTTTGTAAAAACTATTTAAACTGGAACAGTGATTTAACCTGGTCAACATCACCCGTGCCTTCCCAGATTACTTCGAGTACCCCCCCCCCCGATAAAATCACGTACCTGCTTCGAGCAAACGTGGGTTTTTCCTCGAACCCACGCGAGAACTTCCCTAGCATCACCCCGAGTTTTCCTTTCCCAGACCCAAACAAAATTCCGACCAGACAAACGTGCTCGTGCACGTGCACGGCTGACCTGACCACCTCCGGTCGTCACCAGGACTTCGAGCAAGTCGCAGGCCATCTCAGCTCCGCTTCCAGCCACCCAACTCCGGCCAGTTCATCGTTGATCTTGAATTCGAGAACTACAAGCCTGGAACAGAATATACATCGCCATGACCAAACCTGTCAACGCCTACTGCTCGCCGCTCCGACCACCATTCGCTGTCAAACTCCGGCCTCAGCTTCGTCACTCTTCCCTCTACCTTCCCACAAAAGCACGTCGAACTCGATGCACTGTCGACGTCGTGCGAATCAAAAACTCCGGCCATCCAAAAATTAGGTCACCATATTTTAAACGCTTCTCGCCGTCACCCCGTTGAACTGCCGACCCCCTCGACAATTTTCGCCAAACCCCTGGTCTCTCCTCTATCTCCAGACCGAACCACGACATCACCAGTCGTCGAGATCGCCTACGGCAACTCAAAAAGGAAAAAATGGACGAACTAAAACTGCTCTCTAACCCTAACTCTAAAAATATTAATTCTTGTCTTAAAAATCCTATTTTGGTATGTAGTTTCACCTGATATGACTGAATTCTTAAAGCAAGAATTTTTTTTTTACACAAATTTAAAGTTGTACAGGCTTTCTTGGTTCTACAGAGACACATATCTGTTAGTTCAACTTATTTTAATTTTTAACATCTAGATTATAGTTAAACAAACAATTATCGTTTATATCTTACATTCAAATAATTGTTAGATCAAGAGAAAAGGGTTTGTTTCCAGATCTACTTAGAATAAAGGAGCAACAGAGAACAGAAAATCATAGAGTAGATATAGATATGCACAAACATATGTACATATATAAGATACATGTCATCATATAGAAAAACATGCCATATTAACCTAAGTTATAAGTTTAAAATAAAAAGTTACTCACAAAGATTTGAAAGAACAGAGCACCCTGATGAAAACAGTTTGGATTTGAAATCTGGAAACATGCTTCCACTTGATACTTCCTGCCCATCACTTGGCTTC
The DNA here is from genome assembly GCA_030737815.1 of Allium fistulosum. NCBI lineage: Eukaryota > Viridiplantae > Streptophyta > Magnoliopsida > Asparagales > Amaryllidaceae > Allium > Allium fistulosum. The sequence goes on from CM060905.1 coordinate 1,279,869,004, forward strand.
ACTGTTTTGTTTAGTTGCTTGATGCTTGTTGAAGCTTGTTTAAGATTAAAAATGGAGTTTCATTTTGTATTTGCTTAGCTCGAACTGGACATGGAAAGTGATGGAAAGAATAGCTTACAGGCTTATGTATAAATAGGTTACAGGTTTTGTATTATTTTTTTCCTTCTTCTTTTTAAAATAGTCAGAGATATTTCTCTATGGTTGGTGGCTGAAAGGAATTTGTATACAATCGTATAGATTTTGTTGGCTGCCAAGAATAAGAGCATTTAATGTTGTTTGTACTTGATGTTTCATCCTATACTTATCTATATTTTCTTATACTTGCCTAAGTCTTGTTTAACAAGTTATAAACATGTGGTATTTTACTTTGTGCTTTGATTCTTTTCTTTTGTAGCCTACACTCTTTTGGTTTTGTTGCCTTGAAGTCTGCCTGTATGTCATTTCGATCATTAGTGTAACGACCACGACTTTCTCTCCATAGAAAGTCGTATCACTAATAAGAAAGAAAGGGATAGAAAGAGAAAAGAAGAGAAAGAAAGAACTAAACAATATCAGAATCTCACAGCGGAAACGAACAAAATATATTATATCACATAAATATTACATAGTATCATATACAACACTTATCAGAGTTACACAGATTCACATCATATACTAGACAGTTATAAACATCTGTCTAGTTATTACATCTCAATATAAACAAAGATCTAAACAAGGTCAACACAGCGGAAACTACTATCTATATCTACAACGCTGAAGCCTCCTGCTCCATTGCTCCTCCACAATTCGTCAAGGCTAACCTGAATCCCTTGGCTACTCGTAAAAATTTGAGTACCCAAGAGTTTATAAAACAGAAATAAACAACTTGGGTCAGACATGGGTCTGGTGTGAGTAACAGGTTAAACTTGTTTAACTTCAAAACCTTTTGAAAGAAAAGGTATCACGTAAGACTTCCCACAAATAAACATGGGTAATGTGACGACCCGACTTTCATTGACCAGAAAGTCGTATCGCTAATAAGAAAGAAAGGGATAGAAAGAGAAAAGAAGAGAAGAAAGAAAGGAACAACAACAGAATCTAAACAGCGGAACGAATAAATTATATTAATAACATAAACTATTACATAGTATCATATACAACAACTATCAGAGTTACACAACATATACAACACATACTAGACAGTTATAAACACCTGTCTAGTTTCTACAATATAAGATACAACACAGATAACAATGACTCAGAGATCAACACAGCGGAACTACTATATCTCTACAGCGCTGAAGCCTCCTGCTCCATTGCTCCTCCAGATAACTCGTCAAAGCAAACCTGACTCCCTTGGCTACTCGTAAAAATTTGAGTACCCAAGAGTTTATATAAAACAGAAATAAACACTTGGGTCAGACATGGGTCTGGTGTGAGTAAACGGTTTAAATTGCTTAACTTCAAAACCTTTTGAAACAAAGGTATCACGTAAGACTCCCCACAAATAAACATGGGTAAGTTTTTTTTTTTACCTTACGCTAACCAAAACATTTGATAGGAAATCCAGTTATATTATTATAGGGTCTAGGGTTTTCAAGTAAAATACAGAAATAGCTAGAATGCTTACATCTCACGTTCCAACATAGTTGGGCACAACTAATACGTACGGCACTTATTGGATTTTGGATTCCATACAATGGCAGGGCTACCGGGGTACCGCCCGTCACAGTACGTGGCCTAGATCACCGTACCGAGGATCACTCCCAATCCCCTGCAACACAAGGCCGGAACATCCCTTACTGGATAATTCCCGCACAAGATATCCCAGCAGTTGTTGCAATTCAACTGCCCACTTAACCGAATAATAAGAAGGGACCTCTAGACAGGGATAATCTTGTCCTACTTGGGTGCTACCCACTAACCTTGCTGCACCTCCCCTGTTTTAGCCATTTCCGGTTTGATGAGGCTTGAGGCTACGATTACCTTTAATCAGAACACATCACTTAGAATGCTCATCGTCCACCTGACGATGTTCTGAAAGCATTCAATCCATACAAGTTCGTTCCGGGTTCGAACGAAACCGAAGGCATTATCTCGTTACACTCGTTTTGGAATCACCCTCAGAGTTAACGACAATAACCCTTGCACTCTGAATCTTCATCTTCACTTGAGATTCACGACCTATTGTAATTTGGATCGATGTGGTATTCGGGTCTCCAGACCTGGAAATCCGGTATACGGAAACCCGATCCCGGTCTCATCGAAATCCAAAACGTATCTTTTAAGGCCAAGTTGTTTTAAAGGTTAAAACAATTTAATTCTACTATCTATTAACACATAGATAGATAATTCACAGATTCATAATAGATAATCAACATTATCATTATAAGCAGATAATTCTTATCATCTTTACTATGCAACCAATGCATCCAAATCATACAGTATCAATTATCTCATATCTGAGATTTCAAACCATTCAAGGTACACAATATCATCCATTCATAAGCAATGATTTATTTATCACCATCTATAATTAATTTAAAATGAATTAAATTAATTATTTCATCTTTAATTAATTTAAAGTAAATTAAATTAATTACTACATCTATAAATCCTGCTTAAATCATTATTAATTAATTATCAATCAATTAATCAATCATCATCCAATTATTCAATTTAATTAATCATCCTTGATTAATTATTTAATTACATTCAAGTAATTAGTATTAAATTAATTATACAAATTAATTATTCTTAACCACTTATAGTAATTAACCTTTAATTACTTCTTTTATTAATTAACTATAATTAATTACATTACTCCTTAATTAATTACATTAATTAATCACTTCATTTATAATTATTACTTAATTAATCAATTCTTAATTACATCATTAATTATATAAATTAATGATCCTTAATTACATTTTATCATTAATTACTTTATTTAAATTAATTACATTTAGTAATTAATCTTTAATTAAACCATAATTATTAATCACTATTGATTAATCACATTCAGTAATTAACTAACCTTAATTACTTCTTAAAATAAATTAATTATTCCTTAATTAATTTCTTAATTAATCCCTTGATTAATTTCCATTAAGTAATTTACTACCCTTAATTACTTTATTAATTACATCAGTAATTACCCATTAATTACTTTCCTAGGTAATTATACTTCCTTAAATTACATTAAGTAATTATACAAATCATTAAATGATTATCTTAAATTAATTAAACTTAATTAATTAACTTAACTAATCAATTCAACCTCAATTAATTACAATGAGTAATTAATTTCCTAATTACTTCCATTAAGTAAAAATTCACAAATGATTAACCTTAATTAATCTATTTAATAAATAAAATTAATCATATTAATTAATTATTTAATAACCCTTAGTTAATGATCCATATTAACTATTCTTTAATTATTTTTCTTAAATAATTAAACTTTAATTAACCATTATTGATTACAATTTAATCAATTCCAATTACCAATAAATTAATCTTTCATTTCTTAATTAATTAAGTACCTAACAATAACTTAATTAATCCTTAATTACTTAAATAATTTATTCCTAACTTAACTTATCAATTAATTAAAAGATAATTAATCAATTTAATTAATTTATGATTTGGATTTATAAATTAGTAATTAAAGGTTAAATTGATTAATTAGGACTTAATTAAATTAATTAAAGGGTAATTAATTTCAATAAATATAATGTTATATTTCTTTAAAAATTAGCTATACATATAAACAAGTATTTATAAATTAATTAAGTTTAAAACATTCATTACCTTTAAATAAATTGCTAATTAATTAAAAGGACATGTGTAAATATATTAAAGCCTAATGTAATATGTGTTAGATGTTTAAACAAGGTAATTAACAAGTGTTGAAATTCAAGCCATGTGTCAAATTTTAGTTTTAATTTTTAATTTAAATCATAAATATAGTTATATAAACTCATGCATTCTTTCTTTCCTTTCCTTTTTTCTCATTTTTCAATTCTAAAACAAAGAACTTTCAGCTGAGATAAACATTCCATTTTAAACCATCTCCAAATCACAAATCTGAGAAAATTTGCAAATCCATTTTTTTTCAAAACCAAATCAGTAACCATCTTCAAACAAGATTCCTGTAACATATTTCAAACTGCAGTTTTTCATCTCCTCAAACCCAGAAATTTCCCTGAAATCCTTGATAAATTTTCAGATTTAAATCAAACTCCTCATATCAAATGCAAATCAATTCCCTGTAAACTTATTTTCAAAAACAAAACAAGCTTGCATTCATCATCCTCAAAACTGAATCCTCTACATCATTTTTCTTCAATCTGAAATTGTTTTCCTACATACAACCTCATTTTCAAGTTCAAAGTATTTTCAAACCAAGCACAAAAGGTATTTCCAATTTCTGTAACATGCAAATCAAAAATCTGAAGCCCACATTCATCATTTTCAAACCTGAGATGAAGTCATTTCTGCATTGCAACTGCATTTCAATTCAAGCTGTGCACTTTTATTTCAATCTGGAAAGTAGACTCTGCATGCAAGTTAAAGACCTCAGCAACATTCAAATTTAAAGTTTTTAAAAGCAAGTTTTCAAAGGATTCACAAAGCTTTTCAAAACTGGTGCTCTGTCTGCATGTTTAAATCAAGTGAGTAAACATTCTTTAAAAACAGTTTATTTTTGATTTAACTCTAATACATGAGATAATAATTGGTTTGGTATGAAAGTTATTCATCTTGAATTTTATTTAAATTGATATATATGTTGAATGATAATGTCTATTTATATATATCCTGTTCTCTGTTTATAATCTTGTGAGTAACTTTTTAATTTAAAAAGCTTAAGTATAATAATCTTGTTGCATGTTCATATCTGTAAATCTGTATGGTTGTGTGTAAAGTTTTAAGTGCATTTCTGTAATACATGAATGTGTGACTTGTATTGACATATGATGCTGGCTCCTGACAGTACTTAGTTTTGTAATATGGATTTTGTTAAAAACATCCATTTCCCTCTTATTACGGTCTCTGATAATATTTATACTTCAAACTAAACTTGATTGTTGGGTCATAAAGTAAAGTTTAAAACATTTTATATAGGTTAAATAAATTTTTGTATTGCTTGGAAATTAAATAACAGAGCATAAATTAATATAAGAGGAAAATTCAAACTTCAAAAATTCATGAATTCAGTAACATCAGTGAAACCCTTGAACCAAAATATGAATTTTAAAACTAAATTCACGATTTTTGTAATGGGGGTTAAGGGCAGTTTATGTTTGAACTGGAAATGGAAACTGGGGAAGTTCTGATGATCTATAGGTTTGTATGGGTTGTAATTTCTTCTGGAGGTAGATGGGTGATCAGAGAAGCTAAGAAAACTATCAGATTGAGGTGCATTTCATTTTGGAAGAAGAGATTGTGATTTGCATTTTTAAACCCTAGTTTTACTGTGGCTAGAAGAAGTGATCATTTCGACAAATATAATTGATCGAGTGACTTGGGGTTTTGGGTTTTGGAAGAGGATGGGTTGTCGAAGACGTCGCTGGAGTTTCAAAGGTGATGGTGGCCGGAGATGGGAGGAATCGCCGTTGACAGGTTGGGGATGTGTATGCTGTCTGCAGTTCCAGGTTTTGATATTAAACTCGAATTCGAATTCGAGTTGAATTCTGAAGGATCTGATGTTTGAAGGGAGTTGTGGGGTTGCTGGCCGATGGGAGATGACCATTGATGATGACCAGTGATGGCCGGAGTTGATGTATGGGTGTACAGAGAGGTGGTGTGCATGTTGGTGATGATTATTGGGTTACAAAGTTTTGGATCTCGTGATTGGCTCGGGGAATTTGGGTTTCTGCTCGAAGTTGATTTGTTTTGACTCGAAGTAAAAAATTAGAGAGGATCGAGTGTTTGTATTGTTTCAGATTTTTCAAAACAGAAACAGAAACCTGTTTACAGTTTTTAAAATTAAAGGTAGAAGTAATAAGTTTAAATGTAAACTAAAATCTGAACTGAGTTTAAAACCTAAATTTAAATATGAATTCAATTAGTTTAAATTATGGTTTTGAAATAGTATGAATTTTTAAAAGGAAGATGTAAAATGTAAATAAAGCTTTCAAGGATTTAAGTTTAAATCTGTAATAAAGGTTCAAGCTGTATTTCAGCTTGAAATTTAAAAGTAATTTTTAAATTGAATTTGTATTTAAAATAACCTGGAATGTTAAGTGTGTTTTTAAATTGATTTGAATTTAAATTGAATTGTAATTTAAATTCTTTTAAAACTTATTTTATAAAGTAGATGTTTCTTTTAACATATTAGATAAGTTTTGAATTGTTTTAAAATCTTGTTTATGATAAATTTGCATCTTAAGTTTAAAATGAAGTTCAATGGAATTTGAAGTAAATTTAAAAACAAAATTGTTTTAAATAATTAATTAAATAAGGAATGTTTATCTTAAAGATAAATAAAATCTAAATGATTTGTGTTCATTTATTATTTAATTAATAATGTGGATTATTTAAGTAATTAATAATTTTTAAAATTGATTAATTAAGATTTGGGATTAATTAATTAAGGTTAATTAATCTGTAATTAGAAATTGTTAATTAAATTTTAATTAACGATTAATTTTTATTAATCAAGTGATAAAGGATTAATTAATTTGCAGTTAACACTTAATTAGTTAATAATTAGAAATTAATTAATTGGTAATTAAATATTAATTAGTTTGTAATTAAAAATAATTAATATAAGTTAATTTCTTAATTAAGTAATTAAGAATAGTTAATGAAGGTCATTAGCTTAAGACTATTTAACAATTAATTAATGTGATTAATTTTAATAATTAATTAGATTAATTAATTAATAATAATCATTTTGAAATTGTTTAAGTATAATTACTTAATGGAAGTAATTAATAAATTAATTACTTAATGTAATTAATTTGGTTAATGTGATTGGTTTAGATTAATTAATTTAGTTTAATTAATTTAAACACTAGATGATTTGATGAATAATTACTTAATGTAATTAATGGAATTGTAATTACTTAGGGAAGTAATTAGTTGATAATTACTAAATGTAATTAAAGATGTTTAATGATGGTAGTAATTTAGATTAAATTACTTTGTAATTAATCAAGGGATTAATTTAGATAATTAATTAAGAGTAATTAATTTATGGAATGAGTAATTATGGATAGTTAATTACTGGATTGTTATTAATCAATGGTGATTAATATATATGTGGTTTAATTTCAGATTAATTACTTAAGGTAATTAATTTAAATAGAAAGATAAATAAAATTGTAGTTAGAAATCATTAATTAATTAATTAATGATGTAACTTAGAATTGATTAATTAAGGATTAATTAATAAATGAAGTAATAAATCATTAAAGGTTTAATGTAATTAATATTAGTTAATTAAGTAATTACAAGTTAATTATTTGCAAAGAGTTTAATATAATTAACTTGTGTAATTAATTTATAAGCTAATTACTTATTGTAATTAGGAATTATTAATCTGAAATGATTAATTGAAATGAATATTGAGATGGTGATTATTTAAATTGATTTGTAATCAATTGATGGTTAAGTTAAGCAGGATTATAATGATGAAGTATTTAATTTATTTTAAATTAATTAGAGATGATATAAATCATTACTTATGAATGGGTGATAGTATTGAATACTTGGCATTGGTTGATATCTCTGATGAGATATATGCTGTATGATATGGATGTTAGTTGAATTGTATGGATTATCTGATAATGTTGATTATCTGTTGAGAATTATCTTTCTTTGTGAATAAAGATAATAAATTAAATTGTTTTAACCTTTAAAACAACTTGGCCTTAAAAGATACGCTTTGGATTTCGATGAGACCGGGATCGGGTTTCCGTATACCGGATTTCCAGGTCTGGAGACCCGAATACCACATCGATCCAAATTAACGATAGGTCGTGAATCAAGTGAAGATGAAGATTCAGAGTGCAAGGGTTATTGTCGTTAACTCTGAGGGTGATTCCAAAACGAGTGTAACGAGATAATGCCTTCGGTTTCGTTCGAACCCGGAACGAACTTATATGGATTGAATGCTTTCAGAACATCGTCAGGTGGACGATGAGCATTCTAAGTGATGTGTTCTTTTCTAAGGTAATCGTGACCTCAAGCCTCACAAACCGGGAATGGCTAAAACAGGGGAGGTGCAGCAAGGTTAGTGGGTAGCACCCAAGTAGGACAAGATTACCTCTGTCTAGAAGTCCCTTCTTATTTCGGCTTAGTGTGTGCGGTTGCTGATCCCAACCGTGAGGTATCTTGTGCGGGAATTATCCAGTAAGGGATGTTCCGGCCTTGTGTTACAGGGGATTGGGAGTGATCCTCGGTACGGTGATCTAGGCCACGTACTGTGACGGGCGGTACCCCGGTAGCCCTGCCATTGTATGGAATCCAAACTCCAATAAGTGCCGTACGTATTAGTTGTGCCAACTATGTTGGAATGTGAGATGTAAGCATTTCAGCTATTTCTGTATTTTACTTGAAAACCCTAGACCCTATTATAATATAACTGGATTTCCTATCAAATGTTTTGGTTAGCGTAAGGTAAAAACTTTTCCATGTTTATGTGTGGGAAGTCTTACGTGATACCTTTGTTTTCAAAAGGTTTTGAAGTTAAACAATTTTAACCCGTTTACTCACACCAGACCCATGTCTGACCCAAGTGTTTATTTTCTGTTTTATTAAACCTTGGGTACTCAATTTTTACGAGTAGCCAAGGGATTCAGGTTAGCTTTGACGAATCTATGGAGGAGATATGGAGCAGGAGGCTTCAGCATTCGTAGATATATAGTATTCCGCTGTGTTGATTTCTCTGAGTCGTTTGTTTGAGTTGTATCTTGTGTTGTATAATAGACAGGTTTTATAACTGTCTATTTTGTGATGTATAAGTTGTGTACTCTGATTATCTAAAGACTATGTAATAGTTATGTGATATATTATATTTGTTTCGTTCCGTTGTGAGATTCTGATGTGTTGTTTCTTTCTTTCTCTTCTTTTCTACTTCTCACCCCTTTCTTTCTTCATAATGATGCGACTTTCTGGGCATAGAAAGCCGGGTCGTTACAATTAGTTTCCCCTATGCAAGTTTAGTTATAAAATCTTTTCCTTGTTTGATGTATTCTATTTTATACTTATCCTATACTAGCTTTTCTAACAAGTTACTATTTTTTTCTCAAGCAAGCCTTCATACTTGAATATTATTTGACTATGTAGATTTATTCCCGAAGCTGGCAAATCTTCTTATGTTTGCTTGCTTTGTATTTAAATGTTTTGTTTATTTGGATACTTGTTTCTTTGCATACTTGTTTCCAGGTTGATGAGTTTATTTAAGCCTTTGAGATGTTGTTACTTCATACTTGAATACATATTTGCTTTGTCTAATTATTTTGTATTGATTTATCAAAATTTATAGATTTACTTTATATTAAATAAAACTATGTATATATATATATTTATTTTTATTTCTAGTATAAACCATCACTTCTAATATTTACAAAGATAATTTATCTTTAACCCATTTATTTACAATTTAAATTCAAATCAAATATATATACATATATATTCACATATATACAATATTTATAATATTTTTAAACTTAAATGATTTATACAGAATACATTTGAATCTGGGGAAACTCGCAATCCATTTATCATTTTATTTCACAATTTTAATCCAAAAATCCAATTAATTATCATTTTAAATTTATAAAAATTCGGGGTCGTTACACGAAGTCATTACTACCCAAAGGAGGTTTCGCATTAAGTCACAAGCAAAAGTTCATGACTAACTAACAAAGTCAAAACCATCATAATTTCAACACCTTCAAAACCCTTGGATAAAGCCAATTGACAAAGTCGAAAGCTCCTACAAAGCGGCATGGGGAAGAAAGGTTCAACCGCCCCTTTCAACAAAGGTGGAAGCATTCTAAAGACAATACGACACCCAACTTTCGATCAGGTCGAAAGCATTGGGGTCGAAAGGTGCTGACCCGCACCTATAAATAATACCAAAGGGGTCTGTTTTTAGGGATCCGAACTCAGTCATTCTACACTTGTATTTTCTTAATTCTAAAAGCTATAAACCCTAATTTGTAAATTGAATTGGGGAAATTGAGCAATAAAGACTTCTTTAGGCCGAGAAAGGGAAGACGTTAGTATTCTTGATTTCCTAGTTGTTTCAAAGCTTCATTATTAGAACTAATCATGTTTTTCCAGGTGTCGACCAAGTCGAGAGGTCTCTTCTGACTCAATCGAAACCCCTACTTATTCAAGTAACTCCAGTTATAGACTCCATGTCACCTTCCACTGGACTTTTACTTTTGACTAGGTCAAAACCACCACATTTCCAGATAACCCAAGTCTTAACCCCCATTCATTGCACATCTCAAACCTAGCTTTCGACAAGGTCGAAACCTTAAACCTAGCTGAATCTGCTTTAGATCCCCGACCCAAGCCTTTAATTGAAGCCAACGGCCACACATCGCATAACCAATATTGATATTGATTTTTATCACTACAGATGTTAAGTTTTCAACATATAATAATATCATATCTCATATGGCCAAACAATCAGGTTTGATATTTCATAATTCATATAACAAGAGTATTATTGAAAATAAATCAACAAGGGCGAGGAATCCCGTTGGATCCCTGTACAAATTTTCTGCACATCAGATAAGTCCCAGCAATTGCTTTCACATATTGACCGCTTTAGAAAGCAAAAATTCATCAAAACTAAACAATCAACCAAATAAAGATCCAAGCAAACAATCAATAATATTTGTCTACTATAAAACTTTACTGGTTAACCAAAAGGGTAAGTTAAACTCAAAAAAATTTCAATTATCGCTGAAGCGTTTCAGTTTCGATTTTAGTTTGAAATCCTACAAGCTCCGATCTCCACCAATCCATTTCCATATCATAGATCTTGTCACTACGAACGTAAGGCGACAGACCGTGCTCAATTTGGACCTAGTATGAATAAGATATTGATTTTACAAGATTTTGGATTAATTAAAATAATTAATTCACCGATAACATAATTAATTAACCTTAATCCCTTCAGTAACAACCCTAATCCCCTTCATCAAATCCAGGCCGCACATCTTCGATACTCGACGTCGTGTTCAATTCCATGTCACCGCCGCCTCAGGCCACCAACCTCCGCCGAATCATCATCCAAGCACGCCTCAACCACCACGAACCCATCGCCACCAGAACCACCCTCTAATTCGTCGCCTCTGCCACGAAAACTCGAAAATAAGCAAACGTCGTCGAACTGAGGTTGCCACCGCCTCGAGCCACCACAGTCAATCCAACCGTTCAAGACATTCATCTCCCTACCGCGATCATTTCTCTAGATGGGGTTGAAGGCTAAAATCGCCTCTGATGGCCATGGTGAACGACGACCATTGGATGGAGAGAAATTTAAACAGCGGCTAGGCTTTATTCTTTGATTTGGGCCAAAAAATGAGAAGGGCAAGGTCCTATATATAGAATTCTACCAGACACTAATCACGGTCAAAAACACACGAACTCCAATAGAGGCATGCTAACTGGCATTCCTATCTAAATACCCCTATTTCAAACTCAATGGAACTATTATTGGAACCTAATTTCATATACAGAAGTTAGCTTTTTAAAATCAAATTATAATATTCTCAATTCTCTAAAATTAATCGCTACGCATTTCGAGTTCGCACTATCACACAGTAGGTCCGATCGCCATGAAACTCGTTGGCGTACAACAATTTGTTATTCCGAATCTAATGGCACTAGTTTCATCAAATCCGAGACGGTGCTATGGAATGATATTTTAAAGAATTTCAAAATTATTTATTTGAACCATTTATTCTCTGGATATAAAATTTTAAAATTGAATTCACCGTTATTATTTGTTAATAAAAAAGGGTTAAATAAAACTATCAATCCATTAAATAAAAATTCAATTTAAAACCAAATATTTAAATAACTATTCAAATATTTATTCACAATTCAAGATTTTAAATAATCTGTAATTTAATTCATATTTTAAAGCTTCTAAACCAATATTTCAATAATTAAAACAAATTAAATATTCAAAATCAAATGACTAAAATTCTGCGTCGTTACAATGGCTACTCCAGAGTGGGACTGGAAATATATCTTCATGCCACGCTCTCCTAGTTATTGCCCCAAGCTCATTGGTTGGTTCCATCGTTGTGCGGAAATTTAAATCTGTTGTCCCTGGTTATACTTTAAAGATCTTTTTATTATGATATTGCAGGTATTTGTCATTCTATTTGGCAGTTATTTTCGGATGAGGGCTTCTTACCCTGGACTTCTATACCACTTACTATATATATATATGTGTGTGTGTATATATGTGTGTGTATATATATATGTATATATATATATATGTATATATATATATATATGCTAGTACGGATGTATGATCTTCAGATCATACATTCTTTGTATCAAAGAATAAACTATTTATAGCTTAAATGGTAATCTGTTTACTTTTTAAACGGAAGGGATTTCATTTTTCCATCTAGAATTAAAAAAAACAATTAACTTTTTGAATTTTAAAAATAACTCAAATAAAATCAAGTGGAAATTAGGGACACGTCCATTTTTCCTAAACTTATTTGTTATGCATCCTTTCCTTTTAAAAGCTATTTCTACCTCCCTCTTTTTAGAATTTCTTTTACTACAACAAAAACAATCATCGTTAGCGGCCTAAAACCGCTATAAATAATAGGTATAGTGGTTCAGTGGATGCTATACGTTGATATGTAAATAATCTTCTTTTCTAGCACATATTTTCCACTATTGTAAGTATTTTGTAGTGGTCTAATAAACGCTGCATATCGACATGTTATAATAAACAATGATTTATTTATAGCACTAAAATACCGTTATAAAAATCATCATTTTTCCACTATTGTAAGTATTTTATAGCGGTTTAATAAACACGGTATATGGACATGTTATATACTGAACTATTCATAATGCAAAAAAATCTATAATTTTTTACTTTTGATAATTCTTTTCTTGTAAGCTTTCTATAACATTTTTTAGATGCTATGGTTTATTTTTTGCATTTTTAAAATCTGTTGCACCCCTATAAAGCACGGTAGTCAATACATATTAAAATATTACATTAAGAATATTTCTAAAACATAAATACATTTAAATAATGAAAAATCATACAAAATATTAAACTTAAATATACCACATTGTATTAAACAGAACCAAATATTCACACATAAGATCCCACGGGTTTAACCACATAATATTCTATCGTACACATACACCAAAAATAAGTAACTAGTTGTTCGAATTAAAAAGAAAAAAATATATCAAATCTTTCGTTCTTTCACCTGCAAATGAAATAAATATATCCATTAGAAATGAATATAAATATGAAATTGAATAAAATTGAATAATGAAGTATCTACGTTAGAAAAAAAATTTGCTAAACATTTCTTATCAATAATATTCTAAGTGTAAAATTTTTGCCAAAATCACCTTTATGTGGCTATCACCAGGAATAATCCCAAAATTAAGAAACATATATACACGATCGAAACAAGATCGGAATCACAACCAACAACAAATAATGTCCAAAACCCAAAAAATTTTGCTAAATTTCTGCAATGTCCAAAACCCCAACCACTAATCTGGCCAACTTTCATACAGGTTAGGTACTCCATATTATAGCGTGTTGAAGTAAATATATTGACTAAGTGAAGTTTAGGCTAAGTATTAGGGTGAAAAGACAGTATGAACCAACAACAAATAATGCATTATTGTGCACACATGTAAAAATGAAAATTATAGAACATCAGATGTATTAGCCAACAACTGAGTTATCAAAATTAGAGAACAAACGGTGAACATAACAAACAACTGCATTTCAAAACCTTAGTAAACTAATCCACAATATACAAGCACATCCGGGTTGTCAAAATATTAAAATTACTAAGAGTTACAGTAAACTACCTCGTTAACAATTTTAGAAAAAGGATAATTTCAAAATTGAATCAGTAACAGCCCTGGGACAAATGCAGATAAACATATTACAAGAGTAAACACTTTAAAATAAATGTGAAGTGGTGTAAGGAAACAAAGGTAAAGACCTTGTTCTACCAACATGCAAGGACTAACAGGAGTATGAAAAGGAAAATTTTGTAAGTATTTTAAAGGCTTTGGCAGTGGTTGTATGCAGAAACTATCAGTCAGACATAAGAAGCTGCAACCACTAAAATTTTAGTAATTAGGACATGACAAAACTTGTGGGAAAGAGTAACAACTTGCTATACAAAAGCACGTACGTGCATCTAATAGTTGGATGTATTTGATTTTTATTTAATAAAAAAAATTAGTGGATGGATATGTGCTATAAGTGTAAAACCTTTGTAATCAATGCACTTTTATTTCAGGCAATTTTATTGATGTCGTTGGTGGCAAATTAATAGAAAAATTCCATTGATGGATAGTTGAGAAGGGGATGGTGATGAAGGATGCAAACCGATTATGAGATTTCTTTGATGGATGGGGACATTTTTGAATTTTTAAATATATACCATGGAAATCATATTCATTGAATTTTCTCTGTTAATAGTAGAGATAATCTAATCATGTGCATATCTTTCTTTTGCTTAATTTATACAACTATAATGTTATATATTTGTGTGTCATTTTATTTTTATCTATTGGCTTGTATGCACATGCTTACATATTAAATATCCTCCAAAATATTTGCATATCCAGACCGTGCTAGTACCCAATGTGTGTATGTACGCGCATGCGTGTGGCCAAAATTTTTGTTAATGGTTAAAATTGTATTGACAATTAACATTGGGAAGTTTCGGGTATAAGTCTAGAGATGTTTGTATGTATTTATACATAGATAATGATACTCTAAACATTTATTCAAAACTTCTACTGATTGGTCTTAAGTGTTGTTTTGACATTTTTTGTACGTATTTATCTATATATAGATAGTGATGCACTCTACATTTGCTTAAAACTTCTATCGACGAAATCTAAGCAATGTTTTGGAATTTGATTTTGCAACATCTTGTACAATAATTCTTTTTCTGGAATCGTCCCAAAAGAGATTTGTGAATTGCAAAAGCTTGAGGTAAAGGATTTTGGATATAATAATTTCGACGACCTATTCCCTTAGAAATTAGCGATAAATAATTTGTCCTTGGATATTATGTGAGTAGGAATCACTATGAAATTTGAAGTGTACCTTATAACAATTTTGATATGACATTATATTTCAGTGTATTAAGAAGTAATCCTCGGATGGGAAAAATACAAACTAATGAAGCACAACCATCCTTCGATCAAGTTGATATTTGAAGGTAAAGCTAATGATAATGTCTATTCATTTAGTGAAATATTATCATTTTAAATGAACTGATCAGATGGAAATAATTTTACTTTAAGAATTGAGTCACCTCTATTCTGGTTGTCAGATCCACTTATATTTAAATAGCTTGTTAAGGTGCAACAACATTGGACAAATTAAGGTAGTTTTGTGAAAACTAATTGTTTTAATAAGTCTCACATCGTCCAAATTATGTCAGTTGTTAGTGTATATAACCTAAAAAAATAAAGACGCATGTTGTCTTCTTAACAACATCCAATAGAATTTCTAGTTACAAATGCAAGTTAAGAAATGGTTGAAGCATTTTTCGCCATTAACTGTTGCTGCTCATATCCACATTCATAGATAACGTGATTTAGATATAGGGATGTGAATGGTATTTTTGGGAACTCAAAAGACACGGTTGAATTATATTCATGGAATTCTCATTATTAATATTAGAGATTAAGATTAGAGATTAGAGATTAGAGATTAAAGATAGAGATAAGTTCAGCATAACAAACTAATAAAATATAACCCTAAGAAAAAAAATTATAATTACTCGGTGTCCTGAAAAATATATCAAATAGTTTTGATTTGCCTTTATAGCTTTTCGCAGACCGTCTCCATTATGGTTTCTTATATCTTGATCATTGTTTTTGTCTGATTCAGTTTGAGTTTAGTTATCTTTTGTTATTATACTCTTCATGATTATCAGAAAAATGTTCTCTTTTTTAATCTTTAAACAGTTGTAAGAAACATATGCACTATATTATGAATGTATTCCACTGTTTGTGACATATGGTCAATATTCCACTGTTTCATATGGTCACTGAATTGCTGATGTAAATTGTTCACAACGTGAATCACATATATACACTTGCTTATATGCAAATGTATACCAGCACATATATATTTTGATTCATGTAACGGAAACCATATACAGTAAAATCTGGATGAGCAATTTTATGATCATATTTATTTTATTTTATTTGCAATTTGATATGTGTATTTTTTTTCTGCATGCAATGGTTGCCCATACTAGAATTGCATGATTGCAGTCATTTTAAGTTCTATTCCATGTTGTATAGCATGATTTTATAATGTACATGTTGCCATAGCGTGTAAAGAATAGAAGAACGTTTCCTTACTACCATTGAATGTTGGTTCGTTTTTATGTAAGTGGTACTCGAGCTTGCAAAGAATATTATGGGATAACAGTTCACATTCCACTGTGTAAAGTAGGAAATAAGCTTTGCTATATTCTTTAGCCAATCTAATGTTGTGAGCCTGCTGCTTTTGTGATATTTATTCCTACGTAGGTTAGTGATATCTGTGTGCTTTTTCTGCACTTCGTACTGTAACAATCCGCATATTTTATGATTGTATATTTAAATATTTTATTTAAATATTTCATCATTCGTCGGATTTTAGTCCGAAAAGCTACCTTTTGCAAACAGTCGAATTGGGACTCAAGACCACTTCCATTGAGTTCAAAATGTCGTTTGCGACCTTTTTGAGTATAAGCTTCGATATGTTTGGAGTTAATAGAATTTTGCTACTTTTTCACTTTGGACTTTAGGTTTGGTTCAGCCCATTTGTCCAATTTTGGTTTCATTAACTCAAGCTTCACTCCCTCTCCTCTTCATTACTTCACTTTCATTTCCTAACACTTAAGCTTCATAAAAAATGGAGAGCGGAATGGGAAATTAAAACTCCAAGCCCTAGTTCATTTGCAAATCCTTCTTCTAGCTCCAAATTCAAAGAGAAGCTATTGGTAAGCATCCTCTTCATCTTCTCCAACTCATTCTCCTTTCAATTTCAGAAATTCCCTAAACCTAATTTAGGAAATGTTTCTCTTTTAAGCTTAGATTCAAGCTTGTTGAGTTGGAATTGAAGAGTGATTGTCCTTGCCTTGCTCTATAGCTCCCTCTTCATTGTTTTTGTGTAAAAAGTGAGATTTTTATCTCACATCTATGGCTATAATTATCTTTGGTTGTTAGGTATGAATTCCTAACACCTCTTCATGTGCATTTGCTCTTGATTTGTGTAAAGATTATGATAGAGAATTGATTAAGCTTTCAGAATATAATGAGAGAAGAAGATATAATAAGAGATTGAATCAATTGAATTTGAATTTGTTCATCTTTATTAAAATCAGATACGGCATTAAAACCCTTGTTGCAAAAAGCTTGTACATTTACAGCTTAAATAAGAAAAGGAAGATACAAAAAATATGCACAACAAATCAGTTCAAATCCTGAAGTAACCCGCAAGCAAACAAGGCCCAAAGCCCAAACTCTAAGCAAATAATGAAGCAGCTGCACCCACACACTAATCACCATGTACACAGCCTCAATATATCAACCTATATCATTATATTCATTACACTCCTCCTCAAGTTGGGTTATAAATATCTATCAGACCCAACTTGCTCTTCAAATATTTCAATCTATCTCCACTCACAGCCTTAGTTAAGACATCTGCAGGTTGCTCTTGTGTATTGACATAATGTGTAGTTACTTCTCCATTTTGAATTTTGTCTCGAATGAAATGACAATCTATTTCTATATGCTTTGTTCTTTCATGAAAGATAGGGTTAGAAGCAATATGAATTGCTGCCTTATTATCACACCATAATCTGGTTGGTTCCTCAAACTCAAGTTTACACTCCTTTAGTAAGTGTTTGATCCACATAATCTCACATACAACCTTGGACATAGCCCTGTACTCAGATTCAGCACTAGATCTGGATACAATATGTTGTTTCTTGCTCTTCCAGGACACTAAATTTCCTCCAAGATATACACAAAAACCAGTTGTTGACCTTTTATCATCTCTTGAACCTGCCCAGTCAGCATCTGCAAAGCTCTCAATCTTCATGTGACCATGATTAGTATACATAATTTCTTGTCCAGCTGACCCCTTAAGATATCCAAGTATATGTTCTAATGCTAACCAGTGTTGTTTTGTGGGTGAAGCCATATACTGACTTACCATGCTTACTGCAAAGGATAGATCTGGTCTAGTTATGGTGAGATAATTTAATTTGCCTACTAATCTCCTATATCTTTATGGATCTTCAAAGGGTTCTCCTTCAGATGTTAAATAGTTGTTGAGGATGATTGGTGAACTTTGAGGTTTAGCTCCTAATTTACCAGTTTCTGTCAGTATATCCATCACATACTTCCTTTGATTCAGTAATATTCCTTTGTTGCTTCTTAACACTTCTACTCCAAAGAAATATTTTAGTTCTCCTAAGTCTTTAGTTTGAAACTTCTGATGAATGAACTACTTCAATAAGGTAACTCCTTGTTCATCATTGCCAGTTATGATTATATCATCCACATATACAACTAATAAGATGATACCTTGGTCTGAATGTTTGTAGAACACTGAGTGATCACTTTTGCACCTGGTTACACCAAATTCCTCTAAAGTTTGGCTAAATTTTCCAAACCAAGCTCGTGGACTTTGTTTAAGTCCATAGAGAGTTTTCTTTAACTTACACACAAGTCCTTCTTCTCCTTGTGCAATGAAACCAGGTGGCTGAGTCATATAAATCTCCTCCTTAAGGTCACCATGTAGGAATGCATTTTTAATATCTAATTGGTGAAGATGCCAGTTGAAGTGTGCTGCTAATACTATGAATACTCTGATAGAGGTCATTTTGGCTACAGGAGAAAAGGTTTCAGCATAATCCATACCATATACTTGTGCATATCCTTTAGCCACTAGCCTTGCTTTAAATCTGTTGATGGTTCCATTTGGGTTCATCTTCACTGAGTATATCCATCTACAACCAATTGCCCTCTTATTTTCTGGTAATTTCACCAGATCCCATGTATTATTCCTTTCTAAGGCATTCATTTCATCAACCATAGCTTCCCTCCATTCTTGTTTGACTAAAGCCTCAGCTACATTTTTAGGAATTCAAATAGTGTCTAGAGTGGTAGCAAAAGTATAAGATGTGGGTGAAAGGTTATCATATGACATATAGTTAGAGATGGGGTAGGTGCACTTTCTCTTTTCTTTTCTAAGAGAAATGGGAAGATTAAGGCTTGGGTCTTCAGCAATGGGAATTTCACCAGAAGGTGCAGGATCATTATCATTCTCAACTATTGGTTCAGTTTCTGGAGTCTGCATGTTAGACTTAATTACATATTCCTCAATCTCCTCCTGATTTGATGTGTGAATTATTTCCTCACTCTCACCCAGACTAGATGTGTTAACTTTTTGATAGAATGGTCTGTCCTTCATAAAGTTTACATCTATAGATACTATATACTTGCTTAAACTTGGACAATAACATTTATATCCCTTCTGTAGTCTTGAGTAACCAACAAAAATGCACTTGAGAGCTTTAGGATCCAGTTTTCCTATCTGAGGGTTAACATTCCTTACAAAGCATACACACCCAAATATCTTGGGTTTAATTGGATATATATCTTTGTTAGGACATAACACTTGGTAGGGTATACTAAAATTCAGGACTGTTGAAGGCATCCTATTTATAAGAAAACAGGCAGTTAAAACAGCATCCCCCCAGAATGATTTTGGTACATTCATTTGAAACATCAATGCCCTGGTTGTTTCAAGGAGGTGTCTATTCTTCCTTTCTGCTACCCCATTTTGGGCAGCAGTATCTACACATGATGTTTCATGTAGAATCCCATGCTGACTTAGGTATGAGTTGAATGCAAAGGATGTATACTCCTTAGCATTATCACTTCTTAATGTTCTAATGCAAGTATTAAACTGATTTTGAATTTCCTTATGAAAAGTACAAAAAATTGAAAATAATTCTGATCTATTAGTCATCAAAAATACCCAAGTAACCCTTGAATAGTCATCAACAAATGTCACAAAGTACTTATAACCAGATTTAGACACAATAGAGGATGGCCCCCAAATATCAGAATGCACTAATTCAAATGGTGCATTAGCACATTTATTTATTCTAGGCTTTAAGCTACTCCTATGTAGTTTAGCATATTGACATGGCTCACAATTGAGATGAGTTAGAGACTTGTACTGAGGATAAAGATGCTTGAGCAAAGTAAGTGAAGGGTGCCCCAATTGCTGATGAAGCTTGATGGCATTCCCTATACTTGAGCATGCTACAGGTGAATTTTCCAAAATGTAAAGTCCCCCTGCTTCATATCCCTTACCAATAATCTGTCTCGTTGTAAGATCCTGAAATATACATTCTTCAGAAGAAAATTCTACTCTACAA
Source organism: Allium fistulosum (assembly GCA_030737815.1). Lineage (NCBI taxonomy): Eukaryota > Viridiplantae > Streptophyta > Magnoliopsida > Asparagales > Amaryllidaceae > Allium > Allium fistulosum. The sequence goes on from CM060905.1 coordinate 1,279,889,667, forward strand.
TTCAAGTCTCTGGTGAGTTTGCTTACAGATAGCAGATTATATGATAAAGTAGGTATAAATAGAGCAGATTTCAATGGGACCATATTATCTATATTACCAACTCCATGAACATGTGCTTGTGACCCATCTGCTAAAGTGACTGCATGACCTTTTACATGTTCATTAATCCCTGCAAACAGTTTAGAGTTACCTGACATGTGGTTTGTTGCTCCAGAATCAATGATCCACTTTGAAGTTTGTTTATCAGAACTTGCAATAGTAGAGATAGCTGGTTTGTTTTGAGATTCCTGATACTTTGTGTATTTATCAAACTCCTCAGCAGTCATAAGAACAGTTTTGGGTGCATTATTGTTATTAGTAGTTCCTTGCTGATTGATGTATTGCAGCTTTCTACACTCACCAATTAGATGTCCTGGTTTCTTGCAGTATGAGCATATTTTATTGCTTGGTCTCCATCCACCTCGCTGTGGTCTCCAGGATGGAGATGATGGGGGTCTCCATGATTCAGGCCTTTGTGATGAACTCCATGGTGGTCTGAAGTCAGATGGAGGTCTCCAAGTGGAAGGTGAAGGATTTGTATTAGAGCTTGAACTTATTAAAGCACTGTTATTCACATTTGTAGTGGGTGGAGTTGTTTCAGTCCTAAGCACTCTGCTGAACACTTCATGAAGGGATGTTATGGTGGATCCAGACAATATTTGAGATTTTGCAGATTCAAATTGTGATGGCAACCCGGCAAGGAAGGACATAATGGCCATCTGTTCACGTTGAAGTTGTTGTATCTTCACATCAGGACTCATTGGTAGTAATACATTGAATTCTTCATAAGTCTTTTTAAAATTCATGAAATAACTTGTAAGAGATTGATCCAACATCTCAGCTCTATAAAATGATTTACACACTTCAAACATACGAGTCAGATTTCCTTTTCCAGAATACAAAAATTCGAGGTATTCGATTAGTTCCTTCACAAACTCACAATGATTAATCAAACAGATCACTTCATCGTCTATTGAATTTTGAATTTGCAAAAACAGTCGAGCATCTTCTTGCAACCAGATCAGATCCTTTTCTTCAGATGTTGTTGGTGGATTTGTTGTTAAGTGATCATCTTTATCAATGCTTCGAAGGTATAATCTGACAGTTTTGCTCCACTCCAGGAAATTAGTATTCGTTAACTTGCGATCTGTGATCTTGGATGTAATTGGTAGAACATCGATCATGGTAGAACTCTTGGTTTCAGACATATTGTGAGGATAAGAACTTTGGTAGATTGAATTTGAGTTTTGAGGTAAGATGCAAAAACCCTAGATCGAGATCCGATGCTCTGATACCATGTAAAGATTATGATAGAGAATTGATTAAACTTTCAGAATATAATGAGAGAAGAAGATATAATAAGAGATTGAATCAATTGAATTTGAATTTGATCATCTTTATTAAAATCAGATACGGCATTAAAACTCTTGTTGCAAAAAACTTGTACATGTACAGCTTAAATAAGAAAAGGAAGATACAAAAAATATGCACAACAAATCAGTTCAAATCCTGAAGTAACCCGCAAGCAAACAAGGCCCAAAGCCCAAACTCTAAGCAAATAATGAAGCAGCTGCACCCACACACTAATCACCATGTACACAGCCTCAATATATCAACCTATATCATTATATTCATTACAATTTGGATTGGTTTTGTGAATATTCCAATTTTTGGGGTTTCTAAGTCAAATTTGTGTGAAAATCCTTTTATGGATGTTTGATCATGCTTTTGGTGATGCATCGAGGATCATATAGGGCCGGATTGTCGATTGGCATAAACCCTTAGCACCAATGTTCGTCCGGTTGCATTTTGAAAGAGTTTGCTCTTCATTTGGATAGGCTGAAAAACAGCCCAGGCATGATTCAGTCGACTGAAATCTCTGTTCAGTCGACTGAACCTAGAACCCAAAAGTTCCCAGGCAAGATTCAGTCGATTGAAAATCTCTGTTCCGTCGACTGAACCTGGAAACAGAAAGTTTCCAGGCATGATTCAGTCGACTGAAATCTCTGTTCAGTCGACTGAACCTGGAAACAGAAAGTTTCCAGGCATGATTCAGTCTCTGTTTAGTCAACAGAATTTGTTGTTTCTGCCCAATTTTCCTTTTGGGATTGAATTTCCAATTTAAATCGACTCGTGATGATCCTATTTGTTGTTATCATTTATTATGACTTTGATGACTCCTTTTTCGGGATTTTTGAATATCCATTTTGATGGATTCTTTATCGGTTTAATTGGATTTGATTCACGTCTTCGAATGTGAATTTTAATGATTGATTGTTTCTACAATCATTTTTGTGGTTTGTCACTTTAAAAATACAAAGGTTTCTATACTAGTAGTAAATATCAAAACCCTTTCATTAAAACGATTTCAACACTATTTTATTACAAAGCTCGTTTCTTAAACCGTTTTCTAATCTATTAGTATATACAAACCTTTACCTCATTCGTATGAGAAAATCTAATTAAACGGCTTAGCAAAACAATTGGTATGAAACGCTTGCATTTACTTCGTCGGTTAATTCTTGGACTTGTTCGATTGAATCTCTTGTGACAATTTTCTAGTGGAGATCTACAATTTGTTCGTAAATATTTAAGTTAAGCTAGTGGTTATGGGACATGAAGCTAAACTCATATATTTACTAGCTTAGTGTAATGGACACTTCGTGATGATCGATGATGATCATTTTATGGTTTAGACTAGCAATGTGCGATGTCTCTTTGTCCACGTGGAGGACTGTTCCTCGTTTTATTGAGCTTCGTCTCACTTCTCGCATGGGTCGTACCTATTTAGGTGCGTCGATGTTTGTTTACTTCGTGGAGCAATCGGCTCAATAAGTCGGGTTATGGGGCGTATCTTTCTAGGTGCGTCGATGTTCGTCTATGCATGGGGCGTATCTTTCTAGATGCGTCGATGTTCGACTTTGCATGGGGTGTATCTTTCTAGGTGCATCGATGTTAGACATTACATGGGGCGTATCTTTCTTGGTGCGTCGATGTTTATTTATGCATGGGGCGTATCTTTCTAGGTGCGTCGATGCTAGAGCATGGGGTGTATCTTTCTAGGTGCGTTGATGTTCGAATTTGCATGTGGTGCATCTTTCTAGGTGTATCGATGCTAGACTTTACATGGGGTGTATCTTTCTAGGTGCGTCGATGTTCAGTTTATGGGACTTGCCATCTTCTTTTCTTGTGATTTCTGGATTTCTCGTTGTGATTTCTTGAATTTATGTTTCACCACCTTTTTCAGTTGGCATTGATATGTATGTCATTTATTGTGGCTTGGTGAATTAAATAAAGAATATGACATTCTTTTTATGCTATGAGATTCGTGTGTTATTTGTATGCTTTTCCTTTGTTGATTTTCTAATGTATACTTGTCGAGGTATGACATTTTTGGTTATCATACGTTTTTATTATATCTCTTCTTATATCTCATTTTATCTGATAATTATAGCTAGACTAATCCGTTTATTATTTTCTTATTAAATAATACTCGGGTCAGACTGAGATTTTACAGGTGCTTCCTCATGACTTCTTATGTGGGACTATCATCTGACTTTTGGCTAACTACTCTAGCATTGTAGTTTTTGGTTGTATACATTCGATATATTGACTCATTGATTTATACATATTTTGTTGTCTAGCACTTGTATCTTTTCTATTATGATATTGTGGATCTTATTTGACCACTACTCTGATGTACACTTTCATGTGTTATATTCATATCTATTTCCGCCTTTGTGATATGATCTGTCTGTGACTGATTCATTTATGTTTATTTCTATATTTGTTTCCGAAATATATATATAGCCACTGTGTGGTAGCTTTGAGTTTGTAACGGTATATTGGATTTCCTTTGAGATGAAATGTAAGCTATATTTTCTGACATATCGGTGCTCGCACAAAGCAATTACATAGATGGTCGCTCCTCAACAGCCTTATTCTCCGCGCTAGTCGACGGCATTACCCCGTAGTGTCCTTGGTTAGCGTGGGTATAGAGGTGGGGCGTCACACGTACTGTCTGAGTTTCTTTAGTCAGTAGTTTTATCACTACTCTTTAAAACAATAACTCTATTAAGAGTCTTGTGCCTTGTGCAAAAAGAAACCAATTCAAATATAGAATAAACAATACACCAAGAAGTTAGAAATAAATTGCTTGAGACATGTTTTAACATTTGGAGAAAGAGGGTTATATGCTTATGTACTAAATATTACAAGAGCTTTATGCTCTATTTTTTTATAATGGAAAACGGTCAGTTCATAGGGTGAGGTGGCATATAGAGTGAGACGGCCACAATTTTATTTCAATCTCAAAACTAATACATCAAACAATTCACAATGTCAACTTAAAATTTTAACTTGTTACAAATACACAGTAAACCGAACATGGGACAGCGTAATTTGTTTTTCAATAAGCACCGTCTTATTTTAGTTCTAGAATAAAGTAGACCTATCAAACGGGTTGGATTGAGTCAAAATGGATTGGGTCGAGTTTAACCCAACTCATTTATGATTCATTCTTTTTGACCCATTTACGACCCAACTCACTTATAACCCAATCTATTTAATAAGTGGGTTACCCATTTAAAGATTTAAATTGTTTTGACTAATAGAAAATAATTAGATATAAGATAATTCTAACTCTAATTTTTACGTTTTGAATTTCAGTAAAAATCAAAATTTAAAATTTTAATTCTAATTTTCATCAAAATTCAAATATGAGGATGGGGTAGCATGTTATTCTCAAAGTACAAATGGCAGTCCCTATAAAGAACTACAGTGTGTTCACAAGATGAATTAACTAAGTGTTCATATGATTCGTAATTTAGGTGGGAGTTAATCGGTGTAAGTCTCGTCTGATTCTAAGTTAGCATGAAGAAGTTATTGCAGTCTGAATAAAAAAATAGCAGCATCTGCACTAGGCAGAGTTCAATATGGAAATGTGGTAGCCTGTTGTTTTCTAAGTACAACTGTCAATCCCCATGGAAAACTACAGCGTGCGTTCCTAAGATGAAGTATCTAAATGTTCCGTATTGTCCGTAATTTAGATAGAAGTTAATCGATCAAAGTCTCGTCTAATTTCGAGTTAGTATGAAGAACTTATTTTAGTCTGAACAAAAAATAGCGGCTTCTGCATTAGACGGAGTTCAAATATGGAGATGTTGTAGTCTGTTATTTTCTAAGTACAACCGTCAGTCCCCATGAAGAACTACAGTGTGCGTTCACAAGATGAAGCATCCGAGTGTTACATATTGTTTGTAATTTAGGTGGGAGTTCATCGGTCGAAGTCTCGCCTGATTCCGAGTTAGTATGGAGAAGTTATTGTAGTCTGAACAAGAAAAATAACGGCTTCTGCACTATGTGAAGTTCAAATATGGGGATGCGGTACTTCTAAATACAACTGTCAATCTCGATGTAGAACTACGGTGTGCGTTCAAAATTTATATTTTCAAATTTTATGTTTTTAATAAATGGATAAATGAGTTACCCATTTATAACCCTTTTAAAAATAGGTCAACCCAACCCATAACTCATTTAATACAATTGATAAATGGATTGACTCAACCTATTTATAAGTTAACTTGCTTAATAATTTATTAATTTTATAAACAAAGTTAAATTTTATAAACTTAGGTAGTTCATTGTTGTTGTTATACACATACACACACATAGTAAATTTTAATAAAATTTAGTCAACCTGATTAATATTTTATAATTTATTATTAATATAATTGTTATTATAAACTTAGTTAATTTATATAGAACTTATAGTTATTTTTTTATTATTATTATAAACTTAGTTAGTTTTTATAAGTTAATACTTCATGATTTATTAATATTATTCTAAATATAGTTAATCGTTATGAAATTTAGTTAATTTTTATAAACTTAGTTAATTTACATTTATTGTTATATAAACTTAGTTATTTCTATAAAAAAATTAGTTAACTGGATTAAGATTTTATATATTATTATTATTAACTTAATTTTCATAAACATCGGTTAAATTATTATTATTATTATAAATTTAGTACAATTTTATAAAAGTAATTAATTTTTATAAAATTTAATTAATGAAGTTAATTTATTATCTTAGTTAATATATGTTGATGATGATGATGATTATTATTATTATTATTATATAAATTTTTTATAAACCTTAGTTTACTTGGTTAATATTCTATAATTCATTGCTTTGTTGTTATTATTACAAACTTAGTTAATTTTCATAAACTTAGTTAATTTATTATTATTATTATTATTATAAACTTAATAAATTTATATAAACTTATTTAATTTATAAAACTTAATTAACGATGTTAATTTTTATAAACTTAGTTAATTTATTATTATTATAATAAAATTTATTTAACTTTTATAAAACAATATTTTTGCATTGAATCATTTGTTGTTGGTATTTTATTTATAAGTTGCAACATCTAATTGTTTTAGTTTGATTTTTTATTTATATTATTAATTAATAATTTATTTGTTAGATCTCAATTTTAACTTATATTAAGATTCAATAGTATAGTATTTATAGATAGACGTTTTTAATTTGTAAAAAAAAATTATTTGTTAGATCTTATTTTTAAGTGATATTAAAATTTGAAAATATTTGTAGACAGACATTTTGAATTTATAAAAAAGATTTAATTGTTAAATCCTATTTTTAAGTAATTTTGATATTAGGGACATTAATTAACAAAAACGCTTAACTTTGCTTACAAGTTAGGATGGAACTGATTCAAGTACCGAATAGACCTAACTCCTCACCGTTCTTATCATATATTTCAAATCAAGAGTGAAGCTCCGTCATTCTTATTTACATCATCGGTGACATCACGATTATTTTTATGTCCAAAAATGAAAAAATATTATTATTCCTTATTATTGTTTAAATAGTTATATAAGTATATGTAAAAAAAGCGTGTGCGGCCTTTGGTGGTCAAAAACCGTTTATTGATAGAACTATTTTCGTTCATATTATCGATATTTTTCGACGAATATATCTTTATAAACATTTTTCCAAAACAAAATCAGATTTATAATTTATCACGTATAACATGATTATTTATATTTAATAAACTTAATTCGAATATTTAAAATTAATTAAATGTTTCAAATCAAAATGATAAAATTACAGACTATTACACGTTAGAACAATTTTAATTTATTTATCTCAACAAATTATCTAGTAAATAATTCCTAAATAATTTCATATTCTTCTTCCTAATACGGATTATTATTTTCTCTACGTGAACGGACACCCAAAATCTGTTAAATAATAGTAAAGCAAAAGTATTTCTTGCTCTTTTATATTTCTAATCATTTTCTCCTCTCTCCTTAATTCCCTTCGGATCTTTTATTTTCAAATTTCTACGGTTTATCATTATAATAAGTATTACAAAGTTTTATTAATTCTTTTCATTATCATTTTACATTTAAGTGTCAATAATTAATTATTACTATAATTATTTTTAACATTCTCCTAAGTTTTATCATGTTATTTTACATTTAAGTCTGTACATTTAAATTAATTAATCATCTAAAAATTGAACTTTAAAATAAATTCAAATGACTAATATTTATTATTTGGTCTAATAGGTCCTAAAAAATAATAGTTCAACGTATTGTATACCTTACTTATATTGACAGAAACTATAAAATTAATATTTCATTCAAATCCATATAACTTAAAATTTCCACAATATATACAAAACTATCTTTTGTCTATTACATTATTTTGCATTCGAATTTACATAATTTATTAGTTTTTAAAATTTGTCCTTTATTACGAAGAAAAATACACATAAATTTTCTTCGTAACTTAGTATACTATTACAAAACATATACAATACTCTTTATTTTAAAATCGATACATCAATAGATTCTTTATCATTAATAAATTTATTTTTGTTAAGAATAGTATAAATTAATGATAAGTGACGAATACCAAAGTTTGTGATTTTGAAATATATGAATATTTTTAGTTAATATCTTTTCTGAAAATGTTAAATATTACATATGTATATTCATAATTTACGTTAATTAATAGATTAAAATATACAATTTTTCGATAAGAATTGTTTTCCTTTTATATTTTATTGTCTTTGTGAAGCAGATGTTAAAATTTTTTAAGAATATTATTACATATTAAGATTAATAAGGTATGAAACAATGGTTTAAAAACCAAGCTATTATTTTCACAAAAATAAAATAACAATATAATTTGAAGTGTTTCTTTAAATCAACATTTCATTTAGTCATTAAACAAATATTTTATATATCACTTTGATAGTAATATGTACTAGTTTTCTATGTTAATATTAAATGCAAGAACGTAAAATGCATAAAAATGTACTGATTCATTACCATTACACTTTCAGTTTTATGAATTTTTTTCATTTAGAGTAATATTTGAAATATAATCTATATATCATTTATCTTTTAAAAAGGTGCATAAATATTTATGCATTGAAGTATATAAAAGTATTAATTTCAAAATTAAGTTATAATACCAACTTTCATTTATTTTATTAACGAATATTAAATGCTAAAAGACAACAAATTAGTATCAAACTCAATATTATCTATAAAGTGACAATTTAATTTTTTATACAACTAAAATACATAAATCGCCTACCCAAAATTACATATTTAAACAGTAATATGGTAAATACATTTTTCAAGTATCTTAAAAAATTCACTGTAACATTCCCCCTTTTGACCGTCTCCAGTCGATAATTAAACCAACTAGAAACGTTCAAAAAGACGAATTGTTATTTAGTTTATAACGTTTAAACAGAATCAGCCACAGAAACACAGAATAAAACAATGAATTTAAACAAATGAGAATTTATTTCATTACTATAAATCTTTTATATACATCAGAGTTATACAATTTTAATACAGATACAGCGGAATATTTAAAATACAATTTTCTTCTGAAATAAATGATTCTTTACTCTCTCTAACTTCGCTGCTCGAAAATCTTCAAGCTGTAAAAATACTCGGTCTGACCCGAGTATTATATTCAAAAGAAAATAATACACAGGTCAGTCTAATTCAAACCAGTTTATTAGTGCATATAGGCAGTAATAATTTAAATAGACGACAGTCACAATAATTCTCGTCTATCCGATCCTTTTAACAAAGAAATCGGATAACGAAAATATAACACTAAACAGTGTTAACAATAAATCAGCAGATTTAAATCATCAACAGAGATAAATAAACAATTTATCGATCGACTAAATCAATTTAAAACAATTGAAGTTGTCACTTAAAAAACCATCAAGACTCGATTGGCTGCCGTACACGCACGCGTGTACGGCCTCGCCAATACGACATAAAAATCAATGCATCACGACGCAAAGAAATGTCAATTCAAAACTGTCGATTTCGTGGTGGCTGCAGTGCACACGTACGCGTGCGCTGCCTCGCCACCACCAAAGGTAAAGTCATCACATAGAAACAAGGGTAAAACTGCAACAAGAAAGAAGACAGTGGCAACAGTTCAGAGGACAGTGAACTAAGGTAAAGACCACAAACTAATATCAAAGGCAAAGCAATGCCCAATGTAGACTTCAAGTCTGACGTGAACCAAGTGCAACTGAATGGAATGGGATGCAACAATGCAACAGCAACAGGGAAGATGATTCAAGTACAATAACTTCAGAGACTAGAGCACAAGAGACACAAGTGCAGCAGTTTAGAGTGAAGCTACAGATGTACAACATCAACAAAGGAATGCAGACTGAACAAATAACAAGTGGAGCTATAATCAATGAATGCCAGAGCCAAAAGTTCACAGTGAAGACGGTGATACAAGCTAATGAATGCAAGATGCAACACAATGAAAACAACTTACATGCAGGCACTGGTCCAGCATGATAAATGCCAAATGCACAACAGTGAATGAATGAAGTGATAAAGCATTTGTGACAAAGATAGGATCAAGTGCATATCTGTTACTTATTGAAACAGTCAAACAAATCCAACCAGATGCAAACTTTCAATGAATATCAAAACCCGATGTAACATCATTTTCAAAAATGACCAAATCAAGATATATGAACTCGAGCCAGTCTAGCCACCACAAGAAATCAAGGGTAGGACTGCAACAAGAAAAAATGCAGCCACCACATGGATATCAGGGCTCAACTTCCAAAATATCAAGAGAATATGCCAACAGGAAGATGCAGTTCAAAACAAAATGCAATAAATCTGAGATCACAAAAATAAACACCAACTAGTTTGAAGGGTCGAGACAGTTATAGTTTTAAAGTGAAACTGCTCGTATATTCGAAGCATAGTGCCAGATGGTATGAACAAGACTCAAATGTCTCCAGTATATATATTTAAAATATGGACTTAGATCAGGTTATATACTAGTGGTACTGTTTAAGTTTTATAAAATTATTAATGCCAGAATCGACAAGATAACCAAACTCAAAGCCAGTCCCAAAATCAAGTGAAAACAATATAGCAATGAACTGAATCAGTTCAAAATTAAACAACAGGAAGATTCTCCAAGAAAACAAAGCACATAAGGGTACCGGGGAGTATGCAACCCGACCATCAAAGTGCAGACAAAATGAAGTCAGTGCCAATAGTAATGACAACAACTCCACCAAGTCGTAATCCAATCTCAAATTACAGTCAATCATTCCAAGAGAAAAGAGGATGCAATTCGAACATACATATATACATATCGATTTTGTATATACATACGAGACTGCAGACATATGTATAAAGGCCAAAATGCAACTATAATTTCACGCTAAAAGAACTGGGCCAATGTAATAGTGCAAATAAGAACATGGGATGAATACAACATGAAGCAGCAAGATACATGTATAGTGAACAGTGCAGTCCTTAAACAATGCAACAGCAACAAACCAAACAGTCGAGCATGAATAGGCAGGCAGACTCAAGTTTATATGAAGCATATTGGGTACAGCATAGTTAAACATGTAGTAAAGTCAAAATGAACAGAGATGCATACATACTTATTCACAGACATATAGATACAACAGGTTTTATACGTTTTCAAATTATTTTAAAGTAGTGCAATGCAGACTATAATGTCAAAGTTCAGGTTAGTCCAAACATCAAGCTGAAGCCATGATTTTTACTGACCGAAGGCAATTTCTTAAGGCAATTACAAAGTCGAATGAATTTCCATCTAACATAACTTCACAAAATTAATTCAAAATGAACAACACAGTGAATGTTACAGCAACATGTAGAAGTTTCAAGTTAAACAAGTAAATGCCAATTGAAAACATCAAAGAACAAGTCACAGCCGAGTAAATCACAAAAGCACACACTCAAAATTTCCAAAAATCACGAATTAGATGTGAGTGAACTTAAATCCCTCACGCGACTGTTCAAAAAAAAATCAACTCGAGAAACAGGTATTAATAAATACAATACCAGCTTTGAAACGAAAACGAGCAGTGGAAATATAACAACGAAGTAGAATTAGATGTGAGGGAATTAACCACTCACCTGTTGTTTGAAACAATCGCGGGCAAGAGGAAGACGAGCGAAGATTTGATCGAAGAATCGAACGAACGCCGAAGAAGCCCTCCAGATCGAACGAGATCGCCGAAGCCCTAGTTTATCAAGTCGCCATTTTTTTTCTTCGATCTATTTAGGTTTAGGTTATACGAATGAAAAGGGGAGGATGTCGTGGCTCGTATTTGTGCAGAGGAGATCGTGGGGGCATGGGTCGGTATGGGCTTGAGGTATGGACCGGTGTAAGATATTTTTTTTTTCTTTATTATATATTTTTTTTTTCTTTTTCTTTTTCTTTTTAAAACTGATTTGTTTTGTATTTAATTTTGTTGTTAAAATCTAGACTATGTATATATATTCATTCGTACGAAAAAATTTAAATAAAAGAATTTCAATCGATTACAATTTCCAAATTCAAACAGAAATTAACAGTCGATATTAAATCGTTAATTTACGAAGATTTTATCGTTATAAAATTTTCCAACAATAAACAACAAATTATCTGTAAACTTTAATCGTTTATCGATGATCAAAATTTTTGGGCAAAACCCCAGTTGTTACAGAAATTAAATTTTGAATTCAATTAAATTTTATACGCGTTTACCCGCCATTTATTCACAAAACAATTCTGATAAATACGAAAATTGAAATCCAGTAATAATTCAATATTACGGACCCAATGAAACTCGTTTCGTCAAATTCCGAGACTGTGCCTCGGAAGACTATTTTTAAATTCGATTTCAAACGATACAATTTCAAAACTGAACAAATCGCTCTCAAATTCAATTCTGAAGCTTCTATTATCTTCAGTATTATCAATATGAATTTTCCAAGCCTTTAAATTATTTTTAACCGGCTTAAAATCGAAGATTCAAATTTTATTCAACTTTCAATAGATTAAATTCAAAAATTTAATCGCCAATTCATTCTGATAATTTGAAATTCAAGTCAAATCATCATCCAAATATTTAAAATTAATTAAATATTCTCAAATTAAATTGTTCAAAATTCAGGGTCGTTACAAACTCCCCTCCTTAAAAACTTTTCGTCCACGAAAAGGAAAAGTTGTTAAAATTTCATCGATATTTATACTCTAGTCAATTTTTTTTTTACTAAGCTTAAAGCTTATTACAAATAAATGAATATAGGATTCATTCCATTTGTTTAATCTCACTAGTTTTGCTTATCTTTTCTTTTATTCAATGATTTCTACAATCATTGATTTCTAAAATCAAAACACAAAAGTCTTTTATCAACATTTTCGATTTACAACTCAGATTCAAACTTAAAATTCTTCACGTTAGAGATTTATACAATATATATCTCTTCCAAAGCTGTGGACTTTCAAAACATTTCAAAAATCCTCTTCCTTAGTTCATTAAGTAGGAATTTTGAAATTTTAATTTCAAACTATTGATTCACTATTTACAGTTTGAAAATACTTGCTAACTCGAAATTTAACAAGTCCATCTTCGTTCTCACAGACATTAGACATACGCTGGCCAGGCGCAGGTCTAAAAATCTCCAAGTACTAAATATACTTGCTTCAATTCCCAGTGAAAATACTTTTAAAAATTCTTTTAAAAATGGATATGGAAAGCACGTTCCCCCATGGATTACAGTTCCACCCGGCGGTTACGCTACTATCCCAGTAGAGTCGCTTGTGGCTGTAGATTTCTCATCTCTTAAATTTCGCCATGGTTGTCGCCATAGATTGCAGTACACACGGCGGTTACGCTACTATCCCAGTAGAGTCGCTCGTGTCTGTAGGCATCTCGCCCCTCAAATTTCGCCTGGCATTAGATTGCAGTTTACTTGGCGGTTACGCCACTATCCCAGTGGAGTCGCTCGTAACTGTGGGCATCTCGCCCCTCAAATTACGCTAACATCATCAATCAAATCAAATCTCATCGCGATGAACTATCGCGAAGGATTTCCGATTCAAATAGTCACTCTGACTAAAATTCTACGTAGCTACGAATTTCAAATGGATACTCTTCACGAGTTCCAATACCTTCATTAATAATAAATGGAAGGTACTTTTCCACATCCTCAGTTTAGAAAACATAATATCATATATGTAGTACTTTCATTTCCCATTTCGTACATATAACATCTATGTAAACATACATAAGATTTCCATAACAATGTCTTTCTAAACTAACGGTTTCAAATTTACCGTATTCATATATATAAGTTCTAAAACTTACATATCCATATTCATAACAAAATAGAGGATTTCAAAATTTTCCTCTAAGTCGATTTGGAAATTTAAGGTTATCTCAAACCTAATTCATATTCATAATTCCATTTATTATCGACTTTCACATTCGATTTGAATTACACGCTTACATCGTCAATTCTCAACACAGAATTGATGTCTATCGATATATAACCTCTGAGCTCGTACGTCTCAGAGAAGGGTGTTAAGCTAAGAGAATAAATTCTCCGCCACCAACAGATATATATTTAATAGAGATCAATTGCTATGTCATCAATTCACAATGTTAGACATGCAATCCAAATCATCATCTGAAATTCAAAGCTCAACTTATATTGTCTTTGATGTCGAAGTTAAACTCAATTTTAACTCAACGATTCAATCTTTTTTTGAAAAATTTCAAATTGAACAAATTGTTCAAATTCTCATTTAACTTTTCAACTTCGACTTCAAAAATGAATTTCAAATCATTTATTCCTTACGGAATATATTCACAACATTTCACATTTGGAAAAACATTTCCATACTTATTTAAAAATAAGTAATTCACAATCCATTTTATTTTCAACATTTGAAAATATTCGATATACTTAAATCAAAATTAAGTATATATTTCATCTTTAAGGAAATCATTCTTTTTCACATATTCATTTGAGTTAAAACGAATGTTACGTAAAACATCGTTACGACAACTCAAAATTACTAGTATAAGGATTCGAAATTTAGATAGATGTATAAATCCCAATACTATGCAAAACATTTCCTTTCGGAAATCATTTACTATAACAATAGTGTTATAGTCCACCATTTCCTTATATTCGAAAACGTCTATTTCAACAATGAATGTTGAAATCTATGGTTTCGATATTCAATGCCTTTGAAAACATCTTTTAAAACAATTTACTTCGTTTTAAAATATCACTTTCCCAAAACATGTCCATTTTATTCAATACTATATTCACGGTCCAAAATTGTGAATATACATCTTTTAACAAACTATACAGAATTTACTTATCAAAATAAGTCAGTTTCGAATTTATACACAACGTTTATAAATTCCATTTCTATTTATAAAGACTTCAATTCATAAAAATTGCTTTATTAACCATTCCTTTTATAACCCAATTTTATATCAGAATTTTAATTTACAAGTAAATTACTTATAAATTCTTTTACTTCGCAACTTCGATTCATTTTATAACTTCACAATTTCAATTCTGTAATTTCCATTCACTTATGAAATCCATTAAATATTTCATTTTAACACTTATACAATTCCAATATAATATCAATCTTTTCAAATCTTCAATTTAAGCCGTTTATAATAATTCAAAATTTCCACTTTAAACTATTATATAAATTTATCACTTTTCCATTTCCAAGATAATCACTAGTTCTTTAGTAAATCATTCATCGACTTGGTTTTTCAATTTAATCACATTTGATTCATTCACATTGGATTTTACTAACATTCATTCATATCCAATTAGTTCACATTCACTAATTTATATTCAAGTCAGTTTACTTTCAATTCAAATCAAATTTGATTCTAGTTAAATTTACTTATCTTTCAATTTGAATTCAATTACATAGCTTTCAAATTCCATAAATACAATTTCATTAACACTTAATGAATTTCTATACGATCAACTGGCAACCAATGCACATTCAACTTAACCAAATTTTTATTTACTTTGCTTACATTCAATTTGGTTCAACACACTCAATTTCAATTGGTTTATATTCTAATTCAGATTAAATTTTTTATACTCACCATATTCACAATTCACTTTTACAAAATAAAGTTGAATTTCCTTTATATAACTCAAATTCATATTCATTCTTCACTTTATTAATTCATTTTGATATCAAATTCAATTTGATTCAATATTACTTAAGCTGTTTCATTTTATCTTCACTTGCATTAATTTTCACCATAAAGCTTAAGTTCGCCTCAAATTTATTTGAAATTCTATTTTATTTAACTTAACTAAAGTCAAATTCATATCACATTCAAAATTCAGATTTTGTTTTACTTAACAAACTGTTTAACCATTTAACAACTGGTTTACTTAAACTTTCTCATTTTACAAGTTATACAACTTATTTAAATTTAAACTTCCCAATTCATATCATATAATCACTTATCTTTCAAGTTTAACTTTCCATCTCAACAATTTATCAAATCAAATTCAATTTATTTAACTCCCTTTAGTTAAATTTCAAATCATATATTTATTAATGCCAACTCAATTCAATTTAACTTTTCTTAACTTAAAAATCTTCATTTTCAAAAACAATTTTATACTTCTTTGGATTTGAAAAACGTTCTCTTTTTACAGTGTTTCTAGTAACTATTCATATTAAACATCATAAACTAAGCTTTGTGTAAACCAAAGCTCTGATACCACCTGTAACATTCCCCCTTTTGACCGTCTCCAGTCGATAATTAAACCAACTAGAAACGTTCAAAAAGACGAATTGTTATTTAGTTTATAACGTTTAAACAGAATCAGCCACAGAAACACAGAATAAAACAATGAATTTAAACAAATGAGAATTTATTTCATTACTATAAATCTTTTATATACATCAGAGTTATACAATTTTAATACAGATACAGCGGAATATTTAAAATACAATTTTCTTCTGAAATAAATGATTCTTTACTCTCTCTCTAACTTCGCTGCTCGAAAATCTTCAAGCTGTAAAAATACTCGGTCTGACCCGAGTATTATATTCAAAAGAAAATAATACACAGGTCAGTCTAATTCAAACCAGTTTATTAGTGCATATAGGCAGTAATAATTTAAATAGACGACAGTCACAATAATTCTCGTCTATCCGATCCTTTTAACAAAGAAATCGGATAACGAAAATATAACACTAAACAGTGTTAACAATAAATCAGCAGATTTAAATCATCAACAGAGATAAATAAACAATTTATCGATCGACTAAATCAATTTAAAACAATTGAAGTTGTCACTTAAAAAACCATCAAGACTCGATTGGCTGCCGTACACGCACGCGTGTACGGCCTCGCCAATACGGCATAAAAATCAATGCATCACGACGCAAAGAAATGTCAATTCAAAACTGTCGATTTCGTGGTGGCTGCAGTGCACACGTACGCGTGCGCTGCCTCGCCACCACCAAAGGTAAAGTCATCACATAGAAACAAGGGTAAAACTGCAACAAGAAAGAAGACAGTGGCAACAGTTCAGAGGACAGTGAACTAAGGTAAAGACCACAAACTAATATCAAAGGCAAAGCAATGCCCAATGTAGACTTCAAGTCTGACGTGAACCAAGTGCAACTGAATGGAATGGGATGCAACAATGCAACAGCAACAGGGAAGATGATTCAAGTACAATAACTTCAGAGACTAGAGCACAAGAGACACAAGTGCAGCAGTTTAGAGTGAAGCTACAGATGTACAACATCAACAAAGGAATGCAGACTGAACAAATAACAAGTGGAGCTATAATCAATGAATGCCAGAGCCAAAAGTTCACAGTGAAGACGGTGATACAAGCTAATGAATGCAAGATGCAACACAATGAAAACAACTTACATGCAGGCACTGGTCCAGCATGATAAATGCCAAATGCACAACAGTGAATGAATGAAGTGATAAAGCATTTGTGACAAAGATAGGATCAAGTGCATATCTGTTACTTATTGAAACAGTCAAACAAATCCAACCAGATGCAAACTTTCAATGAATATCAAAACCCGATGTAACATCATTTTCAAAAATGACCAAATCAAGATATATGAACTCGAGCCAGTCTAGCCACCACAAGAAATCAAGGGTAGGACTGCAACAAGAAAAAATGCAGCCACCACATGGATATCAGGGCTCAACTTCCAAAATATCAAGAGAATATGCCAACAGGAAGATGCAGTTCAAAACAAAATGCAATAAATCTGAGATCACAAAAATCAACACCAACTAGTTTGAAGGGTCGAGACAGTTATAGTTTTAAAGTGAAACTGCTCGTATATTCGAAGCATAGTGCCAGATGGTATGAACAAGACTCAAATGTCTCCAGTATATATATTTAAAATATGGACTTAGATCAGGTTATATACTAGTGGTACTGTTTAAGTTTTATAAAATTATTAATGCCAGAATCGACAAGATAACCAAACTCAAAGCCATTCCCAAAATCAAGTGAAAACAATATAGCAATGAACTCAATCAGTTCAAAATGAAACAACAGGAAGATTCTCCAAGAAAACAAAGCACATAAGGGTACCGGGGAGTATGCAACCCGACCATCAAAGTGCAGACAAAATGAAGTCAGTGCCAATAGTAATGACAACAACTCCACCAAGTCGTAATCCAATCTCAAATTACAGTCAATCATTCCAAGAGAAAAGAGGATGCAATTCGAACATACATATATACATATCGATTATGTATATACATACGAGACTGCAGACATATGTATAAAGGCCAAAATGCAACTATAATTTCACGCTAAAAGAACTGGGCCAATGTAATAGTGCAAATAAGAACATGGGATGAATACAACATGAAGCAGCAAGATACATGTATAGTGAACAGTGCAGTCCTTAAACAATGCAACAGCAACAAACCAAACAGTCGAGCATGAATAGGCAGGCAGACTCAAGTTTATATGAAGCATATTGGGTACAGCATAGTTAAACATGTAGTAAAGTCAAAATGAACAGAGATGCATACATACTTATTCACAGACATATAGATACAACAGGTTTTATACTTTTTCAAATTATTTTAAAGTAGTGCAATGCAGACTATAATGTCAAAGTTCAGGTTAGTCCAAACATCAAGCTGAAGCCATGATTTTTACCGACCGAAGGCAATTTCTTAAGGCAATTACAAAGTCGAATGAATTTCCATCTAACATAACTTCACAAAATTAATTCAAAATGAACAACACAGTGAATGTTACAGCAACATGTAGAAGTTTCAAGTTAAACAAGTAAATGCCAATTGAAAACATCAAAGAACAAGTCACAGCCGAGTAAATCACAAAAGCACACACTCAAAATTTCCAAAAATCACGAATTAGATGTGAGTGAACTTAAATCCCTCACGCGACTGTTCAAAAAAAAATCAACTCGAGAAACAGGTATTAATAAATACAATACCAGCTTTGAAACGAAAACGAGCAGTGGAAATATAACAACGAAGTAGAATTAGATGTGAGGGAATTAACCACTCACCTGTTGTTTGAAACAATCGCGGGCAAGAGGAAGACGAGCGAAGATTTGATCGAAGAATCGAACGAACGCCGAAGAAGCCCTCCAGATCGAACGAGATCGCCGAAGCCCTAGTTTATCAAGTCGCCATTTTTTTTCTTCGATCTATTTAGGTTTAGGTTATACGAATGAAAAGGGGAGGATGTCGTGGCTCGTATTTGTGCAGAGGAGATCGTGGGGGCATGGGTCGGTATGGGCTTGAGGTATGGACCGGTGTAAGATATTTTTTTTTTCTTTATTATATATTTTTTTTTCTTTTTCTTTTTCTTTTTAAAACTGATTTGTTTTGTATTTAATTTTGTTGTTAAAATCTAGACTATGTATATATATTCATTCGTATGAAAAAATTTAAATAAAAGAATTTCAATCGATTACAATTTCCAAATTCAAACAGAAATTAACAGTCGATATTAAATCGTTAATTTACGAAGATTTTATCGTTATAAAATTTTCCAACAATAAACAACAAATTATCTGTCAACTTTAATCGTTTATCGATGATCAAAATTTTTGGGCAAAACCCCAGTTGTTACAGAAATTAAATTTTGAATTCAATTAAATTTTATACGCGTTTACCCGCCATTTATTCACAAAACAATTCTGGTAAATACGAAAATTGAAATCCAGTAATAATTCAATATTACGGACCCAATGAAACTCGTTTCGTCAAATTCCGAGACTGTGCCTCGGAAGACTATTTTTAAATTCGATTTCAAACGATACAATTTCAAAACTGAACAAATCGCTCTCAAATTCAATTCTGAAGCTTCTATTATCTTCAGTATTATCAATATGAATTTTCCAAGCCTTTAAATTATTTTTAACCGGCTTAAAATCGAAGATTCAAATTTTATTCAACTTTCAATAGATTAAATTCAAAAATTTAATCGCCAATTCATTCTGATAATTTGAAATTCAAGTCAAATCATCATCCAAATATTTAAAATTAATTAAATATTCTCAAATTAAATTGTTCAAAATTCAGGGTCGTTACATTCACCATATATTACACAATAAATTCAATTCTTTAAAAATATGTATAAAATTATTTTTCTAAATCATAATTTGTGCAATGCACAGGGTACATAGTTATGTAATAACGTGGACATAATTTGCACTTATGGCAATTTCCTCTCTTCTTAATTCTCTCATGCTATTTAATTTCAAAATATATTGATATAATTTATGATTTTTAAATTATTATTATTCTACAAATTCTCACCAACCATATTACTTTCAAATTCTCACCTTATATAATTTCAAGAGTTAAATCCTTTTACTCGATTTTCTGCAATATTGTACATTTAAATCCATACATTTAAGTTAACTAAGTATCCTAATTTAAACTATTCAAAATAAACTCAATTAACTACCCTTCGTTGTTTTGTCTATTAAATCACAAAAGATAACAATTTCAATATGCTTATCATGTTTATATTAACAAAAATGGAAAAAAATGTTCAAATGCAAGAATATATAATTCACATAATAAACATTACGTATATAAATGTCGAAAACGATTTTAATATATATTTTATTTATCTCAATAAATCATCTACTAAATAATTCCATAAGCAATTACATATCCTTCTTCCTAATACCAATTACAATATTTTTCTTCACGTGAACAGGAACCCAAAATCTATTAAATAATAGTAAAGTAGAAGAATTTTGCGCTTTTTTATTAATTCAAGGCCTTTTCTTCTCTCTCCATAATTCCCTCCAGATCTTTTATTTTCGAATTGCTACAAACCATTATAATAATTATTACAAAGTTTTAACAATTCTTTTCATTATCAGTTTACATTTAAATGTCAATAACTAATAATTTCTACAATATTTTAAATATTCTCCTAAGTTTTATCATGTTATTTTACATTTATGTCCATATATATGAATTAAGTAGTGGTCTAAAATTAGAACTTTAAAGTAAATCCAAATAAATAACATTTACTATTCGGTCTAATAGGTCCTAAAATATAACAATTCAACGTATTGTATACCTCACTTATATTGACAAAAATTATAAAATTAATAATTCAACCAAATCATATAACTTAAAATTTCCACAATATATACAAATCTATCTTTTGTCCTCTTACATTATTCTACATTCAAATCTACGTAATTTGTTTGCTTTTAAAATTAATCCTTTATTACAAAGAAAAATATACGTAAATTTTCTTTATAGCTTGGTATATTATTACAAAACATAGATAATACTCTTTCCTTTTTAAATCGATACATTAGGTAGATTCTTTATCATTAATAAAATTTATTTTTGTTAAGAATTGCATTAAATTAATGATAAATGATGAATACCATAGTTTGTGAGTTTGAAATATATGAATAGTTTTAGCTAATATCTATTCTGAAAATGTTAAATATTACTTATGTATATTCATAAATTACATTTCGTTAATAGATTAAAATATACTATTTTTCGATCAGAATTGGTTTACTTTTATATTTTATTGTCTTTATGAAGCCATTGTTAATATTTTTGAAAGTATTATTACAAATTGTTAATAAGGTATGAAACAAGGTTTATAAACCAAGTTATTATTTTTACAAAAATAAAATAACAATATAATTTGTAGTGTTTCTTTTAATTAAAAATTCATTTAGTCATTAAACAAATATTTTATACATCACTTTGACAATAATATGTACTGATTTTTTATGTCAATATTAAATGCAAGAGCTTAAAATGCATAAAAATGTGTTGATTTATTACTACCACACTTTCAATTTTATGTATTTTTTCATTCGGAGTAATATTTGAAATACAATCTGTATATCATTTATCTTTTAAAAAGCTACAAAAAAACATTAAAGTATATAAATATTGATGCATTGAAATATATCAAAATTATTAATTTCAAAACTAATTTAGAATACCAACTTCCATTTATTTTATTAACGAATATTAAATAATAAAAGACAAAAAATTAGTATTGAACTCAATATTATATATGAATGAAAATTTAATTTCTTTTTATAGAAATAAAATACATATATAAATCACCTAACAAAAATTACATGCTTAAACAATAAAATTAGCCAAACATTACACAAATTTTCAATTCTTTTTTCATGATTCTTAACAAATTCACCATATATTACCTTATAAAAGGTACCTTAACAAATTTATCATATAGAAGATAAATACATTTTTCAGATATCTTAACAAATTCATTATATATTGCACAATAAATTGAATTATATAAAAATATGTATAAAACTATTTTTCTAAATCATAACGTGTGCAATGCACGAGGTACACAGTTATATAATAATATAGAGAAAATTTGCAATTATGGCAATTTTCTCTCTTCTTAATTCTCTCGTGCTATTTAATTTCAAAATATTTTGATATAATTTATGATTTTAAAAATTATTTATGTTCTAAAAATTCTCCCCAACCATATTGCATTCAAATGCTCATCTTTTAAAATTTCAAGCGTTAAATCCTTTTACTTGGTTTTTTGCAAAATTGTACATTTAAATCCATACATTTGAGTTAATTAAATGTCCTAATTTAAACTATTCAAAATAAAATCAATTAAGTACCCTTCATTCTTTTATCTATTAAATCACGAAAAGTACACTACCACAAAAATACCCTATTACATTCAGCACACGAAAAGTACACTACACGAAAAGTCAACTTCTGCCCGTTGTAATGGAAGTATATTTTATAACGTTCAGCAAATGCCCGTTGTAATAGATCAACTACAAAATTAGGGCACTTCTTTCCCCAGTTATCACGTGGTTTATCGACAACGAAATTAGGGCCGTTGTAACAAAGGACCGATGTAAATTTTTAACTTTTTATCCAGTTTATCGACTACGTATTTCATTTTCCAGACTATGAAATTAGGGCACTTCTCTCCCCACGCAAATGAATTGTATCTTCTCTCCACTTCGCGAAATTAGGGCACTAGGGCACTACGTATTTTATCTTCTCTCCACTTCGCGATCGCAGAAATCGAGGAATTCAGGATTGGTGAAGAGAGAATAGGTTTGTGCTTTTCGTATCCGTTTGATGATTGCATATAGGGTTTTGATTATGTGTGATTTAGGTTTTCTATCTGTTGATTTTCTATCATGCATTAGTTTGATATTTAGTTACTTAATGATGATTATTGTGATGTCAAACTCATCTGTTGATTGTTTGCTGGTGTTGTTGGGAAGCAAACGCATAAGTCTGTTTTGCCTTCTGTTGAGAAGCAAACGCATAAGCATTCACTAGTTTTTCTCTTTTGCTCACACAGAAGTATCTTCTGAATAGTTTTTCTATCGGGGCATTTCACTAGAAGCACAAACTTTGTAGTCCAATTAATTTCTAGGACACACATTCAAAGAAATTACTTTCAAGGCCAAAGTCGGCAGAATAATTACTTTTAAGGACAAAATCAGCAGTCCAATTATTTTCAAGGACATAATTTCTTACTTTTTTAGACCCTAGAAACAAATTATTTTCCATTTTGTTCTTGAAAGTAATTATTTCAGTTATTTGTCCTAGAAACTAATTCCACTTGCTAAAGAGGCCCTTATGGCTAATTTGCACTTCTCTATACCACCTGCTTGTAATATTTTTGCTCCTAAGCTCAGTTTTCCTTTTACCGTTTCTGATATACTTGGGGCTAATGTAACTGCAAAAGTTGAGAACACCTGTAAGCTCTTGCATTTTTTTTAGTACAATTGTTATTATATATTATTATTAATCATATATGTAACGACTCGTATTTTTACGGATCGAAAGATTGTAAAAACAGTTGTCATTAGGTAGTAATGTTGATTAAGTCGTTCAGAATTTAGGTCGACTAGAGCTTGAGTCGTGTAGAAGTTAGGTCGTTCAGAGATAAGCCGTGTTGTAGCTTAAGTCGTATGGTAGCTTAGGTCGTGAAGGAGGTTAGGTCGTGGAGTGACTTAAGGGGTAGACGACTTAAGGGGTAGGCGACTTAAGAGTTTGGAGCGACCTATAGGAAGTTAGCGACTTAAGGGAGTTGGCGACCTAAGGAAGTTGGTGGTAGTAGTTGGAGACTTAAGGAATTGGCGACTTAGGAGCGAGCTAAGGTAAGGTCGTAAGTCGCGCACATGTGTTATGGCTTAGGACGTTGTACCGTTAAGTCTTAGGTCGGAGACAGTTAAGTCGTAAGGTTTTCTTAGGTCGTGGACGAGTTAAGATAAGTCGTTGAGTCGCTATGGTATGTTTAGTTAGGTCGTAGACGACCTATGATAGTATGCTGGGTGTAGTTAGGTCGTGAGGTGTTAAGTCGTAACCCAGCTAAATCGCGAAGGTATTGAGTCGTTAGGTCACACATATGTTAAGTCGCGATTGTTGTTAAGTCGTTAGGCCGCATTTTCGTTAAGTCGTAGGACGAAGGGGATGGTTAAGTCGTAAGTCGTGGGATCTGGTAGGTCGTGGGTCGTGGGTTTTCTTAAGTCGTGAACGACTTAAAAGCGAGCAAACGACTTAAGGATCAGCCTATAAATACACGTCCATTTCCTCACTTTTTGGGATCCGGATTTTGAAGCAACGAAGTGCTGCTATTTTGAGAGCTCGAGTTCCACACTTCTTCACTTCTTTTCTCCACTTTAATCTTGTGATTCCTTCCATCCAAATCGAAGATCAAATCGAAGATCCAAGAGCTTAGATTGAAGATCTACATCCATCGAAGAGAGATTTCATCGTTTGAAGCGGAATTTTGGAGAATCGAGTTTGATCCTTCGCTATCCAGATTTGAAGTGTGTTGCTTTTGGGGTGTTTTGGTGATTTGGTGAGTGGTGGTTATCTCTCACACGGATCCAAAGGAGTATATCGGATTGTTGGTTTGATTATGTGTTAAAATAGTGATTTCTATGCATTTTCTTAAACTTAAGTATAGATCTATTGTTCATGATGATTTGACATCCATTTTACTACATGTTAACCTATGTAAGTTCATTCATCAAGTTGTAGAGATATTGCTCATAATTCATGCTTGTTAGATTTGGACTCTTTATTTACAAGATTGCCATTATTGTTATAATTGTTTATTAGATCATGTGTGAATGCTTGATTACTTGGATTAATGATTGACTTGATTGATTGTTATAAATTAGTTGATTGATGATTTGATTTGGACAAGATGGTCGAAGATGATTCAAAAGCTAAGGGAAAGGCTCTTGAATTGGAAAAGCTGCTCGTGGCATATGTGGCGGATGATGAAGCTCATATGGATATATTTGATGATGTTGATGTTGAGGTGAGGCTTTGCTATGATGAGATGAAGCGAGGCATGGTATGAGATAGCCTTGGTTTAATCCAGACGGGATCATTCCAAGCATGTTGATAACTCGGTGAAATGGTTCGAGTTTGAGGGTAATGGTTTGCTCGAGAGGCGCTTGAGCTAGTATGGAAATAGTCGTCGAGGAGGAGGACTATAAGGCTGAGGTTTCATCGTTATTGAAGGTTCTAGCAGACTCAAAGCAAGAGTACGCTGGGCAGATTCGATAGTCCCTAAAGACTATGATTGTAGTCGAGTACTCTGGGTAGATTCGATAGTCCTAGGCACGGGCTGCGACGACGTGCGGAGTTCTGTCTAGAACCGGGGTTGCCATTAACCCTTGACGGACGGCTGAAAGAATGTGCCGGTCATTCAATTAACGGTGGTATCGAAGCAGTGATAACAGTGATAGCCAGAGTCATGGATGTTTGGTTGTATCGTCATTCGGTCTCAAGAGCAATATTTTCTGGGTGCTTATCTGATCTTGGTTTAGGCCTTGGGGGTTTGTACTTGGAAAACATTGACCTTGACTCGAGTGATAATTGCTTTACTTTAAATGTTTGCTATGCTATGTTTATTTCTGCTTAGTGTGTCTGGGGGCTATCACTATAGAAAGAGGTGGAGTGGGAAGGTTGGATTCCTATTCCTTTTTCCTTTATGCTCTTTTGGTATGATTGTTAGTTAATTTACCGCTCACTAAGACTGTTGTCTGACTCAAGGCTTTATGTTTAACTCTTATTGCCTTGGGCTGTTCATCCATTTTGGGATGGGCAGACTAGGTAGCAGGTGACAGGTGCTGTTCTTAGTTTCCGACGATGCTGATGACGAAGACGAGCTAGAGGCTTGCATATTATTTTCTTACTATATGTACTGGATGTTCCGCTGCTTGTATAATTCTCTGAGTGATATGTAGTGAGGCTTGATGTATTGACTTTTCAGATGTTTGTATTCAACTATTATGAAGCTTAATTGATGAGATTCTATTTTGTGAAGCTTCACTATATATATATATATATTCTCTATTGTATTTTATCCATGCGCTGTGAGTAATACGATAGATTCTGCTGTTTTAACTTAACCTTGGCAACCGTCCATGGCTGCCTGGCACACTTTACAGCGCACTATCTCTATGTTCAGTGCAGGGGTCATGGGCGATCGTCACATTTGGTATCAAAGCTTTGGTTAATCGATTTTACCCAACGCTAGCTGACGTAACTATGTATGAGAGACGTAATTGTATTTTGATGGATGATTACTATATATAATATAGTAGCTTAGAAAGATTTGAGTCCCTTATGCAGTTGTTCTTAAGGTGTATTAATCATTCCTTTTTATAGATATTAAGAATGAGTCGAAGAGGGAGACCAGCTGCTAGGGAAGGCCGTGCTGCTGAGGGGGCTGCTGATTATGCTGCCATGTTCGAGGCTATGATGACTTCGATCATGAGAAGGATGCCAGCTCCGGGGCCATCAGTAGATGTTGGAGATCAAGTTCAAACTCCAAGACCAGTGGATTTTGCTAAGCTGTGTAAGGATTATACTGCTCTTGGAGGAAAGGTTTACTTGGGGACAGAGTCAACCATTGAAGTCCAGAGGTGGATAGATGCTTGTAGAAGGATCTTTGGTGATTTGGGAATCGAGGATGCAACCAAAAGGAAGCTAGCATCAAGACAGCTTCAAGGAAGAGCTTCTGACTAGTGGAACTCTATCACCATTGATACTCCGGAGGAAGAAATTACTTGGGTGCAATTCCAAGCCAGATTTGAAGCTAAGTTCATTTCTACAGCTCAGAAATCTATTCTGTTCAAGAAGTTTGTGGAGCTCAAGCAAGGAGGAAGACCAGTTCTTGAGTATGTTTCTGAGTTTGAAGCCTTGTCCAAGTATGCCCGGTCGTATATTGAATCTTCATATCAGAAGAACGAGAAGTTTGTGACAAGCTTGGACAGTTATCTTGGGAGGCAGTTGGTGGATCATCTGGACGATTCATTTGAGAAGCTTGTGGAGAAAACTCTCAGGCACGAAAATCTGTTTCCTAAAGAAGGATCTGTTGTTACTGTGACCAAGGAAGAGTCGAAACCACAGCAGGGTGGAAACAAGAAGAGGAAGCAGCAGCAGCAAAAGGGTAAGGATGGCCAGAAGAAGCCGAAGGGCGAAGTGACCTGCTACAATTGTCAGCCGAAGGGCCATTTCTCCAGGGATTGCAAGAATCCGAAGGTACCGGTGAAGTGCCACAACTGTGACAAGCCGGGGCATATCAAGAGGAATTGTCCAAAACGGCGGAAGGACAAGCAGATTGTGCAAGCTTATGCTTTGGGGGCTATTCCATCATCTTCGAAAGCCTCTACCGCTGAAGAGAAAGGAAAGAGTGTGGTGGTTCAGGGTACTCTTTCCATTTGTGGTGTTCCAGTTAGAGTGTTATTTGATACTGGGGCGTCGCATTCTTTTGTTTGTAATGAACTTGTAGGCCGGTTGAGTTTAGAACCGGATATTGTTGATAGGCCATTGGTTGTGACTAATCCAGTTGGGGGTTCGTCTTGTTTGTGTATGATATGCCGTGGTCTGATTGTATCGAGTCATGATTGCTCTTTTGTTTGTGATTGTTTTGTTCTGAACTTTGCAGGGTTCGGAATTATTTTGGGTATGGACTGGCATAGGAAGTATGCGGCAAAGGTTGATTGTGAAAGGTTGGAGGTGACAATCGAGAATGTGGAAGGGCAAAAGGTTGTGATACGATGTAAGCATGAGGAAGGCGTCTTCATGAGCTTCATGTATTCGTTGGTTGTTCCACAGGATGGACTGTCATCGGTGCCAATCGCTAATGGATTTGAGGATGTCTTTGATGAGGTCAAAGGGTTACCGCCGCATAGAGAGATCGAGTTTCGTATCGATCTAGTTGAAGGAGCCAGACCTATTGTGATGCCTCTTAGGCGGATGGTGCCTAGGGAACAGCAAGAGTTGAAGGTTCAAGTTGATGACCTTTTGCAGAAAGGATTCATTCGGCGTAGTGTGTCCGAATGGGGTGCACCAGTTGTGTTTGCAACCAAAGCAGATGGATCGTTGAGGTTGTGTGTGGATTATCGTGAGTTGAATAAAGTGACTAAGAAGAACAAGTATCCATTACCGAGAATAGATGACTTGTTTGATCAGCTTCACGAAGCTGAGGTGTTTTCTCAGATGGATTTGGCAACGGGATTTCACCAGTTAAGAGTGGCTAAGGATAGTGTGCCGAAGACTGCTTTCAGGACACCATCCGGTTTCTTTGAGTGGCTGGTAATGCCGTTTGGATTGACCAATGCGCCAGCATATTTTGTGGATCTTATGAATAGAGTGTTCAGAGATCAGTTGAATAAGTTCGTACTAGTGTTCGTGGATGATATTTTGATTTATTCCAGAACTAAAGAAGAGCACAAAACGCACTTGCGTATTGTTTTGGAAATCTTATGGAAACATCAACTGAAGGCTAAGTTTTCGAAGTGTCACTTCTGGAAGAGCGAAGTGAGGTTCTTAGGCCATATTATCTCTGGAAGCGGAATAGCGATTGATCCCGCCAAGATAGCAGCAATCCAGGATTGGGGTAGACCTAAGAATGCATCTGATGTGAGAAGTTTTCTTGGATTAGCAGGATACTATCGTCGATTTATCAAAGACTTTTCCAAGGTGGCTGCACCATTGACAGGATTGACGAAAAAGAATCAAGTATTCAGATGGGATGCTAAGTGTGAGCAAGCTTTCGGAATCCTGAAAGAGCGATTGACAAGTGCTCCTGTTTTGACTATTCCAAGTGGAAATGATGAGATGGTGGTTTACACCGACGCATGTGGTACTGGACTTGGAGCAGTGCTGATGCAGAAGGGTAAAGTTGTTGCGTATGCAAGTCGACAACTGAAGCCGCATGAAAGGAATTATCTGACTCATGATTTGGAGTTAGCGGCGATTGTTTTTGCTCTGAAGATGTGGAGACAATATCTATTGGGAGTTCGATTCGAGTTGTTTACAGATCATAAGTCGTTGAATTATCTTTTCTCCCAAAAGGATTTGAATCTTAGACAGCAGCGATGGCTAGAGTTTTTGGCATCATATGATTTTGGTATAGCCTATACTCCGGGAAAAGGTAACGCAGTGGCAGATGCGTTAAGTCGAAGACATGCAGGATTAGGAGCCATGTTTTCAGAATGGAAGAGTCTCTAGTATTTGGCTGGATTTGACTTCAGGCCCAGATGTGAATTGGAACCTGAGATGTTGGCAAACTTATCGATAAGACCGACTCTTGTGGAAAGAATTGGCAAGAGCCAAAAGCGAGACGATAAGCTTGTCAAGATTATCCATGATTTGGAATCTGGATTGGACACAGAAAAGGATAAAGGATTCGAGGTCGATCGAGAGGGTTGGCTTCGGAAGCAAGGATGACTAGTTGTTCCCGATATAGATGAATTGAGAAATGAAGTTTTGAAGGAAAGTCATCACTCGAAGCTGACAATTCATCCAGGTGGAAATAAGATGTATCGGGATATGAAGAGAACCTATTACTGGGAAGGTATGAAGAAGGATGTTGGAAATTTTATTTCCAAGTGCATGAACTGCCAGTTGGTAAAGGCCGAACAGAAGAAGCCAAGTAGATTGCTTCAGCCATTAGAAGTTCCTACATGGAAGTGGGAGCAAATATCGATGGATTTTATTGATGGGCTACCTAGAACAAGAACGGGAAATAAAGGGATTTGGGTCATTGTAGATCGTTTGACTAAGAGCTCAAGATTTATTCCTGTTCGATCAACTAGGACTGCGTCAAAATTGGCTGAGTTGTATGTTAAGTGGATAGTTCGATTCCATGGTATTCCGAAAAGTATAGTGAGCGATCGAGACCCATTGTTCACTAGTAGATTTTGGAAGAGCTTCCAGGAAGTTTTGGGAACCGAGTTGTGTTTGAGTACAGCTTATCACCCCCAAACAGATGGTCAGACCGAGAGAGTCAACCGAGTTTTGAAAGATCTCCTTAGAGCTTGTGTTTTAGATTTCGGAGGATCATGGGAAGATCACCTTCATTTGGTAGAATTTTCGTATAATAACAGTTACCAGTCAAGCATTGGTATGGCACCGTATGAAGCATTGTATGGAAGACCGTGTAACTCTTCGACATGTTGGTTAGAAACAGGAGAAAAGTTGATACTTGGGCCAGAAATGATTCGACAGACTTCGGATTGCATAGAGATCATTCGGCAACGAATGAAGGCAGCCCAAGACCGTCAAAAAAGTTATGCTGATAAGCGTCGTAAGGATTTGGAATTCGACGTAGGTGATATGGTTTTTGTGAAGATTTCTCCACTGAAGAATGTTGTTCGATTCGGGAAGAAAGGAAAATTGACTCCGAGATTTGTTGGACCATTCCCGATCATCGAGCGAATTGGAAAGCTCGCCTACAAATAGGTGTTACCAGAAAAGATGGTGGGTGTGCACAATGTTTTTCATGTATCGTATCTACGGAAGTATGTGCACGACTCGAATACAGTGGTTTCTGCAGATAGCTGTGAAGATTTTGAGATTTATCCAGTCGAGAAGAGACCTCGTAAGCCGCTTCGTGATGTGGAAACTGACACGAAACAGCTTAGGATGAAGATAGTTAGGTTACTCAAGATACAATGGAGTGATGATGATAACGACTGTACATGGGAGGTGGAAGAGAGGATGAAGGCAGCTCATCCTGAACTCTTCGAGGTATGGCCATAAGGTGTCGTGTCATCTCACGATATTGTAACTTGTTCTAGTTTTAGAATTCTGCATGCTAGGCTAGAATTGGACGCATGGTTTGTTGATTGTTATGGATGGTAGGCATGCGGAATAGTTTTTGATTGCTCTTGTTTGTTTGGAATTTCGGGGGCGAAATTCCTAAGGGGGAGAGAATGTAACGACCCGTATTTTTACGGATCGAAAGATTGTAAAAACAGTTGTCATTAGGTAGTAATGTTGATTAATTCGTTCAGAATTTAGGTCGACTAGAGCTTGAGTCGTGTAGAAGTTAGGTCGTTCGGAGATAAGCCGTGTTGTAGCTTAAGTCGTGTGGTAGCTTAGGTCGTGAAGGAGGTTAGGTCGTGGAGCGACTTAAGGGGTAGACGACTTAAGGGGTAGGCGACTTAAGAGTTTGGAGCGACCTATAGGAAGTTAGCGACTTAAGGGAGTTGGCGACCTAAGGAAGTTGGTGGTAGTAGTTGGCGACTTAAGGAATTGGCGACTTAGGAGCGAGCTAAGGTAAGGTCGTAAGTCGCGCACGTGTGTTATGGCTTAGGATGTTGTACCGTTAAGTCTTAGGTCGGAGATAGTTAAGTCGTAAGGTTTTCTTAGGTCGTGGACGAGTTAAGATAAGTCGTTGAGTCGCTATGGTATGTTTAGTTAGGTCGTAGACGACCTATGATAGTATGCTGGGTGTAGTTAGGTCATGAGGTGTTAAGTCGTAACCCAGCTAAGTCGCGAAGGTATTGAGTCGTTAGGTCACGCATATGTTAAGTCGCGATTGTTGTTAAGTCGTTAGGCCACATTTTCGTTAAGTCGTAGGACGAAGGGGATGGTTAAGTCGTAAGTCATGGGATCTGGTAGGTCGTAGGTCGTGGGTTTTCTTAAGTCGTGAACGACTTAAAAGCGAGCAAACGACTTAAGGATCAGCCTATAAATACACGTCCATTTCCTCACTTTTTGGGATCCGGATTTTGAAGCGACGAAGTGCTACTATTTTGAGAGCTCGAGTTCCACACTTCTTCACTTATTTTCTCCACTTTAATCTTGTGATTCCTTCCATCCAAATCGAAGATCAAATCAAAGATCCAAGAGCTTAGATTGAAGATCTACATCCATCGAAGAGAGATTTCATCGTTTGAAGCGAAATTTTGGAGAATCGAGTTTGATCCTTCGCTGTCTAGATCTGAAGTGTGTTGCTTTTGGGGTGTTTTGGTGATTTGGTGAGTGGTGGTTATCTCTCACACGGATCCAAAGGAATATATCGGATTGTTGGTTTGATTATGTGTTAAAATAGTGATTTCTATGCATTTTCTTAAACTTAAGTATATATCTATTGTTCATGATGATTTGACATCCATTTTACTACATGTTAACCTATGTAAGTTCATTCATCAAGTTGTAGAGATATTGCTCATAATTCATGCTTGTTAGATTTGGACTCTTTATTTACAAGGTTGCTATTATTGTTATAATTGTTTATTAGATCTTGTGTGAATGCTTGATTACTTGGATTAATGATTGACTTGATTGATTGTTATAAATTAGTTGATTGATGATTTGATTTGGACAAGATGGTCGAAGATGATTCAAAAGCTAAGGGAAAGGCTCTTGAATTGGAAAAGCTGCTCGTGGCATATGTGGCGGATGATGAAGCTCATATGGATAGATTTGATGATGTTGATGTTGAGGTGAGGCTTTGCTATGATGAGATGAAGCGAGGCATGGTATGAGATAGCCTTGGTTTAATCCAGACGGGATCATTCCA
Organism: Allium fistulosum; assembly: GCA_030737815.1. Taxonomy (NCBI): domain Eukaryota; kingdom Viridiplantae; phylum Streptophyta; class Magnoliopsida; order Asparagales; family Amaryllidaceae; genus Allium; species Allium fistulosum. The sequence continues at coordinate 1,279,922,472 of CM060905.1, forward strand.
AGCATGTTGATTACTCGGTGAAATGGTTCGAGTTTGAGGATAATGGTTTGCTCGAGAGGCGCTTGAACTAGTATGGAAATAGTCGTCGAGGAGGATGACTAGAAGGCTGAGGTTTCATCGTTATTGAAGGTTCTAGTAGACTCAAAGCAAGAGTACGCTAGGCAGATTCGATAGTCCCTAAAGACTATGATTGTAGTCGAGTACTCTGGGCAGATTCGATAGTCCTAGGCACGGGCTGCGACGACGTGCGGAGTTCTATCTAGAACCGGGGTTGCCATTAACCCTTGACGGACGGCTGAAAGAATGTGCCGGTCATTCAATTAACGGTGGTATGGAAGCAGTGATAACAGTGATAGCCAGAGTCATGGATGTTTGGTTGTATCGTCATTCGGTCTCAAGAGCAATATTTTCTGTGTACTTATCTGATCTTGGTTTAGGCCTTGGGGGTTTGTACTTGGAAAACATTAACCTTGACTCGAGTGATAATTGCTTTACTTTAAATGTTTTCTATGTTATGTTTATTTCTGCTTAGTGTGTCTGGGGGCTATCACTGTAGAAAGAGGTGGAGTGGGAGGGTTGGATTCCTATTCCTTTTTCCTTTATGCTCTTTTGGTATGATTGTTAGTTAATTTACCGCTCACTAAGACTGTTGTCTGACTCAAGGCTTTATGTTTAACTCTTATTGCCTTGGGCTGTTCATCCATTTTGGGATGGGCAGACTAGGTAGCAGGTGACAGGTGCTGTTCTTAGTTTCCGACGATGCTGATGACGAAGACGAGCTGGAGGCTTGCATATTATTTTCTTACTATATGCACTGGATGTTTCGCTGCTTGTATAATTCTCTGAGTGATATGTAGTGAGGCTTGATGTATTGACTATTCAGATGTTTGTATTCAACTATTATGAAGCTTAATTGATGAGATTCTATTTTGTGAAGCTTCACTATATATATTCTCTATTGTATTTTATCCATGCGCTGTGAGTAATACGATAGATACTACTGTTTTAACTCAACCTTAGCAACCGTCCATGGCTGCCTGGCACACTTTACAGCGCACTATCTCTATGTTCAGTGCAGGGGTCATGGGCGGTCGTCACAATATACACTTACCATGGTCTCGGATTCCTTAGGCATAGCTATCTGCCTTCTGACTAAACTAGTTCATCCAGTTGATAGTTGAATCCTTTTTATCTACACACTTGAAATATAGTATTAAAATGCTGATTTATATAGCCATGCTGTCACATGATATTAAGGGTAGGAATTTACCTCGTTTGAATGGAGAACATTCTAATGAAGAGGAGTGAAGAAACTTCTCCGTTGCACTAGCGACAGGTATTCCGATAACTTGACAATTGCTTTCAGTCTTCATTTTGGAACTTTTATTTTGTTGTTCTGTACTAGGAAATGAGAGATTTCAATGCTACTTATATTATGAAGCAAAAAATAAAGGTTGGTGAGGTACATACAAATCTATAGCAATTGAATGAATCGCCAGTGTATGCTTTAGCATCACCATCTGCTCATATGGGACTAAAAAAAGATAAAAAGTTGTATTTTTATCAACAATGTTAAGGAAAGATATAAAGTTGCAACTTCTGGTTTAAAGCCTGCTTTTTTGAACATCTTTCAAATATAAATAATTCATCAAATCTAAGAAAATTCTAAAAAACCATCGATTTAAAATCATTTTGTTCACATAAGGTCATTGCATATGTAGTACTTGATGGATATGGAGAATGAAATTATGGTTGATGTAAAGAAGGAAATATTTTACTACCATTTGACATAACAATTAATATAAAAACACCATAACTGTATGAAGTTAGAACATATAAAGGGGACAAAAGCTGATATGGAAGTGGTATGTCTTGTGTAGCACCATTGGTAATTGACATCATTTTCAAATTTATGAACTTATAACATGTATACAATCAACAGCGTCGAATTATGACATGCTTATTAGGATAAGAAAGCTTTTTGAGCTGGAATGAAATCTAACTGGCCCTTGCTTGGCTGTAAAGAGATATACAGCAAATAAGAGATACAAATCAAATCAAATTCAGAACATTATTAAATTGTAGTCTAATGTACTTTATTTATACTACTTGGGAGCAGCCACAAACACAGATTATCAACAAAAGTGATATGAACAATCAAGTTTTCTCCTTTCTATCGAATCAGGATACAGAAAAAAAGATGACAATATTGTCCTGTGGGGATTAAATAGATGTCACTTGGTACCGACTATTATGACAATACCACATTAAGATGACACCATCAACGATCGGGGATCAAGTAAATGTCATCTGGTGGTAATACCGCATTATTACTGCATTGCTGTATCTTGCGGTTTTCACAAATTATGGTTTGATCCATATTAAAAAAAATGTCTTGCTAATGTCACCCAAAAAAGTGTTTTTGGTTACCACCAAAATTTTGCTATATATCAAATTTTTTATATGCTACTTACCACTAAATTCAATATTTTTAACCCAGTCCAAAACAGCCACGTGCCTTTGTTTTACCACAACATTTTTATTGTTGTACGATAATTCAACTACTGTTACTCAACATTCATTAACGACCTTACGCCATGGGGTAATTCTACAGACGAACGGTAAAATGAATGTTTGAGTGCCTATTTGATAAAACAAAATAATGTAACATTATACTAAGCATGTAAACAAATTTTCCATTGTGACTAGCAGTTATGAATGTCAGTGATTTTATGGGTCTCATTAGTAATTAAAAAATAAAACATCAACTTTACAGTTTTCTAAAAACAACGTAAACCAAATATAGTTTTTATATTAATAAAATTACTCAAAATTATGTTTAATTTGATTTTATGAATTTTTACTCGGTCGTTTTATTTTTAATGTATTGTGAATATCCAATAAGGAGTTAAATTCAAGGTTCAAGATTCCGGTTAAAACTTCGAGATTCCAGCCATGTCGTTCCTGTTCCGGCCAGTACCGAAACGAAATATAACTAAGAACCTGGTTTTGGCCATGAAAGTAAAAAACATAAGCTCATATGGAGGAAGAAAAATGATGATCAGAAAGGAAAATGAGAAAGCGTAATGGAAAACTGAAATTGATATAAGATATTGTGAAAAAATGAAAAGATGTAGCAAGCAATAGAAAATCAAAAGAAACTAGATGAACTTTCAAATCAGATTTAGTAGTTACTCGCCTTAGATTCAAAATCGACGAAGGAATACGCGTATTCTTCTTTCTTCATTTCAAGCCTTAACCCTAGTTTTCCTCTTCTTTCCTAGCGGCGGCTGAAAGTTAAAAGGTATAATGGGTTATTAGTAGGAAGACCTAGGTAGGTATAATTTATTGCTTCAATTTTAAATGAAATAACTTAGTAGCATACTTGGGCCTGCTTATGATATCCAATACAAAAGTATTTTCTTGGGCTGCGTTCTTATTTTTATGAGCTGATGTAAGATTGTGTGTATAATTTAGTATTATATTTGATATGTTTTGTATATTTTTTCAGTGAAACTTGTATTGTGTCTGTAATGGTAAGGTTGATATATCACTTTATATTAGTATGAACTTATTTACTTAACGAATAGTACAGGAATTTCAAAACCGGAAATATAGCGGAATATTCGAAATTTTCAAAATGGAACCGAAAATTTAAAATTTTCTACGGACCGAAATGGAAATAGAAAACGAAATTTTGAACCTTTGTTAAATTTACTCAAACACTATTATATGCAATTAATTGTCAATCAGAATCCAAAGTTAGAATTTCAATCCTATTCAATAGCTCGCTCACAATCATGTCCTCACATTGCAATATTTAGACTGAGAAGTGTCAAATTTCAAATGGAAAATGAGAGAATTAGAGGGACACATAGATATAAATAGAGGGGTCTAGTGCTTCTAAGTTTAGCTCTAAGTATTCAAGTTTTGTTTTTGTAACGACACGGAATTTCGCGTTCGAAAATCGACATCAATACTTTACATCGTACTCGAATGCCGTAGATTCGACCGTTCAAACCCGAGTCGCCGGAGCTTTTAACAACATTAAGTAAATAACACAGCGGAAGAAAAGAATAATACATTGATATACAATATCTGATACAATATCTGATACAACAGAGTGATACAATGAATATCAATATACATCAGAGATATGGTACGACAAATAGCAGCGAAAAAGAAAACGATAATATCAGCAGCGGATAATCTCCATCTCCAAAGAACTAATCCACAAATAGCTCGAACTCCCAATAACGAGGCACAAAGATAAGCAAGTGCAGTCCATATCCAAAGACTGAACTAGCTCCAGAAAATCTACTAGTCTGACTATCTGAAAAACCCAACTATAGACTGCTCGTGTAGAAATATTTTGAGCACCCAGAGTTTAGAAAAGAAACAATAAACTCTGAATCAGTCATGGGACTGGTGTGAGCAACAAAAATAGTTTATCTTTAAAAACAAATAGCAGAGAATTTTAAAGTCGATTCACAATGCTTTTGGAAAATGAAACTACCATAAGGCCTCCCGCCACACACACAACGCAAACGCAGAATTGGAGGAGATTTCTCCTTATGATAGTCAAAGATGCTTACTACGCAAAAATCAAATCATTGGATATTATTATTAGTGCATAGTGTGGAAAAACATTTCGAAAGTAGAATATAAATCTTAGCCAGCATAGACATTTAGAACTATGCCTACTATAGCTACCATCCAAACAGTGGGGCGCCACCATAAGTAGAAGGCAGGTTCTACAACTAAAACCGTACAAGGCTCGTATTGGATGAATGGATTTTCCAACAAATGGTCAGGCCAAGGAACTTCCCATTGCCACATGGAAACGCCTCTAGCGGGACGCTCCGAGAGACAAATTGCTCTCTGCCAAACAAGGCCGGCTACCCCCCTTCTCGGGGAATATACAAAACCTCATATATGCCACCCCCGGTCCTTTAAGACCTTTAAACGAGGCGCCTCTAAACCAACATCACACATCATAAATAAAGTGTGCCCACATGAGTAAGTATCTGGGCTCCATACCATGATACTACCCTTTTCCAGAAGGAATGGTCATACCCTAGGGAAGCTACCCCTGAAACCTTGCCGCATCATTCCTGTTTCGACCATTTCCGGGTTGTGAGGTTCGACGAAGTCTCGTCCACAAAGCTACGCTTTGTCACAAAGCCATGTTTTGGGTCAACAGATTATCAAAGTAATGATCACAAAGATAAATGATCAAACAAATGATCATATCACAAATGATCAAACAATGATCATCACACAGCAACACTCAGCATGTCACATTACCAAATTGGGAATATATCACTGATAACCTTCAACTACATAACCTCTGAGCTCGTACGTCTCAAAGAAGGGTGTTAAGCTAAGAGAATAAATTCCCCGCCACCAACAGAAATGTATTTGAAAGAAATCAGCTTTATATCTCAATTTGTAATGTGAGACATACAATCCATACCAGTGTTTTAAATCTCGGATTTTGGCCAATATCTCGGGAAAATATCTCGGCTATCTCGGGCGATATTTAAAACACTTATAACTAAATAGGCTGCCAAATCTCGGATTTTGGCTGATATCTCGGATTTTTCATCTCGGCCATCTCGGGGAGATTTAAAAGCCTGATCCATACAAGTCTGTTCCGGGCTCGAACAGAACCGAAGGCACTTCAAAAGATGCCCTTGCAAATCCGGATAATTTTCTAATCACGTCCGGATTTCCCATCACAAAGGATGATCGGATCTCTATACCGGGGACCAGTCGATGTAGAGACATTCAACGAGTTGTCCTTTCGTTTTCGAAAATATTCGGTCTTCACCACCGGTCTTCAAATGCTATCCATATCGACGTATCACATATTCGGAATGGGTTATACGACCCAAAGGTCCTTTCCCGACTAACCCGAATAGTGAGCGGAATAATTAAAAATATATGGATATTGGGATTTCAATTACGTCACAACTTATTACCCAAACCTTTCTTTTTAAATGGATTAAACAAATTACCATTCTTAAATCTTTTAAACGAAAAGATTCATTTCACAAAGTTTACTTCGTTTCATAAAGAACTATTCATAGGTTTCAAAACAATTGCCATTCTAGTTGGATTGACTCGTTAAATAATTAAATTAAGATTTAATTTATAACTTTCAAACTCGTTCCCAAAGATTCATTCATAGATTTCAAAACATTTCAATTTCATTTTAAATTTGAAACCTTTCAACACAAATTGGAAGGCTGTTATTATTTGAAAACAAATGGTTTTCGTTTTCAGAAAAATCCAATTATATTTGCACGAGTTAAAGCCCTTGAATTATATTCACATTCCAAAATCAATACTTTTAAAATAGTTTAACCCTTATATAACTGGTATAACATCTTTAATCCCTAGTTTCAAATCATAGAATTCAATTTCCATATTGAATTCAAATTTAAATCAAATATTTAAATTTCAAAACTCAATCAAGTTACTCAAAATAAATTTTCATCTTTGAAATTCCATTTCAAAAGCTTTTCACTTTAAACCCAATCTCATTTTCAAACATTTGAATTCAAATATTCAACTTTAAAAATCATTACAAAAATCTGTGACTTAATCGATTTCCCTGTGAAATCCATATTTGTGTGTGTATGGTGTGGTCCAGGGTTTAACACAATAGTGCAATACAATGAATCATCACAGATCAAAATACAGGATATAGTTGATAAGCGATATAAACTATAACGCTTATCGTTCATGCACAGACCATAGATATATAAATATCACAGATAATAAATTACATCACAGATAATTTTATCACAGATCACAACATAAATCAGGGGTATCACAAAGCATCATATATCAGGGATATCAAACAATTTGACAATCAATAGAATTCAAACATCCATAAGTAAGGTTCATTTATCATCTGATAAATTGAAACCAGATTAATCACTAATCCAGGTTAATTAACATTAATTAATTACAATTCATGTAAAATAATTGCCCTTTAATTATTTATTAATCTTTAATCAACCAATAATTATCAATTAATCAATCTTAATTAATAAATCAATTTACCTTTAATTATTAAATAATTAACCTTTAATTATTTAATTATCCTTTCCATTACTTGATTTCAAATCAATTAATCAATTTTAATTATTTTAGTAATTAACTGAATTACAAATCATTAATTCAAATTTTCATCAAGATAAAACTTTTCTTACCTATATATTTGAAAAACATTTATTTTAATTTTTCCCTTTACCTTTTAAATTCAAACTATATAAACCCCTTTCAAAGTTGTTTAAAACATTTTTAATTTATAAAATCTAAGTTAAAATTTAAAAGGTTCACCTCAGTTTTGAATTCCATACTTTAAATTTAGGTTTTAAATTCTGTTTTAAAACTTGCTTCCGGATTTTAAAATTTAATTAAATTTGAAAACAAACAGGTTTTCAAAGAAACCTGTAACCACTTAAATTACACGAGACCCCCTTCTATTTTCTTCGAGCCAAAACCCGTGAGACTTCGAGAATTCCACGCAACTGACTCGAGTAAACTTGAGTGCCTTCTTTCCCCAAAACAACTTAAAAATGTTCAACCTTAACCTTTTCCTTTGAAAACTCTTTCATATTTTTTTTCTGAAACCTGTTATGTTAACAAACAACCCAGACCATAATAGAGAACTACCCGAGCCAAATCATCATCTTCCCGAAGCCACCTTCGAGTTCAAACCTTCTCCTCCAAATCACAACGACCACCTGACATTCAAAACGCACACGTGCACGTGCACACTTCGTCGGAGCCCCTCCGATCTCTGGTGAACCCTCTGACACATCACGTTTCGATGCAGCAACCAAATCCAAACATTAATTCATCAGTACAAAATCTCGATCGAAAACGAGCTGTTCGACCTCCCAGGTATTCGAAACTGATTCTATAAATTGCCTTGCCATCGGTGATCCCGATCACCAGTGATCATGGACATCCACCTAGAGCCGCTCCACCGACCCACGTTCCATCCTGAACTGGCCCGATCACCTCCGAGGCCACCCTCACAACGCACGAGTTCAAACAAAACCCACAATCAAAATTAGGTTTCCAGATTTCAAACGCTTCCCGTCGCTGCCGTGATGAACTTCCAACCACCTCACTATTTTTCCCACAACCTCCGTACACTCCTCCATCATCTCAGGAAAGCCCAACCTCGCCAGTGCCTTCGACCGCCTGAAATTGGTCGAAAACCACTTTCTGTTCAACCTACAATTTCTCAAAGTTCCAAATCTAAAAAAACTAGAAACTATGATTAAATTCATGATTTTCAAGTTTGAAACAAGTTATACATTCAAAATATAAAATTTTATCCATTGTTTTTTTCTGATATTTGTTTATTTTCACTGTATTCCCTTGATTCTTGTAATGTTGTTTGATATTTATATTTCCAAATGTTTTAAAAACTTGAATCTGGTAAATATAGCCAAATTTCATGTAAGGATCATTATCTATATCTTTTTATATTTTAAGATATGAATTTTCTTCTTGAATTTGTTAATCTGTTACTAAACAGAGGCATATCCTTATATATATTCAGCCACGCACAAGTCAATACAGGTTCATATACAAACTAGCATACATATTGTATATTCATATGTACATACCTCAAACATTAATCACAACACAAAGTTATAGGTTTAAAATTTGCTCATAGATTCACAGGCAATGAAAAAAAAGAAAAACTGGTTTTAGAAAAATTTGAAGTTGCTCACCGTTATTTCTAGAGATAAGAACAGAGATCTTTTATGCTTGAAACAGGCTCTTGAAAAACTGGCAGTTGAAATTCTTTTATCTCTGATCTGTTTTGGTTTGAGTTTTAATGATATTTGCTTCAGTATTTTATTTTTCTCCTTTAGTTTGGAATGGACGAAGAAAAATAAATGGAGTTTGATAAATATGAGTTTACAGGTGATAAACTATTTTGTACAACACCGGGTAGATATTATTTAGTTTGTACAAAATAAGATCAGAGATCTTTTCCTTTGGGGCTGATATACTTTGAACGTGATGGCTTCATTAATTGACATGTACAAACGAATATTTTTCCTTCAATTCGGTGGCTGGTGATGTTTTTCCTCATGTACTAAGGAGGCTAGCATTTATTATCATGTACACACTTACCTTTATTTGCTTTACTTTATTTTGTGCCTTGCTTCATTTCAGCTGTAGAGATAATTGTGTAGTGTACTAAAGATGATGGCATTAAATTAACATGTACAACTTACCTTCATTTCGGCTGTACAAGCATGGAGATAGTTTGTGGTGGCTTGTACTTCTTGTTTTTCTTATATAAGTTAATTCATACTTACCTATATACATTTTGTTTCATTTGTTTACATGAATCATTTCATTTGATTTTTTTTCCTTCTTGTACATAAATATTTACTGTCTTGTTTATAATTTGCATATTATATTACTTATCTTTATATAGGTTGAATGTTTTTCTTTCTTTTCTTCACAACTTATACTTTGCCATAACAATGAATTTCCCTTTTATATGTTGTCATGATTTTTAGCTAATGTGATGTTTGAAGTTATCTATGTGTTTACTTGATAATCTATACATTTCAAATCAACTCAAATTATTTATACATGCCTGTATACATATATATATAAATAAATTCAAATTTACTCATATTTATTCCATATACATATATATATATTCACATATATACAAATTTTTACAATATTTAAATTTTTATGATTTATACAGAATTTATTCAAATTCGGGGAAACTCGCTTTCATTGATAATTAATTTTACAATTTTTATTAAAAAATTAATTTAAATTATCAATTTAAATATATTTAAAATTCGGGGTCATTACAAACTTCCCCCCTTAAAAGAATTTCGTCCTCGAAATTCGCAGGCACGAAATAACACAGAGATAGACAGATTCGATCTCCTATAATTCCTCAAACACACGATATGAATTCCAAACTCAAGTCGGAATATCTCAGAGTACATACCAATTTGTCCCTCTTAGGACTTTGGTATTCATAAGAAATTACAATAGAATTTCAAATTTGGTTTTAAACAAAATCGTTTTATTGATTCAATTCAATTATCTTCATATTCTATTAATCAATTTAACTCAATTCAAAATTTCCAATTTATTTAAAATTTCCAATTCATATTCATTATAGTTTTAAAAACAAAAGGCTGATAAGAAAACGATGAAAATACGAAGTAAGGATTTTCTACGACGATATGTAGAGCATCATTACACCAAAACTTCTTCTGGAGCTGCCACGAAGAAATGAAAAGGATTTGGAAACGAATCAAAGAAAATTGATAGAGAAAATTATTTCCACTATTGTAGGGTATTGACCATTTATAGTCATATTTCCCTGTCCCCTATCTCGTCCACTTCTTGCACTCATACTCACTATCAGTGGATAGCAAGAGAATTTACTGAGACATTTGAACAGATATCTTAGGGATATACTCATTCTAGGGTATACTTCACCCAATCTCTAATGAGTTACTTAACGTGTTATACTCCTGAGCTAAAGTTCAACCTTAGCTCTGATACCAAATGTAACGACACGGATTTTCGCGTTCGAAAATCGACATCCATACTTTACATCATACTCGAATGCCGTAGAATCGACCGTTCAAACCCGAGTCGCCGGAGCTTATAACAGCATTAAGTAAATAAAACAGCGGAAGAAAAGAATAATACATTGATATACAATATCTGATACAACAGAGTGATACAATGAATATCAATATACATCAGAGATATGATACGACAAATAGCAGCGGAAAAGAAAACGATAATATCAGCAGCGGATAATCTCCATCTCCAAAGCACTAATCCACAAATAGCTCGAACTCCCAATAACGAGGCACAAAGATAAGCAAGTGCAGTCCATATCCAAAGACTGAACTAGCTCCAGAAAATCTACTAATCTGACTATTTGAAAAACCCAACTCTAGACTGCTCGTGTAGAAAAATTTTGAGCACCCAGAGTTTAGAAAGAAACAATAAACTTCGGATCAGTCATGGGACTGGTGTGAGCAACAAAAACAGTTTATCTTTAAAAAAAAATAGCAGAGAATTTTAAAGTCGATTCGCAATGCTTTTGGAAAATGAAACTACCATAAGGCCTCCCGCCACACACACAATGCAAACGCAGAATTGGAGGAGATTTCTCCTTATGATAGTCAAAGATGTTTACTACGCAAAAATCAAATCATTGGATATTATTATTAGTGCATAGTGTGGAAAAACATTTCGAAAGTAGAATATAAATCTTAGCCAACATAGACATTTCGAACTATGCCTACTATAGCTACCATCCAAATAGTGGGGCTCCACCATAAGTAGATGGCAGGTTCTACAACTAAAACCGTACAAGGCTCGTATTGGATGAATGGATTTTCCAACAAATGGTTAGGCCAAGGAACTTCCCATTGCCACATGGAAACGCCTCTGGCGGGACGCTCCGAGAGACAAACTGCTCTCTACCAAACAAGGCCGGCTACCCCCCTTCCCGGGGAATATACAAAACCTCAGATATGCCACCCTCGGTCCTTTGGGACCTTTAAACGAGGTGCCTCTAAACCAACATCACACATCATAAATAAAGTGTGTCCACATGAGTAAGTATTTGGGCTCCATATCATGATACTACCCTTTTCCAGAAGGAATGGACATACCCTAGGGAAGCTACCCCTGAAACCTTGCCACATCATTCTTGTTTCGACCATTTCCGGGTTGTGAGGTTCGACGAAGTCTCGTCCACAAAGCTACGCTTTGTCACAAAGCCATGCTTTGGCTCAATAGATGATCAAAGTAATGATCACAAAGATAAATGATCAAACAAATGATCATATCACAAATGATCAAACAATGATCATCACACAGCAACACTCTGAATGTCACGTTACCAAATTGGGAATATATCACTGATAAACTTCAACTACATAACCTCTGAGCTCGTACGTCTCAGAGAAGGGTGTTAAGCTAAGAGAATAAATTCCCCGCTACCAACAGAAATGTATTTGAAAGAAATCAGCTTTATATCTCAATTTGTAATGTGAGACATACAATCTATACAAGTCTGTTCTGGGCTCGAACAGAACCGAAGGCACTTCAAAAGAATCCCTTGCAAATCCGGATAATTTTCTAATCACGTCCGGACTTCCCATCACAAAGGATGATCAAATCTCTATACCGGGGACCAATCGATGCAGAGACATTCAACGAGTTGTCCTTTCGTTTTTGAAAATATTCGGTCTTCACCACCGGTCTTCAAATGCTATCCATATCGACGTATCACATATTCGGAATGGGTTATACGACCCAAAGGTCCTTTCCCGGCTAACCCGAATAGTGAGCGAAATAATTAAAAATATATGGATATTGAGATTTAAATTACGTCACAACTTATTACCCAAACCTTTCTTTTTAAATGGATTAAACAAATTACCATTCTTAAATCTTTTAAACGAAAAGATTCATTTCACAAAGTTTACTTCGTTTCATAAAGAACTATTCATAGGTTTCAAAACAATTGCCATTCTAGTTGGATTGACTCGTTAAATCTTTAAATTAAGATTTAATTTATAACTTTCAGACTCGTTCCCAAAGATTCATTCATAGATTTCAAAACATTTCAATTTCATTTTAAATTTGAAACCTTTCAACACAAATTGGAATGCTGTTATTATTTGAAAACAAATGGTTTTCGTTTTCAGAAAAATCCAATTATATTTGCACGAGTTAAAGCCCTTGAATTATATTCACATTCCAAAATCAATACTTTTAAAATAGTTTAACCCTTATATAACTGGTATAACATCTTTAATCCCTAGTTTCAAATCATAGAATTCAATTTCCATATTGAATTCAAATTTAAATCAAATATTTAAATTTCAAAACTCAATCAAGTTACTCAAAGTAAATTTTCATCTTTGAAATTCCATTTCAAAAGCTTTTCACTTTAAACCCAATCTCATTTTCAAACATTTGAATTCAAATATTCAACTTTAAAAATCATTACAAAAATCTGTGACTTAATCGATTTCCCTGTGAAATCCATATTTGTGTGTGTATGGTGTGGTCCAGGGTTTAACACAATAGTGCAACACAATGTATTATCACAGATCAAAATACAGGATATAGTTGATAAGCGATATAAACTATAACGCTTATCGTTCATGCACAGACCATAGATATATAAATATCACAGATAATAAATTACATCACAGATAATTTTATCACAGATCACAACATAAATCAGGGTGTATCACAAAGCATCATATATCAGGGATATCAAACAATTTGACAATCAATAGAATTCAAACATCCATAAGTAAGGTTCATTTATCATCTGATAAATTGAAACAAGATTAATCACTAATCCAGGTTAATTAACATTAATTAATTACAATTCATGTAAAATAATTACCCTTTAATTATTTATTAATCTTTAATCAACCAATAATTATTAATTAATCAATCTTAATTAATAAATAAATTTACCTTTAATTATTAAATAATTAACCTTTAATTATTTAATTATCCTTTCCATTACTTGATTTCAAATCAATTAATCAATTTTAATTATTTTAGTAATTAACTGAATTACAAATCATTAATTCAAATTTTCATCAAGATAAAACTTTTCTTACCTATATATTTGAAAAACATTTATTTTAATTTTTCCCTTTACCTTTTAAATTCAAACTATTTAGACCCCTTTCAAAGTTGTTTAAAACATTTTTAATTTATAAAATCTAAGTTAAAATTTAAAAGGTTCACCTTAGTTTTGAATTCCATACTTTAAATTTAGGTTTTAAATTCTGTTTTAAAACTTGCTTCCGGATTTTAAAATTTAATTAAATTTGAAAACAAACAGGTTTTCAAAGAAACCTGTAACCACTTAAATTACACGAGACCCCCTTCTATTTTCTTCGAGCCAAAACCCGTGAGACTTCGAGAATTCCACGCAACTGACTCTAGTAAACTCGAGTGCCTTCTTTCCCCAAAACAACTTAAAAATGTTCAATCTTAACCTTTTCCTTTGAAAACTCTTTCATATTTTTTTTTCTGAAACCTGTTATGTTAACAAACAACCCAGACCATAATAGAGAACTACCCGAGCCAAATCATCATCTTCCCGAAGCCACCTTCGAGTTCAAACCTTCTCCTCCAAATCACAACGACCACCTGACATTCAAAACGCACGCGTGCACGTGCACACTTCGTCGGAGCCCCTCCGATCTCTGGTGAACCCTCTGACACATCACGTTTCGATGCAGCAACCAAATCCAAACATTAATTCATCAGTACAAAATCTCGATCGAAAATGAGCTGTTCGACCTCCCAGGTATTCGAAACTGATTCTACAAATTGCCTTGCCATCGGTGATCCCGATCACCAGTGATCATGGCCATCCACCTAGAGCCGCTCCACCGACCCACGTTCCATCCTGAACTGGCCCGATCACCTCCGAGGCCACCCTCACAACGCACGAGTTCAAACAAAACCCACAATCAAAATTAGGTTTCCAGGTTTCAAACGCTTCCCGTCGCCGCCGTGATGAACTTCCAACCACCTCACTATTTTTCCCACAACCTCCGTACACTCCTCCATCATCTTAGGAAAGCCCAACCTCGCCAGTGCCTTCGACCGCCTGAAATTGGTCGAAAACCACTTTCTGTTCAACCTACAATTTCTCAAAGTTCCAAATCTAAAAAAACTAGAAACTATGATTAAATTCATGATTTTCAAGTTTGAAACAAGTTATACATTCAAAATATAAAATTTTATCCATTGTTTTTTTCTGATATTTGTTTATTTTCACTGTATTTCCTTGATTCCTGTAATGTTGTTTGATATTTATATTTCCAAATGTTTTAAAAACTTGAATCTGGTAAATACAGCCAAATTTCATGTAAGGATCATTATCTATATCTTTTTATATTTTAAGATATGAATTTTCTTCTTGAATTTGTTAATCTGTTACTAAACAGAGGCATATCCTTATATATATTCAGCCACGCACAAGTCAATACAGGTTCATATACAAACTAGCATACATATTGTATATTCATATGTACATACCTCAAACATTAATCACAACACAAAGTTATAGGTTTAAAATTTGCTCATAGATTCACAGGCAATGAAAAAAAAGAAAAACTGGTTTTAGAAAAATTTGAAGTTGCTCACCGTTATTTCTAGAGATAAGAACAGAGATCTTTTATGCTTGAAACAGGCTCTTGAAAAACTGGCAGTTGAAATTCTTTTATCTCTGATCTGTTTTGGTTTGAGTTTTAATGATATTTGCTTCAGTATTTTATTTTTCTCCTTTAGTTTGGAATGGACGAAGCAAAATAAATGGAGTTTGATAAATATGAGTTTACAAGTGATAAACTATTTTGTACAACACCGGGTAGATATTATTTAGTTTGTACAAAATAAGATCAGAGATCTTTTCCTTTGGGGCTGATATACTTTGAACGTGATGGCTTCATTAATTGACATGTACAAACGAATATTTTTCCTTCAATTCGGTGGCTGGTGATGTTTTTCCTCATGTACTAAGGAGGCTAGCATTTATTATCATGTACACACTTACCTTTATTTGCTTTACTTTATTTTGTGCCTTGCTTCATTTCAGCTGTAGAGATAATTGTGTAGTGTACTAAAGATGATGGCATTAAATTAACATGTACAACTTACCTTCATTTCAGTTGTACAAGCATGGAGATAGTTTGTGGTGGCTTGTACTTCTTGTTTTTCTTATACAAGTTAATTCATACTTACCTATATACATTTTGTTTCATATGTTTACATGAATCATTTCATTTGATTTCTTTTTTTTCCTTCTTGTACATAAATATTTATTGTCTTGTTTATAACTTGCATATTATATTACTTATCTTTATATAGGTTGAATGTTTTTCTTTCTTTTCTTCACAACTTATACTTTGCCATACCAATGAATTTCCCTTTTATATGTTGTCATGATTTTTAGCTAATGTGATGTTTGAAGCTATCTATGTGTTTACTTGATAATCTATACATTTCAAATCAACTCAAATTATTTATACATGCCTGTATACATATATATATATATAAATAAATTCAAATTTACTCATATTTTTTCCATATACATATATATATATATATATTCACATATATACAAATTTTTACAATATTTAAATTTTTATGATTTATACAGAATTTATTCAAATTCGGGGAAACTCGCTTTCATTGATAATTAATTTTACCATTTTTATTCAAAAATTAATTTAATTTATCAATTTAAATATATTTAAAATTCGGGGTCGTTGCAATTTTCCTGCCATGTGAATGACTGATTGAGCAATTTATGGTTGGTAAAAGATGCAAAGAGATATTAATTCACAATAAGTGAAAACTCACCATCATTAAATTTATTTTTGTCATTTAATAATTCATTTTTAACTCGTTATTTTTTAAAAGTGATTTTTTTTATTTCCTTCCTCTTGGAAGTTGGAAATTCCCTAAACGCATTTCATAGGAAAACTTTGATTTCATCTCTTTAAAGCTGATGCACAAATCTCCTATCGATTCTGTATTATTCGGCCATGGGAATGGGACAAGAATACAAAGGCCTTACCTTCCCGTCCATCCTGCACATCATTTTAGTGCATTCCTTGGTCTTTCGGAGCACGTCGCCGCGTTTGAAAACATCTTTTACACTTAATACCACCCTTGAAAAAAATACATGTCCCTACACCTTTCCTCTCGTTGAAGAAAATAATTTCAGACAAAAAAATCTTTCATTCGAGGTGTGCATGAATTTATAGGTTCTGTGAACCTTAATGAATTCATTAATATATACATTTTATTTCATGTGCACTATTCTTCGTTGTAAATTTCACTATACATTACTGGAAGCTGATCGAATACAACAAGAATGAAATTAAATACGGTAACATGATTGGAAACAGATGATCACCCACAAGTTGTAGGATTTCATTAAATATAAGACTATTAGTCTAAAAAAATGTTGTAGCCTTCAAGATTAAAAAAGATGGGCGCAATAAATCCTGTTTCTCTACTATATTTACATCAAGAAACAACTAAGTTGCATTGCTGCTCATTATGGTTCAGAAATCACTCTTTGCAGACACTTCAAATATCTCTGATAACTTACAAACCCCATAAACCAAAACTCGAAATCATCCACTGTAACAATCTGAATATACTTCTGCTTTGGTTTGTTTGCATTCTCGGTTGGAGTAACTCTTTGAATCTTTCTCAGTGGAATCAACACTTTGTAAGGAACTCTTGTTATTTCACCTTTAGGCGAAGTATACGTAAGAGGGCGATCACTTGTGAATGCTATATTTTCATTTGATATAAACAGAAGTCCAGCTATTGGACCTAACGTAGTTGACAAATAGCATTGAAAAGCATTCACTAGTTTTTCCATTTTGTTCACATAGAAGTATCTTCTGAATATTTTCTCTATTCCTCCTGCTTGTAATATTTTTGCTCCTAATCTCAGTTTTCCTTTTACCGTTTCAGATATTTTTGGTGCTAATGTAACTGCAAAAGTTGAATATTACTGTAAGATCTTACATAATTATGTTCAAATCATTTATATTTTATACACACTTACCATGGTCTAAGCTCTTACATAATTATGTGCAAATCATTTATAGTATCCTTGGGCATAGTTATCTGCTTTCTTGCTAAACATGTTCATCCAGTTGACTATTGAAACCTTTTTATCTGCACATACAATGCAGTATTATGTTGTAATACTGACATATAGCCATACTTTGACATGATATAAAGGGCAGAAATTTACTGTGTTTGTATATAGAACATTCTAATGAAGGGGGGTCAGTTGTACTAGCGATAGTTATTCCGATAACCTGACAATTGTTTTTAGTCTTCATTTTGGACCTTGTATTTTGTTTTTATGTATTAGGAAATGAGAGATTACAGTGCTTCTTATAGTATGAAGCAAAACGTTAAAGGTAGACGAGTACATACAAGTAACAAGTCAGTAGTTGGATCAACCGTCGCGTGGCATAAAGACTTCATCTTTGTGGTATAGTATGATTGTACTTAGAACATGATATTTGTAGCGGACTATTATGTGTTAATGCTTTATGTATTTGGCATGTAAACTTATCTAACTTTTTGGAGTGTTAGAATTCTATGACTCTAGCTTTTAGTCTTTTCGTATGTGATTTTAATTATTTTACGACAATATTTAGTATTAGTATGGATGTATTGCATGGATGCTGCTGTAATTTTTTTTAAAATTTGCATTTATTTTGCAACGGGCAATGTGCATTGCATTATAGTCTATTGCAACGGGTTATGGCCGTTGTATTATAGTATATTGCAACGGGCAACACAAGTTGTTAAATATGCTTTTTACAACGGTCAATGCATGTTGTGAAACAGGCTATACAACTAGTATGGTTAGTCTATTGCAACGGGTTATGGCCGTTGTATTATAGTCTATTACAACGGTCATAACCCGTTGTAAAAAGGTATACTGCAATGGTTTTTACAACGTGCTTTGTCCGTTGTAAAATGTGGTGGATCTATTACAATGAGACTTATTACAACGAGCACATGCCCGATGCGAAAACCATATTACAACGGGCATTGTCCGTTGTAAAAAGACTTTTGTTGTAGTGGTATAAATACCATATTTGTATTTTAAAAAATGAAAAAAAAACTATTCAATTTGAAGAATATATAAATCACGTAATAAACATTACATATATAAACTTGATAAAGGGTTTTAATTTATATTTTACTTATTTCAAAAAAAATCTACTAAATAATTCCATAAACAATTCCATATCATTCTTCATAACACAAATTCACTATTTTCTTCACTTTAAACGACACCCA
Organism: Allium fistulosum; assembly: GCA_030737815.1. Lineage (NCBI taxonomy): Eukaryota > Viridiplantae > Streptophyta > Magnoliopsida > Asparagales > Amaryllidaceae > Allium > Allium fistulosum. The sequence continues at coordinate 1,279,941,411 of CM060905.1, forward strand.
AAATCTATTAAATAATACTAAAATAAAAGAGTTTCTTACTCTTTTATTAATTCTAGGCATTTTCTCCTCTTTCCTTAATTCCATCATTACAAAGTTATACCAATTCTTTTCATTATCATTTTACATTTAAATGTTAGTAAACGATAATTTCTATAATATTTTTAATATTCTCTTAAGTTTTATCATGTTATTTTCAATTTAAGTCCATATATGTGAATTAATTAATGGTCTAAATAACAATTGTTTAAAAACCAAGTTATTATTTTTACAAAAATAAAATAACAATGTAACTTATAATGTTTCTTTTAATTAACAATTCATTTAGCCGTTAAACAAATATTTTGTATATCACTTTGATAGTAATATGTACTAATTTTTTATGTTAACATTAACTGCAAGAACTTCAAATGCATAAAAATATATCGATTCATTACTGCTACACTTCCATTTTAGGTATTTTTCATTTAGAGTAATATTTGAAATACAATATATATATATCATTTATCTATTAAAAAGGTACAAAAAGCGAAATATTAAACATATTAAAACATATGTATATAAATATTGATGCATTGAAACATATAAAATTATTAATTTCAAAATTAATTTAGAAATTCCAACTTTCATTTATTTTATTAATGAATATTAAATGCTAAAAGATAATAAATTATATCGAATTCTATATTATGTATGAATGAAAATTATATTTTTATACAAATAAAATACATAAATCACCTAACAAAAATTACATACTTAAAAATAAAATTCGCCATATATTACGCAAATTCAGTTCTTTTTTCATGATTCTTAACAAATTCATCGTATATTACCTTATAAAAGGTATATTACCAAATTTATCATATAGAAGGTAAATACATTTTTCGGGTATCTTATCCATATATTGCATAATAAATTCAATTCTTTAAAAATATGTATAAAATTATTTTTCTAAATCATAATGTGTGCACTACCTGAGGCACATAGTTATATAATAATATAGAGATAATTTGCACTTTTGTCAATTTTCCCTCTTCTTAATTCTCTCATGCTATTTAATTTCGAAATATTTTGATATAATTATGGTTTTCAAAATTATTACCGTTGTATAAATTCTCACTAGCCATATTGCATTCAAATACTCATCTTTTATAATTTCAAGAGTTAAATCCTTTTACTCGGTTTTCTGCAATATGGTACATTAAATCCATACATTTAAGTTAATTAGACATCTAAATTTAAACTATTCAAAATAAACTTAATTAACTACCCTTCATTGTTTTATCTATTAAATCACAAAAATAACAATTTCAATATGCATATCGTATTTGTATTAATAAAAATGAAAAAAAAACCGTTCAAATGTAAGATTATATAAATCACATAATAAACAGTACATATATGAATGTTGGAAATGATTTTAATTTATGTTTTATTTACCTCAACAAATTATCTACTAAACAATTCCATAAACAATTCTATATCCTTCTTCCTAACACAATTATTATTTTTCCTTCATGGGAATAGGCACCCAAAATCTGTTAAATAATAGAAAAGCATAAGAATTTCTTGCTCTTTTATTAATTCTAGGCATTTTCCCCTCTCTCTATAATTCCCTTTAGATCTTTTAATGTCAAATTTCTACAGCTTATCATTATAATAATCATTAAAAAGTTCTACCAATTATTTTCATTGACAATTTAAATTTAAATGTCAATTAATAATTTCTACGATTATCTTTAGCATTCTCCTCAGTTTTGTCATATTATTTTACATTTAGGTCCATATATTTAAATTAATTGATGATTTAAAATTTGAACTTTAGAATAAATCCAAATAACTAATATTTATTATTTGGTTTAATAGGTCCTTAAAATTAATAATTTAATATATATTGTACCTCACTTACAAATTATAAAATTAATATTCATTCAAACCAATACAACTTAAAATTTTCACAATATATACAAAACTATCTTTTGCCCTTCACATTATTCTACATTTAGATTTACAAAATTTATTTGTTTTAAAATTAGTCCTTTATTACAAAGAAAAATATATGAAAATTTTCTTAGTAACTTGGTATATTACTACAAAACCTCTAAAATACTCTTTCTTTTAAAATCGATACATCAGGTAGATTCTTTATTGTTAATAAAATTTATTTTTGTTAAGAATAACATTAAATTATTGATAGTGATTAATACCATAGTTTGCGATTTTGAAATATATAAATATGTTTAGTTAATATTTTTTCCGAAAATGCTACATATTACATTTGTATATTCAAATTTTACGTTAATTAATAGATTAAAATGTACTATTTTTCTATTTGAATTGTTTTCCTGCTATATTTTATTATCTTTATAAAGCAGATATTACTATTTTTTAAAGTATTATTACAAACTAAGATTAATAAGGTATGAAACAATGGTTTAAAAACCAAATTATTATATTTACAAAAAAAACAACATAATTTTTAATGTTTCTTTTAATCAACATTTCATTTATCCTTTAAACAAATGTTTTGTATATCACTTTGATAGTATTATATACTAATTTTTATATGGATATTAACTGCAAGAGCTTAAAATGTATAAAAATGTATGATTCATTACAATTACACTTTTATTTTTAGGTATTTTTTCATTCAGAGTAATATTTGAAATACAATCTATATATAATTTATCTTTCAAAAAGGTACAAAAATAAAAACACAAAGTATATATATACTATGCATTAAAATATATAAATTGTTAATTATAAATTAACTTAGAATACAAACTTTCATTTATTTTATTAACAAATTTTAAATTCTAAAAGATAATACATTAATATCAAACTCAATATTACCTATAAAATGACAATTTAACTTTTTACACAAATAAAATACATAAATCACTTAACATAGATTACATACTTAAACAATAAAATTCACCTTATCTTACATAAATTTTCAATTCTTTTTTCAGGTATCTTAACAAATTCACCATAAATTGTCATATAAAAGGTATCTTAACAAATTTATCATACAAAAGGTAAATATATTTTTCAGGCATCTTAACAAATTCACCATATATTACACAATAAATTCAATTCTTTAAAAAAATGTAAAAAATTATTTTTCTAAATCATAACGTGGGCAATGCACGAGTTACACTGTTATATAATAATATAGACATAATTTGCACTTATGGCAATATTTTCCTTCTTCTTAATTCTCTCATGCTATTTAATTTAGAAATATTTTGATGTAATTTATGATTTTAAAATTATTACTGTTCTACAAATTCTCACCAACTATACTACATTCAAATGCTCATCTTTTATAATTTTAGGAGTTAAATCCTTTTACTTGGTTTTCTGCAATATTGTACATTAAATCAATACATTTAAGTTAATTAGACATCTTAATTTAAACTATTCAACATAAACTTAATTAACTACCCTTCATTGTTTCGTCTATTAAATCACAAAAAAAAAACAATTTCAATATGCATATCATACATGTATTAACAAAGATGAGAAAAAAACCATTCAAATGTAAGATTATATAAATCACATAATAAGCAGTGTATATATATAAACATTGAAAGTGATTTTAATTTATGTTTTGTTTGGCTTAATAAATTATTTACTAAATAATTTCATAATCAGTTCTATGTCTTTCTTCCTAACACCAATTATTATTTTTTCTTCATGGGAATAGGCACCCAAAATCTGAAATAATAGAAAAGCAGAAGAATTTCTTGCTCTTTTATTAATTCTAGGCGTTTTCTTCTCTCTCCATAATTCCCTCCAGATTTTTTAATTTCAAATTGCGACCACTTATCATTATAGTAATCATTAAAAAGTTCTACCAATTATTTTCATTGTCATTTTAAATTTATATGTCAATAATTAATAAGGGTTAGTTTGGCTCACATCCCTGATAAGTTTCAAAATAGAGAAAAAATCCTTCCCAAACTTAACTTACATTTTCGGTCCCCGTTTTCAAATTCGCGCGCGCAAAAGGACCCAAATACCCTTTACGTTTTTAACATTTCAAACGCGTATAACTTTATGTAGAAAAATCGGATCAGCATACCGTTTTTACCAAAAAAATAAAAAAAAATGATCTTTAAAATGAGATCCATTATTGATACCAAAGAAGCATATTTGAAGTAAGAGTGCAATTATTTCATATATTTGTGGAGAATTCTGCAAATTTTGAACATCATCGATTTTTCTTCAAATGTCAGCAACTATTGCATATAGTTGCTGAATTATCTGCAACTATTTCATATAATTGCAGACATATCTACAACTATTGCGTATAATTGCAGACATGTCAGCAATTATTGCATATAGTTGCTGAATTATCTGCAAATATTGCGTATAATTGCAGACATGTCTGCAATAATTGCGTATAATTCCAGACATGCCTCCAACAATTGCATATAGTTGCTGAATTTTCTACAACTATTGCATATAGTTGTTGAATCGTCTGCAACTATTGCATATAATTGCAGACGTTTCTACACCTTTTGTGTATAACTAGTGTGTTATCCGTGCGTTGCACACGATATGTCGTAAAAAATAATATTTTAACTACTCTTGAAGAATAGAATTGATTATGCAAAGGTAAATGGATTATAAAATGAAATTACTGTATTAGAACTGTGTATTATTTATGAGATTCGTATATTTTTTATATTTGAATAAAAATTAAATTATCATTTTTGTTGATAAAAATGAGTTATATAATAATTTATTATTTTTTAGGATTCATTATTTATTAATCAAATGAATGAAAATAAGTATTCTTAATAAATTTTGAAATTAAATTTTTATAAAATTTCATAAATAAATATTCATGTACATATATTCGGAAATTGACTAGCTTTTGATATATTTGACTAAAAAATAAATGATGTATACATTAAATATGAAATATTACTTGAGAGAATGATGACAATTATCTAAAAAAAGAAGTGTAATACCAAAGACGTATGCATTTAAAGTTCGTGCAGTACATATTTATAAAAATATTTATTTAACTACTAAAAGAAATATTAAGTAAAAGTAAGACCTGAAACTTTACAAATCATATTGTTTCATGCCCTACTATTATTATTTTATAGTATAACTTTTCAAAAAATATTTAACATTTATGTAAAAAAGATAATAAAATATGAAAGAAAAATATTTCTAATCAAAATATGGTATATTTTTTGTCCATTGATTAACTTATATTACAAATATAAATAATCAACTTGTATCTTTTTCTACAATAACATACTAATAGAAAATGTTTATTCTTTTTTCAAAAATACAAAATACAAACATTCATCAATTATCATTAATTGTAATGTTATTCTTCATAAAATATAATTTAATAATGATAAAGAGTCCATTTAATATCTCAATTTTAGGAAGGAAAAACGTTATATATGTTTGTAATGGTGCACCAATTTGGAAAGAATTTTTTTAAATATATTTGTCTGTAATGAAGTAACAAGTTTAGAAAGAAAAAATTATGTATATATTTCTTTGCATTAAATAACTAATTTTAGAAAGAAAAAATTATGCTTATATTTCTCTGTATTAAATAACTAATTTTAGAAATAAAGAAATTTTATGAACTTAAATGTAGAACAATGTAAAATGTATCAAAGATAATTTTGTATATAATTATGAAAATATTAGATTATACGGACTTGAATGAAAAATTATTTACCATTTATATCGGTACAAATGCGGTATACACACTGAATTATCATTTTTTATGATTTATTAGATCAATCAATAAATATTTGTTAATTGGATTTAGTTAAAAAGTATAAATTCAAGATCACGTAATAAATTCAAATATATGAACTTGAATGTAAAATAATATAGGAAAATTTAGGAGAAATCCGTAAATAATTGTAAAAATTATTGAATGTTGGCATTTAACTACAAAATGATAGAATAGAATATTAGTAGAACATTATATAATTTATATGTAGTTGTGGAAAATTAAAACTATGTGGACTTGAATAAAAAATTAGTTTTACCATTTTTGTCAATATGAATGCAGTACGCATGTTGAATTATTTTTTTTTAAATTATTAGATCAATTAATGAATATTCATCAATTGTATTTATTTAAAAAACTTAAATTTAAGATCATATAACTAAATTTAATATATATGGACTTAAATGTAAAAATAACAGAAAAAACTTGGAAGAAATATGTAAATAATTGTAAAAATTAGTATTACATTTTAATGGCAGAAGAGAAGAGAGAACCAATAAAAACATTATGCTAATTATAATAATAATAAATTATGAGGATGTGAAAATAAAATATCTAGAGAGAATTAAGTAGAGAGGAGGAAATTCCTAGAATTAATGAGAGAGCTTTAAATTCTTCCGCTTTACTATTATTTAATAGATTGCAGATAATTGCAACAATTTCATATAGTTGCTGAATTTCCTGCAATCATACTATATAATTGCAGACATTTCAGCAATTATTGCATATAATTGCAAACATTTCCGCAATTATTGCGAATAGCTTATACTGACATTGTTTTTACCTATGTATAATGCCACTCATTAGAAAGATAATAAAATTTGTGATTTAATGGTGAAAACGGTTTGTTAATCCGTCGTTTCTATAAAAAGTTATTGCGTTTTAAAGATTGATAATTAATGGGGTGTAAATTTTAATTATGGATGTGAGAATAACATCCATATACGTTGCTGTAATGGAGGAGAGGGGTATTGTAGGGAAGAAAATTGTAGTATTTGAAAATATGGATGTAATTTATATCTTTTTTTTAGGAGTATGTTTTGTGTGTGAAGTTTGATTTTAGGAATGTGTCCCTTATTTTCACAGTTAATAATTTGTACACTTATCTTTAGCATTCTTTTGAGTTTTATCATGTTATTTTACACCTAAGTCCATACATTTAAATTAATTAATGATTTAAAATTTCAACTTTAGAATAAATCCAAATAACTAAAATTTATTATTCGGTCTAATAGGTCCTAAAAATAACAATTTAATGTATTGTGTACCTCACTTAAATTGATAAAAATTACAAAATTAATATTCTTTTAAACCAATACAACTTAAAATTTCCACAATATATACAAAACTAACTTTTGTCCTTCTACATTATTCTATATTCAAATTTACAAAATTTATTTATTTTAAAATTAGTCCTTTATTACAAAGAAAGAAAGAGGCAAATTTTTTTGGTAACTTGGTATGTTACTACAAAACGTAGAAAATACTCTTTCTTTTAAAATCGATACATCAGCTAGATTTTAATGTACTATTTTTATGTTTGAATTATTTTGTATTATATTGTCTTCATGAAGAAAATACAATATTTTTTAAAAGTATTATTACAAACTAAAATTAATAAGGTATGAAACAATGGATTTAAAACCAAATTATTATTTTTGCAAAAAATAAAATAACAATATAATTTGTAATGTTTCTTTTGATTAACATTTCATTTATTCGTTAAACAAATATTTTGTATATCACTTTGATAGTATTACGTACTATTTTTTTTAGGTTGATATTAACTGCAAGAGCTTAAATTGCATTTTAGGTTTTTTTTCAATTCAGAGTAATATTTGAAATACAATCTATATATCATTTATCTTTTAAAAAGGCACAAAAAGCAAAATATTAAACTCAAAATATTTCTATAAATATTTATGCGTTGAAATATATAAAATTAGTAATTTCAAAATTAATTTAGAATACCAACTTTTTTATTTTATTAACAATATAAAATTCTAAAAGATAATACATTAGTATCAAACTCGGTATTGCCTATAAAATGACAATTTAATTTTTCATACAAATAAAATACATAAATCACCTAACAAAAATTACATACTTAAATAGCAAAATTCACCATATTTTACACAAATTTTCAATTCTTTTTTCAGGTATCTTAACAAATTCCTCGTATATTACCATATATAAAAGGTATTTTAACAAATTTATCATATAAAAGGTAACAAATTTTTTAGGTATCTTAACAAATTCACCATATATATAACAATAAATTCAATTCTTTAAAAATACGAATAAAATTGTTTTTCTAAATCATAACGTGTGCAATGCTTGAGGTATATAGTTATATAACAATATAATAATATAGACATAATTTTCACTTACGGAAATTTTCTCTCTTACTAATTATCTCATGCTATTTAATTTTAAAATATTTTGATATAATTTGTGATTTTTAAAATTATTACTATTCTATAAATTCTCACCAACCAAATTGCATTCAAATGCTCATCTTTTATAATTTCAAGAGTTAAATCCTTTTACTCAGTTTTCTGCAATATTGTACATTCAAATCCATACATTTAAGTTAAATAAATATCCTAATTTAAACTATTCAAAAATAAACTCAACTAAATACCCTTATTTTTTTATTTATTAAATCACAAAATATAACCATACATATCATATTTGTATTAACAAAAATGGAAAAAAAAGCTATTCAAATGTAGGAATATATAAATCACATAAAAAAACATTGCATATATAAATGTTAGAAATGATTTTAATTTATGTTTTATTTACCTCAACAAATTATATACTAAATAATTCCATAAACAATTCGATATCCTACTTCCTAACACCAACTACTATTTTCTTCATGGGAATAGGCACCCAAAATCTATTAATTAATAGAAAAACAGAAGAATTTCTTGCGCTTCATTAATTCTAGGCGTTTTCTCCTCTTTCCTTAATTCCCTCCAGATCTTTTAATTTCAGATTGCCACAACTTATCATTATAATAATCATTACAAAGTTCTACCGGCTCTTTTTATTGTCATTTTAAATTTAAATGTCAATAATTAATAATTTCTACAATTATTTTTAGCATTCCCCTAAATTTTATCATGTTATTTTACATTTAGGTCCATGTATTTAAATTAATTAATGATCTAAAATTTGACCTTTAGAATAAATCTAAATAACTAATATTTATTATTCGGTCTAATTGGTCCAAAAAAATAACAATCCAACGTATTGTGCACCTCACCTATATTGACCAAAATTATAAAATTAATATTCATTTAAACCTCATAACTTAAAATTTCCACAATCTATACAAAACTATCGATCTTTTGTCCTTCTACATTATTCCACATTTAAATTTACTTGGTAACTTGGTATATTACTACAAAACGTAGAAAATACCCTTTCTTTTAAGATCGATACATCATGTAGATTTTTTTATCAATAACAAAATTTATTTTTGTTAAAAATAACATTAAATTATAGATAAGTGATTAATACCATAGTTTGCGATTTTGAAATATATGAATATGTTTAGTTAATATCTTTTCTGAAAATGTTACATATTACTTTTGTGTATTCATAGTTTATGTTAGTTAATAGATTAAAATGCACTATTTTTCTATTTGAATTTGTTTCCTTTTATATTTTATTGTCTTTATGTAGCTGATATTAATATTTTTTAAAAGTACTGTTACAAATTAAGGTTAATTATGTATGAAACAATAGTTTTAATTATGTAGCTATTTTATCTTTGTCTTAACAAAAATGGAAAATATTACATATATAAATCACATAATAAATATTTCAAATGGAGAAAATTAAGATATCATATTTGTCTTAACATTTCAAATATAACAAAAATAAAGATATCATATTTGTTTTAACAAAAATGGAAAAAAATCCGTTCAAGTGTAAGAATATATAAATCACAGAATAAACATTACATATATAAACGTTGGAAAATATTTTAATTTATGTTTTATTTATCAACAAATCATCTCCTAAATAATTCCATAAACGATTCTATACCCTTCTTCTTGACACCAATTACTATTTATTTCACGCAAACAGACATTTAAAATTCAAAATTCTTATTTCCCACTTTGTTTGAGAACAAATAACGCTATAGAATAAAAAACATGGAGAGCTCAAGTAAGCAATACTTTTCTAGCTTTTTTTGTTGCAAAACTTTAGCTAGTGTTTGGTTTAAAAATGAATTTTGTGTTTTCGATGTTCAATATGTATGTCAAATACAAAAAGAGTTGATGGATGGTGGAAGGGATGAAAGAAAGACGGATAAGAGAATGGAGAGGATAGAAGAATGGATTGTTTCTCATGCTCGTGTTATTTCTCAAAGTAAGAATAATAACAAAAAAGTTGTTTTCTATTTTTTATGTCAAGTTCATTTTCTAAATTGATTGTTTTCTATAATATACATGCACCATGTGCATTTATGTATGGATGGAAACTCAAATCCAAAAACACAAACTAAACACTACTTTAGATTTTCAAATCGTGATTGTATTCGTTGTGGTTGATTGATTTTTTGAAAAATAAAAAAATAGATGTCAATAGTAGTTTGTACGGAAGTTTTTTACACGAGGCATAAAAAATAATGATGTCTAATATGACTGTGTAGGTTTTTGATAATACAAAATTATATAGTAACTTCAAGTTTTGACACTATGCAGGAAATGCTAATCAAATCTTTAATTTTCTAATCCAAATAACTCCAAATTTGACACTGTGCAGGAAGTTTTGACAAGTATTGCTCCAGGAAGTACAAAGTTGAACCCGTGTTTGTGAATCCCGGACTTAAACTGTCTACTGAATTTGAGAATGTGGTTAAGATGGCAGGCGATGGGTTAGAAAAGGAAAACTTCCAGTTTTGTCTACTAATGGAACAGGGGAAACCTATTTTGTTATTACACAGTTCAAAGAATGCACATTTGACTGGCTGCACTGGCCTCAAGCATGCCATCCATTCAGTTCAACAACCAAATCTTACATAGAATCGCTAGATGTCGAGCAGGACATCGATTTGTTAAAGCTGTACGGATGGGATCTCTCCATTCAATGCTCTAGGGCTCTTTGCATATCAACTATGCTGTTGAAGGAAGGAGCCAAACATGGTTTGTCTCCTTTTCAAATCGAAAGCATACTATGCAGAGAAACACCAAACAGTGAATCTAAAATAGAGGAGATTGTTGGTGAGGCTAAGGATTCTCTTCTTCCAGGCACCAGTGAAGCTGCATTTCTAACATCTGTTTCCGAGATCATGTGTCGCTACCTTAATCAAGTCGGGAATTAGCAAGTGTAGAGTATGTGTATTGTTGTTATGTTATGTTGTCTTTGGAAATTAACAAGGCAGATCAGAGTATGTGTGTAGCTGTTATGGTATGTATGTTGTCTTGTTATGGATGGTTTTAGTAGTACAAGATTGCACACATTGCCTTGTATACACGATTTTAAATGAAATTCTTTGTTTTCATGCATAAGTATAAACCATGCCTACTTTGCATGAGATATTTACAATTTATCTGTACAGTATCGTGTAGTCTTTTGCACTATATTCCAAGTCACTTGGACATACGAAAAATACTATGTTTAATAGTGACCTTGAAACATACTATAGACACACAACACAAACTTTTAAGGCGATGTTAATGGTTTATGATACTAATATGAAATTCATAAACCAGGTAACTTCAGAAATATGGTGCATTACGTATATATGAAGGTAATAAGATTTATTGATAAAGCATAAATGAAGATTGGTAGCAAAACTGAACATGCAACACCACTAAGTTTGCACCCTTGACTGGGCAAATGGGAGAGGGGTTAAGTTAAAATTTATCTTAAATTCCTGTGTGGATGAAAGAGATTGTAAAAGGAACAAAAGATACCTTATATTAAATACCTTAAAGTCAGATCTCACTTGCCATTTTTTTTCTCTCATAATTTTAGAATTTAAATACTTATCTCTTCTTGATTGAGTATGTTCTGAAGAAGGTCACGAGTTCAATTTCCACTGGTCACTCCTATATCTTATTATCTTCCAATAATCTTATTTGCCTTGATTTAGTTTAAGCTCAAGCACCCTAGTCCGAACCCGGTTAACCTCAATTTATTCAACAAATTTTACAATGACTTAATTCATTTAAAAATATTTATTTTTCTATCATGGCTCTTGCAACATATAAACTCTACATATAAACTGCATTCAAAATCAAATCTTACATCGTACAGTCTTATACTTTCCAGCTACACCGAAGCACGACCTTTATTCAAATTTCATTTGTTCAGTTTTTTGAAATATAAAGTTTTTAACAAGTGCTTCATTAGACACTTATTATATCAGTAATAACAATTAAGGAAAATTAAAATTATAATAACCAAGAAGTCTGTAAACATATACTCAATTTAGGACCTATAATTTATTCATATTTTTTTTATAATTCACCATTAACTTCATCTAATCTAATTATATATATGCATGTATGCATGTATGCATATGTGTGTGTGTATGTATGTATATGCATATGTGTATATGTATATGCATGCACGTATGCATGTATGTTTTAATGTTGGATTTGTCCTAATTCTTTTTCTTTTTAACACACATTTTTACAATTTAAATTCTTTTTTCTCTATGAGAACTCAAAATAACATTAAATTTGAATTTCAAATTAAATCAGCAGAAAGGGTCATATAGTGGTAAGTTTTTTATTTTGATGATATTTATTCTATTTCCCTATCAATTCACTTGATTTTTTCTTACTCTATGTTCTATCCATTTTTTTAACACCATTTCTATGAAAAATCTTTGATCATTGTAGGTTTTCACTTTTCCTTAAAATGTCATTTACTATCCCTGAAGATAACTATAAAATATTTTATTCTTCATTTTTCCCATAGATAAGTAAGAACTAGTTCGTAGAATTTATTTTATGTTGTTATTTTCATAAATTATGTCTAGATCATGAATCTGTATGCATAATCGAAATATCGATAGTAATTTCATTTTTTTAATTAGTTACTCTCAAAGAACAACCTTAACTCTATTAAATCTATTTATGATTTTCTATTTAATTAGCAAGTTTATTTTTTGGTTCTTTTGTTCTTCAAATGCACACAATCTAATTAATGGTAGCATTGAGAATAAAGAATGTTGAAAGTAAATTATTTTTATCGAACCTATTTAAAATCTATGGATGGTATCTATGTTGTGCTCAAATATTAAAATAAAACCAAATTAGGATTTGGTAGTTTAATAACTTATTTTGGTATAAATTTTTTAATTAATTACTTTTAATAAATTCATTTGTGGCAGTTGTTTTTTTGTCTTCCCCATTTTGATTCGAGGGGCGAATTGGTTTGGATAAGGGGAATAAAGAAAAAAGACGATATGAGTTTTTCTTCTTTTTATATTCAATATTTTAATGATGTCTTTGGAAGAGATTTAGGATCTTATATCTTGATGAAGGTTCAAAACAAGATATGCAATTATCTATTTAATCAAGGTTTTTTTTATTTGTTCAAACAGAACTAATATAAATATTATATTTCTTTCTAGATTGAAGTGACACAAAATGAAATAATGAAATTGATTTTAAATGAAATGAAAGGTAACCGTGGGAACTTTTGGAAAAAAAAATTTGTCTAAAAATTTAGCACAAGTTAAAAGTTTATTCCTCTATCAAATATTGACTTTTATGGAAAATTTCCCCATAACTTTTGTTCCCCTTAACCAAATCTGTAACGACCCCGACTTTCTCTCCATAGAAAGTCGTATCGCTAATAAGAAAGAAAGGGGTGAGAAGTAGAAAAGAAGAGAAAGAAAGAAACAACACATCAGAATCTCACAGCGGAAACGGAACAAATTATAATATATCACATAACTAATACATAGTCTTTACATAATCAGAGTACACAACTTATACATCACTTACTAGACAGTTATAAACATCTGTCTAGACATTACAACTCAAATACAAGACAAGACACTATCACAGATATCAACACAGCGGAATACTATATCTACGAACGCCGAAGCCTCCTGCTCCATTGCTCCTCCACAATTCGTCAAGGCTAACCTGAATTCCCTTGGCTACTCGTAAAATTTGAGTACCCAAGAGTTTATAAAACAGAAATAAACAACTTGGGTCAGACATGGGTCTGGTGTGAGTAACAGGTTAAACTTGTTTAACTTCAAAACCTTTTGAAAACAAAGGTATCACGTAAGACTTCCCACACATAAACATGGAAAAGTTTTTACCTTACGCTAACCAAAACATTTGATAGGAAATTCGATTGTATTATAATAGGGTCTAGGGTTTTCAAGTAAAATACAGAAATAGCTGAAATGCTTACATCTCACATTCCAACATAGTTGGGCACAACTAATACGTACGGCACTTATTGGAGTTTGGATTCCATACAATGGCAGGGCTACTGGGGTACCGCCCGTCACAGTACGTGGCCTAGATCACCGTACCGAGGATCACTCCCAATCCCCTGCAACACAAGGTCGGAACATCCCTTACTGGATAATTCCCGCACAAGATACCTCACGGTTGGGATCAGCAACCGCACCACTAAGTCGAAAATAGAAAGGGACATCTAGACAGAGGTAACCTTGTCCTACTTGGGTGCTACCCACTAACCTTGCTGCACCTCCCCTGTTTTAGCCATTCCCGGTTTGTGAGGCTTGAGGTCACGATTACCTTAGAAAAGAACACATCACTTAGAATGCTCATCGTCCACCTGACGATGTGCTGAAAGCATTCAATCCATACAAGTTCGTTCCGGGTTCGAACGAAACCGAAGGCATTATCTCGTTACACTCGTTTTGGAATCACCCTTAGAGTTAACGACAATAACCCTTGCACTCTGAATCTTCATCTTCACTTGATTCACGACCTATCGTTAATTTGGATTGATGTGGTATTCGGGTCTCCAGACCTGGAAATCCGGTATACGGAAACCCGATCCCGGTCTCATCGAAATCCAAAGCGTATCTTTTAAGGCCAAGTTGTTTTAAAGGTTAAAACAATTTAATTCATTATCTTTATACACAAAGAAAGATAATTCCCAACAGATAATCAACATTATCAGATAATCCATATAATTCAACTAACATCCATATCACACAGCATATATCTCATCAGAGATATCAATCAAAGTCAAGTATCCAATACTAACACCCATTCATAAGTAATGATTTATATCATCTTAAATTAATTTAAATTGAATTAAATTAATTACTTCATTTTATAAATCCATCTTACTTAACCATTAATTAATTACAATCAATTAATTAATTATCCTCTAATAATTCATTTCAATTAATCATCTTTGATTAATTATCTTTTAATTACATCCAAGTAATTTATCCTCAATTAATTACTTAAATTAATTATTCTTAACCACTTATAGTAATTAACCTTTAATTACTTCATTAATTAATTAACTAAAATTAATTAACTTAATCAACTATAGTTAATTATATTAAACCTTAATTAATTACATTAATTAATTACTTCATTTATTAATTATTACTTAATTAACCAATCTTAATTACATCATTTATTATATTAATTAATGATCCTTAATTACAACTTAATTATTAATTACTTAATTAAATTAATTACATTAAGTAATTAATCTTTAATTAAACAACATTTATTAATCACTCTTGATTAATCTTTAATCAGTAATTAACTACCCTTAATTACTCTTAAACAGATTAATTAACCTTAATTACAAATTAATTATTCTTTAATTATTAATTAATAAACCTTAATTATTAATTAATAAAACTTAATAACAAATTAATTAATCTTTAATTATCAGTTAATTAATCCTTAATTACCAGTTAATTAATCCTTAATTACCATTTGATTAATCCTTAATTAATCTTTAATTACAAATTAATCACCCCTTAATTAATAATTAATAAAACCTAATTATTAATTAATAAAACTTAATTACAAATTAAGTACTCTTAATTACCAATTAATTTACCTCTAATTACAAATTAATTAATCTTTAATTACTAAATTAATTAATCTCTAATCATTAATTAATCTAATTAATTAATCATACTTAAATTACTTTATTAACTTTATTAACCTCAAATTATTAAAACCTTAATTATCCCTTTTAAGGTAAACCATTATCTTAATTAATGACTTAATTATCATTAAAAAACATTTTTATCTTTAAAATTAAATTCCTTAATTAAATCATTTAATTAAGTTTTGAAATAAAATAAACATTTAACTTAACAAATTAAAGTTAACAAATTATATAACTTCCTTAAATCAATTACTTAAAAACATTTATTTTATAAAGAATTGATTTAAGAAATAGTTTAAAACTAGATTTTATTTTTACTTTAAAACTTACTTTTATTTAAATTTAACAACTTAGATTTAGTTTAAGTTAAATCTGAAACATACAAACACTCACGTTCTACTCGAATACTAACCCTAGTCTTTACTCGAGCCAACATGCCAAATTCCCGAGTTCATACCCGAGCCACTTCCCTTTTTTTTTTATAAACTTTATTTTGTTTTAAAATTTTAAAACTGTTATACAGCTAAAAACACTCGCGAGGCAAACCCGCTATCTTCCCGAGTCAAAATCCTATTTTCTTCGAGTCTCTCACGCATTTAACTCGAGAAAATTCGAGTACCACTCCTCTGTCAAAAACCCAAACTCACCAGAATCCAAATCATCACCGTGCACATGCACGATGGAACCGATCAACTCCGGTCAACTACGACAACTCTTCCATGTCGACGATCTACCACCAACCATAATGCGATCATCAGAACTTCGATCAACACTCGAATTCGAAATCGAGTAGCACGACCCAACCTGGAACAGAACTATAGTCACAAAATCCACTCGCCTCGTCGATCAAGACCATCAGCGATCACGCGATTACTTCCAAAGCTACTCCACTGGTCCACAAACATCTTCCCCCCCGGTGCGATGCATTCCAGAGCGACATCGACGACGCCATTGCCTCGCGAATACCCTTTACAAAACACAGTGCTTAAGCCCTAGATCAACTCCAATCATCCACCACGATGAATTTAAAAATGCCTTATCATTTTTCCAAAAATCCCTGACCATCCACCATCCTCCAGCCACGATCTCGATGATCAACACAGTGCCAATCGTCAGAATTCGATGATAAAGCAAAATCTGATCAACTTACTAATTCCCAACATCCTTGACCTTAAAAATCATGGTTTCTGTTTCTAAATTTCTCATTCTACCATACGATCTTGTTTAGATAATCAAAGCATGGAATTTTGGATATTGATTTTCGACATATGTTAAGCTACTGTCCTTATGGTTTCCAGAGAAATTCCAGACTTTATTTTAACTTAAATAAACTTCAAGCTCTAATCCATGATGATATAAACAAATTTTGTTTGCACTAAAATTCTAACAAAGATTTATTCAAGAGATTTTGATTTCTTGTTTAAATCAGAAATCTGGAAACAGAATACAACACATGCATATACTAACATACTTTCACACATATATATACAGGAAAAATGAACTAGTATACATTCACATAACATATTTATATGCAATCATCTCTAAACAAACATGCAAAGCATACTACACATCATAACTTTCAAGGATTATCACATTCAATCACATATATAAACAGATTAAGTTTTAAAATAGAAGTTTACTCACTTCAGATATCACCCAAGCAACCAGATTTTTTTATAATTTAGATTTTAAACAGATGTTACTCACAAACAAAACATATTCCAGAAACAAGCAGGCAACCAGATTCTTATACTAAAATTTTAGAAAGATTGTTACTCACAAGTTTTGAAGAAAACAGAGAACAGTGTACAGGCTTTTAAGCTAAAATCTGGAATTTGAAAGGAACTTGAATTGCTTCTGGGATTTGAAAACTTGAATTGTTATCATCCTTATAGAACTGGAATGCTTGAAACAGAGACTGCTTTGATTCCAGGCTGAAGAATGCAAGCTTTTTAAAATCTCAGATTTGAAGAAGAAGTTCAGGCTTTTGGTTTTTGCTTTAATTTTGAAAAATGCAGATGTTCAAGGTTTGATTTGAACATGATCTCTGGTTGAAGAAATGCCAGGTTTTTGTTTTGAACTTGCTTTGATTATCTCAGGTTGAAGAAGAATGCAGGCCTTGATTTTTATTTTGAAAATGTATAGATTCTGGTTTGCAAACTTATTGACTTGCTTTTAGAAAATGAATGAATAGGCTTTGATCTGGTTTGAGGAAATTTATTTCAGATTGCGGGAGGATTAATTACTGATTTTGTTGAGAAATTTGTACAGGGTTTTTGTTTCTTAGCCTTTGATTTTGAAAAAGAAATAGATAAAGAGAAGTATATGTATTTAGGCTGAAAATCATTTAATAAAAATAAAAGAAAATTAAATCTAAAAAATGACACTTGTTTTAAAGATGAACACTTGTCATATACCTTTGTTCATTAATTAACACATATGCTTAGATTGATTATTAGCTTACATTTGTAACTTTACATGCAAAATAATTTATAAAAGTGAATAAAGCTTTTATTAATAAATTCCTAATAACTATATACTTATTCAAATTTATATAAATAATAATTCTTTCTAAAGAAATAGAGTAAAACAAACTATATTTAGTTCAAAAGATATTTAAAAAGAAAGCTTATTTTAAATCATTTTAGTTTAATTACTTTTTTTTTAAGAAAACAAATTAAAACCTTTATTAAATCTTATCTTTTGAATTTACATTATAAATCCAAACTCATATTCAAATAAAAATTGAAAATCTAAAAAAAAAATCAAGTTATATATATACACATATAACTACACAAATTCAATTAGAAATAACAATTTATCAAATCTTAAATAATTTATAAAAGAAATTATTCCTTAATATAAATTACTTATTTTACTTATCTTACCAAATGAATTAATGTTTCATTTGTAAAATTGTATTTTAAACTTATATATATATATATTATTCAAATTATATTTATCAAGCTATATTCAAAAATAAAATAACACAAACCTTTTTGTTAATCTTATTTATATTTAAACTTAAGTTAAAATATATTTTAACCAATTTAAACATTTACCTAAAGTATATTTAAAACTATAAAGTTATTTATTTAAATATCTTTGAAAAGTCCATATTAAATTAAATCTAAATTTCCTATTTACCAAATCTTTTCTATTTACAATATATACAAATAAATATATATATTCAAATAGAAAATATCTTATTAACTTTTAAAAGATAAAATTTACCAATTAAATACTTATTTCATCAGATTATTAAATTAAACTCAAATTTTATTATCAAAGATCATCAATATCAATTTAATTATTTAACAGATATTAAATTGATATTGTTAAAATTTCCGGGATATTACATTCCTTCCCCCTTAAAATAATTTCGTCCCCGAAATTTAAACAAAGGTAATTTAATAATCTTATTAAAGATTTAAATTTTAATTCACAAGCATATACTATCATCCATATGCTAGCAACCATAGCAGCCAATCCATCCAATCAAACAATTCTAACTATCTAGACTAAATTCTAGATAAAATTCCTCGAGTTTCCCCAAGTATATATATATACCGGAATACTCGCTCTACAAACAATCTAAACTACCAAGCTATAGATCTCCTACTCATCTAGATCTACAGAACTAAACAGAATATCAGACTACAGACGAGTCTGACTCAACTACCAAACTTCCCAAACTGCAGATTCTAAAACCAGAGATAGATCAAATACGTACTCCCTCAGAGATACGTAAAACACAATGAATTCCAGTTGTCCAAACTGGTAATTCAATCCAGAAGTCCAAATACTTATCCAAATCAGAATACAGAAGAGATCCAAAACACAACTCTACTTCACAACTATCAGTAGATTCCAAACTTACTTCTCCCATCCAGAGATACATTCCAAACTGCTTTCGCTGCTCAATTCTGATATGAAGTAGGACACAAGCACATACTGGACAACTCATTCCAGAAATAAGGTTCACTGATCCATAAATAAAACTCAGATACTCCAGCAAAACTTGAGCTGCTTCACTAAATCCATCTCTAGGAAACATCCTTCCACTAGACTGAACCACCGGTATCACTCCTGGAATCCAGTCGATAGAAAACTCAACCTTCAGATGCGGACAAACTTCTGACTTCTCTAGAGACATCCAGAAAAATTCTGACAACCCAAGAGAACACTCAGACAATCGCAAGTCACTTTTGCGATCAACCCAGCCTAATTCCAAACAGACTGTTCTCTCTTTACCAATCAGAACAGCTTACACTTATTTATCCAATTTATCGAAGAAATGGACCCACTCTTACTGCTTCTGAACTTCACCTTCAGAAAAATTGCTCAGCTAGAAAACTTCCTGCCATCACAGAATACTCCGAGCTGCACTGCTGACACTGATGCCAAGGACTTCCTACTCCAAAGATCTTCGAGAAACTCGAACTCCAAACCAAACAGAAACACCATGCTGAACTCAGCCACAATACCAAAGCATACACACTCCCTTAATCTTGTTCCAAAGAAAACATCTTCGGGAACATCCATCGTCACTGTATCTCATCATACAGCTACTATTACCTGAGGTATCAAGGTACCATCACTCGCTTCTGTTCAACCGACAGATCCAACTTTACTCATCCAAACTTCAAAGATAAACTCCGAACCATTACAGTTTCCTTCGGAGATCGATGAAATTCTTCACCACAGCAAAGCTTACTCGAGACGGTATTGGGTCTACAGTCTCGACAGATACACTTCCAACCTCAACATTTAAACTCCAACCATTGGTAGTCGTGTTACACACACCACCGCCCTATCTACCTTTATATCCTATATTGGAAAACCCGAACAGGTAACCCAACAAATAGGTAGAAATATATATATTTAAAATGATACTTTTTATATAGAAATTATTTCTGGGTAAAATTATTTCATTTACCTCTTTAAAACAATATTGTGTCAAATTGTTCTATACAAGTGTTTAGAGATCCCTATCAATGTTGTGGCGTCCCACACATCGACCAGAATCCATAAACTACTCAATAAACCCATCAACACAATATAAAACAATTTTATATTCACTAACAAATACGCGCTCATATCTATTAATACTCTCAAAATTCCCACCAGAGCCAAGGTTATCGCCAACCTAGCTCTGATACCACTGTAACGACCCCGACTTTCTCTCCATAGAAAGTCGTATCGCTAATAAGAAAGAAAGGGGTGAGAAGTAGAAAAGAAGAGAAAGAAAGAAACAACACATCAGAATCTCACAGCGGAAACGGAACAAATTATAATATATCACATAACTAATACATAGTCTTTACATAATCAGAGTACACAACTTATACATCACTTACTAGACAGTTATAAACATCTGTCTAGACATTACAACTCAAATACAAGACAAGACACTATCACAGATATCAACACAGCGGAATACTATATCTACGAACGCCGAAGCCTCCTGCTCCATTGCTCCTCCACAATTCGTCAAGGCTAACCTGAATTCCCTTGGCTACTCGTAAAATTTGAGTACCCAAGAGTTTATAAAACAGAAATAAACAACTTGGGTCAGACATGGGTCTGGTGTGAGTAACAGGTTAAACTTGTTTAACTTCAAAACCTTTTGAAAACAAAGGTATCACGTAAGACTTCCCACACATAAACATGGAAAAGTTTTTACCTTACGCTAACCAAAACATTTGATAGGAAATTCGATTGTATTATAATAGGGTCTAGGGTTTTCAAGTAAAATACAGAAATAGCTGAAATGCTTACATCTCACATTCCAACATAGTTGGGCACAACTAATACGTACGGCACTTATTGGAGTTTGGATTCCATACAATGGCAGGGCTACTGGGGTACCGCCCGTCACAGTACGTGGCCTAGATCACCGTACCGAGGATCACTCCCAATCCCCTGCAACACAAGGTCGGAACATCCCTTACTGGATAATTCCCGCACAAGATACCTCACGGTTGGGATCAGCAACCGCACCACTAAGTCGAAAATAGAAAGGGACATCTAGACAGAGGTAACCTTGTCCTACTTGGGTGCTACCCACTAACCTTGCTGCACCTCCCCTGTTTTAGCCATTCCCGGTTTGTGAGGCTTGAGGTCACGATTACCTTAGAAAAGAACACATCACTTAGAATGCTCATCGTCCACCTGACGATGTGCTGAAAGCATTCAATCCATACAAGTTCGTTCCGGGTTCGAACGAAACCGAAGGCATTATCTCGTTACACTCGTTTTGGAATCACCCTTAGAGTTAACGACAATAACCCTTGCACTCTGAATCTTCATCTTCACTTGATTCACGACCTATCGTTAATTTGGATTGATGTGGTATTCGGGTCTCCAGACCTGGAAATCCGGTATACGGAAACCCGATCCCGGTCTCATCGAAATCCAAAGCGTATCTTTTAAGGCCAAGTTGTTTTAAAGGTTAAAACAATTTAATTCATTATCTTTATACACAAAGAAAGATAATTCCCAACAGATAATCAACATTATCAAATAATCCATATAATTCAACTAACATCCATATCACACAGCATATATCTCATCAGAGATATCAATCAAAGTCAAGTATCCAATACTAACACCCATTCATAAGTAATGATTTATATCATCTTAAATTAATTTAAATTGAATTAAATTAATTACTTCATTTTATAAATCCATCTTACTTAACCATTAATTAATTACAATCAATTAATTAATTATCCTCTAATAATTCATTTCAATTAATCATCTTTGATTAATTATCTTTTAATTACATCCAAGTAATTTATCCTCAATTAATTACTTAAATTAATTATTCTTAACCACTTATAGTAATTAACCTTTAATTACTTCATTAATTAATTAACTAAAATTAATTAACTTAATCAACTATAGTTAATTATATTAAACCTTAATTAATTACATTAATTAATTACTTCATTTATTAATTATTACTTAATTAACCAATCTTAATTACATCATTTATTATATTAATTAATGATCCTTAATTACAACTTAATTATTAATTACTTAATTAAATTAATTACATTAAGTAATTAATCTTTAATTAAACAACATTTATTAATCACTCTTGATTAATCTTTAATCAGTAATTAACTACCCTTAATTACTCTTAAACAGATTAATTAACCTTAATTACAAATTAATTATTCTTTAATTATTAATTAATAAACCTTAATTATTAATTAATAAAACTTAATAACAAATTAATTAATCTTTAATTATCAGTTAATTAATCCTTAATTACCAGTTAATTAATCCTTAATTACCATTTGATTAATCCTTAATTAATCTTTAATTACAAATTAATCACCCCTTAATTAATAATTAATAAAACCTAATTATTAATTAATAAAACTTAATTACAAATTAAGTACTCTTAATTACCAATTAATTTACCTCTAATTACAAATTAATTAATCTTTAATTACTAAATTAATTAATCTCTAATCATTAATTAATCTAATTAATTAATCATACTTAAATTACTTTATTAACTTTATTAACCTCAAATTATTAAAACCTTAATTATCCCTTTTAAGGTAAACCATTATCTTAATTAATGACTTAATTATCATTAAAAAACATTTTTATCTTTAAAATTAAATTCCTTAATTAAATCATTTAATTAAGTTTTGAAATAAAATAAACATTTAACTTAACAAATTAAAGTTAACAAATTATATAACTTCCTTAAATCAATTACTTAAAAACATTTATTTTATAAAGAATTGATTTAAGAAATAGTTTAAAACTAGATTTTATTTTTACTTTAAAACTTACTTTTATTTAAATTTAACAACTTAGATTTAGTTTAAGTTAAATCTGAAACATACAAACACTCACGTTCTACTCGAATACTAACCCTAGTCTTTACTCGAGCCAACATGCCAAATTCCCGAGTTCATACCCGAGCCACTTCCCTTTTTTTTTTATAAACTTTATTTTGTTTTAAAATTTTAAAACTGTTATACAGCTAAAAACACTCGCGAGGCAAACCCGCTATCTTCCCGAGTCAAAATCCTATTTTCTTCGAGTCTCTCACGCATTTAACTCGAGAAAATTCGAGTACCACTCCTCTGTCAAAAACCCAAACTCACCAGAATCCAAATCATCACCGTGCACATGCACGATGGAACCGATCAACTCCGGTCAACTACGACAACTCTTCCATGTCGACGATCTACCACCAACCATAATGCGATCATCAGAACTTCGATCAACACTCGAATTCGAAATCGAGTAGCACGACCCAACCTGGAACAGAACTATAGTCACAAAATCCACTCGCCTCGTCGATCAAGACCATCAGCGATCACGCGATTACTTCCAAAGCTACTCCACTGGTCCACAAACATCTTCCCCCCCGGTGCGATGCATTCCAGAGCGACATCGACGACGCCATTGCCTCGCGAATACCCTTTACAAAACACAGTGCTTAAGCCCTAGATCAACTCCAATCATCCACCACGATGAATTTAAAAATGCCTTATCATTTTTCCAAAAATCCCTGACCATCCACCATCCTCCAGCCACGATCTCGATGATCAACACAGTGCCAATCGTCAGAATTCGATGATAAAGCAAAATCTGATCAACTTACTAATTCCCAACATCCTTGACCTTAAAAATCATGGTTTCTGTTTCTAAATTTCTCATTCTACCATACGATCTTGTTTAGATAATCAAAGCATGGAATTTTGGATATTGATTTTCGACATATGTTAAGCTACTGTCCTTATGGTTTCCAGAGAAATTCCAGACTTTATTTTAACTTAAATAAACTTCAAGCTCTAATCCATGATGATATAAACAAATTTTGTTTGCACTAAAATTCTAACAAAGATTTATTCAAGAGATTTTGATTTCTTGTTTAAATCAGAAATCTGGAAACAGAATACAACACATGCATATACTAACATACTTTCACACATATATATACAGGAAAAATGAACTAGTATACATTCACATAACATATTTATATGCAATCATCTCTAAACAAACATGCAAAGCATACTACACATCATAACTTTCAAGGATTATCACATTCAATCACATATATAAACAGATTAAGTTTTAAAATAGAAGTTTACTCACTTCAGATATCACCCAAGCAACCAGATTTTTTTATAATTTAGATTTTAAACAGATGTTACTCACAAACAAAACATATTCCAGAAACAAGCAGGCAACCAGATTCTTATACTAAAATTTTAGAAAGATTGTTACTCACAAGTTTTGAAGAAAACAGAGAACAGTGTACAGGCTTTTAAGCTAAAATCTGGAATTTGAAAGGAACTTGAATTGCTTCTGGGATTTGAAAACTTGAATTGTTATCATCCTTATAGAACTGGAATGCTTGAAACAGAGACTGCTTTGATTCCAGGCTGAAGAATGCAAGCTTTTTAAAATCTCAGATTTGAAGAAGAAGTTCAGGCTTTTGGTTTTTGCTTTAATTTTGAAAAATGCAGATGTTCAAGGTTTGATTTGAACATGATCTCTGGTTGAAGAAATGCCAGGTTTTTGTTTTGAACTTGCTTTGATTATCTCAGGTTGAAGAAGAATGCAGGCCTTGATTTTTATTTTGAAAATGTATAGATTCTGGTTTGCAAACTTATTGACTTGCTTTTAGAAAATGAATGAATAGGCTTTGATCTGGTTTGAGGAAATTTATTTCAGATTGCGGGAGGATTAATTACTGATTTTGTTGAGAAATTTGTACAGGGTTTTTGTTTCTTAGCCTTTGATTTTGAAAAAGAAATAGATAAAGAGAAGTATATGTATTTAGGCTGAAAATCATTTAATAAAAATAAAAGAAAATTAAATCTAAAAAATGACACTTGTTTTAAAGATGAACACTTGTCATATACCTTTGTTCATTAATTAACACATATGCTTAGATTGATTATTAGCTTACATTTGTAACTTTACATGCAAAATAATTTATAAAAGTGAATAAAGCTTTTATTAATAAATTCCTAATAACTATATACTTATTCAAATTTATATAAATAATAATTCTTTCTAAAGAAATAGAGTAAAACAAACTATATTTAGTTCAAAAGATATTTAAAAAGAAAGCTTATTTTAAATCATTTTAGTTTAATTACTTTTTTTTTAAGAAAACAAATTAAAACCTTTATTAAATCTTATCTTTTGAATTTACATTATAAATCCAAACTCATATTCAAATAAAAATTGAAAATCTAAAAAAAAAATCAAGTTATATATATACACATATAACTACACAAATTCAATTAGAAATAACAATTTATCAAATCTTAAATAATTTATAAAAGAAATTATTCCTTAATATAAATTACTTATTTTACTTATCTTACCAAATGAATTAATGTTTCATTTGTAAAATTGTATTTTAAACTTATATATATATATATTATTCAAATTATATTTATCAAGCTATATTCAAAAATAAAATAACACAAACCTTTTTGTTAATCTTATTTATATTTAAACTTAAGTTAAAATATATTTTAACCAATTTAAACATTTACCTAAAGTATATTTAAAACTATAAAGTTATTTATTTAAATATCTTTGAAAAGTCCATATTAAATTAAATCTAAATTTCCTATTTACCAAATCTTTTCTATTTACAATATATACAAATAAATATATATATTCAAATAGAAAATATCTTATTAACTTTTAAAAGATAAAATTTACCAATTAAATACTTATTTCATCAGATTATTAAATTAAACTCAAATTTTATTATCAAAGATCATCAATATCAATTTAATTATTTAACAGATATTAAATTGATATTGTTAAAATTTCCGGGATATTACAAAATCACTCCCTTTTAACTATTTCCATAATTAGTTTACCAGTTTTGCATTCATTCTATTCCATAAAATATTACGTATCTATATACTTCAATCCCAAGAAAAAAATATTATATTTCTGATCTAAATTCTATAATTTTTTTCTTCTGTTCCTTCACTTTATTTTTCACTTTAATCTCGAGCTTTGCATGAACTCAAAAGGGAATCATAATTTATATTGTATATGTTAAAGTTAGATCTCTAGCCCATTTGCTTCATTCTTTCATTTTATTTATTCCTTAGCCTTGGACTCCTCAAGATCTCAAAATCATGTCAAAATTTTAATTACACAATTCAATCTTCATAAATGGTCACATAATTTGATTGTAATTTGGATTTCTACATAAGGATATTTAACTCCCTTTCCCACTCGATTAACTATAATTCTTATCACTATTTACAATTCATTCTTTATGTTCCATCTATATAAACAGTTTTCTTTGAATTATCTCAAATATTCACTTTTTTATTGAAATGACATTTAAAGAAAAGTCTGCACAATATTTAGAATCTAAAGTATAACATGTTGATAGTTTATTATTTTTTATTTCCTAAAATAAGAATGGTTTGTATAAGGTATTTTTTATAATTTATGTCTGGATCGTGATTTTGGATGCATAATTGAAATATTGAAAGTTAATTCAATATTGTGTTTGTTATACGTAAAAAATTAATTAATGTCAACTCTATTAAACTAATTTGCTTTTATTTTTAATTTGCAGGTTTATATATGAATCATTTGTTCTA
Organism: Allium fistulosum; assembly: GCA_030737815.1. Taxonomy (NCBI): domain Eukaryota; kingdom Viridiplantae; phylum Streptophyta; class Magnoliopsida; order Asparagales; family Amaryllidaceae; genus Allium; species Allium fistulosum. Next base: position 1,279,968,930 of record CM060905.1, read on the forward strand.
CGAATATGCCAAATCTATTTGTAGGTAAATATAGCGAAAATAAAGACGGTCAAAAGTTAAATTCTTTATGTTGAACCTCTTGAAAAATTATTGATACCGTCTAAATTATAAATGAATATTAAAATAAATAAGCTAGAAATTTTGTTGGTGAACGATTTTCCACTATAAAATTTCTCATTTGATAAATATTAGTAAATTCATGTGTAACAGCCGTTTCAAAAACACTAAGAATGATTTCAATAGTTTATTATTATATATATCAAAGACTAATGTAAAATATATTATACTAATTTACTTTTTATGCAATTTGTAGGCTTATTTATGAATCTTTTGTTCTTTGATTACCTCAGCTCATTTGCTAGTAATTAGACATGAAAATATTTTACGCAATTTGAAGTTATGGAACATTAAGAGTAATTTTTACTTGTTACATTTTGAAATACTTTTTGCTATTGGACCAAATGTTTATGATATTCCATTAAAATCTTTTATATTGTGCTTAAAAATCATTTTTTCTCCTTTTTAACATTATTCTAAAATTTCTTCAGTCTATATTTCAATCTTCTCATTCCGGTGCAATATGGATTTCTTTTATTGAATTTTGACTAGATACGTTTATGTTTCATGTAATTTGTTGTCAAAATTTAGTATAAAGATTTTTTTTATTTAACCATATTAATGAAGATATCTATTTAAAGTTACATCCTCTAAGCGAGAAACTCGCTTTATATTATAATCAATTTTGTATTTTGTAATCATCATTATAATTAATAATATCACATTTTAACTATTTCGGTTTATGTAACTTTAGAATGTCATGTACGTAGTACGAGCCCGCATTCGTCTTAATAGTGTATCGTTATTAGCAATTAGTTTAATGTTATTCGTGTTTTATGCTTATTTTAAATAAAAAACAACATTAAATATGAAGATTTTCAAGAATTTATAAAGCAAGATTAATTTATTTACAATGCACAATTTCAAATAAATATACAATGACATGTGTAATAACTCCTTATTTTAGATAAAATAATACGAATACAAATCTTTTTATGTTTCATTGTATCTTTCCAAAGTAAAAATCCCTAGCCTTATTTTTTTATGTTTGTGTTGATCAATTTAATCTCCATAGTATATTATACTTGATTAAAATATATTATACTATATATCTTATTAGCAAATAACAAGCACCATTATCCCAGTGGTTAAGTGGTTCGGTATTGGTGCGAGAAGTCACAAGTTCGAAACTTGCGTAGCGTGATTCGAACGTATATTGACATGTGGTTTGTGTTCTGTTGTCCTAGTGACTGCTGTATCTAAGTACCATTCCAAAAAAAACAAAAATCTTATTAGCAAATCCCTCACGAATTCCTTCCTATTTTCTTAGAATTTTAGAAATAATATACTGCTCTCTCCTTAATTTGCCTCATTCTTCGCAATATAGACCTCCAACAAATATACTATTCTTATACCATCTATTATTATATTCTTATTATGTTATTTTATTATTATTACATATGAGAGCATTAATATTCTCTCTTCTCAGCCAATCTCAAAGGTCACATTCTCTCTTCAGCTATTTGAGTTAACTAGTGCGAACCCGTGCTTCGCACATGGATGTTGAAAAAATATTGTTGTTGCATAGGTCATATCCAAATGTATAAGAAATTTAATACGGTGGTAATGAAAAAACATTGTTGAACGATAGTGTTACATCATGAATAACAATTTGGTAGGATAAAATATACATAGATATATTTGGTTATGATAATCACAATTAAAATCGAACAAAACAATTACCGTGAATATGTTAAAGTTCACAGACTATTTAGAGGATAGCAAAATAATAACTGCTTTTGCTTAATGCATTTAAATTTTAACTGCAGTAAGCTCGAATAAATCATCGTGTACAACCAAAATTATTACTGCATCACATAAATATAGCTGAAATATTCAATTTCTACCATGCATAATTCAAAATTGTCATTAAATTATAACTGCATTTTATTAATGTAGTTAAATTTTAATTGTATTAAGATTGAATAAATTCCTGAAATGTAGCCAAATTTATTACTTCATCACATAAATGTGGTTAAAAATCTTCAAATATAGTTAAATTTACCCAAATCTTGCTGGTAAATTATAATTGCATTTTCTTAATTTCATTAATTTATAACTATTTTAAAATTGAATAAAATTATCAAATATAGTCAAAATCATCAATAGTAAATGCAATAAAAAAATGCTAACGTAGTTAAATTAATTCAAAAAATGCCTATAAATTATTACACCATTTTTTGATGGGGTTAAATTGTAACTGCACTAAGTTTGAATACTATCAAACACAATCAAGAATATTACTTTATTACATAATGTAGTTACAATATTCAAAGGCAACCATAATTGTATAATTCAAAAAAATATTCCTTTTAAATATGTTAAAGGATAATAAATACATTATAATAATCTAGGTAAAACTACTATGTAATGTTTATGATCATCATAATAATGCTGTTACAGAAACGCGGTACACAGCGGTGACACAAAATAATTGTTCAATTAAAGCTGCTATATAAAATTATGATTTTAAAAAATTTATTTTTAGCTATCAACAATGGATATCATTGGAAAGCATATTAAATTTGAGATTTAATAGTGAAAACGATTCTTAAATCCAATCATTGTAGAAAAAGTTATCACGTTTTAAAGTTTGGAATATAAAGAAATTAAAAATGCGACTGTTCAGTTGCCAAATTTCAAGGGGGCTTGTGTGAGCTTGAAATTCAACTCAATAATAATAATATAGTATAGATTTACTACTATTCTTTCTTATCTACTTTTTACTATCCCAATCAAATTAATTCTGTAACAACCCGCATATTTATTGATTTTTATATTTAAATATTTTATCGTTAGTCAGATGTTAGTCTGAAAAGCTACTTTTTGCATACGGTCAAATTAGGACTCGAGACCACTCCCCCATTGAGTTCAAAATGACGTTTGCGATCTTTTAGAGTGTAAACTTCGATATGTTTGGAGATAGTGAAATTTTCGTCACTTTTTGCTTTGAGCTTTGGTTTGGGCTGAACCATGCTAACTCAGTCCCAACCCCCTCTCCTCTTCACCACTTCTTCAAACACTTCAAGCTTCATCAAAAATGGAGGAGGGAATGGGAAATTAAAATTCCAAGCTCAAGTTCATTAGCAAATTCAACATCTAACTCCAAATTCAAAGTGAAGACATTGATTCAAGCTTGGGGTTGATCCTTGCTTTGCCCCCGAGCTTCATCTTCATCAAATTCCATGAAAAGGTGAGATTTTTAATCTCACATCTTGCCTATAACTGTCATTGGACTGTTGGGAATGATTCCCTATCACTTGTGCACATGCATTTGCATTTGGTTTGGATTGAATTGGTGAAAAACTCCAATTTTCGTGTATTTTAGCATTTTCTGGCACTAGGTCGTTCGCTGTTGAAAAGTCACATAGAGCATAGGTCGTTTCCGGCCTTAATTTGTTCCAGACCTTAGGTCGCTCGCCCCTATTTCTCCATAGGTCGTTCGGAGATTAGGTCGTAGACCGTAGGTCGCTTGGCACTAGGTCGTTTGACATGTTTACAGTAGGTCGCGTGAAAATCCTAGGTCGCTAGGACTTAGGTCGTTTGAATTTAGGTCGCTTGGCCTGCTTCCGTTAGGTCGTTTTACCTATTGCCACTTTAGTTCGTTGGCCTTTAGGTCACGAAACTCCTTTAGGTCGTGAACCCCTTTAGGTCGCGTACCACTTTAGGTCGCGTACCCAGTTAGGTCGCGAAACCTTTTAGGTCGCGTACTCCTTTAGGTCGCGTACCCAGTTAGGTCGCAAAACCTTTTAGGTCGTGTACTCCTTTAGGTCGCACGCCTCTTTGTTGTATCATGTTAGGTCGCGAATTTTTAGGTTGCATGACCTTATCTCCTTTAGGTCGCATGACCACTAGGTCGCTCCAATTAAGTCGCTCGGCCACTTATGTTAGGTCGCTCAACCACCTATTCCACTAGGTCGCTCGACCACCTATCCATTAGGTCGCTCGCCCGCTTTACCTTTAGGTCATAGGCCGCTTGGCTTCACTAGGTCGCTTGTCTTCACTAGGTCGTACCCCGTAGCGGGGGTGTTGCCCCCACAACCCCACCTAGGGGGTTGCCACCCCCCTGGACCCCCCTCCGTAGGGGATCTTATCTGGAAAACATTCAACAGAACTTCCACTTTGATGTATTTTGAGCTGATTTCCTTGGATTTTATTCACGTCTTCATATGTGAATTTCTGTGATTGATTGTTCTACAATCATTTTTGTGTTTTGTCACTTTAAAAATATGAAGGTTTCAATACTAGTAGTAAATATCAAAACTCTTTTACCAAAAAATTTTCAACTCTATTTTTAATACCAAACTCGTTTATAAAACCGTTTTCCAATCTATTAGTATATACAAGCCTTTACTTCACTCGAATGAGAAATCGAATTAAACGACTTAGTAAAACGAGTGGTATGAAACGCTTGCGTTCACTTCGTCGGTTAGCTCTTGGACTTGTTCGATTGAACCCTTTTGTGACAATTTCCTAGTGAAGATCTACAGTTTGTTCGTAAATATTTAAGTTAAGCTAGTGGTTATGGGACATGAAGCTAAACTCATATATTTACTGGCTTAGTGTAATTGACACTTCTATATGATCATGACGATCATTTTGTGATTTAGACTAGCAACTGTGCGATGTCTCTTTGTCTGCGAGGGAGACTAGACCCCGCTTTTGTGATGTTTCATCATCACATATATGGGGTAGCACCCCATGGTCTTCGGGCCGTTCATGTGTAAAAATTTAATGGATAGCTTCCATGAGATAGCTTCTCGTTTATGTGTTTCACGCGTTGGTGAGTTTGCATGCTCCCGTTCATGTGTTAGGCCTTTTTCCCCCTTTTTTTATGTGATTTCTGGATTTCTGGTGTTGATTTCTGGAATTTGTGCTCCACCACTTTTCATGATTTTCATTGATATGATATCAGTTTTTGTGCATTGGTGAATTCATGTGTCATTGACTTGTTATGAATACAAGTTTAGGGTATGATACCCTATTTTATCTTTGAAAAGATTCTTGTGATATTGATTAATCTCTTGTTGATTTTCAATTTCATACTTATAGTAGTATGCCATTATGGTTATTACATGTTCATGCCATGTCTTTTACTTTATACCATATCATCTGATATTTATAGCTAGACTGATCCGTTTATTATTTTCTTATAAATAATACTCGGGTCAGACCGAGACGTTACATGTGCTTCTGCTTGACTTCTCTTCAGGATTATTCTGACTTTTGGCTAACTACATAGATTAGTAGTTTTTGGATGTACACATTTAAGATATAGACTCTATGTTGTGTACTTATTCTTTTGTATAGCACGTGTTGCTATCCTTTTGTATTATCGTGGATCTTTCCGACCACTACTCTGATGTACACTTTTATGTGTTATATATTTATTCATATCTTCTTCTGCCTTTGTGATATGGATGTTTGTGACTGATTTATGTTATGATTATTTCTATGTTTGTTTACGAAGATTATATATAGCCACTGTGTAATAGCTTTGGGTTTGTATCGGTATGTCGGATTTCCTCCTTAAATGATATGCATTCTATTCTATCTAACATATCGGTGCTCGCACAAAGAAGTTACATGGATGGTCGCTCCTCCACAGCCTTATTCTCTGTGCTAGTCGACAGCACTACGCCGTAGTGTTCTTGTCTAGCGTGGGTATAGAGGTGGGGCGTCACAGCTTGGTATCAGAGCCAAACTTCGGAACAATGTAGAATAACTTAACAAGGATCATCGTCCTAAGTCCTTCTTAGGAGTTGTACCTTAGGATTAATTCGAGTCTTCGTACCGATTCATCCTATTTTCTTTTATGATTCCTTGTTTTATCTATCAAGATTGCTTGATAGTCATTCTGAGAATAACCCTTTTATTCTTCCTCCTTTCTTAAAGAAGAAGGTATGGTTAATTCTGGCACTCCTAGCGCTAGTCAATCCAGTAGTCCTTCTCTGGATGGCGTATTCATGTATGCCCAACAAATTTTGGATCTTGCTAAGAATCAAACGTTTATCTGTGCTTTGGGTAAGAGCCCTGAAATAGTTTTACCTTTGAAACTTGAAGTTCCTTTCAATCAACTTGTGGATATCACTCTTCGACATGAAGAGGCTGATAAGGGAATTGATAGTGATATTGGGATTTCCAAGAAGAGGCACATTAAGTTCAAAAGCCCTTATCCCGATAAGAAGGTGAAGCAACCTACTTTGGTAGCAAAGACTCCAATCCCTAATCTTGGAAGATGCTACAATTGTGATTCTAGGGACCACCATATAAATAAGTGTCCTAGACCTGTCTCTTGCCGCTATTGTAAAGGTGCGGACCATTTTATGTCTTCATGTTCCAAACTTCAAAGAAAGAAGGAAGTGGAACAAGAAACTCTGGTAGTTGATACTCCTACTGCTAGTCGGAAACAATGCTTCAATTGTGGTTCCACGGACCACTATGCCAAGGAGTGTCCACAACCCCTCTATTGTCGCTATTGCAAAAGTTCAAGTCATCATATATCTGTGTGTGACGCCCCACCTCTATACCCACGCTAACCAAGAACACTACGATGTAGTGCTGTCAATTAGCACGGAGAATAAGGCTGTGGAGGAGCGACCATCCATGTAACTTCTTTGTGCGAGCACCGATATGTCAGATAGAATAGAATGCATATCTTTTAAGAAGGAAATCCGACATACCGATACAAACACAAAGCTATCACACAGTGGCTATATATAATCTTCGGAAACAAACATAGAAGTAATCATAACATAAATCAGTCACAGACATCCATATCATAAAGGCGGAAGAAGATATGAATAAATATATAACACATGAAAGTGTACATCAGAGTAGTGGTCAGAAAGATCCACTATAATACAAAAGAATAGCATCACGTGCTATACAAAAGAATAAGTACACAACATAGAGTCTATATCTCAAATGTGTACATCCAAAAACTACTAATCTATGTAGTTAGCCAAAAGTCAGAATAATCCTGAAGAGAAGTCAAGCAGAAGCACATGTAACGTCTCGGTCTGACCCGAGTATTATTTATAAGAAAATAATAAACGGATCAGTCTAGCTAAAAATATCAGATGATAATGTATAGGATAAATAATATGGCATGAACATGTAACAACCATAACGACATACTACTATAAGTATGTAAATGATAATCAACAAGAGATCAATCAATATCACAAGAATCTTCTCAAAGATAAAATAGGGTATCATACCCTAAACTAGTATTCATAACAAGTCAATAACACATAAATTCACCAATGCACAAAAACTGATATCATATCAATGAAAATCATGAAAATTGGTGAAGCACAAAATTCCAGAAATCATCACCAGAAATCCAGAAAACACAAAAAAAGGGGGGGAGGCCTAACACATGAATGGGAGCATGAAAACTCACCTATGCGTATCACACAGGAATGAGAAGCTATCTCATGGAAGCTATCCATTAAATTTCCACACATAAATGGTCCGAAGACCATGGGGTGCTACCCCATATGTGTGAATCGAAATCACACCAATGAGGTATAGACTAACCTTGAAAATAAAGAGATATGTGTGAAACGAAATCACACAAATGGTGTCTAGTCTAACCTCGCAACAAAGAGACATCGCTCAATCGCTAGTCTAAATCACAAAAATGATCGTCATGATCATAAGGAAAGTGTCAATTACACTAAGCCAGTAAATATATGAGTTTAGCTTCATGTCCCATAACCACTAGCTTAACTTAAATATTTACGAACAAACTGTAGATCTTCACTAGGAAATTGTCACAAAAAGGGTTCAATCGAACAAGTCCAAGAGCTAACCGACAAAGTGAACGCGAGCGTTTCATACCACTCATTTTACTAAGTCGTTTAATTCGATTTCTCATCCGAGTGAAGTAAAGGCTTGTATATACTAGTAGATTGGAAAACAGTTTGAGGAAATGAACTTTTGATATTTAAAATAGTATTGAAATTGCTTTGAAGAAAGAGTTTTGATATTTACTACTAGTATTGAAACCCTCATATCTTTAAAGTGACAAGTCACAAAACGATTGTTGAAACAAATCAAATCACATCAATTCACGTTCGAAGACGTGAGTAAAGTCCAAAGAAGTCAATCCCAAAACCATCAAAGTAGAAATTCCGTTGAATGTTTTTCAGATAAAATCCCCTACGAAGGGGGGTACGGGGTTCGACATATCGGATAACCTTGAATCGATGGAAATTGAAATCTCGAGATAAAATAGGCAAAAACAGGCAAAATAGAGCAGGTCACAGGCTCCAGACGTCTGGGGTATATGCTCAGACGTCTGCAGCAAGTTTCAGGAACTGCCTGAAACAGTCTCCAGACGTCTGAGCCTACCTGCAGACGTCTGGTGACGTGTTGAAATTGTTTTTCAGCCTAGTGGGAGAGCAAACTCTCTCCCACACTTGCACCCGGTCGAGCAATGGAGTTCGGGGTTTTTGTCAATCGGTAATACGGCCCTATAGGCTCTCCGATTCACAACCAAAAACATGTTCACAATACAAAGCAAGGAGTTTCAAAGTTTTGAATTCAAAACATCAAAAATTGAAATGTTCGCCAAAGCAATTCAAACCAAAAGCAATTGAACATGAAATAGTGTTAGGAATTCATACCTAACAATCAAAGATAATTATAGGCTAAGATGTGAGATAAAAATCTCACCTTTAAACCCAAAAGCACAAATGAGAAGCACAAGAACAAGCTAATATCAATCCCTCTTTAATAACAACTCAAGAAGCTTCAATCTATGCTCAAAAGAAAAATATTTCCTAAGTTAGGTTTAGGTAATTTCTGAGATTGAAGAGAGAATGAGTTGGAGAAGAAGAAGGAGATGCTTACCTAGACTTCTTTGGAAATTTGGAGCTAAACTTGGATTTGCAAAATGAAATTAGGGCTTAGGAATTTCCATTTCCAATCTTTTCCCCCATTGTTCTCTTTAGAGCTGAAATATTAGGAATGAAAATGAATGAGGGGAGAGGGGTTCAGTTTGGGTATTAGTGGGCTAGTGGGTTGAACCCAAACTCAAACTTCAAGTGGAAAAGGTCGAAATTTTAGCTAGCTACAAACATATCGAAGTTTATACTCAAAAAGGTTGCCAACGGCATTTTGAACTCAATGGAGGTGGTCTCGAGTCCTAATTTGACCGTATGTAAAAAGTAGCTTTTCGGACCAAAATCCGATTAACGATAAAATATTTAAATAAAATATTTAAATGATAAATTGATAAATATGCGGGTTGTTACACTGCGTGTCCCAAACTTCAAAGTAGGAGGAGGGAAAGTTGCAATGGTCAAGGTATTTCTTATTTAATCCTTGATTACACTTGTTTTGTGATTATCCTATTCGAGTTCTTTTTGATATGGGTTCATCTTATCCTTTTTATATCAAAAGAACTTGTTGATTCTTTATCTCTAAAACCTTTTGGGATTGATGACTTCTTTGAGAATTGCGTATCCGGTTGGTGAATCCGCAACACTCAATTTGCTTTTTATTGATGTCGAAATTATTTCATGTGATTTTTCTTTCCGAACTGATTTGCATGTTATGCGTTGTTTAGGTTTCGGAATTGGTTTGCGTGAAAGGATTGGCTTAATCATTATGAGGCCCATATCCTATTTTTCCGAAAGGACTAATTCATTTTCGACATTTTTTATCTGTTAAGCAGATTCATATTTTTCCTTTGCGATTTCGATTCCAAGTTTATGGCATCATCTTATTCTTTAAGCTCACGTGTTGAGTAGATAATTATTTCTCTCAATTGTGTAGTTGTGAATTTTCCGGAATCTTTGAGCTTGCCTTAGGATCATCACCTAAGCAATCTTTTAAGAGGTGTTAAGGTCTTTTCAGTTTGACCTTGCCCTCGGATTTAATTAGCTAGGAGTTGCGGGGGGGTAAGCATTTCGCTTACCACATTCCGCACTCGTTATGCTTCTTGTGAATGATTTATTATATCATTCGGTTTATCCAGCTTATTTCATCCAATTTATTAATCGAGTATTCTATGAATATCTCAATAATTCCATTCTAGTATTTATTAATTTTGGATGAAAATAGAAATTTAAAATTTTGCAAATCTTTTTCATAAGATTTATTCATAAGTACAATTTGATTTTTAATTAAACAAGCAAAGAATATTCTCAAAACTTTTAAGAGATATTTTCATCATATAGAAGATGATTTTGTGTTGTATTGCCCATTTAGTGTTTTAAAAATTCTGGTCGATGCGCTTGATCAACGTTATCGATAGGGATTTCCTAAACGCTTTGATGAGAAAGTCAGACACAATAAGTTGACTTGTAAAATGTAAATTTTTCTATAAAGGTAATTGTGATTTTTTAAAGTTTTAGCTTTTCGGGAAAGAAGATTGAATTCTTTCTTTTCGGTACTCATATCTTTGTGATTCCCGAAGGGAACCAAAAACCATATCTTTTGTACCAATGCTAATCGTATTGGTTTGGATGCCATTCTCTTGCAAAAGAGAGCGCGCAATCACTTGTGCTTCTAAATCCTAAAAGCCGATCGAGGCTAGGTATGTCACTTATGATCTGGTACTCGCGGCTATTGATTTAGCTTTCCAAGTTTGGTATCACCATCCTGGGGAAGAAATTTGTTCTCCACCTCGATTATAAACTATTGGGATATCTATTTTCTCATAAGGAATTTAATTTGTGTCAACCACGTTGGCTCGAATCCCTTGTATCTTATGATCTTGATATCTTTATACCCCGGAAAGGGAAACTGTGTTGCCAATACCCTAAGTCTTGAGCAACAGGCAGTTATTTCTTTGATGATATCCGAATGGAATGATCTCGAGATTTCCGTCACTTGTGAGATTCGAGATCGTGAGTTCTAATTCATGTTCATCTCTTGTGTTAACTCCTCTTTTGGGAGCGACCTAAAACCCAACGACCTAAGAACCTCGCGACCTAACATACCTAACGACCTAAGAACCTCGCGACCTAACATACCTAACGACCTAAGAACCTCGCGACCTAACATACCTAACGACCTAAGAACCTCGCGACCTAACATACCTAACGACCGAAGAACCTCGCGACCTAACATACCTAACGACCTAAGAACCTCGCGACCTAACACCAGAAAGGACCTAACGACTTAAAACTATCAGCGACCTAACCCTAGAAAGAAGTGTGCGACCTAACTACCAGCGCAAAGGCAACACGACTTACGACCTATCTTAGGTCGTCCACGACCTAAGACTTACTACCTAGTTTGTACAAGCCGAGATAACTCCCTATGCCGCTTTCCTCTAGGTCGCTCACTATACCTACTAGGTCGCCAACGACCTATGCCTTGTCAGTGTGTTCGAATGATCCACAGCAAGCTGTTAATTCGTAGCCTATGCCTCTTAGGTCGCCCACGACCTACGACCTGTTCTTAAGTCGGTCACAACCTATGACCCAGGCACAGGATTTCTCTATAAATACCAAACTAACTCCAACGTGAAGCGAACTTTGGGATCATTCTCTAAAGCGCCATTACTCTGCCGAATTCTTAACTCATTCAACACTTGAAGAACTCCAAACATCAAAGACACTACAACAAGCTTTGAAAGAGATTCTACACATCCGATATGGATTCAACCAATCTCATCATCAAAGTTTGAGTTAGTAGTCTAAAGTGTTTGTGTGATCGAAGTGAATTGTATTCGAAGTGCATTGTATCAAATTGTAATCAAATCAGCAATAAAAGAATATAAAGTGGACGTAGGCCTAATTACGGACCGAACCACTATAAATCTGTTGTCTCTTTACGTTTTCTGCTATTTTCAGCTTATATTCTATTCCCGTACCAACGGGTGGTGCTTTCACGCTATTATTACACACACCGGGTGTTAGCGTTCAACTTTTAGCGTCAACATTTTGGTGCTTTCACTGAGAATTGAACTCAAGAAGATTCTCACCATTGCTCCGCAAAAGTTTGTCGAAAGAATCTCTCTAAAGACTAGAAGTTTATTTGAGATCATGGCTCCTGGAAGAGAGGGTAGATCTACCAGATCCGGAAATTTTCATAGGGGAACCTCCGCTTCCCCAACAACAGATCAAGCAACTCCCACCGTTGGAGTCACAAGGGCTGAATTAGACGACGTAGTATCGGGATTATACCAACAAATTGAAACTCAAAATGCTTTGATGATGGACAGATCGAACGTTCTACTTGGGGCAAATCGACAACCAGAAAACAATGAAATAGTCTTCGCTAAAGATGCTCATAATTCCCAAGAGAAAGATATTCCTCAAAGAGCAGCTGGCACCGCAGAAACGCAACCTTTCCAGGCTGAAGGTCCAAGGCCGCAGCCAACTTTTCACGAGCATTTGCCCAGGCAAACTTATGAAAGAATGGCTGATGTCTGCCCAGCGATGCCTCCGAACAATGAGGAATACCTATCAGGGATGGTTCGCCGAATCATGAGAGAGAGCATGCAGAGGGAAGAAAATGAGAGTGATTGGGGATTTGCGCCAAGCAGAACTCCGTTTACTGAAAGGATCCTGAAGGCAGAGTTTCCAAGAAAATTTGTACCTCCTACTATCCCGGCTTATAGAGGGACAAGTGACCCTAATCATTTCCTATACAAGTACGATTGGCATATGACCGGTGCAAGGGCATCAGATGAGATTAAATGCCGATACTTTCCAGTGTACTTGGAGGGAGTGGCTCTACTTTGGTTCACTAAGCTACCGGCTCGGTCCGTAGATCAATTCTCTGATTTAACTCGAAAATTCAAGGATCAGTTCAGGTTGTACGCTTCAAAATCTAAGGATATAATGTCACTGTCCAGCCTTGAACAAGGGCCCGGAGAATCTATCAGATCTTTCTTGAACCGTTTCAATATAGCCCTAGCAGAAGTGGATAATGCAGAACCCCGTATGATCCTGACTTACCTGATGCGAGCCATCAACAAATCAAGTGAATTCGGAAGATGGTTGAAAATGAAAGAACCAAACTCGCTTGAGAAGTTTTATAAAAAGGCCGACGAATTCATGCGCCTAGAAAGCCTTCATGTGCCAGCGAAAGCGGTTGTTGCCGAAGTTAAGAATAACGATGTAGATTCTAGCAAAAGAAAATCTGGAGGGAAAAAGAGGGAAAATGACGAAGGAAGAAAACAGGGGAATGAGAAGAAACCTCGCCGCTTTAATCCTTCGGATATTACTCCCTTAACTGACACACCGGAAAATATCTTCTTCGCGACAAAAGATGTTGTCAAGTATCCCAAACCACCTGAGATGAGGCGAAGTGCAGTGAATAATGGGAAATTCTGTCAATTTAATAACCAACCTGGCCATGACACTAACCAATGTCGCCAGTTAAAAAATGTGATTGAAGAGTTGCTGAAACAGGGTAAACTGCAGCAATATGTGAAGAACAACAGAGTCGACCCAACCTCATCCACTCAGGGGCAACAACATCTTGTCCATCGATCTGGCTCTGGCAACAACACTGCGGTGCAAGATTCCGAAAAGCTTGTCATTAATGTTGTCACGGGGGTCCTTACCTAGCAGGCAGGGATTGGGACGATTGCTGACTACCCACAGGACTGCAGCTGGGGCATCTTCCAATCTCTCTGGCATATGAATCCAAAACTACAAGTCCAGTGGAAATGGAAATTCAATCCCGAGACTCCGTAACAACAATCACTTGCATCCAATTTTTACTTAACAGCATTGCTTAAATTTGTAAAATGATGATGGATGTATAACTCTTGTATTGTAAACCGCTGAGAAATCAGTGCGGATTAATAATAAAGAATTTTAAAATCTTGTGTTCTAATGCTATATAATGCCTGATTCATTTCGATATGCAAATATCTTAAAAATATTGCTAAATGTCGATTTAATATTGCAGGCTATCAAAGCAAAGCTTACTTATTCAACACATCACAGACTTAGCGATTCCCATAAATCACTCAACAACAAAGTACATTTCTCTGGCAGAAAGCAAGCAACTTGCAAAAGAATGAGGCATGTACTTGAAGCGATAACAAGGAATCGCTAAGGAGCAGATGGTGAAAGGACACAATGCTACTCCTCTGAGTTCACGTGCTACTCTTCGGAGTCCATGCTACTCCTCCGAGTCCTCGTGCTACTCTTCGGAGTCCAACTGCTACTCTTTGGAGTCCATGCTACTCCTCAGAGTCCTCGTGCTACTCTTCGGAGTCCAACCAATCCCTCTTCGTAGGCAAGAAATTGCTTCGGAGGTACAAGACTTCTTCGTAAGCAAAAAATTGCTTCGGAAGCACAAGCCCTCTTCGTAGGCAAGAAATTGCTTCGGAGGCACAATCCCTCTTCGTAGGCAAGAAATTGCTTCGGAGGTACGAGACTTCTTCGTAGGCAGAAAAATTGCTTCGGAAGCACAAGCCCTCTTCGTAGGCAAGAAATTGCTTCGGAGGCACAATCCCTCTTCGTAGGCAAGAAATTGCTTCGGAGGTACAAGACTTCTTCGTAGGCAGAAAATTGCTTCGGAAGCACAAGCCCTCTTCGGAGGCACAACTCTTCGGAGGAGCCCTCTCCCGAGGCATAACAAAAAGCCCATCCCAAAGGCATATCAAACAAGCCCTCTTTAGAGGCAAATGCTAAACAAAGCCCTTTAACAAGGCACATCCAAAAACTTCGTTGATGGAACCACTCAAGGAGCATCTTCTCAAAAAGAAGATCCCAAGCCGCAGCTGAATACTTATGATTATTTGTACAAACAAGTATCCGGTAAAACAGCTGACGTCTGTCCCGTGGATCCATTCAATGATGGAATATAACTTTCTGAGAAACAGATCAAAACATTCTTCAGAAGCTCGCTTCACTGCGTAGGGGAATCCAATTTTCAACAAATAAAAGTGATCATCCCCGAAAGTAGAAGTGTTCTTTAAAAAGAAAACTTATCTGATGCAAAGCGTACTCTATTAAAGCAGAATAATATTTCCTCAAAACGGAAGAATTATTCTCTAAAAATAAGAGTACAAGTCTTTCCAGAATATTGCAATGAGCCATGGTATGGGGGCATAATATCGCTATGTTAATAAAAACAACGCTCGAACACCATACCACGAGCTCATTACAATATCATACAAAGAAACTTGTGAAAAAACAACGAATAAAAGCATTCACACATATACTGACAAGAAATTGTACAAGTAAAAAGAGTTGTTTTATTCCATACTATGAGATTTTTGTACATGTGCAGGTTTCGATAAGCGGAGGCCGGTATCCGCACAAACTCCGGTCAATAAATGCAAAAAGCAAAACAAGTAGCCTAGAGTCCAGCTTATCATTCCTTCTTCCTGCCGCCCTTAGAGCCCTTTCCCGGCTTGATAACTAGTTTTGGAAGCCGTTGTGGATGGATCGGGGAGGAAGGAGAAAGAGGAGCAGCTGGATCTTCTTCAACATTTTCTTCATCAGCCAAAGTGCTCTTCTTCTTCTTCTTCTTTGCGCGCTTCCCTTTCCTCTTTGAAGAAGACTCACTTCCCGGAGTAAAAAACTCAGAAAGCTTTGTGTCGTCATCATAAGTTTGCTCCGGGGTCTTTTCGCCTTCTTCAAGTTCCCCAGTCTTTTGCTCTTGCGAAACAACCGGATCTTCCAAGTCTTTGAGGGCTTCTATTTTCTCTTCTTGTGATCCTGGTTGAGAAGCGGAAAGAGGAGTGACTTGAGAAGGAGGAGGAACATCAGCCGAAGAAGGAGAAGTTAGCGCAGCTTTCGGTATTTCTGCTACAGAAGAAAGGAAGCTAAAATCAGTATTCTCCGAAAAAAGAGAAGATATTAGCTCATCGGGACTTAAGTAATAAGCAAGAAATTCATCGAATTCAATTGAATCAAATGAGCAATCTACTTGACTTGGGTCGACATCAAAGTTACATGGAGAAGTCGACTTTGCAAGATCAATCTCGAATTTTTGAGCCTCAATGTCTTCCAGGGCCTCTTCCTCGGTGGGAGTAGTCACAATTTCTTTGTCGACTTTAGCAGGAGGCGAAGAGTGTGAACTGGAGCCAATAATATCGACATCAGCTGAGACTGAAGTACGAACAGGGGCAGTAGGAAGTACTTCATTTTCGGAACGCTTCTCTCCCGTCGCTTCGGCTCGTGCTTTAGCAAGTTGCTCCTTTCCTCTAGCAAGAGCGACACGAGTTTCATCGTCAAAATAACGCGCCTCAAGCTCTACCTCATCATAGCCAGCACCACCAAGCATATCGATTATCGCCTCCCATACTTCAACCAAGGTGACTTCATATTCCGGCCCCAAAAACGAGAGACTTCCGCCCCCCAAAACGCTATGGATATAAAAGTCAAATAAAGTGGAGCTGACTTTGGCCTTCGTCGCCTCGTGTGACTGCTCAACCGCTTCTTTTTCAGCCATGGCTGCAGCTTGGCCGGCAACTGCCTCATCGCGCTCTTTTTCAGTTTTCAATAACTGAGCTTGCAGCCTTGCAATTTCCACATCTTGAAAGCTGATTTTTTCCCGCAGCTGGACAGTGTCATTGCGGTATTTTTCAACAATATGCTGCTCCGCTTCAAGTTTGGCTTCAGCATCTCTTTGAGCAGCATGTGCATCTCGCACTTGCTTTTGAAAGACCTCTTCTTTTTGGGAATGCGAAGCGGAAGAGGTGGCAAGATCTTCCTTGAGTTTCTTAACTTCAGACTCAAGTCTTGCATTGTCGTCAGCGATGCTCGTCATCTCTGTATCATGTTGCTTGAGAATCTTCTTCCACTCTGAATGATCATTCTCCATAGTTAACATGGCCTCAAGATTCATATGATTAACTCTTTGAAGCTCATCAACAAGTTTCTGCCATCCGGATATCCTCTCGATATCAAGCTAAACAGCATCAAGATTCCTAAGCATGGCTTGCTTATCGATCAGTACCAAGTCGAAACGCACCCCTTTTAAGCACCAATTTGGGAATCGACTTTGGAGTGTAGGAGGACCGTCCCCGACTTGATATTGAGGCCTGTTGATAATTGTTTGAATGTCAGACTTCTTGAGAGCTGGAGAACTGGAGGAGATGTCAAGAGGGTTAGGAGCATCGGTCTTCTCAGAAATTGCAGACGCTGATTGATCACTAGGCTTGACCCGCTTGCTTGGATCTTCAACAATGTGACTCTTCCCTTTATCATCATACGACTTTCGCTTATGAGAATCATCGCTTCTATAAGAAGAGTCGTATCGCTCATCCCTCCTCCCGTATTGATGCTCATAGTCCCGTCTTTCTTGAGCCTTCCTAATAGCTCTTTCTTCATCTGTTTCCCTCGGGGCAGTGAGATAGCGCCTAAAATCATAAGTTTCGCGGCTTCCATGGCGCTGAAATTTGTCATAGTATGAGCCAGAGCGCCCCATCGGAGAATCTGAAAATGGAAAAGAAATGAAGTTTAGAAAACTCCAGAAAAAGAGGATAAGTGCGTATAACTGCCAAAAAATTCTAAGTGTGTGGCATGTAAACTATGCGCGTCATGCTACCGACCACTCTTTGGTTGGGGAGTGATAGCGGAGTGTGAAGCAGGAGTCAACTTTTGAGCTGATGAAATTTGCTGCAAAGCGGATGTCACTTCAGCTGCTGAAGATGTAACTTTAGTTATATCATCTTTAAAGAGCTCTTGTGAAGTAATCATTAGATCGCTCAAGTCGTCAAAAGTGTCATCACCATCGTGTTTAGCAGGACTCTTTTTCTCAACTTCTTTATCATCAACATTCCCGGAGTATTTAGGAATTTCTTCTTCTTCAATTACTGGGGAGAGTGTGAGTTTCCCAGATGATCCTGCAATATCGATAGAAGTAGAACACTTCGCTAATGCAGCCTCTACAATAGGTCCTTCCGATGCAATTTCTTCTGCAGAAGCTGGGGCATTCGATGTCTCCGCTCGAGAACCCGGGGCAGCTAATGTTTCTATATCAAAACTAGAGATTTCAAGAATCTGAGTCGATCTGGAGGAATGTAAAAGTCCAAACTGATGCAGAAATTCATCTCTCAGCAAATATTTAGCGCTTCTCTCTTCAGCAGCCACAGCACTCAAAGTTTGAAGGGTCGGCTTGTGGCTGGGATCCCTAAGCGGAGGAGGAAGTGCTGCAAAAAGTGAAGGACGAAGTTAAGCATTTGACAATTTGAGTTTCGAGAAGTTCAGAAAATAAAATAAATGGAGAAAGGTAATCTTACTTCCAACTCTCCAAACGGCATAGAATCCCGGGGGACAGCGGACAAAGAAGAATTGACTTAAGAATCCGTGTGCACTTTCGGGCAAGTCCAGAATCAATTTACGGTTCCGAGCACTTCTCGCAAGTGTGATAGAAGGATGATCTTTGTTTTTAGCAAAAGTGCACAAGTAACAAATCTCTTCGAAACTCGGAAAACAGTTAAGCGTCCTCCTGAACAATACACACAATCCCATTAAGATGGCATAGCCATTAGGGTGCAGCTGAAAGGGGGAGACAGTTAATCGAAGAAGAAGCTGTCGAAGGAAATCATTAAAAGGTGGAATGGCTCCGCTTAGGCACATCTGACGATTGACTGCGACAAAACCAAGAGGTGGCATGTCAGCAGTATCATTTACTCCAGGAAATAAAGCATCTGTTTCGGCAATACCGAACTGGATACACAACTGACGGAAAACTTTGTGGCTCAAGGTGGTCGACACTCTTTCCGGAGGATCAATCAGTGGGTTAGCAATTGGAAAAGTCTCCTCAGCTTGTCCTGCTTCTTCTTGTTGAGAAGTCATTCTACACAAGGAACTGGATATTCAAATATGAAGGTGCACGTTTCCTAAAAAGTGTGAAGTGTCGTGTAAAACTAGTAAAATAACAAGTAAATATAACTGGAATCAAATAAGTTGACATTTGATAGTTACAAAGTTTCAGGGCTTGTCATTGTAAGTACAAGTACAGTGTTAATGCAAACAAATCAGCTCTAGTTTATTATACTTTATAGACTAATCTGTCATTCGATGTGGGCAGTCAATGGCAGTATATTCGTCCCATTTTTTGCAGATATTGTGTTTAAACAGGTTATTAGCATTAAAGTTAAAACAATCTGCAAAGAAGTGCAACACAGTTCAAGCTTAAGTTCAATCAAATCCTGCTCAGATTTCACAAGTCTTAAGTCGTCCAACGACCTAGCATAGGTCGGAGTTTCTTTAGGTCGAGCTGTGCAAGTTAAAAGGTTCAAGGCAATGCAGATTTGTTCAAGTCCTAACTCGGCCGCGACCTAAAGCCAATGCCGCAAGAAAAAATTAGGTCGTTAATTGGTTAAGTCGCTCAACTGTCTCAAGGCGGTTAGCTCGCGAGGAGGTTAAGTTGTGCAAGACAAGTCCAAGCCTCTAAGTCATAGGTCGTTCAAATCTTAGCGTGACCTAAAAGTTAAGTCGCCTATCTTAGGTCATTCAGTTTTCCTTAGGTCGCAAGGGCTCTTAGCTCGTGAGAATCCCAGCACGACCTAATTGTTAGGTCGCTCAGATCTGTTAAGTCGCTAACTTCCTCTCCACAAAATCTATCTCATCTAATTGTAACCCGATAACCCGTTACCAACTACACATAAAAATCCATCGTCCTCTTCGTGAAATTCACCATCCCTTCATACCACCGAGGCACCTCAAAAACAATTCAAAACATCCCCGATCCACCATAGATTCAATGCACTGTCGTGCCTTCCTAAATCAGTCAAACGGTGATCAAAAGACGACCGTAACAATCATTCGAAATGAAGCACGACACATGAAATCGAACTAAGGTCGGAAATTGGGGATTCATAATTCAACGGTGACTATGGGGGGATGGGGATTGAATTCACTTACAAGATATAATGGAAAAGAGGAATCGGTGACTAAACGGGTTGAATTTGCCTTTGGAAACTCGAAGATTCGTCAATGGCAGTGGGAGATCGAAGCAGTAAGGTAAGGAAGAAGAAGCGACCTAACAGTTTATATGGGGCAACGAGAAGAAGGTGAATAGGCGCGCGAGTTAACATAGGTTTTAGGTCGCTCACGAACTAGCAGAGTTAGATCGAAGCACACGACCTAAGGCATAGGCATGTACTTCGAGGGGCAAATGTTAACTCCTCTTTTGGGAGCAACCTAAAACCCTGCGACCTAAGAACCTCGCGACCTAACATACCTAACGACCTAAGAACCTCGCGACCTAACATACCTAATGACCTAAGAACCTCGCGACCTAACATACCTAACGACCGAAGAACCTCGCGACCTAACATACCTAACGACCTAAGAACCTCGAGACCTAACACCAGAAAGGACCTAACAACTTAAAACTATCAGCGACCTAACCCTAGAAAGAAGAGTGTGACCTAACTACCAGTGCAAAGGCAACACGACTTATGACCTATCTTAGGTCGTCCACGACCTAAGACTTACTACCTAGTTTGTACAAGCCGAGATAACTCCCTATGCCGCTTTCCTCTAGGTCGCTCACTATACCTACTAGGTCGCCAATGACCTATGCCTTGTCAGTGTGTTCGAATGATCCACAGCAAGCTGTTAAGTCGTAGCCTATGCCTCTTAGGTCGCCCGCGACCTACGACCTGTTCTTAATTCGGTCACGACCTATGACCCAGGCACAGGATTTCTCTATAAATACCAAACTAACTCCAACGTGAAGCGGACTTTGGGATCATTCTCTGAAGCGCCATTACTCTGCCGAATTCTTAACTCAACCAACACTTGAAGAACTCCAAACATCAAAGACACTACAACAAGCTTTGAAAGAGATTCTACACATCCGATATGGATTCAACCAATCTCATCATCAAAGTTTGAGTTACTAGTCTGAAGTGTTTGTGTGATCGAAGTGAATTGTATTCGAAGTGCATTGTATCAAACTGTAATCAAATCAGCAATAAAAGGATATAAAGTGGACGTAGGCCTAATTACGGACCGAACCACTATAAATCTGTTGTCTCTTTATGTTTTCTGCTATTTTCAGCTTATATTCTGTTCCCGTACCAACGGGTGGTGCTTTCACGCTATTATTACACACACCGGGTGTTAGCGTTCATCTTTTAGCGTTAACATCTTGTTTTATGAAGCCTTGAGGCTCATCCTTCTCTTTTAGACTGCAATCTTGAAGCTCAAAGGCTAAATCCCGAATTGGCTCTTTTTAGCCAAAGTTGTAGGGATAAAATTAATATTGAAAGTTGAAAGACTTCAATATTGATTTCGTGGCTGCATTCGAAAATTTGTTAGACTTATCGTACCAAATATTAGTGATCTTCGTAAAAGATACTTTAGAAGATTCTCATCATTCTGAATTTACCATTCATCCCGGTAGAAGTAAAATGTACGCCGAAGTGAGGCGGCTTTATTATTGAGAGTGAATGAAATCTGTTATTGCTAACTTTGTTAAGTGTTGCATGACTTGCCAACTTCACAAAGGCATGGTGGGTTATTGCAATCTTTAGAAATTCCAATTTGGAAGTGGGATCAAATTTCCATGGATTTTAGTTATGGCCTTTCTCGTTCTTGTTCGGGTCATGATAGCTTATGGGTGATAGTTGACAGACTTACTATATCCGCCCATTTTATTTCCGTTCGGTCTAACCGAACCGTTTCCCTTTTGGCCAAACTCTTTATCAAGGAAATTGGTAAATTGCATGGTGTCCCTACTTCTATTGTTAGCAATCGCGATCCATTGTTTAATGGTGGATTTTGGGAAAGTCTTCGAGATTTTTAACACCGCTTATCACCCCCAGTCCGATGGACAAACTGAGCGTGTGAATCAAACTCTTGAAGATCTTCTTCGTGCTTGTGTGCTTGATTTCGGTGGAAGTTGGGAAGATCATATTTCACTCGTTGAATTTTCCTATAATAATCGCTTCTAATCTAGTATGGGTATGGCACCTTTCGAGGCACTCTATGGAAGGCCATGTCGATCCCCTTCTTGTTGGCTTGAGGCCGGTGAGAAGCTGGTTTTAGGTCCAGATTTTTATTCGTGTTTCACTTATTAACGGTGTTTTACGTTTCAGTCGATCGGGAAAGTTAGCGTCTCGATATATTGGGCCATTTCCTATCACTGAACGTATTGGTTCCATGGCTTATCGCCTTTTATTACCGGCTCAGTTTTCTGCCATGAATGACGTGTTTCACGTTTCTCTATTACGGAAGTGCCTTCGGGATTCCGATTCAATTATTGAGCCCGGTGCTGTGGAAGAGATAGAAGTTTCGCCTAATTTAACTTATGAGCAGCATCCTATTCGTATTATTTCTTCGGAAGTCAAACGACTTCGAAATAAAGATGTTCCGCTTGTTAAAGTTCAATGGTCCTCAAATCCTAAGGGTTGCTCTTGGGAAACTAGAGAATTCATCGAGCGTACACATCCAGAATTACTTTCTCATGCTCTTTAAGGTAAACTTCTTATTTCAAATTTCTTTTGGGGGTTAATATGCTTTTATGGTTGTTACTTTTTATATTCTATCTTATATATTGCGAGGACGCAATTTCTTTAAGGAGGGGAGTCTGTAACAACCCGCATATTTATCGATTTTTATATTTAAATATTTTATCGTTAGTCGGATGTTAGTCCGAAAAGCTACTTTTTGCATACGGTCAAATTAGGACTCGAGACCACCCCCCCATTAAGTTCAAAATGACGTTTGCGATCTTTTAGAGTGTAAACTTCGATATGTTTGGAGATAGTGAAATTTTCGTCACTTTTTGCTTTGATATTTGGTTTGGGCTGAACCATGCTAACTCAGTCCCAACCCCCTCTCCTCTTCACCACTTCTTCAAACACTTCAAGCTTCATCAAAAATGGAGGAGGGAATGGGAAATTAAAATTCCAAGCTCAAGTTCATTAGCAAATTCAACATCTAACTCCAAATTCAAAGTGAAGACATTGATTCAAGCTTGGGGTTGATCCTTGCTTTGCCCCCGAGCTTCATCTTCATCAAATTCCATGAAAAGGTGAGATTTTTAATCTCACATCTTGCCTATAACTGTCATTGGACTGTTGGGAATGATTCCCTATCACTTGTGCACATGCATTTGCATTTGGTTTGGATTGAATTGGTGAAAAACTCCAATTTTCGTGTATTTAGCATTTTTTGGCACTAGATCGTTCGCTGTTGAAAAGTCACACAGAGCATAGGTCGTTTCCGGCCTTAATTTGTTCCAGACCTTAGGTCACTCACCCCTATTTCTCCATAGGTCGTTCGGAGATTAGGTCGTAGACCGTAGGTCGCTTGGCACTAGGTCGTTAGACATGTTTACGGTAGGTCGCATGAAAATCCTAGGTCGCTAGGACTTAGGTCGTTTGAATTTAGGTCGCTTGGCCTGCTTCCGTTAGGTCGTTTTACCTATTGCCACTTTAGGTCGCGAAACTCCTTTAGGTCGTGAACCCCTTTAGGTCGCGTACCCCTTTAGGTCGCATACCCAGTTAGGTCGCGAAACCTTTTAGGTCGCGTACTCCTTTAGGTCGCGTACCCAGTTAGGTCGCGAAACCTTTTAGGTCGCGTACTCCTTTAGGTCGCGCGCCTCTTTGTTGTATCATGTTAGGTCGCGAATTTTTAGGTTGCATGACCTTATCTCCTTTAGGTCGCATGACCACTAGGTCGCTCCAGTTAAGTCGCTCGGCCACTTATGTTAGGTCGCTCAACCACCTATTCCACTAGGTCGCTCGACCACCTATCCATTAGGTCGCTCGCCCGCTTTACCTTTAGGTCATAGGCCGCTTGGCTTCACTAGGTCGCTTGTCTTCACTAGGTCGTACCCCGTAGCGGGGGTGTTGCCCCCGCACCCCCACCTAGGGGGTTGCCACCCCCCTGGACCCCCCTCCGTAGGGGATCTTATCTGGAAAACATTCAACAGAACTTCCACTTTGATGTATTTTGAGCTGATTTCCTTGGATTTTATTCACGTCTTCGTATGTGAATTTCTGTGATTGATTGTTCTACAATCATTTTTGTGTTTTGTCACTTTAAAAATACGAAGGTTTCAATACTAGTAGTAAATATCAAAACTCTTTTACCAAAACATTTTCAACTCTATTTTTAATACCAAACTCGTTTATAAAACCGTTTTCCAATCTATTAGTATATACAAGCCTTTACTTCACTCGGATGAGAAATCAAATTAAACGACTTAGTAAAACGAGTGGTATGAAACGCTTGCGTTCACTTCGTCGGTTAGCTCTTGGACTTGTTCGATTGAACCCTTTTGTGACTTTCCTAGTGAAGATCTACAGTTTGTTCGTAAATATTTAAGTTAAGCTAGTGGTTATGGGACATGAAGCTAAACTCATATATTTACTGGCTTAGTGTAATTGACACTTCTATATGATCATGACGATCATTTTGTGATTTAGACTAGCAACTGTGCGATGTCTCTTTGTCTGCGAGGGAGACTAGACCCCGCTTTTGTGATGTTTCATCATCACATATATGGGGTAGCACCCCATGGTCTTCGGGCCGTTCATGTGTAAAAATTTAATGGATAGCTTCCATGAGATAGCTTCTCGTTTATGTGTTTCACGCGTTGGTGAGTTTGCATGCTCCCGTTCATGTGTTAGGCCTTTTCCCCCCCCTTTTTTTATGTGATTTCTGGATTTCTGGTGTTGATTTCTGGAATTTGTGCTCCACCACTTTTCATGATTTTCATTGATATGATATCAGTTTTTGTGCATTGGTGAATTCATGTGTCATTGACTTGTTATGAATACAAGTTTAGGGTATGATACCCTATTTTATCTTTGGAAAGATTCTTGTGATATTGATTAATCTCTTGTTGATTTTCAATTTCATACTTATAGTAGTATGCCATTATGGTTATTACATGTTCATGCCATGTCTTTTACTTTATACCATATCATCTGATATTTATAGCTAGACTGATCCGTTTATTATTTTCTTATAAATAATACTCGGGTCAGACCGAGACGTTACAGGTGCTTCTGCTTGACTTCTCTTCAGGATTATTCTGGCTTTTGGCTAACTACATAGATTAGTAGTTTTTGGATGTACGCATTTGAGATATAGACTCTATGTTGTGTACTTATTCTTTTGTATAGCACG
Organism: Allium fistulosum; assembly: GCA_030737815.1. Classification (NCBI taxonomy): domain Eukaryota; kingdom Viridiplantae; phylum Streptophyta; class Magnoliopsida; order Asparagales; family Amaryllidaceae; genus Allium; species Allium fistulosum. The sequence goes on from CM060905.1 coordinate 1,279,994,081, forward strand.
TGTTGCTATCCTTTTGTATTATCGTGGATCTTTCCGACCACTACTCTGATGTACACTTTTATGTGTTATATATTTATTCATATCTTCTTCCGCCTTTGTGATATGGATGTCTGTGACTGATTTATGTTATGATTATTTCTATGTTTGTTTCCGAAGATTATATATAGCCACTGTGTAATAGCTTTGGGTTTGTATCGGTATGTCGGATTTCCTCCTTAAATGATATGCATTCTATTCTATCTGACATATCGGTGCTCGCACAAAGAAGTTACATGGATGGTCGCTCCTTCACAGCCTTATTCTCCTTGCTAGTCGACAGCACTACACCGTAGTGTTCTTGTCTAGCGTGGGTATAGAGGTGGGGCGTCACAAATTCCCTTTTCCTATATCTTATCTTATATCTTATCTTATTGTATACTATCTTCCTTATTAGCAGATCTTTCACGATTTCCTTCCTATTTTCTCAAATTCAACAATTTCAATTTGGCAATTAAATAAAAATAGAATTATATAAAGATTTGTATCTTATACTTCTCTTATACATAAAAGATGGATCTCTTCTAATACCTTTTCTTTTTCTCATAACTTTAGAATTAAAATCTTTAATTCTCATTTATTCATGTATGTATTTTCACATCTTATACTATATACCTTATTAGCATTAGAATATATAGTATTCTATCTTTAATTATAATACTATATATTCTATTATTATCACTCATGATTTCTTTTCTATTTTCTTAGAATTCTAGAAAGAAAATACCGCTCTCTTCTTAATTTGTCTCATTCTTCGCAATGCAAACCTCCAGCAAAAATACCATATTTATATTATTACCTATCCTATTATTATATTATATATAAGAGAATATGTAACCATTGTTATACTCTTTCCACAATTCTTCTTATCCTATATACCGTTAACATATATAAAAAATATTAGTGATATAATTATTGCATTTAACATAATGAACATTCCATATATATCATATAATTATATAAAATATTCAGTCTTTGACAATTTTATTCTTATTTTCATCGTAATATATAAAATATTCAATATATTATTATCTTTCATGATTTCCTTCCTATCTTCTTAGAATTTTAGAAATAAAATGCTGATCACTCCTTAATTTGCCTCATTCTACGCAATATAGACCTCCAACAAAAACACTATTCTTATATTATTTATTTTATCACCTATTCTATTATATATATATAAGAGAATATGTGACCTTTAGTATACTTTCGCCATAATTCTTCTCATCATATATACCATTAATGTGATGCCCCGCCTCTATACCCACGCCGGCCAAGGACACTACGGAGTAATGCCGTCAACTAGCGCGGAGAATAAGGCTATTGAGGAGCGACCATCCGTGTAATTGCTTTGCGCAAGCACCGATATGTCAGATAGAGTAACATGCTTTTCATCAAGTGAGGAAATCCAACATACCGATACAAACTCAAAGCTACTACATAGTGGCTATATATATAATCTTCGGAAACAAATATAGAAATAAGCATAACATAAATCAGGCATAGACAGTTCATATCACAAAGGCGGAATCATATATGAATATAACACATGAAAGTGTTCATCAGAGTAGCGGTCAAACAAGATCCACAATGTCACAAAAGAATAGATACAAGTGCAAGACAAAAGAATATGTATACAGCAAGGAGTCTGTATCTCAAATGTATACAACAAAAACTACAAGCTAAGTAGGTAGCCAAAAGTCAGATGATGGTTCCAAATAGGAAGTCAAGAGGAAGCACCTGTAAAATCTCAGTCTGACCCGAGTATTATTTAAGAAGAAAATAATAAACGGATCAGTCTAGCTATAACTATCAGATAAAATGAGATATAAGAAGAGATATAATTAAAAACGTATGATAACCAAAAAGGTCATACTGTGACAAGTATACATTAGAAAATCAACAAAAGTCATACAATATCTCAAGAATCTCATAGCATCAAAAAGAATGTCATATTCTTTATTTAGTTCACCAAGCCACCGATAACGACATACATATCAATGCCAATTGTAAATGCTGGTGAAACATAAATTCCAGAAATCAATAATTAGAAATCCAGAAATCACAAGAAAGGGGATGGCCAATCCCATAAACTGAACATCGACGCACCTAGAAAAGACAGGCCCCATGTAAAGCCTAGCATCGATACACCTAGAAAGATGCACCCCATGCAAAGTCGAACATCGAGGCACCTAGAAAGGTACCCATGCTCTAACACCGACGCACCTAGAAAGATACGCCCCATGCATAAATAAACATCGACGCACTTAGAAAGATACGCCCCATGTAATGTCTAACATCGATGCACCTAGAAAGATACACCCCATGCAAAGTCGAACATCGACGCACCTAGAAAGATACGCCCCATGCATATACGAACATCGATGCACCTAGAAAGATACGCCCCATGCCTGACTCATTGAGCCGATTTCTCCACGAAGAAAACAAACATCGGCGCACCTATATAGGTACGACCCATGCGTAAAGTGAGACAAAGCTCAATAAAACGAAGTACAGTCATCCACATGGACAAAGAGACATCGCACATTGCTAGTCTAAACCATAAAATGATCGTCATTGATCATCAAGTGTCAATTACGCTAAGCTAGTAAATAAATGAGTTTAGCTTCATGTCCCATAACCACTGGCTTAACTTAAATATTTACGAACAAATTGTAGATCTCCACTAGAAAATTGTCATAAGAGCTTCAAACGAACAAGTCCAAGAATTAACCGACGAAGTAAACGCAAGCGTTTCATACCACTTGTTTTACTAAGCCATTTAATTAGATTTCTCGTACGAGTGAGGTAAAGGTTTATATATATAATAGTAGATTGGAAAACGGTTTATGGAACGAGCTTTGTAATAAAATAGTGTTGAAATCATCTTTGTGAAAGAGTTTGAATATTTACTACTAGTATAGAAAACCTTTATAATTTTAAAGTGACAAATCACAAAAATGATTGTAGAAACAATCAATCATCAAAATTCACATTCGAAGACGTGAATCAAATCAAATTAAACCGGTAAAGAATCCATCGAAATGGATATTCAAAATTCCCAAAAAAGGAGTCATCAAAGTCATAATAAATGATAACAACAAATAGGATCATCACGAATCGATTCAAATTGGAAATTCAATCCCAAAAGGCAAAGTGGGCTGAAACAGCAAATTTAGTTGATTGAACAGAGATTTCAGTTGACTAAATCATGCCTGGAAACTTTCTGTTTCCAGGTTCAGTCGACTGAACAGAGATTTCAGTCGACTGAATCATGCCTGGAAACTTTCTGTTTCCAGGTTCAGTCGACTGAATAGAGATTTCAGTCGACTGAATCATGCCTGGAAACTTTTGGGTTCCAGGTTCAGTCGACTGAATAGAGATTTCAGTCGACTGAACTGGGATTTCCAGTATTTTCAGCCTAAAAATGAAGATGCAATCTCTTTGCAAATGCAACCAGACGAGCAATGGACGCTGAGGGTTTATGCCAATAGACGACCCGGCCCTACAAGCTCTTTGATGCATCACCAAAAACATGATCAAACATCTATAAAAGGACTTTCACACAAATTTAACTTCAAAAACCAAAAATTGGAATATTCACAAAACCAATCCAAATCAAGGGCAAATGCACATGAAGAAGTGTTAGGAATTCATACCCAATAACCAAAGATAATTATAGTCATAGATGTGAGATAAAAATCTCACCTTTAAACCCAAAACAATGAATGAGAAGCTTGAAGACAAGGGAAGATCAACCACACTTCAATCTCAACACAAGAAGCTTGAATCTAAGCTTAAAAGAGAAACATTTTCCAAATTAGGTTTAGGAATTTATCTGAAATTGAAAGGAGAAAGAGTTGGAGAAGAAGAAGAGGATGCTTACCAATAGCTTCTCTTTGAATTTGGAGTTAGAACTTGAATTTGCAAAGAAGATTAGGGCTTAGGAATTCCTAATTCTTTTTCTCTTCCTCCATTTTTGATGAAGCTTGAGTGTTAGGAAATGAAAGTGAAGTAATGAAGAGGAGAGGGGGGTGGAGTAATGATATAACCAGATTTGGGCAAGTGGGCTGAACCCAAACCCAAATCCAAAGTGAAAAATAGCAATTCTACTAACTCCAAACATATCGAAGTTTATACTCAAAAAGGTCGCAAACGGCATTTTGAACTCAATGGAAGTGGTCTCGAGTCCTAATTCGACTATTTGCAAAAAGTAGCTTTTCGGACTAAAATCCGACGAATGATGAAATATTTAAATAAAATATTTAAATATAAAATCGATAAATATGCGAGTTGTTACAGACTGTCCTCCTTAAAGAAATTGCGTCCTCGCAATCTTAAGAAATAACTAAAAAATAACAACCATAAAAGCATATCATCACAAAAGAAAGTTTGAAATAAGAAGTTCACCATAAAAGGGCGCGAAAGAGTATGCCCTAACGTGTTTGCTCGATGAATTCTTTGGATTCCCAAGAGAAATCCTTAAGATTTGAGAACCATTGAACTTTCACAAGAAAAACATCTTTATTTCGAAGGCGCTCAACCTCCGAAGCAAGGATGCGAATAGGATGTTGCTCATAAGTCAAATCTGGTGAAACTTCAATTTCCTCAATAACACCGGACTCAAGAATAAAAATCGGAATCCCAAAGGCATTTCCGTAATTGGAAGACGTGGAAAATGTCATGAATAGAAGAAAATTGAGCCGGTGCAACGGCGTAGCACAAAAGCGGTACGCCCAAGAAACTAGAAACTCGAATAATTTGAACAACGTCGTAGTACAATAACGGTACGCCAGATGAGCCAAAGCTCAAATAATTCGGAACACCGACGTAGTACAAACGATACGTCCAATGAACCTAAGCTCAAATAATTCGGAACACCGACGTAGTACAAAAATGGTACGTCAAATGACCCGAACACCATAAATGAACATCGGACGCGAGTCCATAAAAGAAATGAGACAAAGCTCAATAAAACAAAGTACATCGAAACGTCCGATGAACTTGGTAAAAAGATCATTCAATTCGGACATCATCAAAGAAACAACCACTTGTTGCTTACGACTAAGAGCATTGGCAACACGATTCTCCTTTCCAGGAGTATACAAAGAATATCAGATCATAAGATGCAAGGAACTCGAGCCAACGTGGTTGACGCAAATTAAGTTCCTTATGAGAAAATACCGCTCATGATTTCTTTTCTATTTTCTTAGAATTCTAGATAGAAAATACCGCTCTCTTCTTAATTTGCCTCATTCTTCGCAATGCAAACCTCCAGCAAAAATACTATTTTTATATTATTATATATCCTATTATTATATTATATATAAGAGAATATGTAACCATTATTATACTCTTTCCACAATTCTTCTCATCCTATATACCGTTAACATACATGAAAAATATTAGTGATATAATTATTGCATTTAACATAATGAACATTCCATATATATCATATAATTATATAAAATATTCAGTCTTTGACAATTTTATTCTTATTTTCATCATAATATATAAAATATTCAATATATTATTATCTTTTACGATTTCCTTCCTATTTTCTTAGAATTTTAGAAATAAAATACTGACCACTCCTTAATTTGCCTCATTCTTCGCAATATAGACCTCCAACACAAACACTATTCTTATATTATTTATTCTACCACCTATTTATTATATATATATAAGAGAATATGTGACCTTTAGTATACTTTCACCATAATTCTTCTCATCATATATACCATTAACCTGTATGAAAAATATTAACGGTATCATTAATGTATTTAACATAATGAACGTTACATATATATTATATAATTATATAAAATATTCAATCTTTGACTATTTGTATTCTTATTTTCATATATATTAATCCTTCATACATTATTTTTATATTTACTCGGACACTTCTCATCTCTTAATTAATTCACTATTGTTTCATCTTTTCTCACAACTCTATTCTTTCCATTTTCCAGTTTCATATGTAAGCTACATTTTCACTTCGTATTCATCTTAAATTATATATGATTTTATTCATGTTTTGCAGTGGTTGTGTTTATACCGGTTCTTTCCCAAAAAACATAGCTTGCTGGATTGATTGACTTGACTTAAAGGTTTAAGTTTTTATTATTCTATTCATTTAATTTGAAGTTGAAATTGCAGTTTTTGATTTCAAATCTTTGCTTTCAGTTTTTGTGCCTAAAACTCGGTTTTTTTTCACAGTTTGTATGCTTGTGAATATGGTCCCCTTCATTTGTCCTACAATGTTACTAGATTTGCAAATATATGTATAACACATAATCTCACGTTGATTTGTAAAACATATTACATGTAAAATTATCATTTGTTTTGAATTTTTGTTTCAGCGTTTACTTTCATTTGATTTTTGTTATTTTTATATGATTTTGTATATCATTTATTTTTAATCTAGCTACAGTGGGTAACTTTGAAATGTTGTTAAAAGTTCAATTTAAAACATGCGTTCTTTAAACATTTTTATTTAAATGTCTTACATACACTTACAAGGATTAAGCTTATTTTTTGTAAAAATCTTATATTAACCATCTTTGCACTACATTTGATATGTCCATAAATAGTTATAAATTAGAAATTTTGTTACTTTTAATATTTATTAATAATAAATAAAGAGGGTCATATATGGAATAATATTATCATATAGCCAATAAAGGAATTAACTTAAATGAATTAAGTGTTATCGACCCATTTAATTTTAATTTAAAACAGCTAAATAACTAATTGCAACTAATTATTTTTATTGGCATTAATTGAATGAGATAGTTAATCGTATTTTAATTCATTTTAATATTATTTAGTTAGAATAATCCTATGTAATAAGTATTTCATATGCATTATAGGCTTAGGTTTATGAGCAAACATGTAAGTAATTTCGTGACAGCTTTCTTATTATGAAAAACAATATCGAAAAGTAATTGAGTAGGTACTCACTGCATGTTCTTAGCCAATGCTTTTCTTTTCTTTAACAAGATTTGCAAAAATTTATATAACCAATAATATAAATATATGTAGATTATTTTATTCAGTTACCATAACATAATCATATTAGGGTAATTTTTATTATTTTTTGTATAATACTAAAGGCAACATTGTAAAACAAAATTATAATTTTTTCTTGCAAGCATAATAGTCGTACTTGATTATAAGTATTACATTTAGCTGGGTTGGATATACAAATAGAAAATACTTTAAGTTTCGTACTAATGTAGTTCAAAGATCATCTTTATTTTTTTGAATTCTTTCTAAAATGAGCTAAATAAAATAATATATCCATTATACCACTCCTTCAATAAACAAACTTTACCCTATGCTTAACTGTGCATTCAAACATAGTTTCATTTAAATTTGATGCCTTATTTTATTATTTGTCTATTCTATATTCTTTTAATCATGTGACCAACAATTATTCTCTTTTTATAATATCGTAACTTCTAATATTCACCTTGAGTTATCTTTGTCGTTCTAATAGGAAACTGACCATAAATTTCCTTTACGCATTAATTCAACATTGATACCAATGTTTGTCATATTTTTTGTACGTACATCCAATATGACACAATATAATAATCGTAACATATACGGTTGTTATGCATTAAAGATGAAAATGATAATTAGGTTCTATAATTAGTAAGTATTTCTTATTACCTTTCAAGCATAAGGAAATGTGTAAAATGTAATGTATGTTGCATAAAAAGCATAACCAATGGTTATCTAAACAATGTTTTGGTAAAAAATTTAGTTATCTACAAACACATCTTTTTCTAATTTATTCATTCTCATGCTAAGTTTGTTAAATAAAACAATTTTTTTATAGTAATAGGTAGCGAGTTCCAACTTTTACAACCTGTTGGAGTATGGAACGATTTGTTAAAGGTACATAACAACAGATATAATATGTTCCCTCATATTTTTAAAACTTAAAATGCATTTGAACTTCTATTATGGTATATATGGATTAATATGTTAAAATTAATTCCTAAACTAGTTAGATTGATTCTCTTACCAATCTGAATTTAAATTAAAAATAATTTATTACAGTTAATCCTTCAATAAAATTCAATTCAAATTATACTTAATTGTTATAATTAATTCCTTTTATTAGTTTCAATGATATGATCCTTGATGCTGAAAGTTGGTATATTTATAAACATTTTAAAAAACCATGTTTTCTGTCTATGAGTACATCTTAGCATCTCCAAACCTTGAAAGTTGAAAATAGCACAACGGTAGAGGTTTTTTTTTGAGAATTGCATATAATCACCAAATTATTCTATATGATACCTAAGGATTTGATGGTGGCATAAAAAGATATTATAAACTCAATGTTGATTATTATGGATAATATTATATTTGACAATATAAGTTTAGGTTGTAAAAGACAAGTAAATTTACCAAACACATACTTAAAACTAAACTTTTAACCAAATTTAAACTTAATTACTGTAGGTAGTACAAATGTGTTGCATATAAATTTATATTGTGACGCCCCACCTCTATACCCACGCTAACCAAGAACACTACGATGTAGTGCTGTCAATTAGCACGGAGAATAAGGCTGTGGAGGAGCGACCATCCTTGTAACTTCTTTGTGCGAGCACCGATATGTCAGATAGAATAGAATTCATATCATTTAAGGAGGAAATCCGACATACCGATACAAACTCAAAGCTATCACACATTTGTTATATATAATCTTCGGAAACGAACGTAGAAATAATCATAACATAAATCAGTCACAGACATCCATATCACAAAGGCGGAAGAAGATAAGAATAAATATATAACACATAAAATTGCACATCAGAGTAGTGGTCGGAAAGATCCACGATAATACAAAAGAATAGCAACACGTGTTATACAAAAGAATAAGTACACAACATAGAGTCTATATCTCAAATGTGTACATCCAAAAACTACTAATCTATGTAGTTAGCCAAAAGTTAGAATAATCCTGAAGAGAAGTCAAGCAGAAGCACCTGTAACATCTCGGTCTGACCCGAGTATTATTTATAAGAAAATAATAAACGGATCAGTCTAGCTATAAATATCAGATGATATGGTATAAAGTAAAAGACATTGCATGAACATGTAATAACCATCGTGGCATACTACTATAAGTATGTAATTGAAAATCAACAAGAGATTAATCAATATCACAAGAATCTTCTCAAAGATAAAATAGGGTATCATACCCTAAACTTGTATTCATAACAAGTCAATGACACACAGATTCACCAATGCACAAAAATTGATATCATATCAATGAAAATCATGAAAATTGGTGAAGTACAAATTCCAGAAATCAACACACGAAATCCAAAAATCATATAAAAAGGGGGAGGCCTATCACAAGAACGGGAGCATGAAAACTTACCAATGCGCGTAATACATGAACGAGAAGCTATCTCATGGAAGCTATCCATTAAATTTTAACACATGAACGGCCCGAAGACCATGGGGCGCTACCCCACATATGTGATGGTGAAACATCACACAAACGGGGTTTAGTCTCCCTCGTAGACAAAGAGACATCGCACAATTGCTAGTCTAAATCAAATCACAAAAATGATCGTCATGATCATCGAGAAGTGTCAATCACACCAAGCTAGTAAATATATGAGTTTAGCTTCATGTCCCATAACCACTTGCTTAACTTAAATATTTATGAACAAGCTGTGAATCTTCACTAGAAAATTGTCACAAAAGGGTTCAATCGAACAAGTCCAAGAGCTAACCGACGAAGTGAACGCGAGCGTTTCATACCACTCGTTTTACTAAGTCGTTTAATTCGATTTCTCATCCGTGTGAAGTAAAGGCTTGTATATACTAGTAGATTGGAAAACGGTTTGAGAAAAACGAGCTTTATATTTAAAGTAGTGTTGAAATCGTTTTGATGAAAGAGTTTTGATATTTACTACTAGTATTGAAACCTTCATATCTTTAGAATGACAGGTCACAAAACGATTGTTGAAACAAATCGAATCACATAAATTCACGTTTAAAGACGTGAGTAAAGTCCAAAGAAATCAATCCCAAAACCATCAAAGTAGGAATATACTTGCGACCCAACGTGGTTGAATTAAAGTGCAAAGACTTTAAGTCAAATAGGTCGAACGACCTAAGGGTAGACTGCCGTGCGACCTAGCAGAAGAACAGCACAACCAAATGAGGCAACCTGGCTAAGTGAGCCACCTAGGGGCCAGCGACCTAAAACATAACAGGTCAAGCGACCTAAGGCAAGAGCTAGGCATGCGACCTAACTGTAACAAGGTCTAACAACCTAAAGGTACTGGGGTCTTGCGACCTACGACCTAATGGTGCAAACGACCTAAATTTGGCGAGCGACCCAAAAGGGGACAGGTCGAACGACCTAGTGGATGAGCGACCTAACAAGGTCGAGAAAAGGAAAGGCGCGACCTAAGTGTTTGTGAGGTCGAGCGACCTAAGGGATAAGAGACTCGCGACCTAAAGACTCGTGACCTAAAGACTCGCGACCTAAAGCGAACGACCTAAATATTCAAGGCAGAACGACCTAAGGCTTAGCGACCTAAGGAAGTGTACGACCTAAGCCCAGAACGAGCTTATATTTGAAGGCAGCTCGCCAGAGCGGCTTAAAAGAGATGGGGTCAAACGACCTAATGTCTCGCGACCTAAAGCCAATGCGACCTAACTCTAGGACGAGCTAAATGCAGGTGGAGTCTTCTCCATGCCAGAGCGACCTATAGCCCAACGACCAAAGGAGAAACGAGCCAGTTCCGACACAGAACGACCTAACTCCAGGAAATTCACCAAAACACTAGAATTTGGATCTTTTCGCCAATCCAATCCAAACCAAAAGCAAATATACATGCTAAAGTGATAGGAAATCATTCCAATCAGTCCAATGATAGTTATAGGCAAGATGTGAGATTAAAAACCTCACCTTTTCACTAAAATGGATGAAGATGAAGCTTGAAAGCAAGGAGAAGCAATCCAAAGCTTGAATCCAATATCTTCTACTTGAATTTGGAGTTGAATGTTGGATTTGCAATTGAATTTGAGTTTGGAGTTTTAATTCCCCATTCCCTCCTCCATTTTTGATGAAGCTTAGATGTTTTAGCAAAGAGTGAAGTTATGAAGGGAAGAGGGTTGGGCTGAGCTAAAGAAGGTGTAGTCCAGAAAAAAGTGACGAAAATTCCACTTACTCCAAACATATCGAAGTTTATACTTAAAAAGATCGCAAACGTCATTTTGAACTCAATGTGAGGGGTCTCGAGTCCTAATTTGACCGTATGCAAAAAGTAGCTTTTCGGACTAAGATCCGACTAACGATTAAATATTTAAATAAGATATTCAAATATATACTCGTCAAATATGCGGGTTGTTACGGACTCCCCTCCTTAAAGAAATTGCGTCCTTGCAATATATAAGACGGAAATAAAAAGTAACAACCATAAATGCATATTAACACAAAAGAAATTTGAAATAAGAAGTTTACCTCAAAGAGCATGAGAAAGTAATTCCGAATGTGTACGCTCGATGAATTCTCTAGTTTCCCAAGAGCAATCCTTAGGATTTGAGGACCATTGAACTTTAACAAGCGGAACATTTTTATTTCGAAGTCGTTTGATCTCCGAAGCAATAATTCGAACAGGCTGCTGCTCATAAGTTAAATTAAGCGAAACTTTAATCTCTTCCACCACACCGGGTTCAAGAATAGAATCGGAATCCCGAAGGCACTTCCGTAATTGAGAAACGTGAAACACGTCATGCATGGCAGAAAACTGAGCCGGTAATGAAAGGCGATAAGCCATGGAACCAATACGTTCAGCGATAGGAAATGGCCCAATATATCGAGGCGCTAACTTTCCCGATCGACTGAAACGTACAACACCCTTCATAGGTGAAACACGAATAAATACAAGATCTCCAACAGAGAATCCTAATTTCCTTCTTCAATTATCGGCATAGGATTTTAGTCTACTCTGGGCTTCTTTCATCCTATGTCGAATAAGTTCAATCTTTTCTGTGGAATCTCGAATAAAATCTGGACCTAAAACCAACTTCTCACCGGCCTCAAGCCAACAAGAAGGAGATCGGCATGGCCTTCCATAGAGTGCCTCGAAAGGTGCCATACCAATACTAGATTGGAAGCTGTTATTATAGGAAAATTCAACAAGTGAAATATGATCTTCCCAACTTCCACCAAAATCAAGCACACAAAAACGAAGAAGATCTTCAAGAGTTTGATTCACACGCTCAGTTTGTCCATCGGATTGGGGGTGATAAGCGGTGCTAAAATTAAGCTTCGTTCCTAAAGCTTTTTGAAGACTCTTCCAAAATCCACTAGTAAACAATGGATCCCGATCACTAACAATGGAAGAAGGAACTCCATGCAGTTTAACAATTTCTTTAATAAAGAGTTTGGCCAGAAGAGGAACGGTTCGGTTCGACCGAACAGGAATAAAATGGGCAGATTTAGTAAGTCTGTCAACGATCACCCATAAACTATTATGACCCGAACGAGAACGGGGAAGGCCATCTATAAAATCCATGGAAATTTGATCCCACTTCCAAACTGGAATTTCCAATAGTTGCAATAACCCATCGGGCCTCTGATGTTCAGCCTTGACAAGTTGGAAAGTCATGCAACACTGAACAAAGTTAGCAATATCAGATTTCATTCCCTCCCAGTAATAAAGTCGTTTCATATCCGCGTACATTTTACTACTACCGGGATGAATGGAATATTTGGAACGATGAGAATCTTCTAGAATATCCTTTCGAAGATCACTAATATTTGGTACAATAAGTCTACCAAATTTTCGAATGCCGCCACGAGAATTAATATCAAAGTCTTTCAGACCTTCGATATCAATTTTATCTTTAATATTTTGGCCAAGAAGAGCCAATTCGGGATCTAGCCTTTGAGCTTCAAGAATGCGGTCTAAAAGAGAAGGATGATCCTCAAGACTACATAAAACAAGAGATGAACATAAATCGGAACCAAGATCTCGAATTTCACAAATGGATAAAACCTCGAGGTCATTCCATTCAGATACCATCATGGAAACAACCGCTTGTTGCTTGCGACTAAGTGCATCAGCAACTCGATTTCCCTTTCCGGGAGTATAAAGAATATCGAGGTCATAAGAGGCAAGGAACTCGAGCCAACGCTGTTGACGCAAATTAAGTTCCTTTTGAGAGAATAAATATTTCAAAGACTTATAGTCAGTATAAAGTACAAATTTCTCTCCCAAAAGATAATGTCGCCAAATTTGACGGGCGAAAACGATAGCCGCGAGTTCTAAATCATGTGTGGCATATCTAGTCTCAGCCGGCTTCAATTGCCTAGAAGCATAAGCAATTACACGTTCTTTCTGCATAAGAATGGCACCCAAACCAACGTGACTGGCATCAGTATAAACAACAAAATCTTGGTTCCCTTCGGGAATAACAAGAATGGGAGCATTAGAAAGGAGTTCTTTTAATTTCTGAAAAAAGTTTCACATTTGTCCGACCAAATGTATTTAACACCTTTCTTGGTTAAGCCAGTAAGAGGCACGGTAATCTTAGAAAAGCCTTTTATAAAACGGCGGTAATAACCTGCCAATCCGAGAAAGCTACGGATTTCAGTCACGCTCTCCGGTCTCTTCCAATTTTGAATCGCTTCAATCTTTGAAGGATCCACTGATATTCCGGATTCGGAAATAATATGACCGAGAAACTTCACACTAGATTGCCAAAAATGGCATTTAGAAAATTTTGCCTTTAATTGATTGCTCCTAAGAGTTTCCAATACCATCCGAAGATGCTTTTCATGTTCCTCCTCGGTTTTAGAATACACAAGAATATCATCAATAAAGATGAGAACAAACAGATCGAGGAAATCTTTGAAAACTCGATTCATGAGGTCAACGAAATAAGCCGGAGCATTCGTTAAACCGAATGGCATAACTAGCCATTCATAAGATCCATAACGAGTACGAAATGAAGTCAAAGGAATACTATCCTCTGCAATACGAAGCTGATGAAAACCGATAGCCAAGTCCAATTGTGAAAAGACTCTAGCACCACTAAGTTGATCAAACAGATCATCAATCCGAGGTAAAGGATATTTATTCTTAATAGTAAGATCATTAAGCTTGCGATAGTCGACGCAAAGCCTAAGTGTACCATCGGACTTACTTACGAAAATAGCTGAAGCTCCCCAAGACGAGGAACTAGAGCAAATAAGTTGCTTCGTCTCTAACTCAGATAATTGTTTGCGCATCTCATCATTCTCCTTATTAGACATGCGATAAGGGGGACGAGTAATAGGTTGAGCTCCAGGTATAAGATTTATTTTGAACTCAATTGCTCACTTAGGTGGTAGTCCTAAAACGGGCTCAAAGATGTTGGAAAATTCACAAACGACGCGAATAAGAGAAATGACATCTTCCTCATCATCATTATCATTATCACGAGGATTTAAAGAATATAAAGATGCAACCAAAGCGGAATCCGAATCTTTAAGAACAATAGAAATCTGATTAAAAGATTGCGAATGATGGAGATAAATAGTCCGCTCAGGACATAGGATATGAGCTTCATAACGATTAAGCCAATCCATACCCAAAATCATTCCAAAGCCTAAGTAACACATGACATGCAAATCGGCTAGGAAAGAAAAATCACACAAAATAATCTCGACGTCTTTACAAAGCAAACTAAGAGTTGCGGATCCACCAACCGGATTCGTAATTCTTAGAGAAGTCATTAAAGCAACAACACTTAAGGAAAAAGTATCGACAAGTTCCTTTGATATAAAAGAATGGGATGCACCCGTATCAAAGAGAACTCTAATAGGTTGATCATGAAATATAATAATGCCATCAAGGACAAAATGAGACATACCTTGACCGCGAGATGTGTTGCCAGGGGCTTGAGCAACGTTTAACGTTCCCTCCTTGCCTTGAAGCCTAGGGCATAAATGCATAAAATGATCTGGACTTTTACAATAGCGACAAGAGCGGGGCTTTGAACATTTGTTCGCAAAATGGCCCTTAGCACCACAGTTGAAGCATTTCCTATCACTGGGGGAAAATGTCTTTGCAGCAGGAGTTGCTTTGTAACAACCCTGTATTTTACAAATATTCTTAAATTGATTTTTCCAGATTCAAAAGCTTTATTTATGAAAAAGAATAAATTTTGTTATTTTAAGTATAAACTTTGATTTTGATGTGGATTAGAATTCCAAATATGACTAAATTTAATATTTCCAGAAAATGTGAATTTTGGTCAAATAGTCAAACTTTGACTTTTAAATTTAAATTTTAAATAGTTTGAAATTATGAATTTTATCTTTTATTATGAAAATAGATTTAATAACTTGAACACTACTTTTCGTTTCGTTGAAAACGGAGTTAAAATGTAAAAGTTATGTACATTTCAATTTTTAGTATAATTTGATTTATTGTGCAATTTTACCTATTTTAAATATTACAAATCATATTTTTTTTCTTATATTTTATTTTAATATGTGTCAATATGTTAATTTATGTATAATTTCATCTCTAAATATTTTAACAATAATAATAGAATTTTTCCAAAATTTACTATGATGATTTCCTATTTTAAAGGTTGTTTCCCTATTTTCTGCTATTTTCTTCATTAAAAATTATATGTAAATTAAATTTTTAATATTTATTTTGTGAATATATTTTTATTTTATGTTATTATTTATGTTTAGAAATATATTACAAGCTCATATGAATTTTCTAAAATTTATTCTATTCAATTTCAAATTTTCTAGACTAGTTTACTATTTTTAGCTATTTTCTTAATTTAACTTTATATAATTGATAAATATTTATATAAATTATTATATTTTGATAAAATTTCGAAATTTTATCTGGGATTATTATTATTTCCAGAAATATAAAGTTATATAACTAAAATAAAGAAATATGAAAGGTTTTAAACTATTGAAACTCCTAAGTCTTTTCCTCTTCCGCCTTTTCATTTCCTAACTCTTGCATTCAGTTGCTTAGCCGACCATATCTTTTTGTTATTGCTGTGACTTCCTCCTCATTTCACGTGATAAAACATCTCACCATCCTCAAAAAAAACAAAACTCATGGCTATATCAAATTTGAGAAAAAAATTGAAATTCTAATGGCTTCTCTTTTCTACTTTTCTTCCTCTTCTTTTATTGATTTTGTCTTTGCTCCTCTTATGGTTTGCTCAGCTATAACCCACCTTCATCTCCACCATCCTCTCCACCATCACCAGCCACAGCAACCACCACCTCCACCTCTGACCACCACCTCAAGCCGTGCCATCCAATTGAAGCCATCACCACAGAATCAATGCAAAACTCCTTAAAACATTGCCTAGACCACACATATCATCACCTACCCTCCATATCTTGCTTTGGCCACCCCCTTAGCCACCACCACCACTTGCTACATGACCTTTGGCTGCTGCTGCACCATCACCCTCCACTGTCTAGACCTGTACCATGCATGGCCGAGCCAAGCAATGACCAAGTCGAGCCTTGTTGTGACTAAAACTTCACCTATTTGCCTTGTCCATTGATATTCTTCATGTTGCATCTCCTACCCTTCACATCACTTCATGTTGCCATGCTTAGGTGTGCTAAACCTGACCTATATGATGCTAACCTGAGCCCAAACACATCATGGCTGAGCACTTGATCCACTTGTTCGAGCTTTTGAATGGTAAAGGCAAAGTCTTGTCTTTATTGCTTTGTATTTCAATTTGTTCGATATTGTTTTGGTTAATATTCACATGTGTATATTGTCTTGTTTTGGGGTTGTTTACAAGATGATATCTTGGCTATTTCTCTCCACTCAAATCAAAGGTCGTGCCTTCTGGATCCGTTGTGTCATTCTAATTGATATCTCCAGCATAAAAAGGTGAGTTATTCTCACCAGACAATATGTACCTATATAACTGATAAACCGACACCATTTGAATCTGTAATGTATATTATCATGTTATATATACTTATATTATTATCATATGATGTTCACACCTGTTATTACACCTGTTATATCATATGTTACTGTTGTTTTATGTTATTCTGTTTATTTATATCAGTTTATCACACTGCAAGTTCCCTGTAGACTAGAATCACTATGGGTTGAAATGATACATACCCGAACGAACTTTAGAATAAGGGAATATCGTTATGGGCTGAAATGATAGGCCTGAGCGGTTTTCAAATTCATTCATTTAACTTGGGATTGCAGGTTTGAAATGATATAACCCGGATTTTTCTTTTTTTAAACTACGGGTTGAAATGATACATATCCGTATCACTTGACCTAGGTTAGAAAACTATATACAGGCCCGTGGTTATTTTATAAAGTATTTTGGATGATTTTAAGTATTTTTAAAAATAAATTTATGAAATTTGATTTAAATAGATTTTGAAATGTTTTAGAATAAAGAAATTATGATTTTTCTATGAGTTAAAATGTAATTAATGAATGGTTAAATTGGATTATTGAAATATAACTTAAGTTTGGAATTTGGAATTTTGGTTAAAAATGATATTTAAGTTATATGAATAAAAATGAAAATTTAATTATATTTGTAAAATGGTAAATATGATAATTTGATTAAATTTGAATTTAAGCGATTTATTAAAGTATTATTGATTTTTCTATGAATTTAAGTGGTTAAATAAATGAATGTTTAAAAGTGATCTTTTAAAATATAACTTGACTTGGAAATGTGAAATTTGGTTTTAATTAAAGGTTTAAGTTAATTAAATAAAATTGGAAATTTAGTTAAATTTGTGAAATGGTAATTTAAATTTGAAGTGTTAAGTTATTTGTTGAAATGTGAAGAACTGGAAACTTTTACACTTAAATTTATTAAGTAAATTGTTGAAAATTGGATTTAATTATAAGAAATTTATTGTGAAAAAGATATATGTTAAATGATATGTAAATGAACATTTATGTTTATTTGTTTTAAATTGAAGTTATTTAATTGCTGGAAATACACTAACACCTGAAATCTACTTTCAATAGCATTCAGAAATGCTATAGATTCTGTTCTGAACTAAAATTGTGTAAAAAGAGCTATTACAGCATTTCTGAAATGCTATAGTTGCTGTAATTGAACTTATAGGCTAATATTGAACTCAGGCCTATTATAGCATTCTCTGGAAATGCTATAATGGTCTGCAGTCTTTGCTGAAACCAAATTTAACCTTTGTTTTGAAATCTGATCTACCGCAGCACTTCTGAAATGCTGTCTTTTCTGTTTTGAACTATAATTCAACTAAAACTGAGTTTTAACAGCAGTTTTAATTGTTGTCTTTGCTGAATTAAAAATGTTTTCAAATATAACTTGTAGCAGTTGTTTTTAAATGCTGTGAAATGTTGAAATTTTAATAATTAGGGTTTTTGACTTAGTAAACGAACTCAGAATGGTTTGTAACTTTGGAAATTGAATACTTGATTTGAAAATATAATAATTACACTTTTAAAAGGTTTAAATGAATTATTTTGATTGGAATATAAACTATTTAAAGGTGATTTGAAATGATAGTAAATGAACGATATCTTTGAATTTAAAAGGTATTTAAAGTTGAATATTTGGATTTGTAAGGATATGATATTTTATTATATTAAAATGATTTGAAATGAAGATTTGGAAAGATTGATATTTGATATATTAAAATGATTTGAAATGAAGATTTGGAAAGATATGATATTTTGATATATTGAAATGATTTGAAATGAAGTTTTGAAATGATATGATATTTTAAATATATGGAAATGGTTTGGAATTGATTTAATCTTTATTTTGATAAGTATATGGTTTTGAAATGATATTTTATTTTGAAGTAAAGTATTGTTTTAAAAGTTATAACTACGGGTTATAATAACGATTGGTTGTTAAAGAGACCGGGATCGGATATGGACATACTCTCTGTCGATACCGAAAACCACTTTGACAACTGTGTACGCGGTGGAGTTTCCAGAATGAAGTAGGATGATGGCGACGATCCTAAGGTATATACGTGGACCCAACTCCCGTGAGTTGGCATAAGGTGGCTAAAACAGGAGCGATCTCGGACCAGTGAGGTAGCACCTCTTATCGGACGCACTTCTTCGATTCCATTCTATTACTTTTGATTTTTGGTGGCCACCCTTCGATTTGGGAGTGTTGTTCGAGGTGGATGGTAGTGGCTGCTATCCGCTCCATCGGTCCGTGTGCGTAATTGGTATATCTACCCTGGCATTGCCTTGTGTGTCGTATCGCCTACCATATCGAGCTTTACTACGATTATGATTTTAGGATCCGACCGCGTTAAGTGTGATATCCCGGAATTTTTGGGCAATATCAATTTAATAATCTGTTTAAATAATTAAATTGATTTGATAATCTTTGATAATAAAATTTGAATTGATTTAATAATCTAATTAAATAAATATTTAATTAGTGAATTTTATCTTTTAAAAACTAAAAAAATGATTTCTATTTATAATGTATGTATATATGTATGTATATATTGTAAATAGATAAGCTTTGGTTTGAAATTTAATAAATAAATAAAATCTTGTTTTTAAATTTCTAATATACATTTTGATAGTTTGGAAATTATGATTTATTTAATATTAAGCTTTTCAAAGCTATTTAAACAAATAACTATATGGTTTTAAATAAGATTAATAATAAGGTTTATTTTCTTTTCTTTTTAAAATTGCTTAATAAATATGATTTAAGAATATATATATGTAAGTTTAAAATACAATTTACATATGATATGTTAATTCATTTAGTAATAGTAGTAATTTATAATCTTTTTTATAAATTATTTTAAAATTGATAAATTTGTTATTTTCAATGTATTGTTTTATATATAGATATAATAGATTTTAAAGAAATAGAATTGTTATTTTCAAATAAAATGTGTTGTTGAATCTATATATATATATATATATATATATATATATATATATATATATATATATAAGTGCTTATTAACTAATTAGTTAAGTATAATCTTACATTAACTTTTATTAACATTTAAAATAAATACTAATTAATTAAAGAGACATGTGTTATTTCCTAAGGCTTCATTATAACATGTGTTAAGTAATTAAATAGGGTGAAAGACAAGTGTCATATTTAATTTTTGTTTTCTTTTATTTTTTTTAGAATCGATTCAGCCTACATATACATGTTTTCATCTCTTCATTTCTTTTCTAATCTTCTTTTTCAAAATCAAAAGCTAAGTTAAAACTCAAACCAAAATCTTTAAAACATATCTGAAAATAAATTCGCCTCTCAAACCAAAATCAGTAATCAAACTCCACAAACCAAAATTTATCAAAATCAAATCCTTGTAATTCATTTCCAAATCAAAATCTTCAGCCTGATTTTTCTTTTCAAAGTCTGAAAGCAAGCAAACCTGAGATTTTTAAAAAAAGCAAGATCATTTCAGTACAAGCTAAAACATCTCAGCAACAAAAGATTTCAAGTCTTCAATCAAAGAAGCAAAGGAAATTCAAGTTTTTAAATCGAAGTTTTAAAGTTTCAAAGGCTATTTCAAAAGAATAAAGCTATGTTCTTCATTTTCAAACCAGGTGAGTAACAACACTATCTGAATGTTTAAGTATATAATTATGTTGTATGTTTACCTCTAAAATCAAGTATGTTTTATGAATGCATTTTTAAGTATATCTCTGTGCATGTATGTATATGAATATTTGGATATGTGTATTTGCTATGTGTTTGGATGTTATCTGTTTTAGTTTCCAGGCTCAAATTTTTGATTCAAAAAAAAATTAATATCTCTTGATCTACTGTTTGTTAGGACTTAGGATTCAAACAATGTTTGTTTGTTTAATCATAGATTAGAGATTAAAATCTTATTTAAGTTAAAAATAAATTGAAATTTCCCTGGAAACCATAAGAACAGTTCAAGCTCATCATATGTCAAAAATTTAAATATCTTAATTCATCGATTCAGGCATATAATCTGAATCCTTAACTAAAATCATGAATTTTAAAAGAGAAATCATAATTTTTAGCACTAAATTAAGTGAGCAGTTCTAGTTTGATCGAAAGGGGAGTTTTAGGTTGCCTCTGATGATCTAGTTGATCGGAGAGGTCGAAATTTTCTCTGGGGGTAGTGGGATGATCGGAGAATATGGGAAAAATAACAGAAGTGATGTCAGAGCACTGTGGCGATGGGGGTTGATCGGGAAAATTTGTAGACCTAGTTTTTGACTTGGTCGGAAAAGTTGTCTTCACGGTGTCTCTGGTGGATCGAGTTCCACCAGACTGTGGGAAATTGAAGTGGGGACGTTGTCGAAGCATTGGACGGAGATTCAGTTGACATGGTGGTCGGAATTGTAGTGATGACATGTTTCCAGGATGGGTCTGTTGTTCCAGATTTGATGTGGTGCTACTCGATTTCGAATTCTAGTGTTGATCGAAGTTCTGATGGTCGTATTCTGGTTGGTGGTTGATCGTCGACATGGGAAAGTCATCGTAGTTGACCGGAGTTGATCTGTTCCATCGTGCATGTGCACGGTGTCAACTGTGCATTTGGGTTTGGGTTGTTGAAAGAAGAAGTTGGCCAGGGTTTTCTCGAAGTATTTCTCGAGTTAATCACGCGAGTGACTCGAAGCAATGAGGGTTTTGACACGGGAAGTTTTGTGATGGTCTCGGGTCATTTGATGGTTACAGTTTTAAAATCTGATAGGGTTTTAAAATTTAAAATGAAATTTAAAAATGAAGAGTAGGATTTAAAACAAAGTTTTAAATCAAAATTTAAGTATGGATTCAAATCTAAAATTGTATTCTAGATTTGAGATAAATAAAGCTTATAAAATTTATAAAGTTTTAACAAATTTAAAATATTTAAAGTATAATTTAAAAAGGTTTGAATTTAAATGAAATGGGTTTAAAAATCTTATAAATTTCTTTTATGAATGTTAAGTGTTTCTTTAACATTTGGATTTAAAAAGGGTTTGTAAATTTGATTTAAATTTGGTTAAAGTTAAATTTGAAATTTATTTAAAATCTTTAATTTGAAATAAATTAAAAGAAAGATTTAAAAGTAAATTGTTTCAAAGCTTTTGTTAATAATAATTAAAGTAGTTATAAAGGTTAATAATTTAATTTAGAGATAAATTAAGGTTTAATGATTTAGGATTCATTAAATTAATAAGGTAATTAAAGAGTAATTTAATAATTTAATTAATTAATGATTTAGTGTTAATTAATTAAATAATTAGGATTATAAGTTAATTAATTAAGGGTTAATTAATTAGAAAGTAAGGATCATTTAATTAGATAAGTATAGATTATTAATAAATGATTATGAATTAATTAATCGGGTGATTAAAGATTAATTATGCAATTAATTAAGAAATTAGAGATTAATTAATTAGTAATTAAGAATTTATTAATTTTGTAATTAATAATGGTTATTTGAACTTTAATTACTTAAGTAAAGAATTGTTAATAATTAATGAGAGATCATTAATTAGGAATTATTAAATAATTAATTAATGTGATTAATTTTGATAATCAATTAAATTAATTAATTAAATATGAAATTGGTTAAGTATAATTACTTAAATGTAATTAATGAAGTGTAATTACTTAGGAAAGTAATTAAAGGAAATTACTGGATGTAATTAATTAAAGGAGATTTAATAATGAAGTAATTTGAGTTTAATTACTTTGTATAATTAATCGAGGGATTAATTAAAAGATAATTAATTAAGGAATAATTAATTTATGTAATGAAGTAATTAAGGGTAGTTAATTACTAAATGAGATTAATCAAAGGTGATTAATAAATGTGACTAATTAAAGATTAATTATTAAATGTAATTAATTTAAATGAAGTAATTAATTAAAGAAGTAATTAGGGATCATTAATTAATATAATTAATGATGTAATTAAGAGTTGATTAATTTAAACTAATTAATCAAAAATAAGTGATTAAAGTAATTACTTAATTGTAATTAATTAAGGATTAATGTAATTAAGTATAGTTAATTAATTAGTGAAGTAATTAAAAGATTAATTATTGTAATGGTTTAAGATAATTTATGAAATTAATTAAGGGTTAATTACTTAAAGGAATTAAAGGATAATTAATCAGGAATGATTAATTAAGATGGATACTTAGAGTATGATTAATTAATTGGTTTAATTAATGATTAAGTAAGCAGGATTTATAGAATGAAGTAATTAATTTAATTCACTTTAAATTAATTAGAGATGATATAAATCATTACTTAGGGATGGATGAATAATATTGAATGCTTTGCATTGTTTGATATCTTTGATGAGATATGTGCTGATCTATGTTATGGATGTTTAGTTGAATTATAATGATAATGTGAAATATCTGTTTGTGATGATAATATGGATTATCTATTGTGAATTTTCTATCTCTGTGTATATAAATAAATAATTGAATTGTTTTAACTTTAAAACAACTTGGCCTTAAAAGATACGTTTTGGATTTCGATGAGACCGGGATCAGGTTTCCAGATTTGGATATCTGAATACCACATCGATCCAAATTAACGTTAGGTCGTGAATCTCAAGTGAAGATGAAGATTTAGAGTGCAAGGGTTATTGTCGTTGACTCTGAGGGTGATTCCAAAATGAGTGTAACGAGATAATGCCTTCGGTTTCATTCGAACCCGGAACGAACTTGTATGGATTGAATGCTTTCAGAACATCGTCAGGTGGACGATGAGCATTCTAAGTGGTGTGTTCTGATTAAAGGTAATCGTAGCCTCAAGCCTCATCAACCGGGAATGGCTAAAACAGGGGAGGTGCAGCAAGGATTCGTGGGTAGCACCCACTGAGAGTAAGGTCATCCCTGTCTAAAGAGTTCCTTTATTTCGGCTTAGTGGTGCAGTTGGCGACGGCCATCTATGGGGTGATTTTATTCGGAGTTATCCAGTAAGGGATGGTTCCGGCTTTGTGTTGCAGGGGATTGGGAGTAATCCTCGGTACGGTGATCTAGGCCCCGTACTGTGATGGGCGGTACCCCGGTAGCCCTGCCATTGTATGGAATCCAATTTCCAATAAGTGATAACGGACTTGATTGTATAACTCACTTTGTTGGCTAGTATGCTGGAATTTAATAATGTAACAATTTCAGCTATTTCATATTTATTTGAAAACCCTAGACCCTATTGTAATATAACTGGATTTCCTATCAATGTTTTGGTTATCGTAAGGTAAAAACTTTTCCGTGTTTATGTGCGGGAAGTCTTACATGATACCTTTTCTTCCCAAATGTTTTTTTCAAAGTTAAGCAAGTTTAACCTGTTACTCACACCAGACCCATGTCTGACCCAAGTGTTTATTTTCCTGTTTATAAACTCTTGGGTACTCAAATTTTTACGAGTAGCCAAGGGATTCAGGTTAGCTTTGACGAATTGTGGAGGAGCAATGGAGCAGGAGGCTTTAGCATTGTAGATATATATAATAGTTCCGCTGTGTTGATCTCTGTGATAGTGTCTTGTATTGTATTTGAGTTGTAATGTCTAGACAGATGTTTATAACTGTCTAGTATGTGATGTATATGTTCTGTAAACTCTGATAAGTGTTGTATACTATGTAATAGTTTATGTTATTAATATAATTTATTCGTTCCGCTGTTGAGATTCTGATGTTGTGGAGTTCTTTCTTCTCTTTTTTTCTCTTTTCTATCCCTTTCTTTCTTATTAATGATGCGTCATTCTGTGGAATGAATGGCGGGTCGTTACATTAAGGTTCTCCATCCCCTTAACGCTATTTTCTATATGATTATACTTTACTTATTAGACATTATTATAATAGCGAATATTACTACATAGTAGATATTTTAACGGATCCTTAGAAGATGGGCGGTCCCAAGCATCTTCTAAGTTACTTGTACCTTTATTACAGTTCACTTGAGTTGGTTTACATTATATAAGTATATATTGTCCTGACTCGAGTGTTTTGTGTTCTGCTTTATGCTCGGGTCAGCCTGAGTTATTCACAGATTCGGATTCCACTTTCTGGAGATTTGAATCGCTGGAGATTATCTGCTTGTCTTTTCCTATCTATTTCAGTTATGTTGTTCTACTTAGCTTGTACTTGGTTATTGTATTTAGACTTCTGTTGTACTCTATTTCTTCTGTTGTACTCTATTTCTTCTGTTGTATCTTATGTAACTTTGTTATATTTATATAGTAGCTTCATGAACTACTATTTCTTTTACTTCCGCTGCATTATTTTACTCTATCTCCGTGATCTGTGATTATATTTATTTACTGTATATTCTGAGATTTGCCAAATTTTATTTACAACGCGGTATTTTGAGCAATTCAATTCCGGCATGAGTGTCTACCTATACACTTATAATGGATGCGAATAGTTGAAAATAATGGGTCGTTACATGCTTGCTTACTCTTTTTGTTGGGATAAGGACCCTTGAACTTATTAGGCCTTTTCTTGTTGTTGAAGTTTGGTTTAGCAGCCACCACTTCGACATCACTGTCCTTATCAGCCTCTTCAAGACGAAGAGCGATATCAATGAGTTGATCGAAAGAAACTTCTAATTTTAGAAGTAATGGCTTCTTCAGATTCTTGTTTAAGCCATAGACGAATCTTTGGTCCTTCTTCAATGGGGTGTTGATGTATTCAACCCCATATTTAGACAGTGACTCGAAGGATGCGACATAATCTGTCATGGAAGATTCACCTTGAACAAGGTCTATGAAACGTCGAGCCAATGTCACTTTCTCTGCTTCTGGTACAAATTTCAATTCGAAGCGTTCCCGGAATTGCTCCCAGGTGAGATCCGCTTCATTAATCTCATAAATAAGAAGTTCGTACCAATCCAATGCTCTCTCTTGGAGCATACTGGAGGCCACCTGAACACGGTGAAGATCGATAAGATTCATGCGAGAAAAGATTCTATCGCATGTTCTTAACCAAGCCTGGACTTCAATAATAGTTTCGAAACCTTTGAACGGTTTCCCACCTAAGTTGGTATAATTGTTGCACAAACTTGCAAATCCAGACTTAGGATGAGTAGGTTCCTGATTAGGACCAGCTGCTTGAGCATTCTTTACGAAATCAAGAAGCTGTTGAGCGGTCATAAAAACTCCATCCTGGGGAGTAACAGTAGATGGTCCAGCTCTGGGACAGCCTGGTCTAGACATTCTCTTCTTTAAGAAAGAGAGAAGAAGAAAAATGTTATTCACCAAATGAATATCAAGCAATCTTGATAGATGAAACAAGGAATCATAAAGAAAACAGGATGAATCGGTTCGAAGACTCGAACTGAATCCTGAAACACAACTCCTAAGGTGGACTTAGGACGATGATCCTTGTTAAGTTATTCTACATTATTCCGAAGTTTGGCTCTGATACCAAGCTGTGACGCCCCACCTCTATACCCACGCTAACCAAGAACACTACGATGTAGTGCTGTCAATTAGCACGGAGAATAAGGCTGTGGAGGAGCGACCATCCATGTAACTTCTTTGTGCGAGCACCGATATGTCAGATAGAATAGAATTCATATCATTTAAGGAGGAAATCCGACATACCGATACAAACTCAAAGCTATCACATGGTGGCTATATATAATCTTCGGAAATGAACGTAGAAATAATCATAACATAAATCAGTCACAGACATCCATATCACAAAGGCGGAAGAAGATAAGAATAAATATATAACACATAAAATTGCACATCAGAGTAGTGGTCGGAAAGATCCACGATAATACAAAAGAATAGCAACATGTGTTATACAAAAGAATAAGTACACAACATAGAGTCTATATCTCAAATGTGTACATCCAAAAACTACTAATCTATGTAGTTAGCCAAAAGTCAGAATAATCCTGAAGAGAAGTCAAGCAGAAGCACCTGTAACATCTCGGTCTGACCCGAGTATTATTTATAAGAAAATAATAAACGGATCAGTCTAGCTATAAATATCAGATGATATGGTATAAAGTAAAAGACATTGCATGAACATGTAATAACCATCGTGGCATACTACTATAAGTATGTAATTGAAAATAAACAAAAGATTAATCAATATCACAAGAATCTTCTCAAAGATAAAATAGGGTATCATACCCTAAACTTGTATTCATAACAAGTTAATGACACACAGATTCACCAATGCACAAAAATTGATATCATATCAATGAAAATCATGAAAATTGTGAAGTACAAATTCCAGAAATCAACACACGAAATCCAGAAATCACATAAAAAGGGGGAGGCCTATCACAAGAACGGGAGCATGAAAACTCACCAACGCGCGTAACACATGAACGAGAAGCTATCTCATGGAAGCTATCCATTAAATTTTAACACATGAACGGCCCGAAGACCATGGGGCGCTACCCCACATATATGATGGTGAAACATCACACAAACGGGGTTTAGTCTCCCTCGTAGACAAAGAGACATCGCACAATTGCTAGTCTAAATCAAATCACAAAAATGATCGTCATGATCATCGAGAAGTGTCAATCACACCAAGCTAGTAAATATATGAGTTTAGCTTCATGTCCCATAACCACTTGCTTAACTTAAATATTTACGAACATGTTGTGAATCTTCACTAGAAAATTGTCACAAAAGGGTTCAATCGAACAAGTCCAAGAGCTAACCGACGAAGTAAACGCGAGCGTTTCATACCACTCGTTTTACTAAGTCGTTTAATTCGATTTCTCATCCGAGTGAATTAAAGGCTTGTATATACTAGTAGATTGGAAAACGGTTTGAGAAAAACGAGCTTTATATTAAAGTAGTGTTGAAATCGTTTTGATGAAAGAGTTTTGATATTTACTACTAGTATTGAAACCTTCATATCTTTAGAATGACAAGTCACAAAACGATTGTTGAAACAAATTGAATCGCATAAATTCACGTTCGAAGACGTGAGTAAAGTCCAAAGAAATCAATCCCAAAACCATCAAAGTAGGAATATACTTGCGACCCAACGTGGTCGGATTAAAGTGAAAAGACTTTTAGTCAAATAGGTCGAACGACCTAAGGGTAGACTGTCGTGCGACCTAGCAGAAGAACAGCACAACCAAATGAGGAGACCTGGCTAAGTGAGCGACCTAGGGGCCAGCGACCTAAAACATAACAGGTCAAGCGACCTAAGGGAAGAGCTAGGCATGCGACCTAACTGTAACAAGGTCTAACGACCTAAAGAAATAAGGTCTAACGACCTAAAAGGTACTGGGGTCTTGCGACCTACGACCTAATGGTGCAAACGACCTAAATTTGGCGAGCGACCCAAAAGGGGACAGGTCGAACGACCTAGTGGATGAGCGACCTAACAAGGTCGAGAAAAGGAAAGGCGCGACCTAAGTGTTTGTGAGGTCGAGCGACCTAAGGGATAAGAGACTCGCGACCTAAAGACTCGCGACCTAAAGCGAACGACCTAAATATTCAAGGCAGAACGACCTAAGGCTTAGCGACCTAAGGAAGTGTACGACCTAAGCCCAGAACGAGCTTATATTTGAAGGCAGCTCGCCAGA
Source organism: Allium fistulosum (assembly GCA_030737815.1). Taxonomy (NCBI): domain Eukaryota; kingdom Viridiplantae; phylum Streptophyta; class Magnoliopsida; order Asparagales; family Amaryllidaceae; genus Allium; species Allium fistulosum. The sequence continues at coordinate 1,280,022,685 of CM060905.1, forward strand.
GCGGCTTAAAAGAGATGGGGTCAAACGACCTAATGTCTCACGACCTAAAGCCAATGCGACCTAACTCCAGGATGAGCGAAATGCAGGCGGAGTCTTCTCCACGCCAGAGCGACCTATAGCCCAACGACCTAAGGAGAAACGAGCTAGTTCCGAGGCAGAAAGACCTAACTCCAGGAAATTCACCAAAACACTAGAATTTGGAGCTTTTCGCCAATCCAATCCAAACCAAAAGCAAATATACATGGTAAAGTGATAGGAAATCATTTCAATCAGTCCAATGACAGTTATAGGCAAGATGTGAGATTAAAAATCTCACCTTTTCACTAAAATGGATGAAGATGAAGCTTGAAAGCAAGGAGAAGCAATCCAAAGCTTGAATCCAATATCTTCTACTTGAATTTGGAGTTGAATGTTGGATTTGCAATTGAATTTGAGTTTGGAGTTTTAATTCCCCATTCCCTCCTCCATTTTTGATGAAGCTTAGATGTTTTAGCAAAGAGTGAAGTTATGAAGGGAAGAGGGTTGGGCTGAGCTAAAGAAGGTGCAGTCCAACCAAAATCAAAGGCGGGAAAAAAGTGACGAAAATTCCACTTACTCCAAACATATCGAAGTTTATACTTAAAAAGATCGCAAACGTCATTTTGAACTCAATGGGAGGGGTCTCGAGTCCTAATTTGACCGTATGCAAAAAGTAGCTTTTCGGATTAAGATCTGATTGACGATTAAATATTTAAATAAGATATTTAAATATATACTCGTCAAATATGCGGGTTGTTACATATATGTTTTCCCAAAATATGTTACAAAAATTTGTGGTTTGAATGAATCTTTCTCGCCCAACTGTTTTTGAGAATATTAAATGGATCAACTTTTCCTTTAATGAATTCTTCAGAAGAATTGGGGTTCTTTGGTACCTAAGCATTGATAATCTAATCATGTCCTACAAAGTAATGAAGGAAATAAATTCATAATTAAACAAATTGAATAAATATAAGATAAAATTAAAATTTGACACAAAAATTGAGAATGAAAATAATAATTCAAGCTACTTTTAACTAATTTTGAAGAGTAGTCGAAGATTTTATGTATCTGCGCATTTACATTCCAGTAACCTTCTATAAAACAAATGAAGGAAAAAATTCATTCACCGCACTCTTTACCTTAATTTAACTTTATGTATCCACCTATTTACAATCCAATAACCTTTTATAAAACAAACGAAGGAAATTAATACATTATCATATTAATCGGAACAAAAATAATTCAAAAATAATTTTTCAAACATTAAACTCGGCTAAAATACTTGAATTTTGAAATCTTGAAGGAAAAATAAAAAAGTTAACCATTAATTAACAAATAGGCAAATAAAAAATGAAGATCAAACCTCAAAATTATGTTGAATTGACCCAATAAACAAAAATTTTATTTTACTTTTAAATACTATTTACATAGAAGTCAATCCAAAAAAACAATAAGTAGAAACATAGCTACTGCTAATGATAAAATCAAACAAAATTTGAGGAGAGTAAAAAAAGTAATGCACTATTGAATACATATCAATTTCATGTGTTGGTCCTTTGTACTATGATCTACACAATCATTTTGAATCATGATATTCTAGAATCTGACTCGGTTTTGTGGTGAGAAAATAAACTTATCCTAAAGTTATAACTATGATTACTACTACTCAGTAAATAAATGTATGTTTTTCCTTTATTTGCTATAGTTTAACATTGTCATTTCATCAATTACCTTAAACTAATGTTATCGTTCATGTAGTATAGCTAAAGCACTACATACTCGAACCTATTCCAGTTTGAGCTTCAAAATTGTGAGTGTAATTGTAATTAAAAATGTAGTACTTTGATTTATATTTTTTGAATTTATTAGGTTGTATGATAACTATTAGGTGCATTATCTGCAATTGCCCATGAGTCCTAACTAGTCCTAAAACATTAACTACATAACACAAAAATTGATTTCCAGTTTACAACCCTATTAATAACATTTTTATAATGTTCAATAAAATTCATATCAATATATTTCTGGCACTAAATCTAATATCAAATATTTTATACTTTCACTTATCATTTTTATCCATATTAATTTTTTCTACAGTACTAGTACCAATGGTAAGTTGTCATATCTAATATAATTTTCCATGCCTTGCTTTCATTTAACAAGACATTAATTAGATAACTACTATTATTTTCTATTTGTTATTGCTATTTCTTCCGATATTTAGAGTATTTTAATTTTAACCTTGACACGTCTTCTAGATCTTCATCTTATAACTTCACAGTGTTATCCATATTTCAATATGCTACAAATTTGACAGTTTGGTTGGATTTTTTTCATCTCTATTTCATAATAGGATAGACAAATAGTTATTACTTTTCCTATAGCGAAAAACAAAATATTATTCGTTCTCCTGATAACTTACTTTTTCAATATAACAGAAATGTCAATGATGTACATTAACTAAAGTATTCTTCCATATAGTAAGTTAAAAATTGTCAATGGCACATTTAGTTGGTCATTGAATTTGTATATTTAAGGCTCATGTTCTCGCATCAGCCTATAGCACATTTTTCAGGAAAATGCTCCAAAAAAATTAGTTATGCTTTGTTTGGTTCGTGATTACATAAGCATATGTTTGAGTAAGTAATATTTAATATCATTTTTTGAAAACTCCATGTGTGTCACACGGTTTCGTACTTTAAATAAAATATTTATCAGTTCTCTTTTGAATAAAGTTAAAAAAGTTAGGATAAAGACCTAATTTTAAGGCATTACTGCTTAATTTAAGTTGGAAATTTATAACAAATATTATGGATATTTTCCGATTCATGCATTTCATTGCTGCACACTACATAAACAATATCCATTTAATGTTGGGTAGCTATTTATCAACATTAATTTGTAATGAAGTCATTTTTTTCAAACTAGAGATATGGCTTTAAAGTTTTAGCACTATATGCAATATGAATACAATTACTTTCATTCCAGTTTTTCATCGCTAAAATATATTTACTTGGTTAAATACTAATAGCCCAACAACTTATACTCACAAACATGGTTTCCAGGGTTACCTACTAACGACATTGCTCTGAATACATATCAATGTCATGTGTCGGTCTTTTGTTCTATGATCTACACAATAATTTTAGCATCATGATATTTTAGAACCTGACTCGATTTTGTTGTGAGGAAAAAAACTTAACTTATCTTAAAGTTATAACTATGATTACTACTACTCAGTAAATAAACGTATGTTCTATAGGTTAATTTTATTATTTCATCAATTACCTTAAATTGATGCTATCATTTATGTAGTATGGCTAAAGCACTGCATATTCTGATCCATACCAGTTTAAGCTTCAAAATTGTGAGTATAATGATAATTAAAAATATAGTGCTTTGATTTACATTTTTTGAATTTATTAGGTTGTATGATAACTACTAGATGCATTTTCTGCAATTTCCCATGAGCCCTATGTGACGACCCGGAAATTTAGCAATATTATTTTTGTTAAGGGTTCAATCAAATTAATTTAACCACATGTATATATGTGTATTTTGGGAAAAATAACTATGATCTGGGAATATAAAATAAAAAGTTGAAATATTCAAAATAAAAATTTAGCTTATTCACCTTAAATTAAAATAAAGCTCTACTATTTGACTTTTGATCGATATATATATTTGATGTAGTTTTGATAATATTTAATAATATATATAAAGATAAGCATAAAACAATTTTATTAAATATGTGGGCTCAAGCAATTATGATATTGACAAGTATAAAAATAAACATAAATAATTCTAGGAATATATATATATATATATATATATATATTTCAAATAAATATACAAGTTAAAAAAATAAGTATGTAAGTTAGAAGTATAAATAAATATGTTAGATAAATTTTGACATCATCTTAATATAGAATTTCATTTATATGACAAAGCAATATGACTAGAGAAGAAAAAGAATACATTTAAATATGGAACATGACAAGAAAGCAAAAATATAAATATCCATGAGCTTGCAAAGGAAGACCGTGGTATATATTCAAGAAGGTACTCATGAGAATAAAAGACAGCAAATATACATCATTCAAGTACATCCAAATATATAAAGGATAAGCATGTAGATTTTAACAAAAAGAAGACAAAGTTAATTAATGCAAGATATCCTAAGCACACAATATAGATTTATTAGCCCACCAAAGCAAGAAAAATCTGCTTAGTCAAAGAACAAGCAAAAATAAAAATCTCTACTATATTGTACAACCAGATCTTTCACCCTGTATAAATATTATCCTCGCATACTTCATTTCTTCTATAGCAAACCTGAGAAAAAATATATATAGCAAACCTGTATAGCAGAAAATTCAAAACATCAAGCCTTCAACCTAATTCAAAGAGCAAGAGCAAGAGCAAGAGCAAACTGCAGTTTCAAATCCAAGATTACAGTTTCAAATCCAAGATTACAGTTTCAAGATCAGATCAAATTCCAGACTTCAAAAAGAAATAAAAATAATAATAATCTAGCTGTTCTCTGTTCAAACAAACTACAGGTGAGTAAACTCTCTTTTACAAAAGCTTAAATCTATTTATTTTAAATGCCTATGATAAATATATGAAATGATAATGAACATATGGTTTGCATGGATGTTTTCAATTTGAATATAGTTTGAATCATTCTGTATATTGTGTGGTCTGTGTGTAAGTATATATATATACTGGCCTCTTTTGTTTCACAGTATCAAGGACAACATGTAAAATTCATATCATCCTATCTAGACAAATTTAAGCTTTGATTTCTATAAAGAAAATGTTTGTAACATTGTCTTTTCAATTTTAAAAATAGTTGCCAGTGGAATTATTTAGTTAATAATTTGAAAATAAGATTTTACAGTAAAATCTTCCTAAATCAGGAAAATTTAAGTTCATAATTTCTTGATTTAATTATATAAGTTGATTCTTACCAGCAAATGATGAATTTTGGTACAAATATCTTGATTTTTAAGAATGAGATTGTCGAGATTTATTGGGTTAAATGGAATTTAGTTTTTCGTCAATTTCCGACAACCAGAGGGGAGATGGGCTTCTGGACTGGTGCTGGAGAAAGCTTGGGTGGTGGAGATCAACGGAAAAATGATTGGAGGTTTTATCTGGCATTGTAACGACTGGACGTCAACGTTGTAGGGTTTAAGCACTCGGTTCAGTGGAGGTCGGTTCCAGGCATATTTCGGTGCCGGTGGATCACCGGAGGTGATCGCATAAGGGGGATTAAAAGTGGGTTGACGAGGCGTAGAAAGGGTCGAGGTGGCTGGGTTTCTGATGATCGTTAGCGGCGGCACAAGGGAAGTTTGTGGATCGGATTTGGTTCCAGTGGGTTTTGAGTTGTTCGAATTCGCTTCCTCACGAGTTCATCGACGCTGAAGGGTTAGAGCGTTTGTTTGGGTGATCGTCAACTTGTTGCTGACCTCGGCAGGAATTGGAGGTGGTCAGGCGATGGGTGTATGTGCACAGGTGCACGGTGTATCTGGAGTTTGTGATGGTTTGGGGGAAAGAAGCATTTCACTCGAAGTTGGACTCGAGTAAATTTTGAGTAGTCTCGAGGTATGGTGGTTTGGCGAGTAGCTCGGGTGGATCATAGGGTGTTTGATCTTTTGGCCTGGGCTTTATTTGATGAGTTTCCTGTTTTAAAATTTTAAAAAGTACACATGTTTAAGTTTTAAATTTAAAGGAAATAGTGACTAGATTTTTAAATGTAAAGGTAGAATTTTGAAACCAGGTATTTAATGGAAGCTAAAAAAAAGAAAAAAAATTATTATATAATAAAATTAAATGTTTTTTTACTAGTTTTAGTAAAGAATTAAATCAAGTCTAAACATATAAAGGTAATTGGAATACCAAGTTTTAAAGATATATTTTAAATAATTAATTTTCAAAGGGGATGAGTTTTATTTAAATTTATTTAACAAGTTTGATCAAGTTTTCCAAGATTTTAAATGTTAAAATTTAATGTTTAAATTGATTTGTTTTAAATTTAAATTATATCTTTAAATATACAGTTGATTTCTAAATGGTTTCCAATGAAGTTTAATGATTCAAATAAGTATTTAATAAATCAAGAATTTATCTTTATTTAATTAAGGTTGGGATTAATTACTTAGAATAATTTAAAATAATTACTTAAGGAAGTAATTAGTGGGTAGTTAATGAATGAAATTAAGGGTTGAATCATTAACTAGTGATTTAGTGATGATTAATTGATTAATTAATTAATGTAATTAACTTTAAGTTAATTAATTAGTTTAACTAATTTAAGATAATCACTTATTAATTAATTAAGTATAATTATTTAGTGAAAAATTAGTGGATAATTACTGAATGTAATTAATTGGGGTAATGAAATTAATTAAGTGATTACTTAGTATAAGTAATTAATGTATAATTGCTAAATAAGAGTGTAATTACTTTATGGAAGAAATTAAAGAGGGATTACATAGTGTAATTAATTAAAGGATTAATTAGGGTAAGTAATTAAGGAGATTAATGAAAGGTAAAATTAATGTGAATGGTTAAGGCTAATTAATCTATGTGGTAATTAAAAGTTAATTACTTAATGTATTAAAGAATAATTAATCAAGGATGAATTAAGATGGATAATTTAAGAATGATTAATTGATTGGTTTGTAATTAACTAATGTTAAGTAAGCAGGATTAAGGTAATCCAAGTAATTAAAGTTGGTGATTAATTTAATTGGAGATTGATTAAATTAATTAGTAATTATATCTAATAAATCTTACTTATGGATGATTGAATGATATTGAATACCTTGGATTATTTGTTATTCCTGGTATGTGATTGAGATGCTATGTGATATGGCGTTTGGGATATGGATTATCTATCTGTAATAAAATCGCTATGTGAATTTGTTACTCTGAATATGAATTGATTTGTTTTTACTTAAATAACTTGGATTTAAGATGACATTGGATTCGAAGAGGCCGGGGTCGGTTATCAGAAAATACCCGAACTCACTTCGATTAGTAATCTAAGTTTTTATAATTGGATATGTAAAACTAAACAGGCTGGAATGGAATGAATTGAGTATCATGGACATTTAACCTGAAACTGTTGTGTGATAAATGTTTGACTATAAGAACTCGTAAAGGTACGAGTTACCTTGGTGTCCACATGTGTTATAGCTTGGTATTTCTTATTAGATGAGTTTACTCACGTTGGTTTCCAGCCTGACCCGGGTGTTACTTTGTCGTAATGCTCAGGTCAGACCGAGTATTACAGATTTTCAGGTAAGGACGTTCTGGAGCTCAGGAGACGAGCTAGATGGAAGGAACATATGGAGTGTTTCCGCTATGATATATTTCTATTTATCTAGGACATGTTGATTTGTATATGTCCAGTAATTGTGTATATGTACAACTCTGATGTATTAAAATAAAATTGACAGATATAGTATTCTTTGTAAACTTTTATTTTATTGATATTATATTTTGATCCGCTGCGAATGTGAGAATCTGTGTTGTAATTCTGTTTCTTCTTCTTCTATCTCTTTCTTCTTCCTCTAACTATCTGGAATTTTCGGGGTCGAAAATTCTGGGTCGTTACACCCTAACTAATATTACTATCTTTGGGTTAATGTCCTAAAACATTGACTACATAACACAAAAATTGATTCCCATTTTACAATCCTATCAACAACGTTTTTTTAATGTTCAATAAAATTCATATTAATATATTTCTTGCACTAAATCTAATATCAAATCTTTCATACATTCATTTATCATTTTTATTCATATTAATTTTTCCTACAGTACTACTGTCGATGGTAAGTTATCATATATAATACAACTTTCCATGGCTTGCTTTCTTTTAAGAAGACATTAATTAATCAAATATTATTATTTTCTATTTGTTATTGCTATTTCTTCTGATATTTAGATTGGTTAACTTTTAACCTACACACGTCTTCTGGTTCATCACCTTATAACTTTTCCCCATTATCCATATTTCAAAATGCTACAAGTTTGATAGTTTGGTTGGAAATGTTCATCTCTATTTCGTAATAGGGTAGACTAATAGTTATTACTTTTCCTATAGCAGAAAAAAAAATTGTTCGTTCTCCTTGGTAACTTACTTTTCCAATTCAACAAAAATGTCAATGGTGCACATTAACTAAAGTATTCTTCCATTTAGTAAGTCCAAAAATGTTAATGGCAACTAGTTTGTATATGTGATTGCATTAGCCTATAGCACATTTTTCAGGAAAACGTGCAGAAGTTACAAAAAGAACCGAAATATGCGATTGCAATCTTCAAAGTAGATACCATCTATTCCAAATCAAAAAATAGTCATATTAACAAGATTGTAACTATATGTTTAGTTAATGTTAGTGCAAGGTTTGTTGCTCTATGACTTTATATGGAAAGGCAATCAATCTTTTATATCAGCAGGTAAAGTTAGGGTTGGATTTACAGTCAAATTATTAATTTTCCATGTAAACATCACATAATATTTGTTTGCCAAAAACTATAAACTACCCATATATAACCAACAAAATCACAGTTTAGTAATATTAATTGAGTGTTAAATGAGCAATTATACGCCTGTTTTTTTATCAACATGTACTATCTGTTTGCATGAATTATTAGCCTATATAATGCACACAATTATAAGCAGTACAAATCATTGTAGCATAACAATGATCATCCCCATTATTGGTGCCTATAACATATGTATATATACATATATGTGTGTGTGTGTGTGTTATATATGTGTTATATATACACACACACGACTGAATTCATGTTTGACTACAACTATTTTGTGAAACATTGCGTGTATGCAATGTGATAGGCGAGAAATTTAACCAACACTTTATTTATGCTACAAATTCATTTAAATTTTTCTTATATGGAAATGATTACCGATACTCATTATAAAGCTATCGTGTTATTTAATATAACAAGTTTTTCAAAATAATCCAAGTGCGTAGCACGGGGTCATATTCGTTTTAAATGAACGGCGAATATTGAAATGGTACGTTGTCACATAAAAAATTTGACAAGGTGATTTATGGTTTTACGTTAGATGTTTAAAAATAATAGAACTTTTCGATGTATCCTACTAAAAAAGAATCCAAATCATATTTGTTAGGGTGAACAAATTGTTGCTTTTGTTTGAAACAAAAAATATATTAAAACCAATTTAATTTGTACAAAATATCAACCAAACTAGATATCGCATAGCAGTGACTCCTTAGACTTGGTAATCGAGAGTTATATTACCCTCCAAGAGCTACAAGCTGGAGATATGCTAGGATTTATAGATTTATCCTCTTAGGACTAACTAGCCTAGAGATATTATTATTACTCTAAGGACTAGTAGTCGAGGAATTATTATGTTGTGACGCTCTTATTAAGACGGATGGAGAGAGTACTTATTATTACTCCCATTAGGACCCATCTCGTTGAGAGTATTACATTGTATCATCTAAGGGCTAACTAGTTGAGTATCATTATATACTCTTAGGGCTAGTAGTAGAGGATTTTTTATGTTGATATGCTCTTAATAGGACTCGTATAGTCGAGGGCAGTTGTTGTCACTCTCGTTAGGACTCCTAGAGTCGAGAGTACTAGTTATTACTCTCATTATGACTTTTATAGTCGAGAGTATTTGTTGGGAATCTACATCATAAATTTCAGACCACTATAGAGAGCGCGTGAATTAGACTCACTAGATATGTTAGTTATCCATCCTAGCGGTCTTGATTGTGGGGTCGTGCCCCGGATCCGTGGGCTGAGGATTATTATTCTCATTAGTGCAATTACCCAAACGTCACTTAATGACCAACAGTAAATTACCAAGAGAAAGTGGAAAGCGTGACCAATGCATAGTGTAGTCTTGCAGCGTGTTTTATGGGTTGCGGAATAAAGGATCTTAAGGCTACTAAAATACTAGAGGGGGTGAATAGTGTTTTATAACTTTTTATGAATCTTTTTGACTTGTTTAAACATTTGAATCAAAACATAGATAATCTATCATAGATAAATAAACTTGTAGGAAATCACAAAAATAAATACAAGAAGTAAAGTAAAAAAGAAAAAAGTTGGAGAGATGACACTAGGGATTTTATACTGGTTCATATTTCTTCTACATCCAGTCTCGTACAATTTCATATACAAATTTCTAGTCAATCGCGTACTTTGTGTGGTAGCAAACTAACCAAATACAATCTCGATTTCAAGTCTACGAGACACACCCTTCGGTATTTCGAGATGGGGCAAACTCTCTTGATTTACTAAGCTACATGATCACCCACTAGATTTGAATGGGCTACAAAGCACACCCACTTAATTTGAATGGACTATAAGCACACCCATATAAACAAGAGTAGAGTTGGTGATTTTCCAAAGACAAAATAGTTGTACTTTAGATAACAAGAGTAGAGTTAATGATTTTCCAAAGATAAATAGTTGCACTTCGGATACAATGGATCCTATAGCCTCTTCGATAGCATTTTTATCTTTGAAATGAGAGAGATGCTTCCAAAACAATAAGTAAATAGTAGAGAATCAACGCAATGGAGTATGAATTCATTCTATATGATTTTGAAGAGAGTAGAGTATATTTTTCAAGAGATTTTTTCAAGAGAGTGAGTAGTGAGAAGAAAGTAAGCTATTAATTGATTAAAAGTTCATTTGTATTATCCTTTACATGGAGAATAAACAGATTTATCCATTTGTGAAGGGTTGTCTCCAAATGACACTTCCATTCAAAATTTAAAAAACAATTTAACAGTCTATATGTCAACATAAGATAGTTAAAATTGAAAAATGTTTTCGTTTAGATCGTTTTGAAAATTATGTTCTTTATAAAATAGTTTGAACATAATATTTAAATATCTTTGAACTCTTAAAAATTTCTATAAAATATTTAAACATATAATTTGAAATTTAAAGTAATTTTTTTTTTTTTAAATATCAAAGATTATAAATTTCTATCAAGGACTTTAACAATATATTCTAATGACTCTAAACACTGAATTATAATCTTAAGCCCATCATATCTTTGTCTTTTAAATCATGGGTTGTTTGAACCAAAAATGGCACAAACACCCAGCAATAATCGAAGAGGATAAAATGTAAAGAAATATAAATGAAAATAAGGAAATAACAAGATACAATCTTTTATAGTGGTTCGACTAAACTCGGCCTACGTCCACTTTAATATTTTATTGTTGATTTCTAACTTGGAGGCAAAAGTTCTTGAGACTCGGTACAACTCCAACATTAGAATTTCAAAGATACAAGAATATATGAAATAAAAGAGCTAGAGCCAAAAGATCCTGAAAAATGAGCCCTACCTTCCGATTTATACGGGTAGGGAACCTAACATTTGTACAAAATATCTCCTAGTCAATATCCATGCTGTAGACCAGTTCTTTATAAAAATAAAGTGCCACATCATCAAATGCTAGGAGTCGGTTCAAGACTCTCCAAGTGGGGGTCAGTGCGACTCCCCGACATGGCCAAATTTGTCCCCTTCAACCTTCCACGTCGACTGGTCATGTGGTTAGCTTTGTGATTCCTTAATTTTTTGCATCAATAATTGCTTGTTTTGGATCTAAATGACGGAATTGTAGAATAACAAGGTTGTAGATTCAGGAGTTCATGGAGATTGATAGAGAATTACAATGATTCAACAAAATGACATTGGAAATAGGCTTTTGATGTTAAGTAAGGCATACGGGCAGAAGATGGGGTCCACCCAAGCCGAAACTGGGAGTCAGTATGGTCCTCGGTGTGGGGTCAGTACCGACCCCCGACTTGGGTGGATTATTATTTGTCTTGCTTTTTTGAAGTGGTTGAACTTGCTTACAGTTCGACTTGAGACTTGATTTTTTTTGAGTGCTTGCTCTGCATTATCAAGAGTCGGTACTGAGTCATGCCTGGGAGTCGGTACCGAGTCACGCTTGGAGTCAGACCCGAGTTTTTTGAGTGTTTTCTCTAAGCCATCAAAGTTTGGTATTGAATCATGCTAGGAGTCATTACCGAAACATGCTTGGAGTCAAACCTGGGTTTTTTATGGATTACTTCGGGCTAGACTTGGGGATATCTCAAATGTATTTTGCTTCAGGTCTGATCTAAGGATTTTGTTGGTTTGCTTCGAGTCAACCCTGCCAAAAATTTGAAATTCAAAATTTTCAACTTTTTTCGCTCGTTTTTTAATATTTCTCTTTCCTTGCCTTTTTATGATATTCCCAAAGTCATTGGGTCATGTCTTCATCGTATGCTTGTTTGATTCGATCGTTTAAGTCTGTTCGAAGACTACGGCAAGTTTGATCGTAATTCTTTAGCCATAAAGTATGCCATGTGGACTTTTGGTTGTATCTTATTTCTAAAAACTAGAGCTACCTCTCCGGGCTGCCAGCCTTGATAACTCCAAGTTCGACTCGTCCAGTATGTCTGATAACTGCCCGATCAAAAGGCTGGACAACATTTGCCCCCTAAAGTAGGTTTCATTTTGAATAGATCTCTGTCGTTTTTTCATTCAACTTACGATAATCGGTACACAACCTTAACGACCAGTCTGGTTTTTTCATAAACACCACGGCTGTTCGCCAAGGCAAACTGCTTGGTCTAATAAAATTCTTTTCTTTTAAGTCCATTAGCTGCAACTTTAACTCCTTTATCTCGGTATGTGTCATTCTACTAGATAGTCTACTCATAAGTTTAGCTCTAAGTACAAGATCTATTTGAAACTTAATAGCTCATTTCGACGGTAGTCTTGTAATAGGCTAAAAAATATCTACATGTTCATTAACTACAAAAACCCGATTCAACTCATCTTCCTCCTCTAGTACACCCAACAAAGCACAAACATCAAAACTTGGATTCTCTACTTAGTATACAATTTTGTCGCTAATATTAGGGTGCCTTAGTGATATTTTCCGATCGTGGAAAAATATCATAACATCATATTTACTTAACCAATCTATACCCAAAATAATCCCAAAGCCCACAAAATCAGACACATGCAAACTGTAAGCAAATATATGGTCTAATAATGGAAACTCTAAATGGTTACATCTCATCCCTATAGTTGCATATCCTCTTATCGGATTCACAACTCTAAAGGAAGTAACTAGGTATGAGGGTTCTAGGTTAAGCTTATTTACCAAACAATGAGATATGAAAGAATGCGATGCACCGGTATCAAATAGTTCTCTAACAGGTTAGCCATGAATCAAAAGCATATCTCCCATCATAGCTTTCCATTTCTCCTCAGATGTTGGTCTCGAGGTAGCTAGTTCCAATGAAAACACCTTTCCATTCTCAGCTTTAGCTAGTTCCTTACATTGGTTCTTATAATGTCCAATCTGGTCGTAGTTAAAGCACTTGATATTCTTCCTTTAAAAAATTGTCTTTCCATCTCTTGAACGACACTCATTTTCAAAATGCCATTTCTTGTCACACTTGTAAAACACAACATTTGTTATTCCTTTCTTAGCTGCTCCGTCCTTTTGAGCTCCATTTTATTGAAAGAACTTCCTTTTCTAATTCTACCCGCTATGAGCCTCTATTGCCTTATTACCACCAAAGAAAGCAATCATCTCTTCATTCCTCAGTGCTGTCTCCACTACTACATCACATGAATCCCCGAGATGTGGCAAAGTTGCCCTAGTAAGCTCAGGTCTTTACCCGCGGATTAACTTCTTGTTTCTCTTAATCATTATGTCCACGGTAGCATATTCATATTGTGACCGCTCCTCAAACCTTGTTGTATACTCCAAAACAGTCATCTCACCTTAAACTAATTCAACAAACTTTCTCAACATAGTTGACATTGAGATTTTAGACATAAATCTCTCTACAAACCTCCTCTTGAACTCTACCCTGGTCAAAGTTTCCTCAGCCACTCCAACAGTAACACTGCTCCACCAATACAATGCATCTCCTTGCAATTACCTGGATACCAACCTCCTCTTCTATTCATTAGTCAATCCCAGATCAGCAAAAATCCTTTCACAATGAACAACCAATTCTCTACTTCAATTGCATCCTCAGTTCCAATAAATGGCTTCCCTCCAAGTCTTGCATAGTCTCTACTCAAAATAGCACAATGGTTGACAACTGGAACTTCCTAATTAGCTCCTCCAGGATTTCTCCTAACTAATAAAGCAGCAACTCCTGCTTGCATCATGTTCTCGAAGATCTGATACATTGCTCTAATATTAACCTGTGGTTTTCCTACATCTATGTTAGCAGTTGCCTATTGACCCAGATTCCTTCCGGGCCAAACATTTCCATTGGTGGTGGTGCTTTCTCCATCGAGATTCACTCTTTTGTTTCCTACCTTCATATCTTACTTATTTTTATCTGTATTAAAACCTTAGGAAGATATGAAAGAATGGTCTAAGAAAGAAGAAGAATAGAGAAAAAGTGTATAATTATATATAGAAAATACAAGCACGTTACTATAGCATTATCCCATACTCCAATATTATTCTCTGATTCATTTGGATTATGTTTTCAAAAACTCTTTTTAAAGTTCAAAATTCTTTAGTTTTACATAAACCTATGCTCTGATACCAAGTTGTAACATCCTCTATCTTAAGGTCCGAAACTAAGCACTACATATACTGCAATTGTCAATAGTATTAATTTTCAGTGACAAAATGTGGTCATATTAATGGTATCCATAATATCAGAAGCATGAGAATATGAAATGATTTTTTAACATAATTTCGAAGAAAACTTCCATATTTCATTTAAAAGTCATAATTTCATATTCAGTACGTAATCCCAAACGTTGCCCAGGTTCATATAAAATATACTTATTACAAAATACTCCAAGAACAACATATGAAGACTCCTTGGTTGATCAGAGTTACTAAATAGACAGATACAACTTCTTCCAATACATATATACAACAAAATGTCATAACACAACGGAAAAAATTAATATATAGTATCCTAAATGGTCAGCCCTTGCCTCTTGCACGTCTTTAGAAGCTTTGTTTGTCAAACCTACTAAACCTGTAAACCCTCAACCTACTTAAATTAAGTCTTGACCACCTAAGATTTTAATGGGAAAACATGTACTTTGTGTCAGACAATAAGCCATGTGTGAATTATAATATGTCATCTCGATTAATTGATATTTAGTGAGACCACGCCGCTAAGTGGAACGGATTTTCCCCTCACTAATATACCATTAAAAATAGGGTACTTTTGGCACAGGTCCTTATTAAGTTTCAAAATTCACGAAAAGTCCTTCACTAAATTTCAGTGTAAATTAGGTCCCTGTTTTTTATTCACGATTATTGCAGAGCATGATGCAACATTTCATAAAAGTTGTTGACATTTCCGCAACATTTCTGTACACTGTGAACATAGTGTATGAAAGTTGCTGAAATATCAACACTTATTTATAAAAGTTGATGATATTTCAGCAACATTTTTGTACACTGTGAACACAGTTTATTAAAGTTGCTGAAATATCAGCACTTATTTATAAAAGTTGCTGACATTTCAGCAATAATTTTTCTTTGTTTTTACAATAAAACTTTGACACAGATAGTTGCTGAAATATTAGCACTTATTTATAAAAGTTGCTGACATTTCAGCAATAATTTTTCTTCGTTTCCAGAAAACAGGGACCCGCTTTACAATGAAACTTTGACAGGGACCCGCTTTACAATATGAAAGTATGATAGGGATGTCTCCCTAATTTCCACTTAAAAATATTCTTTTTCAGACCAAAGTCCTGCAACCAAATTGGTAAAGTAAACAATATAAAAATAATGTGCATGCATGCTACATTAGTAATCATGATTATCCGTCAATCAGTGGACTATATGTCCTAATGTTTAGTTTTCAAAGAATAATTACCAACCTACATGGTTTACTCGGACCTACCAGATATACTAAATTTTGTGACTGGTTGTTAGAAGAAAACTGGACGGTCTTTCCAAATAAACTTAGCCTAGGGTTTACCTGATTATCTGTCAATTTCATAGTTTTGCTAGGCTTGCTATGAACCTAAAGGTTTTACAGGCCAACCTATAACGTATCTTATCTGTATGTACTCCTTTCTATGCATAAACCTAATTTATGTCTTACCCCTGACAAAGCCCTACACACTGGAATTTTGGACTAATATCATCGAGGGGCTAACAGCTGAAGTATGGGGCGCTACCATACACTAGTCCTATTTGGTCTTCTAATCTCTAAGTTAATTCATCCTATCACAATCTATCCAAAAGTGATAAGTACAATACATTCTTTTAGTAATATTGGGCTAAATGCCCTTTTATATTTCCTTAAAAACACCTTCTTTATAAATGATCTAACCCCTGAAATCATACTTTCAAAACAAGGAAATTATAGCCCTTTACTTTATCCAAAATAATTATGCATGATATATGCTTTTATAAAATAATATTGGTAAAGTTCAAAGTCATTTAAGTTCATCGCCTTACAAAACCATAGGCTATAAAACCAAAACAATATAAAGTTTTTATATTTGTTACTACCAAAATTACTTTCGACCTTGTCGAAACCACTTTGAACAAAAGAACAAGAAGAAGAAGCTCCAGCGAGTCCTTTTGAAGGAGTCGAAAGGATGCTACAGCTAAAGTGTGGAAGTTTCGAAGCCTTTCAAAGGGGTCGAAAGGATGCTATAGCCAAAGTCCAGAAGATTCTCAACCATTCGAAGGGGTCGAAAGGGTTGAAAGCACCCTTCCGCTTCAGTGTCCACCTTTTGAAGCAGATGATTCCACATGCATGAAGACCTTTCAAATGATTTAAAGCAACACCTTTCGAAGACGAAGAAGGACAACTCTTCATATGCGCACCAATCCTTTCGAAACTGAAGGTTTCGCCTTCACTCAAACCACTCAGAAACATACATTGATCAGAACAACCCTTTCGAAAGCCTAACTAAGCCTTTCGAATCGGTCGAAGCCATTACTATCCAAAGGAGGTTCCGCATTAAGTCACAAGCAAAATTTCATGACCAACTAACAAAGTCAAAACCATCATAATTTCAACACATTCGAAACCCCTGGATAAAGCCTATTGACAAAGTCGAAAGCTCCTATAAAGCAGCATGGAGAAGAAAGGTGCAACCGCCCCTTTCAACGAAGGCGGAAGCATTCTAAAGACAATACGACACCCAACTTTCGATCAGGTCGAAAGCATTGGAGTCGAAAGGTGCTGACCCGCACCTATAAATAAGACCAAAGGGGTCTGTTTTTTTAGGGATTCGAACTCAGCCATTCTACACTTGTATTTTCTTAATTCTAAAAGCTATAAACCCTAATTTATAAATTGAATTGAGGAAATTGAGCAATAAAGACTTCTTTGGGCCGAGAAAGGGAAGACCTTAGTATTCTTGATTTCCTAGTTGTTTCAAAGCTTTATTATTAGAACTAATCATGTTTTTTCAGGTGTCGACCAAGTCGAGAGGTCTCTTTTGACTCAATCGAAACTCCTACTTATTCAAGTAACTCCAGTTATAGACTCCATGTCACCTTCCATTGGACTTTTACTTTTGACTAGGTCGAAACCACCACATTTCCAGATAACCCAAGCCTTAACCCCCATTCATTGCACATCTCAAACCTAGCTTTCGACAAGGTCGAAAACTTAAACCCAGCTGAATCTGCTTTAGATCCCTGCACCCAAGCCTTAACCACTAAACAACCTAGCTTTTGACAGGGTCGAAACCTACCAAATCAAACCTTAATCTCGGATTCTTAGAGTTATCCTTTTGTGTTCTGCAACCACTTCGAAAGGAAGGCTTTCGAAGGGATAAACACACTAGCTTAGTAAGCTGATAAGAAAGGAAACTAATTGTTTTGACTGAGTCGAAAGATTGATCCGAGAAAGTTCTCGCTACAGCAACCTATTCGAAAGGGAGAATTGAAAGTATTATCTATATCTTACCTACTTCTACTTAAACAAAAGAGATCAAAAAGGACTAACCACATCCGAATGACAACTTTGGGGTGTTGACAAGTTTATTATGACTTTATGACTCTGATTATCCAAGGGTGTATCTTCATATACCGCTCTTGGCGTATTTTGTAATTATCTGTGCCTGGGAACATATTGGGATTATGTAAGTTGAACATGGACATCTGTTATAAATGTAATGAAGTAAAAGTTGTTTGAAATCTGTTGTTTGTTTCATATTCAAGTGCTTCTAATATTATAGATATCATTAACATAGTCGTATTTAGTCGTCGGAAGCTAATACTATAGATGACTGCAGCATCTGTAGCGCATAGTTTTGGACCTCTAGATAGGGGATGTTATAGGGGCCTACCCAAGGGATCGCAGCTCAAAAGGATTAAGCAAGAGGTATTGGTCCTCTTCCCTCTATAGGGATCAGCCTAAATCAGGGAACAACTCACATTACGGCAAAGATCGAGCAATAGCTCAAGTTCTATTAATCCAATTGGCATGAAACTTGAAGGCTAAGCATATTGCGACATAGGGAAGCTCCCATAAGGATCACGCTCTCAAATTCCTCCAAAATAGGGATCGACACAGATCCCTATTCCTTGGGATTTGAGCCCTGTGATCCCTCTTATGGGTTCATATGGTTTTAGAGATCCTTCTGTCCAATTTTCAGGGAGAAATTTCATCATCTTCCTCTATAAATACAAGCTTGATTGTTCATTTTTGGGACTTTTACTCTGCTTGTTGCTTTGTACTCTATTGTAACTAAGGATTTTCATTTGATCCCTATTGTACTTAGTTTACAAGGTGATTACTAAAGCTATCTATTCAAAGTGAACATAGGCAAACAATGTTGAACTACTATAAATAGTTGTGTTCTTGCTATTGCTTTCATTTTCTGTCATTTAATTACTTGTTTTCTCTGTTTTCATTTTATATTCTTCATTTATTCCACTACAAAATCTCTATTGGATGTTTGTGCCAATTTTTGATGAAAACATTTTGATGCTTTAACTAAGAAGGAGGATTCTTAGCCCATTTGGATCCCTTTGCTGATGCTGGATTGCATACATTCCCCAAGGAGATCCATAATCATCTTCAAGAAGCTTATTCATTCTATTCAGATTTGCAAAAGTCTAAGGAAATTATCAATAATGGTTATGAACACAAGATCTGTCTCAAAAGATGTTCCACACCACCATAATTATTAAAAGATCACCCAAAGTAATCAAATCTAATCTTCTTTTATAAATTTCCTTTTTTACAACTCAAAAATCATTTTTTATAAACTCCTTTTATAAATCTCTGAAACCATTTATAAAAATCTTATAAATCTCTAACACAGTTTGTAAAACTCTTTTTATTAACTTTTAAAACCATTAATAAAACTCTTTTATAAATTTCTAAATCCATTGATAAAACCCTTTTTATAAATTTCTAAAACTATTTATAAAGCTCTTTTATAAATCTCTAAAACTATTTATAAAACTTCTTTTATAAATCTATAAACCCATTTATAAAACTTTATTCTTTTATAAAAGTTTTTTTATAAAGAATCATTATAAAATTTCTTACCAAAACCCCTTTATAAAAAGTCCTTTAAAAAATCCTTTATAAAGCCATTTTTAAAAATTCTTATAAACACAAACCTCGTTTTTATTTCTAAACTATTTAATAGATCTCTTTTATTAGATGAGATTCTTTTTTATATAGATTAATTTATTATTTATAAATACAATTAATCAGATAAATTAACTTGCTTTAATCATCCTTAATAAATAATAAATTAACTTTCCAACATCATTAATACATTAATTTATTAACTTCAAAACATTTTTAATAAAATAATGAATAACTTCAAAACATTATAAATAAATAATCATCTTACTAATTAATAATTATTATCAATATTAATATCAACATTATTTGGCCATATGAGATCCATAATCATCTTACTAATAAATAATAATTATTAACTTCAGAACATTATAAATATAATAGTTAATCATTCCAAACCTTATTAATGAAAACAATAATAATTAATCTTCAAACATTATTATATAAATAATAATTATAAACTCTGAAACGTTATTAATAAGTAACTATTATAATTTCCAAAACATGGTTAATAAATAATTATTAACTTCAAACAATATCAAGTATTTAATAAATAAATTTTTACAATATAAAAAATATTGACAAATAACTTTAAAACAATAGCAAATATAAATAAGCAGGTTTTAAAATACTGTTAACAAACCACTTAAAATAATTATTAAATAATAGTTAAACAACTTTAAAACATTTCTAAATGATTTAGAAAAGACGAATAAAAAGAGTTGGGGTAAAATAGAGAAGTTCAAAATTTGATTAAATAAAAGTATTCTAGAAAACCCAAATGTTAGGTTTAAAATCATTCTCCGAATCAAAATCTCATTTCAAACCAAAACTCGAAATTAATAGTATTTCAAATACTAAATTGAAGCCAATAGCCACACATCGCATAACCAATATTGATATTGATTTTTATCACTATAGATGTTAAGTTTTCAACATATAACAATATCATATCTCATATGGCCAAACAATCAGGTTTGACATTTCATAATTCATATAACAAGAGTATTATTGAAAATAAATCAACAAGGGCGAGGAATCCCGTTGGATTCCTGTACAAATCTACACATCAGATAAATCCCAGCAATTGCTTTCACATATTGACCGCTTTAAAAAGCAAAATTCATCAAAACTAAACAATCAACCAAATAAAGATCCAAGCAAACAATCAACAATATTTGTCTACTATAAAATTTTACTGGTTAACCAAAAGGGTGAGTTAAACTCACAAAAATTTCAATTATCGCCGAAGCATTTCAGTTTCAATTTTAGTTTGAAATCCTACAAGCTCCGTTCTCCACCAATCCATTTCCATATCATAGATCTCGTCACTACGAACATAAGACAACAGACCGTGCTCAATTTGGACCTAATATGAATAAGATATTGATTTTACAAGATTTTGGATTAATTAAAATGATTAATTCACTAATAACATAATTAATTAACCTTAATCCCTTCAGTAACAACCCTAATCCCCTTCATCAAATCCAGACCGCTCATCTTCGATACTCGACGTCGTGTTCAATTCCATGTCACTGCCGCCTCAGGCCACCAGCCTCCACCGAATCATCACCCAAGCACGCCTCAACCACCACGAACCCATCGCCACCAGAACCACCCTCTAATTCGTCGCCTCCGCCGCGAAAACTCGAAAAGAAGCAAACGCCGTCAAACTGAGGTTGCCACCGCCTCAAGCCACCATACGTCAATCCAACCGTTCAAGACATTCATCTCCCTACCGCGATCATTTCTCTAGTTGGGGTTGAAGGCTAAAATCGCCTCTGGTGGCCATGGTGAACTACGACCATTGGATGGAGAGAAATTTAAACAGCGGCTAGGGTTTATTCTCTGATTTGGGCCAAAAAATGAGAAGGGAAAGGTCCTCTATATATAATTCTAACAGACACTAATCACGGTCAAAAACACACGAACTCCAATAGAGGCATGCTAACTGGCGTTCCTATCTAAATACCCCTATTTCAAACTCAATGGAACTATTATTGGATCCTAATTCCATATACAGAAATTAGCTTTTTAAAATCAAATTATAATATTCTCAATTCTCTAAAATTAATCGCTATGCATTTCGAGTTCGCACTATCACACAGTAGGTCCGATCGCCACGAAACTCGTCGGCGTACAACAATTTGTTATTTCGAATCTAATGGCACTAGTTTCATCAAATCCAAGATAGTGTCATGGAATGATATTTTAAAGAATTTTCAAATTATTTATTTGAACCATTTTTTCTCTGGATATAAAATTTTAAATTGAATTCACCGTTATATGTTAATAAAAAAGGGTTAAATAATACTATTCAATCCATTAAATAAAAATTCAATTTAAAACCAAATATTTAAATAACTATTCAAATATTTATTCACAATTCAAGATTTTAAATAATCTGTAATTTAATTCAAGTTTTAAAGCTTCTAAACCAATATTTCAATGATTAAAACAAATTAAATATTCAAAATCAAATTACTAAAATTATGCGTCGTTACAATGGCTACTCCAGAGTGGGACTAGAAATATATCTTCATGCCACGCTCTCCTAGTTATTGCCCCGAGCTCATTGGTTGGTTCCATCGTTGTGTGGGAATTTAAATATGTTGTCCCTGGTTATACTTTAAAGATCTTTTTATTATGATATTGCTGGTATTTGTTATTCTGTTTGGCAGTTATTTTCGGATGAGGGCTTCTTATCCTGGACTTCTATACCACTTACTATATATATATATATATGCTAGTACGGATGTATGATCTTCGGATCATACATTCTTTGTATCAAAGAAAAAACTATGTATAGCTTAAACGGTAATCTGTTTACTTTTTAAACGGAAGGGATTTCATTTTTCCATCTAGAATTAAAAAACAACAATTAACTTTCTGAATTTTAAAAATCACTCAATAAAATCAAGTGGAAATTAGGGACATGTCCATTTTTCCTAAACTTATTTGTTTTGCATCCTTTCCTTTTAAAAGCTATTTCTACCTCCCTCTTTTTAGAATTTCTTTTACTACAACAAAAGCATCATTAGCGGCCTAAAACCGCTATAAATAATAGGTATAGCGGTTCAGTGGACGCTGTACGTTGATATGTAAATAATCTTCTTTTCTAGCACATATTTTTCGCTATTGTAAGTATTTTGTAGTGGTCTAATAAACGCTGCATATCGACATGTTATAAAAAACAATGCCTTATAGCACTAAAATACCGTTATAAAAATCATCTTTTTTCCACTATTGTAAATATTTTATAACGGTTTAATAAACACGGTATGTGGACATGTTATATACTGAACTATTCATAATGCAAAAAAAAGCTATAATTTTTTACTTTCGATAGTTCTTTTCTTGTAAGCTTTCTATAACATTTTTTTAATGGTTTATTTTTTGCATTTTTAAAATCTGTTGCACCCCTATAAATCACGATAGTCAATACATATTAAAATATTACATTAAGAATATTTCTAAAACATAAATACATTTAAATAATGAAAAATCATACAAAATATTAAACTTAAATATACCACATTGTATTAAACAGAACCAAATATTCACACATAAGATCCCACGGGTTTAACCACATAATATTCTATTGTACACATACACCAAAAACAAGTAACTAGTTGTTCGAATTAAAAAGAAAAAATATCTCAAATCTTTCGTTCTTTCACCTGCAAATGAAATAAATATCTCCATTAGAAATGAATATAAATACGAAATTGAATAATGAAGTATCTACGTTAGAAAAAAAAATTGCTAAACATTTCTTATCAATAATATTCTAAGTGTAAATTTTTTGCCAAAATCACCTTTATGCGGCTATCACCGGGAATAATCCCAAAATTAAGAAACATATATACACGATCGAAACATGATCGAAATCACAATATATCAATCACAAACACCTGCATGGGTAAACTATCCAAATATTTATTTACACCTTATAAAGCATGTATGTCACATAGCATACATCTTCGTTAACCATTAAAAAGTACATTTTAGCAGTATTAGCTAGTTCGCTAACATTTCCAAAGAAACATAAGTATGAAAAGAACTGTTTTCATTGTGGTTTCTTATATCACACAAATTTGAATACACAAAACTACTCGTTCGGCATTCATAGACAGTGAAATTACTTTTAATGGCACTGAGTTGTTCTTACCAAGCGCCGACAAATCTCGATTGTGAACAACACCACCCAATCACATAGTTATCGAGAAGACAGACTATGGAAACTGCTAAATTTCTGCAATGTCCAAAACCCCAACCACTAATCTGGCCAACTTTCATACAGGTTAGGTACTCCATATTACAGCATGTTGAAATAAATATATTGACTAAGTGAAGTTTAGGCTAAGTATCAGGGTGAAAAGACAGTATGAACCAACAACAAATAATGCATTATTGTGCACACATGTAAAAATGAAAATTATAGAACATCGGATGTATTAGCCAACAACTATAAGGTGGAACCCAGTGCACAAGGCTCCCACGCGATAGCATGCTCTGGGAAGGTCGATTGTACGCAGTCTTTCCCTCGCTTTGCGAAGAGACTGTTTCCGGACTCGAACCCTTGACGCCCAGATCATCAGTCGGGTGACCTTACCGTTGCGCCAAGGCTCCACCTCATGTATTAGCCAACAACTGAGTTATCAAAATTAGAGAACAAACGGTGAACATAACAAACAACTGCATTTCAAAACCTAAGTAAACTAATCCACAATATACAAGCACATCCGGGTTGTCAAAATATTAAAATTACTAAGAGTTACAGTAAACTACCTGGTTAACAATTTTAGAAAAAGGATAATTTCAAAATTGAATCAGTAACAGCCCTGGGACAAATGCAGATAAACATATTACAAGTGTAAACACTTTAAAATAAATGTGAAGTGGTGGAAGGAAACAACGGTAAAGACCTTGTTCTACCAACATGTAAGGACTAACAGGAGTATGAAAAGGAAAATTTTGTAAGTGTTTTAAAGGCTTTGGCAGTGGTTGTATGCAGAAACTATCAGTCAGACATAAGAAGCTGCAACCACTAAAATTTAGTAATTAGGACATGACAAAACTTGTGGGAAAGAGTAACAACTTGCTATACAAACGCATGTACGTGCATCTAATAGTTGGATGTATTTGATTTTTATTTAATAAAAAAATTAGTGGATGGATATGTGTTATAAGTGTAAAACCTTTGGTAATCACAGCACTTTTATTTCAAGCAATTTTATTGATGTCGTTGGTGGCAAATTAATAGAAAAATTCCATTGATGGATGGTTGAGAAGGGGATGGTGGTGAAGGCTGCAAACCGATAATGAGATTTCTTTGATGGATGGAGACATTTTTGAATTTTTTAGAATACACCAAGGAAATCATATTCATTGAATTCTCTCTGTTAATGGTGGGGATAATCTAATCATGTGCATATCTTTCTTTTGCTTAATTTATACAACTATAACGTTATATATTTGTGTGTCATTTTACTTTTATCTATTGGCTTGTATGCACGTGCTTACATATTAAATATCCTCCAAAATATTTGCATATCCAAACCATACTAGTACCCAATGTGTGTGTATGTGCGCATGTGTGTGGCCGAAATTTTTGTTAATGGTTAAAATTGTATTGACAATTAACATTGGGAAGTTTCGGGTATAGGTCTAGAGATGTTTGTATGTATTTATACATAGATAATGATGCTCTAAACATTTACTCAAAACTTCTACTGATGGGTTTTAAGTGTTGTTTTGACATTTTTTGTATGTATTTATCTATATATAGATAGTGATGCACTCAACATTTGCTCAAAACTTATGTTTATTGACGATATCTAAGCAATGTTTTGGAATTTGATTTTGCAGCATTTTGTACAATAATTCTTTTTTTGGAACCAATCCCAAAAGAGATTTGTGAATTGCAAAAGCTTGAGGTAATGGATTTTGGATATAATAATTTCAACGGCTCATTTCCCTTAGAAATTAGCGATAAATAATTTGTCCCTAGATATCATATGAGTAGGAATCACTATGAAATTTGAAGTGTACCTTATAACAATTTTGATATGACATTATATTTCAGTGTATTAAGAAGTAATCCTCAGATGAGGAAAATACAGGCTAATGAAGCACAACCATCCTTCGATCAGGTTGATATTTGAAGGTAAAGCTAATGATAATGCCTATTTACTTAGTGAAATATTATCATTTTAAATGAACTGATCAGATGAAACTAATTTTACTTTAAGAATTGAGTCACCTCTACTCTGGTTGTTAGATCAACTTATATTTAAATAGCTAGTTAAGATGCAACAGCATTGGACAAATTAAGGTAGTTTTTCTGAAAACTAAGGGTCCGTTTGGTTTCATTTTGTATTTTGAGTTTTGCGTTTTCAACTTGCACTAAGAAATAGCAAGAAATAAGAGAGAAGGTTTATATTTCTTAGCCGTTGGGACGACCAACGGACAACAAAAGAGTTTGATTGTTCCTCATGCTTTTATTATCTCTCGAAACACGAAAAATAAAATAAACTTGTTTCCTATTTTATATGTTAATTTCATTTTTCAAAATTGTTTGTTTTTCAACTATACATACAACGGACGCGTTTTTGTATAGACGAAAACACAAAACTAAAAACGACAAGCCAAACGGGACCTAATTGTTTTAATAAGTCTCACATCATCCAAATTATGTCAGTTGTTAGCGTATATAACCTAAAAAATAAAGACGCAAGTTGTCTTCTTAATAACATCCAATAGAATATCTGGTTACAAATATTGAATGAAGAATACTTCAAACCTGTTTGTTAGTGTTGTCCGAATCTTAAGCATTAGTTATTCTTTGAATAAGTCAGTAAGCTAGCTGTTAGGTTTTCCTATTTCTTAGTCTAAGTGGTTTTGTGTAAAGCCTATATAAAGGCAAGAAGTTTGGTGATTTAATTAAGAAAATTTTGAATTAAGCTGAATATCATTTTCTTTCCTCTCTTTTTTTCCAACAAATTCTGGTATCAGAGCCGATGGTTCGATGAGACCAATATGATGCAGCATTGACCTAAGTATGCTCCAATATGTGGTTTGAGTTCGGGATTCTCATTAAGGTGGAGTTATAAGTTAAAACGCGGTCTGCTCCAACCGTGGAAAAGAGAACTCTTTGTGAAACAGCTTGGCCAAACTGCTGGAGGTGGTAGCGACCTAATCTAAACTGCTGGAGGTGTTAGCGACCTTATCCAAGTGTTTGAGGACTCTGTATAACTTCAAGTTGAATTGAGAAAAATGCTCGCCAAGGTGGAGATCTGTTAGGTGTGGCTCGCATTGTATTAGAGTGGGTGCGTAGATTGGATTATGATTAGTCCCATATCGCAAGATATTCTAAAAGAGATCAGCATATATATGAGATTGGTAGCATGTAACAACAAGGGATTCCTTTTGTTACAAATAAATGTTGCCATGAAAATATATATGCTCTGGGGGATGTAGGGATATCCAGTCATGACGCTGGCACCAAAAGAGCTTCGTTTAGTGGTCTTGCTCTTCTTCTACACTGAATAATGCGCGCGCATAGCGGAAGATGCGAGGGGGTGCCGAAACAATTTCAACATGGTATCAGAGCCAAACGAAATCACTCGTCTAACTCCACATAAATCAAGCCTAACCCTTTCTTCTTCCACGCAGCAACACCAATAGTTCAACCCAGCTTCCACCATGTCAAACAATGGCCTAAACTCTTCTGCTCATCCCCTAATTCCAATCTTCAAAGGCGAAAAATATCACCTTTGGAGTATTAAGATGCAAACTATGTTTAAGTCTCAAGAACTGTGGGACATTGTTGAAGGTGGATATAACGAAGCATCAGATGAGCCTGATCAACGATTGCGCAACAATCGTAAAGAGGATGCCAAAGCCCTATTCCTCATCCAATCTGCAGTAGATGATGATATCTTCCCTCGCATATCGTCTGCAAAGACAGCTAAAGAAGCGTGGGAAATCATAAGGCACGAGTACTTTGGCGACAAGAAGGTAATCTCTGTTAAATTGCAATCGCTTCGTTCTGAATTTGATGGTTTGCAGAAAACCAAGAAGGAGTCTATGCAACAGTATCTCTCGAAGGTGTCGGATATTGTTAATCAAATGAAGTCCTATGGTGAGCTCTTAAGCAACGAAAGAGTCGTAAGCAAGGTGTTACGCAGCCTAGATCCCGATTTCAATGGAGTTGTTATTGCAATCGAAGAATCTAAGGATCTCTCAAACTACACATTTGACGAATTAATGTGTTCATTGTTAGCCCATGAATCCAGGTTTAAGAAAGATGAGGAGAAAGGTGAAGAAAAGGCGCTTCAAGCGAGAGGTGAACCCTTCGTTAAGGGAAAGGCTGAAACGTCGAATAACAGAGGAGTCAGAGGCGGTTTTCGAGGAGCCTATCGCGGACGTGGTCGCGGTAGAGGTCGCGGTTATGGTGGAGGACGCAATGGAGGATACAATCATAATCACAGAAGCAATATTCAGTGCACTTATTGCAAGAAACTCGGTCATACTGAGACCAACTGTTGGAGCAAGCAACGAGGAGAATCAAAAGCAAACTTCTCCGAAACACCACAAGAGGAAAGCAACCTGTTTTTGGCTCATTCAAAACTTGAATCGATGGAGCATGGAATCTGGTTCGTGGACAGTGGATGCTCCAATCATATGTCAGGTGAAAGAAAATGGTTCAAGTCAATTGATAACGCAAAGCAATCAGTTGTGCGACTTGGCAATGACAAGCAAGTCAAAGTGGAAGGCAGAGGCACAGTTGCAATTCCAACCTGCAATGGCGAGACAAAACTCATTCATGATGTCCAGTATGTACCCTCTCTTACTCACAATTTAATAAGTGTTGGTCAGCTAATTAAGGGAGGATATTCAGTAATTTTTGAAGATGGCCATTGTAATATTCATGATCAAAATCGCAAAATTATGAGCATTAAAATGACCCCAAACAAGATGTTTCCACTAAATATTTCGCAGGGTGAAACTAGTAATGCACTAGTTGCAAAAGCAGACAATGAGTCGAGCTTGTGGCACTTGCGATATGGTCACTTGAATGTCAATGGTCTACGGCTGTTAGGCAAGAAAAATATGGTTCTTGGCTTGCCTAAAATTGAGTCTCTTGAGTTTTGTGAAGGGTGCGTGTATGGCAAACAATGCAGGCCAGCATTTCCTAGTGGTGATTCTTGGCGAGCTTCCGCTTGTCTAGAGCTTATTCACGCTGATTTATGTGGACCAATGTCAATTGAATCACTAGGTGGAAGTCGCTACTTCCTATTATTCGTCGATGACTTCAGTCGCATGAATTGGGTCTATTTTTTGAAGAAAAAATCTGAAGCGTTTGAGCATTTCAAGAAGTTCAAGGCACTTGTGGAGAAATAGAGTGGATGTCAAATTAAAACTCTTCGCACTGATCGTGGAGGAGAGTTTGTTTCAGAGGAGTTTAATCACTTTTGTGAGGCGAATGGCATTCACAGGGAGCTTACTGCTCCTTATACGCCTCAACAGAATGGCATTGCGGAGAGGAAGAACCGCACTATTGTTGAGATGGGACGAAGCATGCTCAATGCAAGGTGCGTTCCAAAGAAATTCTGGGCTGAAGCCGTGGCTACTGCAGTATATATTCTCAACATTTCTCCCACGAAAGCGGTCTATGATCAAACACCATATGAAGCTTGGAAAGGTCGCAAACCCAAGGTGAGTCACTTACGTATTTTTGGTTGTGTAGCTTATGCTTTAGTAAACTCTCGTTCAAAACTTGATGAGAAATCACAAAAATGTATCTTTGTGGGCTATAGCACTCAATCTAAAGCATATAAGTTATATAACCCTGTAAGTGGCAAAGTAATTATAAGCAGGAATGTTAAATTCAATGAAGAAGCTTGCTGGGAATATGAAAAAGTTGGTGCTCCAACAACTAATTCTCAATTGATTACTGAAGAAGAACAGTCTCCACCAGAGTTGCCTCCAAATAATGTTAATGAAGCACATACTCCTCCTGCTACACCAGTCAGAAGCACAACTTCAACACCGGACAGTTCAAGAGGCACCTCCCCTGCTAAGTCCAGCTCATCATCAGAAACATCACCACGAAAATTCAAGTCTCTAAGTGAGGTGTATGAATCATGCTCGTTTGCTTTATACGTGTCAGAACCAACCTGCTATGCAGAGGCAGTTGAGAATGAGCAATGGGAGGAAGCAATGCTAGAGGAAATGACAGCAATTGAGCGCAATCACACATGGGAATTGGCCGATTTACCTCAAGGCAAAACTCCAATTGGACTTAAATGGGTCTATAAGGTGAAACATAATGCAGATGGTAGTGTTCAAAAGTACAAAGCAAGACTTGTAGCCAAAGGGTATGCACAACATCAAGGCATCGACTTCGATGAAACCTTCTCACCCGTAGCACGCTTTGAAACAGTGAGGATGCTTCTGTCTTTGGGTGCCAAATTAAAACTACCTATTTATCAATTTGATGTAAAATCTGCATTCTTAAATGGCGACTTGGAGGAAGAAGTATTTGTGTCTCAACCCGAAGGTTTTGTAGCAAACGGACAGGAGCATAAGGTGTACAAGCTAAGGAAAGCACTCTACGGTCTAAAACAAGCGCCAAGGGCTTGGTACAAGAGGATTGATTCGTATTTTCTGCAAAATGGCTTTGTGCGAAGTGATAATGAGCCAACTCTGTACGTAAAAGGTAGCAAGCATTCTGATTTTCTGATTATGTGCGTGTATGTGGATGATATGATCTATTTCAGATCATCACAAATTCTGATTGAAGAATTTAAGTCCTCAATGACGAAAGAATTTGAGATGACTGATTTGGGCAAGCTGAAGTACTTCCTTGGACTCGAGGTAAATCAAGTTGAAGATGGTGTGTTTATCTCGCAAAGGAAATATGCAAAGGACCTGCTGCACAGGTTCCATATGTGCAATGCAAAGCCTGCTGCAACTCCCATGAATACAAGTGAAAAGCTAAGGCATGATGATGGTACTGAGGCGGCAGATTCAAGCTACTACAGGAGCTTAGTTGGTGGTTTGAACTATCTAACTCACACTCGTCCTGACATTATGTACTCAGTGAGTGTTCTCTCTCGCTATATGCATGCTCCACAATGCAACATCTCGGAGCCGCTAAGAGGGTGCTACGCTATATCGGAGGAATGCTTGAGTATGGTATTTGGTATGCACAAAGTGCAGATTACAAGCTGTTTGGGTTCAGTGACAGCGATTGGGCAGGCTGTCTTGATGACAGAAGAAGCACCTCGGGTCATACTTTCATCTTAGGGTCAGGAGCAATATCATGGAGCTCGAAGAAGCAAGATATAGTGGCGCTTTCGTCGTCTGAAGCAGAGTATGTGGCTGTTACATCTGCAGCTTGTCAAGTGGTTTGGCTGCGAAGATTGTTGAGTGAAGTAGGCTGTGAACAAGAGCAAGCTACGGAGATCTTCTGTGACAACAAAGCAACAATTGATATGACTAAGAATCCAGCTTATCACAGTCGAACCAAACACATTGACATTCGCTATCACTACATTAGAAGTTTGGCTGCAAGGAAGGAAGTCGAGTTGAAGTTTTGTGCAACAAATGATCAGACCGCGGACATACTCACCAAAGCTCTTTCCTTGGACAAGCACACTTACTTTAGGAAGAAGTTAGGCGTGTGTAGCTTTGAAGCAAGGGGGTGTATTGAATGAAGAATACTTCAAACCTGTTTGTTAGTGTTGTCCGAATCTTAAGCATTAGTTATTCTTTGAATAAGTCAGTAAGCTAGCTGTTAGGTTTTCCTATTTCTTAGTCTAAGTGGTTTTGTGTAAAGCCTATATAAAGGCAAGAAGTTTGGTGATTTAATTAAGAAAATTTTGAATTAAGCTGAATATCATTTTCTTTCCTCTCTTTTTTTCCAACAACAAATGCAAGTTAAGAAATGGTTGAAGCATTTTTCGCCATTAACCGATGTTGCTCATATCCACATTCATAGACAACGTGATTTAGATATAGGGATGTGAATGGTATTTTTGGAAACTCAAAAAGATAACAGTTGAATTCTATTCATGGAATTCTCGTTATAGTAGAGATAGAGATAAGTTCAGCATAACAAACTAATAACAGATAACCCTAAGAAGAAGAAGAAGAAAAATTATAATTACTCGGTGTCCTTAAAAATATATCACATAGTTTTGATTTGCCTTTATAGCTTTTTGCAGACCGTCTCCATTATGGTTTCTTATATCTTGATCATTGTTTTTTTCTGATTCCATTTGAGTTTAGTTATCTTTTGTTATTATATTCTTCATGATTATCAGAAAAATGCTCTCTTTTTTAATCTTTATACAGTTGTAAGAAACATATGCACTGTATTATGAATGTATTCCACTGTTTGTGACATGTGGTCAATATTCCACTGTTTCGTATGGTCACTGAATTGCTGATGTAAATTGTTCACAACGCGAATCAGATATATACACATGCTTACATGCAAATGTATACCAGCACATATATATTTTGATTCATGTAACGGAAACCATATACAGTACAATCTGGATGAGCAATTTTGTGATCATATTTCTTTTATTTTTATTTTGCAATTTGATATGTGTATCTTTTTTCTCATGCAATAGTTGCCCATACTAGAACTGCATGATTGTCCTAATTGCAGTCATTTTAAGTTCTCTTCCATGTTGCATAGCATGATTTTATGATGTACACGTTGCCATAGCGTGTAAAGAATAGAAGAACGTTTCCTTACTACCATTGAATGTTGGTTCGTTTTTATGTAAGTGGTACTCGAGCTTGCAAAGAATATTATGGGATAACAGTTCACATTCCACTGTGTAAAGTAGGAAATAAGCTTTGCTATATTCTTTAGCCAAACTAATGTTGTGACCCTGCTGCTTCTGTGATATTTATTCCTCCGTAGGTTAGTGATATCTGTGTGCTTTTTCTGCACTTCGTACAGTCTGAGTTTCCTTTCTTATATTTAAAAAGAGTGCAGATTTTTTTTTATTCCTTTCTTCTTTTTTGTTCATTCTTTTTGTGATGGTGTTTCTTTAGTCAATAGTTTTATCACTGCTCTTTAAAACAATAACTCTATTAAGAGTCTTGTGCCTTATGCAAAAAGAAACCAATTCAAATATAGAATAAACAATACATTAAGAAGTATGATTATACTGTAAAACAGAGAAGCCAAGATGTTAGAAATAAATTACTTGAGACATGTTTTAACATTTGAAGGAAGAGGGTTATATGCTTGTGTACTTAATATTACAAGAGCTTTATGCTCTATTTTTTTATAATGAAAAACAGTCGGTTCGTAGGGTGAGGTGGCATATAGAGTGAGACGGCCACAAATTTATTTCAATCTCAAAACTAATAGATCAAACAATTCACAATGTCAACTTGAATTTTTAACTTGTTACAAATACACAGTAAACCGAACGTGGGACAACGTAATTTGCTTTTCAATAAGCATTGTCTTATTTTAGTTCTAGAATAAAGCAGACCTATCAAATAGGTTTGGTTGGGTCGAGTTTGACTCAACCCATTTATGATTCATTCTTTTTGATCCATTTACGATCCAAACCATTTATAATCCAACCCATTTAATAAGCGGATTACCCATTTAAATAGTTAAATTTGATTTGACTAATAGAAAATAAGTAGATATAAAATAATTCTAACTCAAATTTTTACGTTTTGAATTTCGATAAAAATCAAAATTTTAAATTTTAAAACTTTAATTCTAATTTTTATCAAAATTCAAATATAAGAATGTGGTAGCCTGTTATATTCTATGTACAACTGTCAGTCTTCACGGAGAATTACAGTATGCGTTCACAAGATGAAGTTTCTGAGTGTTCCATATTGTCCGTAATTTAGGTGAGAGTTAATCGATCGAAGTCTCGCCTGATTCGGGGTTAGTATGAAGAAATTATTGCAGTCTGAATAAAAAAAACAGCGACTTCTGTACTAGACAGAATTCAAATATGGGGATGCAGTAGCATATTATTTTCTAAGTACAACTGTCAATCTCTATGGAGAACTACAGTATGTGTTTGCAAGATGAAGTATCCGAGTGTTTTATATGGTTCGTAATTTAGGTGGAAGTTAATCGGTGGAAGTCTCGTCTGATTTTGAGTTAGCATAAAAAAGTTATTGCAGTCTGAAGAAAAAAATAACGGCTTCTACACTAGGTGAAGTTCAAATATGGGGATGTGGTAGTCTGTTATTTTCTAAGTACAACTATCAATCCACATGAAGAACTACAGTATATGTTCATAAGATAAAGTATCTGAATGTTCCACATTGTCCGTAATTTAGATGGAAGTTAATCGATCAAAGTCTGGTCTGATTTCGAGTTAGTATGAAGAACTTATTATAGTCTGAACAAAAAAATAGCGGCTTCTGCACTAGACAGAGTTTAAATATGGGGATACAGTAGTCTGTTATTTTCTAAGTACAACCGTTAATCCCCATGGAGACCTACAGTGCGCGCTCACAAGATGAAGCATCCAAGTGTTACATATTGTCTGTAATTTAGATAGGAGTTCATCGGTCGAAGTATCGCATGATTCCGAGTTAGTATGGAGAAGTTATTGCAGTTTCGAAAAAAAATAGCGGCTTCTACACTAGGTGAAGTTCAAATACGGGGATGTGGTAGTCTGTTATCTTCTAAGTACAACTGTCAATCTCCATGTAGAACTACTGTATGCGTTCAAACTTTATATTTTCAAATTTTAAGTTTTTAATAAGTGGATAAATGAGTTACCCATTTATAACCCTTTTAAAAATGGGTCAACCCAACCCATAACTCATTTAATACAATTCATAAATAGATGGACCCAACCTATTTATAAGTAGGGTAAATGGGTTGGGTTTGTGGATTGGGTCATATTTTGACAGGTCAATAAAGTACACAAATTAAACTTAAAAAGAAATGTGAAATTCAAACATGGTTGTCTTTTCTTTGGCGTTAAAATAAACAAATAGTATTGTTGGATAGTTAGATTTGTTGATTACATTACAAGAAAAAGAGAGCAGCAAATCAGTTGATCTCACGTTTTGGACCATTGATTGATTGTACAAGTGAATCGGTTGCGCATGCAGGATTGTTGTATTTACCCTATGTAATACGGTTTTTTTAGCTGATTATTTATTATTCTAAATTTAGTTAATTGTTATGATACTTAGTTAAATTTTTATAAACTTAAATTTTAAAACTTAATTAACTCGCTTAATAATTTATTAATTTTTATAAACAAATTAAGTTAAATTTTATAAACTTAGCTAGTTTATTGTTGTTGTTGTATGTGTGTATATATGTATGTATGTATGTATATGTAGTAAAAAAAGGTGGAACCCAGTGCACGAGGCTCCCGCGCGATAGCGGGCTCTGGGGAGGTCGATTGTACGCAGCATTTCCCTCGCTTTGCGAAGAGGTTGTTTCCGGACTCGAACCCTTGACGCCCAGATCATCAGTCGGGTGACCTTACCGTTACGCTAACCTGATTAATATTTTATATGTATGTATATGTAGTAAATTTTAATAAAATTTAGTCAACCTGATTAATATTTTATAATTTATTATTAATATAATTGTTATTATAAACTTAGTTAATTTATATAGAACTTATAGCTATTTTATTATTATTATTATAAACTTAGTTAGTTTTTATAAGTTAATACTTCATGATTTATTAATATTATTCTAAACTTGGTTAATCGTTATGAAATTTAGTTAATTTTTACAAACTTCGTTAATTTACTTTAATTGTTATATAAACTTAGTTATTTCTATAAAAAAAATTAGTTAACTTGATTAAGATTTTATATATTATTATTATTATTAACTTACTTAATTTTCATAAACATCAGCTAAATTATTATTATTATAAATTTAGTACATTTCTATATAATTAATTAATTTTTATAACACTTAATTAACGAAGTTAATTTTTATTATCTTCGTTAATATATATTGATGATGATGATTATTATTATTATATAAATTTTTTATAAACCTTAGTTAACTTTGTTAATATTCTATAATTCATCGCTTTATTATTATTATTGCAAACTTAGTTAATTTATTATTATTATTATTATTATAAACTTAATAAATTTATATAAACTTATTCAATTTTTATAAAACTTAATTAACGAAGTTAATTATTATAAACTTAGTAAATTTATTATTATTATAATATAAATTTATTTAATTCTTATAAAACTTAGTTAATTTGGTTAATATTTTACAAATTTTTATTACCATTAGTATTATTATTATAGACTTAGATAATTTTTATAAAACTTATAGTTAATTATTATTATTATTATTATTATGGTTATAAACTTAGTTAACTTGGTTAATACTCTATAATTTATTATTTGTACTATTTTTATTATTGTTGTTATTCTAAACTTAGTTAATTGTTACGAAACTTAGTTAATTATTATAAACTTAGTTTGTTTATTATTATCATTACTGTCATGATTGTTGTTGTCGGCGTTGTTGTTATAAACATAGCTAATTTTTATAAACTCGGTTAATTTATTATTATCATCATCATTATTATATAAACTTAATTATTTTTTATAAAACTTCGTTAACTTGGTTAATATTTTATAATTTATTATTATTGTTGTTATATAGTTATTATTTATAAACTTGGTTTATTTAATGTTATTATTGCTATTATGATTATGATTATATATATGGAATATCATTTCAGTAACTGTTTGACTGCAGTTTCCAATAGATCATATTGTTTAGGCACTTATACAGAAATTGTTTACTTGCCTACTTGAACCACTTTAAAGGGAATTATGCTCATTATTCATATCAGTTTAATTAACCATATACTCTTGTGTTATATATGATGTGTGCATTAGCACAAATGAATCATGTCATAACATGAAAGTTATGTCATGAACAGCTAAACTTGTCCGACATGCGCCTTGTTATTACTAAAAACTATACGCATACTGTAATGATAGGGGACATACCCAAGTAAATGCTCTCAAACGGTAAACAGTGATCATGGGGTGATCGGTTTCAAGTATGGAATTACATGGCAAAAGTTACACTATTCCATCACCAGCTAACTAAAAATATAATAAAAAAACAAAATAAACTACAATCAATTAGCTATAAATTATTAGTAACATTTGCATTCCATATCTTTATAGCTCCATCTTTTCATGCAGTAATGATCTGCTTTGAGTTTACAATAAAACACAATGAAGGCACTGCACATTGTGAACCATGCTAAATCAATTAGATATGGGACCTAGCGTTAAAAGAGTAAACATAAGTTGTTGTGAGCGGGTAAATAAAGTTAATAATGTTTACATAAGACAATGTTTTCATCAAGTTCATAAGTAAGAATGGTCTGGTACGGTTCTAACCGTGAATTGTCAGCTTCCTACAGGTTCGAGTTGTCACAGAGGAACAAATTTTTAAGAACTCTATTAAAAACTTATATCAATGTAAATGCAGTTGGCAGACACTGATGAGTGCAAGGAGAAGACAACATACTAGTGTCCTGTATAAAACTTGTAGTTATTTTATTATTAATAAATTTAGTTAATGTTTATAAAACTTGTAGTTAAATTATGATTATTATTATGAACTCAGTTAATGTTTATAAAACTTAGTTAACTTAGTTAATACTTCATAATTTATTATCATCATCATCATCATCATCATTGTCATTATTATTATCATTATCTTTATTATAACTTAGTTAACTTGGTTAATATTTTATAATTTTGAAATATTATTATTATTAGTATTAGTATTATTCCAAACTTGGTTAATTGTTATGAAACTTAGTTGATTTTTATAAACTATGTTTATTTATTGTTACTATTGCTATTATGATTATTGTTGTTGTCATTATTAGTATTACTATTAGTATTATTATTATAAAGTTTAGTTAACTTGGTTAATGTTTTATAATTTATTATTATTAGTAGTAGTATTATTAGTATTATTATAAATTTAGTTAATTTTATAAATTCTATAATTAATCTATTATTATATTTTATAAAACTTAGTAAACTTGGTTAATATTTTATAATTTATTATTAGTATTATAATTATTATAAACTTAATTATTATTCATAAAACTTAGTAAACTAGGCATCATTAACCATAAAATCCTAATTCGTGTAGGTTATGCAAACAAAACATTAATAAACTGATCTGTAGATTGTGGTATATGCAGACATAGGTGCCTTTCATTAATATGTCATAAATAATTAGTTAACTATAAAGAAAAAATCGTATAACATTGTGCCATAGGTTCATATAGGCAAACCTTATTCCTTTTTTTTAACAAACAGTGTGGAAATGGGAGAAAAGATCCATGGAAATTACCTAACAAGCCGTACTTCTGTAAGAAGGAGAATGAGGCTGGAACATCCGAGCCATACCAAAGTCTTTGTAGGCGCCTGTGGTTTTGGTTCGATCGGTAAAGTACCTAGAGAAAATATTGGATTTATTACATATATTCACCATCCAAAGAACCAGAATCAGATGATTAAATTTATTTTAGATCCAAATTCTGCAACAACCTACAGCTTTATTTATTAACTTATTTTATAAAGTAAAAAAACTTCTAAAATACTGCCGTTGAAGAAAAACTAATATTATTTGAGTCTAAAACACTATTGTATGAGAGTGGACTCTTGTTTGGCACGAAGGTTGATTACTTTTTTCCTTATGTTATGGGCACTAGTGTAGTGATGGATAAGTTTATAGAGTATAAGTGCTTCTGGTCTATACAAAAAGTGCTTTCAGTCAAATATACGATACAAAATCAAGAAACGCATTTGACTGTAATGCCGTGGAGTGTGTGTATTAAGACAATAATACATTGCTTAATTCTATAAGATGCATGGGTTTTTATTATTTTTTACATGACAGCAGACCAAGTGATAGATGTATCACTTGGTGTTTTCTATTGCCACCAAACTGTGAGCGCACTACTAGAAATATAGTATATAGCCACGAAGGCTTTCTAACGGCCGCCAACGGCATTTTCCAACGGCTACCAACGGCACGTTTTTTTTAACTTGCCGTTGGTAGCCGTTGATAACCGTTGAAAATAACGCCGTTTGCGGCCGTTGGTAACCGTTGGAAATTTGCGTATACCTGCAACCAGGCAGAGACCAAAACATTATTCTCATCTTCCCCAATTCAACCAAAACCCTTCTCCTCCCCTCCTCTTTTCCACCTCCAACCTTCCCCACGCAACCAACAGCTGCTCCAACGCCATCACTCAACGCCAACATCCTCTCTCCATTCCTAGAAGTCTCCAAAATCAGGTTTTTCTAAAACCCTACAATTTTTATCTTTTCTAATTTTGTGTTAATTTGCTGTTATATTTGTATCCAATGACATATTGCTTGTTTATTACACCAAACTAAATGCTAATTACAATTATTGTCATCCAAATGTCCAAATTGTTTGTGTATGTATATATTATGCACATATGTAAAATATGTTTATAATTTAGTATAAATGCGCATGTGAATTAGCATTAGATTAGTTATGATTGATTTAAATTATTTTGTGTATGTTTTGTAAAATGTTAGAAAAACATAAATTAGTGAAATATTTTACGAACATGAATTATATATTTTGTGAAATATTAAAAATCATATAATTTACTATATATGTATTTATTAAAATAATAGAATATAATGCATAATATGCCTTATTTTATATATTTAATAAAACGGTAACATAAAAACCAAATTTAAATCCCTTAGTGAATTTTTGGCCCCGTCTGACAGGTATAGTATATGATCGTTGTATGAATATTCGTTTTTATTGCAAAACGGATATTCATATTCATCTGATACAATATCTGTTGGATTTGTCCCTGTATTGGACAAGTTACAAACACTATAAAGTAATTACGTTTCGTAAATCATATCGTTATAAACGGTTCACAAAATTTCGACGACATTTCCTTTTTGTTCCTTGTGTACATGCATTGTGTACGATACAAGGAACACGGGGGAAGTGCTGCCGAAATTTTGGGAAATCGTTTATAAAGATATGATTTAAGAAATGTAATTACTATTGTGTTTGTAATGGGAAGTAGGATAACCGACCATCACAAAAGGTACAAAAATGTAAACAAAATAGCAAGAAATATAACTTTGTATATAAACGAAAATGGATTATAAAAAACAGTAAAATCTAAAATGTGTTTATCGAATTTGATTAATAGTTTTTTTACTATTGATCATAGGTTTTACAGTAGGAAAAATGGTCAATTATTTTATTGATCGGAGCTGGATGTATCAAAGAAGAGAATTGGGAGGCTCGATAAGTACACATTTTCTCAACGGGGTTAATGTGTTTGTCGAATTTGCTTTAAGTAATATTGGAAACGACGTAGAAATTCGTTGTCCATGTAGTAGGTGCAAATTGTTGAAGCATTTAGTACTGAATATGGTTAGGATTCATTTGCGCCAATATGGTTTCGTAACCAATTATTTGGTGTGGGATCGTCATGGAGAAAGTATAACACGTAACGAAGAACAGTCAATAGAGGTCATTAGTGATGAAGTTAGTACGACGAATCTCATAGAACATATGGTTGAAGATGCAGCACGATCAATGTTCCCTACTGTTGAATTTAATAACGAAGATGTTAACGTCGAAGAGGAACCAAATGTTGGAGCGAAAAAATATATGATTTATTGGATGCTGCTAAGAAACCTCTTTGGAATGGATGTACTAGCGGCACTCAATTATCGGCAACTGCAGAGTACATTGCGATGAAATCAAAGTACAACTTCATAGAAGCCGGATTTACGGCTGTTGTACAAGCTGCTAAACGCCATATGCCATCAGATAATTTAATGTGCGAAAATTATTATGAAGTGAAAAAACTAATGTCATCTTTTGGTTTACCGTATCAAAAAATTGATACATGTCTAAATGGTTGCATGTTGTTTTGGAAAGATGATGTCAGTCTTCGGAATTGTAAAATATGTAATCAAGAAAGATACAAGCCAAGGAAAAAAAGGGAAAAGAAGTTCCATACAAGCGTATGCATTATTTACCTATCACTCCTAGACTTCAAAGGTTATATGCATCATCTGTAACAGCACATCATATGAGATGGCACAGTGTGAGAACACCTGAAGAAGGTACGTTAACACACCCATCTGATGGAGAAGCATGGAAGTATTTTGATAAGAAATATCCCGATTTCGCAGCGGAGAGCCGTAACGTTAGACTAGGTTTGTGTACTGATGGATTTTCACCGTTTTCTCAGTTTGGTTCTAAATATTCATCTTGGCCTATAATAATCACACCTTACAATCTACCCCCGTGGATGTGTATGAAAACTCCATATATGTTTCTCACAATTGTCGTCCCTGGCCCCGATGATCCGACACAGGGTATCGATGTTTACTTACAACCGTTAATCGAAGAGTTGAAAACATTGTGGTACGAAGGAGTTGAAACATACGACATATCAAAAAAGAAAAATTTTCGGATGTTCGCTTCTCTGTTATGGACTATTAGCGATTTTCCTGCATATGCAATGCTTTCGGGTTGGAGTACAGCCGGTCGTTTTGCTTGTCCTTACTGTATGGAAGAAACACGAGCATTTTGAAACCACAATTACAGACGATCAAACTGATTTTGAAACCACAATTACAGAAGAACAAGCCTATCAAGCAGATATCGAAGAAAATGTTGAAACCACAATTACAGACGATCAAACTGATTTTGGACAATTAAATGATGAGACAAATGTATTAGTCGAAGCATTTGAGAGTGTAGAGGAAAACGATATAGAACACGAGATCGAGTCTGAATCAGAAAACGATGAGGACTGAGTTAAATCCGGTAATTTTTACAATTATATATTCACGCACACGCATCACATATATATCATCTCATCATCATTACATGCACCACATATCATCATCATTTTATCTATGTCTATAATTAAAAATGAAACTTTTCAACAGGTATTATGTCAGGCTCCAGACGTCGTAGCTCTTCTCGCTCGGCCGGCGAGAGTAGTGGTGAGCCTCCAGCTCGACCACTTGTATATTTGCAGCCGAAGGCTGATGGAGC
This sequence comes from Allium fistulosum, assembly GCA_030737815.1. Taxonomy (NCBI): domain Eukaryota; kingdom Viridiplantae; phylum Streptophyta; class Magnoliopsida; order Asparagales; family Amaryllidaceae; genus Allium; species Allium fistulosum. The sequence goes on from CM060905.1 coordinate 1,280,064,461, forward strand.
GTAAGTATCAAAATTAAAATGATAACAATATAAATTTGTTCATACATATATATACTTGTCTAAAGCTTTGTTTTATTTAACACAGGGGATTTGATTTGGAGCCCTCAGGAGTTGTGCTTGGCATTTCCAAGCAATCATATATGAGCAGGATGATAGATTGCTGGCCTAAGTGGAGTAAGATCCCTGACCATGTCAGGGAGGCCTTATGGCAGGATTTTCTGGTGAGTTTATATATACTACTTTACTATATGAATAAGTATAAATGAACACTTAGTAATGTTTTCTCTTTGTACAGGGGCAAGTGGACTTGGCGGAGGCCGATGTCGTCATGGTTCAGCGCCATTGGAATTCGAAGGTCGCCAAAAATTACAGGGAGGTAATGTCAGCTCTTAAAAAATCGGGGAAGAAACCGAACTGGATGGGCGCTTCCGTATGGGATTCTTGGATGAGGTGGTGGGAGACCGACGAGTTCAAGGTAAATGTTCTACCTAATATATAGTTAATTATTTCGCAATTAGTATAAATATAATATTCAATTTATAAAATTGCAGATGGAGTCGGAGAGGAACTCTGCCAATAGAAGTAGGAATCCTGTAACGCATCGTGGCGGATCCAAGTCTTTTCAGCATCACCGTGAGGACTTGGTAAATTTATCTAAACCGTTATTACATTTTGTATATTAATTAGTTCGGTAATTAGCTATGAAAAAATAAAATATATAAATTATTTATTGCAGGAAAGATCGGTTGGACGTCGCGTGTCTATGATGGAGGTATTTACCCGCACCCACGCATCAAGACAAACAGACAATGCTGGCAATATTACATATCAGTGGGATGGTGATGATAAGGCGACGGCTGCATATGTATGCATATTTTAAAACTTATTTTATTAATATCGATATGTTTAAATCATATTCTACTAATTTTAACCTGTAATTGTTTTTTATTTTAGGCAAAGTTTCAAGAGGCACGGGCAGAGCTGCTTTCAGAATCGGATCGCGATGAGTTGACGGTAGAGGAGGAAGATAATATTTTCGACGTTATTATGGATCCGACGCAGCGGAATAGGCGCTATGGCTATGGAAACCAAGCGGTAATCTTATAAACAGTGCAATATTATATTTAATAAATTAACATATAGATACACTATACATATGATGATTTCTAGTTGAGTTAACCTATATATTTAATAAGTTAACCTATATATTGTAATAAAAATATGCATTTATTTGTGGTATATGCATTGCTTAAGATCACGTCATTTACGTTTTTATATTTTAAAATATACATTGCTTACGAAAATGATTATAATACAAATGTGAACATCTCATATTCTATTTGCAGGTTCGGGCAGCTCAAAAGGCGTGTGACAAAGCTGAAATAAAAGAGCTTAGAACCATGGTTGAGCAGTTGCAAGAGCAGGACCGTCTTTGCGCTATACAAATGGAGCAGCTGAATCAACGTTTAGCGGAGTACGCGCAGAGGCATGGTTCCTTCCCTTCGTCGTCTGGTGCTTCCGGAGGTGATGATGATGCTTGAGAGGTATGATGATTATTGTTTTGTGGTTGGTTATTGTATATATTGACTTTGAGGTGGTGAGGATTGTGTTTGATGGTTATTGTGTATGTATTGACTTTGAGGTGGTGAGGTTTAAGTGTTTGCATTGTACATATTGACTTAAATATGGAGTTGGAGTTGGTGAGGGTTTGGTTGTAATGTTTGAATATGGAGTTGGACTTGAATATGTAATGTTTGATGTTGATTTTTGGTTGTTTATGTTGTTTGTGGTATAATGTGTTGAATATGTGATATATATGTGAAATGGAGTGGAAATGGAATGGAAATTGATATATATTGATTGTGTGTGGTTGGAAGGTGAATCGCGTGCTGCTGTAAAAAAAATTCACCCAGATTAGCAACGGCTAACAACGGCTAACAACGGCTTATTGGTCAGTTTTTTGCCGTTGGTAGCCGTTGGTAGCCGTTGCTAATTCCCCGTTGCTTCCGTTGGAAGCTGTTGGAAGGCGTGGTACTCTATTCCCACGCTATTTCCAACGGCTACCAACGGCCGCCAACGGCTAGGAGCCATTGGAATAGCCTATTTCCCTTGTAGTGGCGGTAGTATGTATCAATCAGTAATTTTTAAATTCTTCTTTTCGTACCATATAATTGAAAAGTGATAAATTAATTTGTAAAAAATGATTAAGGACATAACCCATTATCTGGTTATCCAGATAACATATGCACCAAAAGTTGCAAGTTTGATTCCAAGTACTATAAACATATTTTAGATTTGTTTTCTTTTACCATCTCGTCAAGGTGAAAAATCATTTATAATTTCATCTTTAAGCTTGTAATAGTCTACCAAAATTTAAAACAAAATGACAAATACCTGGCTTGTTTTACCAAATATTACTTCACTGTGATAAAGATAGAGGACGAGGAACAACAAATTTCCCAATAGCCATCAATGAGACAGAATAAAGTAACCCAAAATATGATGTTTCCTCCTACCAACATCCAAACACCAAAACCTATAGCCATGATGCGGTGCTGCTACCGCATCATGCCCTCCATGTCGCCTCCAAAGCTCCAGCCTTGAATTGTGGGTGCGTCCCAGCTCCTTGTGTCACAACTTGCATCACAGCAACCAGATCCTAACCGCGCATCCCTCTCCTCTACACATGGCTTACTGACACCAAACACCAACCTGACGCGCGCTATTTGCCCCATCATCATTAACAACCACCGCAAGCTCCTCCTTTTCTAGCGCGCATCCCTTTCTCTTGTTACACGTATAGATTGTGGAGCGGTGAGGGTTGAACAAGATTCCATCATCGGGGGAAAAGCGACTTGATTGTAGGAAAGTTGGATTAGGTTTAGGTTTAGGGTTTGAGTGGGAACGAATTAACGTAGAATGTGGGAATGAAAGTAATGGGGGGTATTGGGGGGTGTCGAAGGCGGCTCCCTGAAGAAGCATCGCCCAGCGGGTGCTATTTTAAACAAAACAAAATAAAACAAATAACACAATGGAACAAGGAAGGTATCTATTAGCGTCAACAAAAACTAGCTTTCTTTGAGCGTTTCTTTTTTACTTCTTCCGAAAGAAGATGGATTGCGAGGATAAGTAAGTATAGTGGCAAATGATTCCGTGAGCTATCAATATTAGATTTAAGAAAAAAATACAAGTAAATTAATTGGACATGGAATTAAATAAGTATTAATTATTTATATTAACATAACCATTAGATACTAATGTAAATCTTAATATTTAATTAATTGGTCATATTAAATCTAATCAAATCAGAGACCACAGAGAAGTAATCAAAGAAAATCGACGTTGAATCAAAATAAATTAGCGGTTTTAATTTGTAAAAAAAAACTTTATTTGTTAGATCGTATTTTTAAGTGATATTAAAATTTGACAATATTTGTAGACAGACATTTTGAATTTATAAAAGAGATTTAATTGTTAAATCCTATTTTTAAGTAATTTTGATATTATGGGCATTTTCGGTAGTTAACGTTGACACCGAAAAATTATATTTCTACATTTGGAAATGATTTTAATTTATGTTTTATTTACCTCAACAAATTATTCATTAAATAATTCCATAAACAATTCGATATCCTTCTTCTTAACACCAACTACTATTTTCTTCGCGAGAATATGCACCCAAAATCTATTAAATAATAGAAAAGCGGAAGAATTTCTTGCTCTTTTATTAATTCTAGGCGTTTTCTCCTCCTTCCTTAATTCCCTCCGAATCTTTTAATTTCAGATTGCTACAACTTATCATTATAATAATCATTACAAAGTTCTAACGATTCTTTTTATTGTCATTTTAAATTTAAATGTCAATCATTAATAATTTCTACAATTATCTTTAGCGTTCCCCTGAGTTTTATCATGTTTTTTTACATTTAAGTCCATGTATTTAAATTAAATAATGATCTAAAATTTGACTTTTAGAATAAATCCAAATAACTAATATTTATTATTCGGTCTAATAGGTCCAAAAAAATAACAATTCAACGTATTGTGTACCTCACCTATATTGACCAAAATTATAAAATTAATATTCATTCAAACCTTATAACTTAAAATTTCGACAATATATACAGAACTATCGATCTTTTGTCCTTCTACATTATTCTACATTTAAATTCACATAATTTATTTCTTTTAAAATTAGTCGTTCATTACAAAGAAAAATACACGCAAATTTTCTTGGTAACTTGGTATATTAGTAACAAAACGTAGAAAATACCCTTTCTTTTAAAATCGATACATCAGGTAGATTTTTTCTATCGTTAACAAAATTGATTTTTGTCAAGAATAACACTAAATCATTGATAAGTGATTACTACCATAGTTTGTGATTTTGAAATATATGAATATGTTTAGTTAATATCTTTTCTAAAAATGTTACATATTACTTTTGTATATTCATAATTTATGCTAGTTAATAGATTAAAATGTACTATTTTTCTATTTGAATTGTTTTCCTTTTATATTTTATTGTCTTTATGAAGCAGATATTAATATTTTTTTAAAGGACTATTACAAATTAAGATTAATTAGCTATGAAACAATGGTTTTAATTATGTTGCTGTTTTATTTTTGTCTTAACAAAAATGGAGAAGTTTACATATATAAATCACATAATAAACATAATAAACATTTCAAATGGAGAAAAATTAAGATATCATATTTGTCTTAACATTTCAAATATAACAAAAATTAAGATATCATATTTGTTTTAACAAAAATGGAAAAAAATATGTTCAAATGTAGGAATATATAAATCACAGAATAAACATAACATATATAAATCACATAATAAACATAATAAACATTTCAAATGGAGAAAAATTAAGATATCATATTTGTCTTAACATTTCAAATATAACAAAAATTAAGATATCATATTTGTTTTAACAAAAATGGAAAAAAATATGTTCAAATGTAGGAATATATAAATCACAGAATAAACATAACATATATAAATCACATAATAAACATAATAAACATTTCAAATGGAGAAAAATTAAGATATCATATTTGTCTTAACATTTCAAATATAACAAAAATTAAGATATCATATTTGTTTTAACAAAAATGGAAAAAAATATGTTCAAATGTAGGAATATATAAATCACAGAATAAACATAACATATATAAATCACATAATAAACATAATAAACATTTCAAATGGAGAAAAATTAAGATATCATATTTGTCTTAACATTTCAAATGTAACAAAAATTAAGATATCATATTTGTTTTAACAAAAATGGAAAAAAATATGTTCAAATGTAGGAATATATAAATCACAGAATAAACATAACATGTATAAACGTTGGAAAAGATTTTAATTTATGTTTTATTTATATCAACAAATCATCTCCTAAATAATTACATAAACGATTCTATATCATTTTCCTTAACATCAATTACTATTTATTTCACGCAAACGGACATTCAAAATTCAAAGTCTATAGAATAAAAAACATGGAGAGCTCAAGTGAGCATTACTTTCTAGAAATTTTTTTCTTTTTTGGCAAAACTTTAGCTAGTGTTTGGTTGATTTTCAAATCTAAAAACACAAACTAAACACTATCTTAAATTTTCAAACCATGATTGTATTAGTTGTGGTCGATTGATTTGTTGAAAAATAAAAAAAAGTAGATGTCAATAGTAGTTTGTACGGGTGTTTCTGACACGATGCGTAAAAAATATTGATGTTGACTCTGTTGTAGGTTTTTGATAATATAAAATTATATAGTAACTCCAAGTTTTGACACTATGCAGGAAATGGTAATCAAATCTTTAATTTGCTAATCCAAATAACTCCAAAATTTGACACTGTGCAGGAAGTTTTGACAGCTGTTGCTCCTGGAAGTACGAAGTTGAAGCCGTGTTTGAGAATCCCAATCTTAAACTGTCTACTGAATTTGAGAATGTGGTTAAGATGGCAGGCGATGGATTAGCAAAAGAAAAATATCCAGTTTCGACTACTTATGGAACAGGAGGAACCTATTTTATGCGAGATGAATCGGGTAACTATGTTGGTGTTTTCAAGCCAATCGACGAAGAACCGAATGCTGAAAATAATCCATGTGGTCATTCTGCGACTTTAGAAGTAGAAGGCCTGAAAAGGGGCACTAAGGTTGGTGAAGGTGCACTTAGGGAAGTTGCTGCTTACATTCTTGACCATCCTATTGGCGGAGCTCGAAACCAATTGATTCTTTCTGATGAAATTGGTTTTTCAGGGGTTCAACCTACAACGATGGTTAGGTGTTCAAAGGGCGTTTTTAGGAAGGGGGAAAACGGATATAAGACAGGGTCTCTGCAAATGTTTGTGAACAATATTGGAAGTTGTGATAACATGGGTCCTGCAGATTTTCCTGATCAGGAGGTGCATAAGATAGCGGTATTGGATCTTAGGTTGGCCAATGCAGATCGTCATGCTGGCAATATATTAGTTCGCAAAGAGGAGGAAGGGTTTGCACTTACTCCTATAGATCATGGATATTGTTTGCCAGAGAGTGTGAGTGTTTTTTTTATCTCTTTATGTTTTAACTTAATTTATAGAATTATTGTTCAATAGGCCTTGAAATCTGTTTGAATACTTGTGTCAAGCGCAGCTGCGCAGGATGCCATGTTGATTCTGTTGAAAATATTAAATTAGATAGGGTAGGTAGAACTTGCTTATGAAAAGACAATGCAAAAAACTTATTATTCATCAAATACACGGCCTAGATATATAGTAGGCAAGTACAGATCACATATATGCAAGCATAAAAGTAGGAAGTACCGGGCAAAGACCAGGTAAAACAGTGAATAGACATGCTAAAATTGTACATAGAATCACTAGAAGTCGAGCAGGACATGGAGCAGACCATCCATGCTAAAATCCTACATAAAAGTTATTTGATTTCAATGATTTGATGATAGAAAGAAAAGATTTGTGAATAACAGAAAATAGAAGAACAGGAAAATGTCTCTGTTTCGATTGCAAAAGATAATGAATACAATTGTGGTGACCACTATTTATAATACAAATAGACATGGACTTGCAGGCCCAAATGGCTAGTCGGGTTGGTAAACCCGAATGCCCATATTATTACTAGAAATGATACAGCAGCCAGTAGTACGATACTTCATTATTCTCAATTCCCCCCTTCAATTCGATCTAGGGTTTTCATGGCGGTAGCGATTTCTAGGGTTTACGAAAAATAACCTAGATCGAATGCTGGTAACTTCAAATCTCTTCAAAACAAGAAAATCTACTTGTAATAGCTTCAGATCTGACTGTTCTCTCTCTAATTTCTTCGATTTCTTCACTTTTGCTGAGAGCACTGAAATGACCCTACTATTTCCACCCTAATTTCATAAGGATTTTTTTTTTGCTAAGAGATGATATATAGATATATCATCTATTACAAATATGTTTTCCAAGGTCATTTTCTTTCTCCAATAAACAAAATATATCCAGGATCAAAATTACTTACCAATATAAATATATCAGTGTATATCTAATAACATACACACACATATGAAGATGTATGTGTTCCTCTTGTTTAAATTCAGAGTATATACTTTATTTTTGTACAAGAAAATTCTGTTTAATTTAGATTTTTAGCATTTCAGATCAATTATTGTATCTTGATTTTTGGCCATAAAATCCACTGGAAACATGTACTTTAGTCTGTCATTATAATTAAGAAATGATCAAGTAATAATCAGTGGTAATCAAGCTTTTAATATAGATGATTGTGTTAAAGTCTGGATAGTATCAAATTCAGTATAAAAGAAAGTGGATCCTAAGTGAACACAAGCAACATCTAGGCGTAATGGAAACGCGCCTAACTTATACATGAGAGGTCACGAGTTCGAGTGCTATGCTGGTCGGTTCAAACACAATTTTTTTTTTCTCCTGTATGGTTTGGAATCTGATATCTACCTATATCTACACATCTATATTTAATTTTTTTTTTTGCCTATAATCTAACATACAAAACAATAGTTCTTTCTTATTATTTTTTGAAATCCATTCCTACAACTGTTTTAGGAATTTATATTTATATTTTTGCCCAGATATCAACATGTACACAGATGCACATGTACATGTCAATATCTTTGCTCAGTTTCCAGAAAGCTGAGTGAAACAATTGCTAAATGTACTAAGCTTTTGAAATGCATCTTTATTTTCAAGATACAACCTATCATGATCAACCAATACTTCATTTATTTGAAGCTGGTTAACCCATGAGTCATGTATCTGCTACACACTAGTTCAAAACAATGGAGATACTATTCAGTGCATTCTGTCTGAAGCCTTTAAAAACATTTTACTTTTCTCAATACAATTCAGAAATGAATTCAAACTTATTTACAAAGCATTTCAGAAAAAAGAAAATAAAATCCTTTTTAGTTTACTTCTTGCTAAGTCCAGATTTTGTCCTAAAACTCAGTGCTCTGTTATGTCTCAAGATTAGCTAATATATATAAATTATGCAAAACAGTAGCTCACATAGTTGTATATTTCTTACCAGACTTTTATAGCTGATGCTTGAGCATATTTTTCTTGTTTATGTTTCAGACCCTTCTTCAAAAACAAATCAAACCTTAACACACAACAATTTCAACAGACCAAACAATTTTAATCTGACACTTTACAGAACATAAGGGCAACATGATCACTAACCATAAAATATTCAATACATGACTGGAAATCTTAGAAACATAAAAATTTTCCTGAATACATGCAGATATAATCAATTTAAGCTCTTATTAAAACTAGCTAGCATGTTCATTCACTCCTCCAAAATAGCCACTACTTCATTTTTACTTAGTGCCTGGGTTACCTGAAAGAGCATAAGTGGCTGCCTCATTTTAAAATGAGACACCCCATATGCCATGAGCAAACAAGGGTCAGATCTATGATCTGGTACGAGTAACTTCAATTCATTCATGATATTAAGCAATAGAGATTATAAGAGCACCAATTAGTTATTTAAGCAAATTCCTGCAGTCAATTACTTTAACATAGTATAATTAAGTTGATTCAGGTATGATATATTCATTTATTATTCTTACACTTACATACATAATCATGCAAACATAATTATCTATTTGCAACAATTTCATTCCCTGGAATCATCTTGGTTCCATACCATTCAACCTAAGAAATATCCATATTCCTATTTCTTCATTTACAGGTTGTATTATTCAATTTAAATCCCTACCTCATCTGCTATTAAGGAATCACTGGGACACATTGCAATGAACTAATTCACATCATTGCACAAAGATCTCAGGGCTTAAACAAACCATGTGCCAACTTGCATACTTCAAATATGACAAGCATTCCAGCAGCCTTCTTGGCCTTCCCTTCCCTAGTTTATTTACTAGTGTATTGTCTTAAATCCTATCATCAAATATGCTAAGTGAGCATGTCACTGCAAACATGGAAACATCCATAAATTTTTTCCTAGCATAATTCTCCTCAGAAATAAGCAGACAGTTATTTCCTAAATGGGGTCAGTATGTCTTGATCTTAGTAAAACATAAGAACATTTACAACTGTAAAAAGAGGCATGGCATGTTATATTGATCTGCAAGCCTTTATGATTGATTCAGATTCAAGATCTGGTTCAATCATAATTTTAGCTTGTGGGTTTCTTTTTTTTTGATTTGATTAAGGGCTCAGCACTTAGAAAATTTCTATTGCACCCTTAACATTTTTCTTTTCAAGCCTCAGCACTTATACCAAGTATAATGCAGCTCCAATCATTCTCATAAAGTTTCCATGCCATAGATCTATAACAGCTGAGAGTATTCTCTATATAATTTTTAAGATCCTAAACTTTAACATTTATGAGTATAAATAAAACAGTATGATACTCATCCAAAGGCAAATGTCTCAACCAATCAAAGATCATCAAAATCATCCATATTAAATCATATCAGATTTAAAATAAGACATCCAAAAAGCATTGATGAAATCATATATATCAAAACCAGAAATACATAAATGGCAATATAAAAAGTGGCTGCCTCAACTCAGGTCTTAATGCCATGAACTCAGTGAGATTACTCACCTAAATGTTTCTTCTTATTAATCCAGGAAATTCTTGTTTGAGTGTTTTCTCCTTCCTTCCAATATTTTTCTTCTTTTCTTATTTTTATGCAGCCCAGGGTAAAGACAATTCTACTGCCTATTTATATGCATTTTTCCTCTAGGGTTTTGTTGAAACAGAATTCCATTTCTGTCCTGGCTAGCATCATGCATTTTTCATTCATAATACCCCGGCCATATTAACCAATTTAAAGGCTGCATTTTCTTTCTTTTACTTTTCAGAAAATGGCCACTCACCTAGTCATGTTAAAAGTGTGACTATCCTATTTCATATTTTAATTATTTCTGAGAATCCCCTTTGCTATTTTTTGCCTACACAAGCATATTAACTTGTATCACATTTCATGTCATTTTAATGTTATGGTTTCACTTGCTTATATATATGTACTTTTCAGTGTTTAAAAATGTATATTTGTATACATATCTTATCTAGGCTTATTTTAATTCCTCTTTTAAATTCAGAAACATATGCACCTATATGTATACAAGTTTACAAATCCTTATAACATATACATATGTATAATTTTCTTTTCTGGGTTTTAATTAAAATCTGTTTACTGATTTAAAGTAAAACTTACTTTTCTTATTTTCTAAGATGATCCATATAATTCCAGAAATCAAATATCCATGTTGCAAAATCATGTTTGTATTGCTTTTTAATTCTTGTTTTAAATCCAAGAAATCTGGAGTTCTTCCTTGTGCCATTTCAGTGTGCACGTGCACACATATACTTGCACACTATTTATTCCAGAAATTTCACCATATTTAAATCTAAATATTTCAAAAATTAAATCATTTTTCAAAAATGATTTTTCACAAAATTTTGGGGTATTATATTCACCCCTCCTTTTAGGAATTGTGTCCTCACAATTTTTCTAACATTTATAGTGAGCATCTTTTTCTTTTCTGAAAACTTATCAAACATATGCATAAGCAAACAAATTCAACCATATCAACCATGCATAACAAAATTTTCCAGAAAAAAAAAATTACCTTTTAATTTGCAAAAAGCTTAGGATAATCCATTCTAATCTTATCCTCTAACTCCCATGTGCAGTCATTAGGATCACTACTCCACTGGATCTTAACTAGTTTCAAGGTTTTGCTCCTTAATTTCTTTTCTTCCTTGGCTATAATCCCCACTGGTTCTTTTTCATAAACCAAGTCAGGATTTATTTGAATTTTGGTAGGCTCTTCCAAAATGTCTTCTTTATCATGTACCCATTTTCTAAGTTGGGACACATGAAAAACATTATGCATTGCTTTCATTTCCTCTGGTAGTTCTAATTTGTAAGCCAATGAACCAATTCTTTCCAGAATTTTATAGGGTCCAACATACCTTGGTGTAAGCTTACCTTGCTTGCCAAATCTCATGACTTTCTTCATAGGTGAAATCTTGATGAAAACAAAGTCTCCCACTTCATATTCCACTTGCTTTCTCTTCCTATCTGCAAATTTCTTTTGCCTATCTTGAGCTGCTGCTATTCTTTTTCTTATTAACCCAATTTTCTCTGTAGTTTCTTTAACATATTCAGGTCCAAGAACAGCCCTTTCTCCAGTCTCTACCCAGCATATAGGTGATAAACATGGCTTGCCATATAAGGCTTCAAATGGTGCCATCCCTATGGTGCTTTGGTAACTGTTATTGTATGTGAATTCAGCTAGATGGAGGTGGTCTTCCCAGTTGCCTCCAAAGTCCAGTGTACATGCTCTCAACAAATCCTCTAAGACTTTGTTCACCACCTCAGTTTGACCATCTGATTGTGGATGGTAGGCAGTGCTTAAGCACAATTCACTCCCCAAAGCCTCTTGAAAACTTTTCCAAAACCTTGAGGTGAAGATGGTATCCCTATCACTCACAATGGTTTTGGGTATGCCATGCAACCTTACTACCTCTTTCACGAATATTTGAGCCAATTTTGGAGCATTTCTTTCTGTTTTAACTGGGATAAAATGTGCTACCTTAGTTAGCCTATCCACTATTACCCATATACTTGTGTTTCCCTTCTTAGATCTAGGCAGACCATCTATGAAATCCATAGATATATCCTCCCACTTCCACTGTGGTATGCTAAGGGGTTGCAATAGTCCTGATGGCCTTTGTGTCTCTGCCTTGACTTGTTGGCAAGTCAAGCACCTTGCAACATATCTGGCCACATCTGACTTCATCCCCTTCCACCAAAGATTTCTTTTCAAATTTTGATACATCTTGGTGCTACCTGGGTGTATGGAGTATTTACTCCTATGGTACTCATTTAATATTTCCTCCTTCAATTCTATATTTTCTGGAACACATATCCTATTTTTATTCCTTAAATAACCATTTTTATCAATTTGATAATTTATTACTTCCTCCCCTTTTGATATGAGCATTTTCTTTTCCACCATGTTTAGGTCTTGTTCCTGCATTTTCCCAATCTTAAGAAGTAAATCTGATTGCAGAGATATCATACTTAATTTTCCTTTACCTTCACCTTCTTCAATGGGCATCATTTGTTCCTCACTGTTTTCCTCAATTTCCAAATCAGTAAGTATAGACAAATCCCTAAACTCTTCCATCATCAACATGGCTACCTTGGCATGTTGTCTACTCAAGGCATCTGCAACTTTATTTGCCTTGCCTGGTGTATATAGTATATCTAGGTCATAGGCAGCTAGGAACTCTACCCATCTATGTTGCCTCATGTTCAAATCTTTTTGTGAGAATAAATATTTCAGTGCCTTATGATCAGTGTACAAAATGAATTTGGCACCTAACAAATAATGTCTCCAAAGTTTCAAAGCATACACAACTGCTGCTAGTTCAAGATCATGGGTTGCATATCTGGTTTCATGTGGCTTTAATTGCCTAGATGCATAGGCTACCACCTGGTCTTGCTGCATCAACACAGCCCCTAACCCAGAGCCACTTGCATCAGTGTACACAACCAAATTTTCATTTCCTTCTGGCACTCTCAATACTGGTGCATTAATCAGAGCTTCCTTTATTTTGATAAAAGCTTGCTCACATTTTTCTGTCCATACAAAGGCTTGGTTCTTTCTAGTTAAATTGGTAAGTGGTGATGATATTTTTGAGAAATCTTTTATAAATCTCCTATAATATCCTGCCATCCCCATAAATGATCTAATCTCACTGATGGTGCTAGGCCTTTTCCATGCTTGGATTGCCACTACTTTATTAGGGTTTACTGATATTCCTTTGGCAGAGATAACATGCCCAAGAAAATGCACTTCTTCTTTCCAAAATGCACATTTTGAAAATTTTGCCTTTAAATCATTTTCCCTTAGCCTTGACAAAACTAAATGCAAATGATTTTTATGCTCTTCCACTGTCTTGGAATAAATCAAAATGTCATCAATAAAAATCAGTACAAACTTGTCTAAATAATCTCTAAATATTCTATTCATCAAATCAACAAAATATGAAGGAGCATTTGTCAAACCAAATGGCATAACCAAAAATTCATATAAGCCATATCTTGTGTTAAATGCAGTATACTTAACACTTGAGTCTTCAACCTTCATTTGATGGAATCCTGATGCTAAGTCTAGCCTAGAAAATATTTTAGCTTCACTGAGTTGGTCAAAGAGATCATCTATTCTAGGCAATGGGTATTTATTTTTGATGGTTACTTTATTTAGTTCCCTGTAATCTATGCACATTCTCAAGGTACCATCATGTTTCCTTACAAACACTACTGGAGAACCCCAGCAGGAATTGCTTGGCCTTATAAATCCCTTGCCTTCTAATTCTTCCAACTGATTTTTCAATTCTTTCAGTTCACCTGGCCCCATTCTATAAGGTTTCTTGATTATTGGACTTGCTCCTGGAATGAGATTAATTTGGAACTCAACTGGTCTGTGGTGTGGAACACCCTTAACTTCCCTAAACACATCCAAGTATTCATTAACTATGGGAATTTCTTCAATGGTTAGTTCACTCAGATCTTTTCCTAAGTCAACTAAATGATACAATTTTCCTTCCTTAGCTATTTCACATAGAACTGTGATTCTCTGGCCTCTAGAATTTTGCAATGATATGGTGGATGAGTCTAAATTAATTATGGCTTTAAATTGCCTTAACCAATCTACCCCCAATATAACTCCTATATTTGGGTAATTTAAAACATATAAATTGGAAATAAAAATATTTCCTCCTATGTTTAACTCCACATCCACACAATTCATGTTCAAAACACTAGAACTCCCTAGGGGACTTTGTACAAGCAATGGGGTTTCAACCAATATGCAGTTTAATTTTAACACTTTAACTAATTCATAGGAAATCAAAGAGTGTGTTGCTCCAGTATCATATACTACTGGTATGGGTATGGCACAAATGAGTAATGTACCTTCCACTTGGCCATGATTTTCAGCATCAATTTTCACTGCAGATTTGCCTTTTCCTTCCAAAGTTGCCAATTTCCCTTGCTGTTTATTCTCAGGACAGTTCCTCTTCATATGCCCCTCTTTCCCACATAGGTAGCATTTGAAGGCTCCTCCTTTTAACTCTGGGCACCTTGGTTTGATGTGTCCTTCTTTTCCACAATGATGGCAAACCAATTTCTTCTTAGTATCATTGGCTTTTGTATCTTTACTCTTCCTGTTGTCTGCCTCCTCCTTCTTTTTATCATAAGGGTGATATCTTCCCTTATCCTTCTTGTTGTTGCTCTTAAAATTCCTATATTTCTCTCTTTCTTTGTCATGTTGTTCCAGTTTCAAGGCCAGATCAATTACTTGATCAAATGTTCTATCTGCATATGGTAGCATAGCTCTGCTAAGTCTTGGGTTCAGTCCTTTTATATACCTATCATTTTTGGATGCTTCATCTGCCACTAGCATTGCTCCATAGTTGGATAGCCCCTCAAACTTTTGAGTGTATTCAGTGACATTCAAGGTTCCCTGCCTAAGTTTGATAAATTCTTCAAGCAAAATGGTCTTGGCTGATGCTGGTACAAATCTTGCCTCCAACATCTCCTTGAACTGATTCCAAGTGATTTCATTTTCATTTCTTCCAGCTATGATCACCTCCCACCAGCTTAAAGCTACCCCTTTCAGTTGTCTAGAAGCTACTTGCCTCTTCCTTTGGTCATCCAACTGCATGTCATTGAAAATCCTATCAAGTGTTCTCAACCATGCTTGAATTTCCATCACACTCTCAGTTCCTTCAAAACTCTTGCCTCCCAAATTGGAATAAGTCTTCAGTAGTTTTGAAAGCTCTTCATGTGGGTTCTCAGGCCTATGCCCAATTCCATCTCTTAAAACCCTCACAAATTCTTGCATATCAAGCATTTGAGGTGCACTGGGTCCTGCATTGTGATGAGATCCTCTTCCTACCATGGTCTGCTAACTAAATTCTGGGCAAATGGTATTAGTATATTATGAGTACTTCTATAATTTCTATTTTCTTATCTAAATTATTTCATCCAAAACAAACAGACATAATACATTTCTATATTACTTAACAATCAATGCAACCAAGTGCTCTGATACCAACTGAAATGACCCTACTATTTCCACCCTAATTTCATAAGGATTTTTTTTTTTGCTAAGAGATGATATATAGATATATCATCTATTACAAATATGTTTTCCAAGGTCATTTTCTTTCTCCAATAAACAAAATATATCCAGGATCAAAATTACTTACCAATATAAATATATCAGTGTATATCTAATAACATACACACACATATGAAGATGTATGTGTTCCTCTTGTTTAAATTCAGAGTATATACTTTATTTTTGTACAAGAAAATTCTGTTTAATTTAGATTTTTAGCATTTCAGATCAATTATTGTATCTTGATTTTTGGCCATAAAATCCACTGGAAACATGTACTTTAGTCTGTCATTATAATTAAGAAATGATCAAGTAATAATCAGTGGTAATCAAGCTTTTAATATAGATGATTGTGTTAAAGTCTGGATAGTATCAAATTCAGTATAAAAGAAAGTGGATCCTAAGTGAACACAAGCAACATCTAGGCGTAATGGAAACGCGCCTAACTTATACATGAGAGGTCACGAGTTCGAGTGCTATGCTGGTCGGTTCAAACACAATTTTTGTTTTTTTTTCTCCTGTATGGTTTGGAATCTGATATCTACCTATATCTACACATCTATATTTAATTTTTTTTTTTTGCCTATAATCTAACATACAAAACAATAGTTCTTTCTTATTATTTTTTGAAATCCATTCCTACAACTGTTTTAGGAATTTATATTTATATTTTTGCCCAGATATCAACATGTACACAGATGCACATGTACATGTCAATATCTTTGCTCAGCTTCCAGAAAGCTGAGTGAAACAATTGCTAAATGTACTAAGCTTTTGAAATGCATCTTTATTTTCAAGATACAACCTATCATGATCAACCAATACTTCATTTATTTGAAGCTGGTTAACCCATGAGTCATGTATCTGCTACACACTAGTTCAAAACAATGGAGATACTATTCAGTGCATTCTGTCTGAAGCCTTTAAAAACATTTTACTTTTCTCAATACAATTCAGAAATGAATTCAAACTTATTTACAAAGCATTTCAGAAAAAAGAAAATAAAATCCTTTTTAGTTTACTTCTTGCTAAGTCCAGATTTTGTCCTAAAACTCAGTGCTCTGTTATGTCTCAAGATTAGCTAATATATATAAATTATGCAAAACAGTAGCTCACATAGTTGTATATTTCTTACCAGACTTTTATAGCTGATGCTTGAGCATATTTTTCTTGTTTATGTTTCAGACCCTTCTTCAAAAACAAATCAAACCTTAACACACAACAATTTCAACAGACCAAACAATTTTAATCTGTACAGAACATAAGGGCAACATGATCACTAACCATAAAATATTCAATACATGACTGGAAATCTTAGAAACATAAAATTTTTCCTGAATACATGCAGATATAATCAATTTAAGCTCTTATTGAAACTAGCTAGCATGTTCATTCACTCCTCCACAATAGCCACTACTTCATTTTTACTTAGTGCCTGGGTTACCTGAAAGAGCATAAGTGGCTGCCTCATTTTAAAATGAGACACCCCATATGCCATGAGCAAACAAGGGTCAGATCTATGATCTGGTATGAGTAACTTCAATTCATTCATGATATTAAGCAATAGAGATTATAAGAGCACCAATTAGTTATTTAAGCAAATTCCTGCAGTCAATTACTTTAACATAGTATAATTAAGTTGATTCAGGTATGATATATTCATTTATCATTCTTACACTTACATACATAATCATGCAAACATAATTATCTATTTGCAACAATTTCATTCCCTGGAATCATCTTGGTTCCATACCATTCAACCTAAGAAATATCCATATTCCTATTTCTTCATTTACAGGTTGTATTATTCAATTTAAATCCCTGCCTCATCTGCTATTAAGGAATCACTGGGACACATTGCAATGAACTAATTCACATCATTGCACAAAGATCTCAGGGCTTAAACAAACCATGTGCCAACTTGCATACTTCAAATATGACAAGCATTCCAGCAGCCTTCTTGGCCTTCCCTTCCCTAGTTTATTTACTAGTGTATTGTCTTAAATCCTATCATCAAATATGCTAAGTGAGCATGTCACTTCAAACATGGAAACATCCATAAATTTTTTCCTAGCATAATTCTCCTCAGAAATAAGAAGACAGTTATTTCCTAAATGGGGTCAATATGTCTTGATCTTAGTAAAACATAAGAACATTTACAACTGTAAAAAGAGGCATGGCATGTTATATTGATCTGCAACCTTTATGATTGATTCAGATTCTAGATCTGGTTCAATCATAATTTTAGCTTGTGGGTTTCTTTTTTTTTTGATTTGATTAAGGGCTAAGCACTTAGAAAATTTCTATTGCACCCTTAACATTTTTCTTTTCAAGCCTCAGCACTTATACCAAGTATAATGCAGCTCCAATCATTCTCATAAAGTTTCCATGCCATAGATCTATAACAGCTGAGAGTATTCTCTATATAATTTTTAAGATCCTAAACTTTAACATTTATGAGTATAAATAAAACAGTATGATACTCATCCAAAGGCAAATGTCTCAACCAATCAAAGATCATCAAAATCATCCATATTAAATCATATCAGATTTAAAATAAGACATCCAAAAAGCATTGATGAAATCATATATATCAAAACCAGAAATACATAAATGGCAATATAAAAAGTGGCTGCCTCAACTCAGGTCTTAATGCCATGAACTCAGTGAGATTACTCACCTAAATGTTTCTTCTTATTAATCCAGGAAATTCTTGTTTGAGTGTTTTCTCCTTCCTTCCAATATTTTTCTTCTTTTCTTATTTTTATGCAGCCCGGGGTAAAGACAATTCTACTGCCTATTTATATGCATTTTTCCTCTAGGGTTTTGTTGAAACAGAATTCCATTTATGTCCTGGCTAGCATCATGCATTTTTCATTCATAATACCCCGGCTATATTAACCAATTTAAAGGCTGCATTTTCTTTCTTTTACTTTTCAGAAAATGGCCACTCACCTAGTCATGTTAAAAGTGTGACTATCCTATTTCATATTTTAATTATTTCTGAGAATCCCCTTTGCTATTTTTTGCCTACACAAGCATATTAACTTGTATCACATTTCATGTCATTTTAATGTTATGGTTTCACTTGCTTATATATATGTACTTTTCAGTGTTTAAAAATGTATATTTGTATACATATCTTATCTAGGCTTATTTTAATTCCTCTTTTAAATTCAGAAACATATGCACCTATATGTATACAAGTTTACAAATCCTTATAACATATACATATGTATAATTTTCTTTTCTGGGTTTTAATTAAAATCTGTTTACTGATTTAAAGTAAAACTTACTTTTCTTATTTTCTAAGATGATCCATATAATTCCAGAAATCAAATATCCATGTCGCAAAATCATGTTTGTATTGCTTTTTAATTCTTGTTTTAAATCCAAGAAATCTGGAGTTCTTCCTTGTGCCATTTCAGTGTGCACGTGCACACATATACTTGCACACTATTTATTCCAGAAATTTCACCATATTTAAATCTAAATATTTCAAAAATTAAATCATTTTTCAAAAATGATTTTTCACAAAATTTTGGGGTATTACAAGCACTTTGTTGTTGTTATGATGTAAAGATCTGATTTTTTAGGCTCCTTCTGTCTTTGATTGTTCCATGGTTGATGAGATGAGCATGTCAGTTGATCTCCTGAGAAGTCTGGTCATCTGATTTTCGTTGCTGTTGAGTGGTGAAGATCTGATCTTTAGGCTCTTTCTGTTCAGAATTGACTTGTGATTGCTGTAGCGAGTTGGTTTGTAGGTCTGAAACCCGAGAGATCAGGTCTTTGCCCTCTTCTATCCTCAGCTTCATTCTCAATCTGGTAAAGCTCTTGGTTGATAATGCTTTGGTAAGTATGTCAGCACGTTGGTAAGTGGCAGGTATGTGATTAACTTGTAATTTGCCTTTAATAACTTGTTCACGAACAAAGTATAGATCAATTTCTATATGCTTTGTTCGTGAATGAAGTATTGGATTAGCTGATAGTGATACTGCACTTAGATTATCACACCATATAGTTGGCTTTATGTTAGAACAGCACTACAGTTTACTAAGCAGAGATTGAATCCACATAATCTCTGCAGTGGCACTTGCTAAGCTTCTGTACTCTGCCTCTGTACTAGATTTTGATACAGTAGCTTGTTTCTTTGAGCACCATGAGATAGGATTGTTGCCCATGTAAATGCAGTATCCAGTGGTAGATCTTCTATCATCTGGATCTGTAGCCCAGTCTGCATCAGCATATCCTGTTATATTAAGATCTTTGCATGCTTTTAGTGTTAATCCATAGCTTGCTGTCCCTTTTAGATATCTGAGTATTCTCTTGACAGCTATCCAATGTTCATCCTTTGGTTCCTGCATAAATTGACACACTTTGTTAACACTAAAACTTATTTCTGGCCTTGTTATGGTTACATATTGTAATGCACCAACAATGCTTCTATATTGTTTATCATTAAGTATAGGTTCTCCCCTGTCTTTTGATAAATGCTGATTTGCTATCATTGGAGTAGGCATTGGCTTTGCATTGTCCATTTTAGCTTTAATCAGTAACTCTGTGATATATTTCCTTTGACTTAGGAATAGCTCTGAATTTGATCTTCTTTTCCCTTCTATGCCCAGGAAGTAACTTAATGTACCAAGATCTTTAATAGAGAACTGCCTATCTAGGTATTGAATGAGTTTGCTGATTTCAGTAGTGTTATCCCCTGTAATAATTAGATCATCAACATATATCAGTACAAGTATGGTGGATGTGTAATCTGATTTGATAAATAGTTAGTTATCTGATTTGGCAAACTGAAAACCCTGATTAATCAGTGTTGTTTTCAGTTTGTCAAACCAAACTCTAGGAGCTTGTCTTAATCCATAAATTGCTTTGTTGAGCTTGCACACATATTTGTTGTTATTGCAGTAGCCTGGTGGTTGCTCCATGTAAACTTCCTCATGTAATTCACCATTCAAAAAAGCATTATTTACGTCAAGTTGTCTAATATGCCAATTTCTATACAAGGCAATAGTAAGAATAATTCTGATTGTTGTTGGTTTCACAACAGGAGAGAAAGTTTCATTAAAATCAAAACCATGTTGCTGTGTGAACCCTTTTGCCACCAGCCTTGCTTTATATCTAGCAATAGTCCCATCAGGGTTCTTTTTCAACTTGTATGTCCATTTACACCCTACAACATTTTTGTATTTGGGTGGACTGACTAATTCCCATGTTTTGTTTCTTACTAGAGCATGATATTCTTCATCCATTGCTTTTCTCCAATTTGAATCTTTTAAAGCTTGATTGAATGTTTCTGGTTCTTCAGTTTCAATAACTGCTGAATAGGCTTTGGGTTTAAAAATACCACTTTTTGACCTTGTGACCATGGGATGTTCAGTCTGATGTTGTCTGTTGTGTTGTGTTTGTTGTGGTGTACATGTGTCACCCTGTTGCTGTTGTATACTAGACTGACTTGAATTACTTCCTTCGGTATTACTTTGATACTGTTTGTTTGATGTTGTAGGAGTGTGGCTGAGCTGATCAGAAGACTCTGATGTTGATCCATGATCTGGTTCAATGAACACTGTGTATTGTGGACCAGAGTTTTCATGATTCTCCTCAACCCATTCCTTATCCAGTTCACTTGGATACACAGGTATAGATGGAACTGATCCTTTTGGATTGTAAATTTTCTGTGTTGGTTTCTTGTTTAAATCAGTGAAGGGAAATATATACTCATTGAATACAACATGCCTACTGATAAATAGCTTCCCATTTTCATCAAGACATTTATATCCCTTTTGATTTGTAGGATATCCAAGGAAAGTACATGGTGTAGACCTAAAATTTAGTTTGTGTTTATTGTAAGGTCTTAGACAAGGAAAGCACAAACATCCAAATGTTTTCAAACTTTTATAATCTGGCTTTATATTAAGTAATTTTTCAATAGGACTTTTATTATCTAGAACTTTTGTTGGCAACCTATTGATTAAATAAACTGCAGTATTGAATGAATCTGGCCAAAATTTTAAAGGTAGAGAAGCTTGTGCTAACAGTGTAAGACCAGATTCAACAATGTGTCTGTGCTTTCTTTTTACTAGACCAGTTTGTTCAGATGAGTATGGACATGTAGTTCTATGTGCTATTCCCTTTTTGATAAAGTAATCACCAAGTGGTTTAAATTTAGTACCCCCATCTGTTTGTATGATTTTGACTTTAAAACTGGTCATATTTTCAACTAAAGTAATAAACTGGACTACTGCCTTGTAAGTTTCAGATTTAGCTTTTAAAAAATAAATCCAAGTGTACCTAGTGTAAGCATCCACAAATGAAATATAATACTTAAAACCATAATCTGAGTTAATGGGAGCAGGACCCCATAAATCTGTAGCAACCAATTCAAGTGGTTTATTGTATTCAGTATTAGAATCAGAGAAGGCTAATTTGTGACTTTTGCCCATTTGACAATAAGTACACACATATGGTAAAGTGGGATTCTGAAAAGAAATATTATTATCAGATAAAATTTGTTTTACAATACTAGCATTTGGATGTCCTAACTTGTGGTGCCAAATATCAAAAATACTCTTATGTTTTTCTGCACTTTCAGAAAAGTTACAGTAATTCTTTTTGTATTCAGTCCTTCCTGGTTTGACCAGGCTAAATTTGTACAATCCCATTACTGCATCACCCTGCAAAAGAATTTCTTTTGTTAGTATGTCTTTGACTAAACAGTAATCAGGGTAAAATTCAAAAAACACATTGTTGTCACTTGCAAATTGTGACACACTCATAAGGTTTTTCTTTATTTGAGGCACTCTTAATAAATTATTAAGATATAATTGTCTTTCACCTTGAATGCAAGCAATACCAGTGTGTAATTTTTATGGGCTCACCATTGCCCATAAATATGAACTTTTTACCTTTGTACTCTTTGTTGCCAAGGTTCAAATTTTCTAAGTTGTTGGTGATATGATTTGTAGCACTAGAATCAGGATACCAACAATCATTGTGTATGTCTTCTGCCTTTGCTATTAAGTTGACATTTTTCTGAATTTCTGATTGACTGTTTGATTCATGTTGCACCTGCACTAAGTTTGCACTGGAACTTGTATTTCTTTGACTGTCTGAACTTTGATTTGGTGTATAGGATGCATTGAATCTGAAGTAACATTTAGGTGCTGTATGTCCAACTCTTTCACATATTTGACATTTAGGCTTATTATTACTGTTCCATCTCCCCCTTCCTCTACCTCTTGTGAATTGACTGCCTCTTTGGTATGTTTGATTGGATCTGCCATAGTTTTGGTTTCTGTTTCTATAACTTGTTGCATAATTCACTGAGGAATCAGATTCTTGTGGTTTCTTGTTTTCAATCCTGGCTTCATGTGATAATAAGATAGAATGCACATCATCAATAGATGGTAAAGTCTTTTGTGATGCAATTACTGCCACAACTGCTTCGTATTCATCACTTAAACCATTAAGAACAGTTAAAATTTGTTCGGAATCTGATATCTTATGATCTGCAGCTGCAAGTAAATCACAAAACTCTTTAATTTTGGACAAATACTCCCTCATGGTATAGTTATCTTTTCTGATATTCTGCAGTTGTCTTTTGTGATACATCACTTTGGCTGCAGATTGTGTGTTGAATACCTTTTCAACAGTTGTCCAGATTTCATTTGCTGTCTTACATCCAATTACATGTGACAGCAGATTCGTGTTTATGGAGGAGAGTAACCAGGAACAGATTAACCTATCTTGTCTGTGATACTTTATGTATTCTTCATTGCTGATTATCTTGTTTTCAGGATCTGTGATGCATTTTGGTGGAATGGCAATTGTTCCAAGAATGAAGCCCTCTAGACCATAACCTTGAATGGCGGTTTCAATTTGAAGCTTCCACAAGAGATAATTGTTCTCATCGAGATGAACTGTGACAAGTTGACTCTAGGGGCTGATCGCAGCCTTTATCAGACTCTCTGTTGCAGTTTGTTGAGCGGTATTTCTTGTGTTGGTTGAAGACACATCATCGTCTGCCATGATGAATCAAAGTTTGTCCGGGAATGCAAGAAATTCAAATACAGGATGATTTCAAGGAAAGGATTTCAAGAAGAAAGAAAAAAAACATATTAGAAGCAGCCAAAACTCATATGAAGATACTTATCTGATGAGTTCTTGGCGTGGCTTTTGATTTTCTTGATGATTTTTTTGTGATTTTTTTTTTCTTCTTTCCTGTTTTTCTGGAATTTCTGAACAAGGGTTTTCTTGAATTGATCAGTTGATGCAATCTGGGTTCAGTGGATTTGTTTAATGATCAAGATCCATTGAATTTGCAGATGCGGCACTTCTGTTCTTTTCTGGTGATGAACCCTTGAGCACTCAAATGATGAAAGTTTTCTGATGAGTGCTATGATATCAAATGATGAGAGCACTCTGATGATATTCAAAATAAAACTTTTGATCTTTTGCTGTTAAGCTTGATCGATTTTGAAATTGAATGATTGTGGAATTTGCCGTTAGGCTATTTTGAATGGCTCTGATACCATATTTTATTTCAATGATTTGATGATAGAAAGAAAAGATTTGTGAATAACAGAAAATAGAAGAACAGGAAAATGTCTCTGTTTCGATTGCAAAAGATAATGAATACAATTGTGGTGACCACTATTTATAATACAAATAGACATGGACTTGCAGGCCCAAATGGCTAGTCGGGTTGGTAAACCCGAATGCCCATATTATTACTAGAAATGATACAGCAGCCAGCAGTACGATACTTCATTATTCTCAATTAAAGTAGGACGTACAGGGCAAAGACCAGGTAAAACAGTGAATAGACATGCTAAAATACATTTGATATTTTGTACGTCAACACCCTATCCGTTTTTGATTTGCTTATTAATTACACAGTTCGAAGACTGCACATTTGAGTGGCTGTACTGGCCTCAGGCATACCATCAATTCAGTTCAGCCACCAAGGCTTACATAGAATCACTAGATGTCCAGCAGGACATGGATTTGTTAAAGTTGTACGGGTGGAATCTCTCTATTCAATGCTCCATGACTCTTTGCATATCAACTATGTTGTTGAAGGAAGGAGCCAAACGTGGTCTGTCTCCTTTCCAAATCGGACGCATACTATGCAGAGAAACACTAAACAGTGAATCTAAAATAGAGGAGATTGTTCGTGAGGCGACGGATTCTCTTCTTCCAGGCAGCAGTAAAGGTGCATTATTGACATCTGTTTCTGACATTATGTGTCGCTACCTTGATCAAGTTGGGAATTAGCAAGTGTAGAGTATTGTGTGTAGCTGTTATGTTATGTTATGTTGTCTTTGGAAACTAACAAGTGCAGATCAGAGTGTGTGCGTAGCTGTTATGGTATGTATGTTGTCTTATGGCTGGTTTTAGTAGTACAAGATTGAACACATTGCCTTGTGTACACGATTTTAAATGAAATTCTTTTGTTTTCATGCATAAAAACATGAACCACGCCTACTTTGCATGACATATTTACAATTTATCTGTACAGTATCGTGTAGTCTTTTGCTAAGTTGTCCTCGTACGCTGGCTATACAGTAAAAAATAGACTATAAAACCGGATTTCACATTCATATTCCATTGTCGATTTATTCAAACAAAATTTAAATTTAAAAGAAACCAAAAAACCAAAATTCAAACAGTTGCTTGATTTAGAAACACTTGAAATTGCTACTTCGAAATGCTTCCCTAGTTGACAAATGCTAATGCTTGGTTTTGTTACGCTTTTCTCTCTCATTAAAACAGGACAACGTGTATAAAATTCAACACTATATTCCAATTAGTCATTTGGACATACGGAAAATAATATGTTTAATAGTGACCTTGAAACATACTATAGACACACAACACAAATTTTTAAGGCGATCTTAGTGGTTTATGATACTAATATGAAATTCGTAAACCAGGTAACTTTTGCACTATGGTGCCATTATGTAGACATGAAGGTAGTAAGATTTATTGATAAAGCATAAATGAAGATTGGTAGCAAAACTGAACATGCTAATCCACTGAGTTGGCACCCTTGACTGGGCAACTGGGAGATGGGTTAAATTAAAATTTTACCTAAAGTTCCTGTGTGGATGACAGAGATTGCAATAGGAACAAAAGATACCTTGTAATATATTATATACCTTAAATCAGATTTCGCTTGCAACTTTTTCTCCTCTCGTAATTTTAGAATTTAAGTACCCATCTCTGATTGAGCATGTTCCCAAAAAGGCCACGAGTTTAATTTCCGTTGGTCACTCCTATATTTATTATCTTACAATAACCTTATATACCTTGGCTGTGTTTGTTTTGAGAAAAAAAGGACTTAATGCTTAACCGAATAAGTGATAATAGCTTGTTAGTAGATTTCTTACGAACTCCTTCCTATTTTCTCAGAATTTTAGAAATAATATACTACTCTCTCCTTAATTTGTCTCATTCTTCGCAATATAGACCTCCAACAAAAATACTATTCTTATACTATCTATTATTATATTCTTATTATGTTATTTTTATTATATTTACATATGAGAGCATTAATATTCTCTCTTCTCAGCCAATCTCAAAGGTCACATTTTCCCTTCAATTATTTGAATTAATTTACTACTATTCTTTCTCATCAACTTTTTACTATCCATATCAAATTAATTCCCTTTTCCTATATCTTATCTTATATTTTATCTTATTTTATACTATCTTCCTTATTAGTAGATCTTCCACGGTTTCCTTCCTATTTTCTCAGATTCAACAATTTCAATTTGGCAATTAAATAAAAATAGAATTATATAAAGATTTGTATCTTATTGTAACGACCCTAGATTTTAATTTAATTTAAATTGATAATTTAATGAATTTTTGAATAAAAATTGTAAAGTTAATTGGTAAATTGATTCGAGTTTCCCTGAATCCAAATAAAAATATATTAAATCCTTTTAAATTTAGAAATATTGTTTATATAAATTTGTATATATGTGAATAGATATGTATATGGAATAAATATGAGTAAATTTGAATTTATTTATATATATATATGTATGTATGTATGTATACGGGCATGTATAAATAATTTGAGTTGATTTGAAATGTATATATTTGATTTGAATTTAAATTGTAAGTGAATGGTTTAAGAAATGAAATTATATAGATTTGTGAAATAAACATTTAAAATAGAAATAAAAAAATGAAAGTGTTAACAAGACAAATATTATAAAACAAGACAAAGACAAAATAAAATACATACAAAACATAACAAAATAGACTAAGCAAACATAGTCAAGTTGAACAAAAGAAATAACAACAGCAAGTTTGCCACCAAAACAAACGAGGTAAAGTATAAAAGCTTGCATAGAAGCCATATCAAATTTTCTTCAACTTGTACAGCCGAGAAAGATTATATTATACAGCTGAAAGTGAAAAGAAAATATAAGTGGTACAACATCAATTAATGCACGCACAAGATAGATCACTTCAGCCTCCAAAACCAAATAAAAATCTCTGGTATCTGTACAAAGCAAATTATATCACATTTATAAAATAATACATCTCAGCCATGCTTATTAAACAAAGATATCACCTGTACACATCTTTTCTTTTATCTATACCAACCTCATACATATCAGCCTTCTCCTCTCAATTCATTCGAAACTGAAAAGAAATCTAAAGTAATATCGTGCAAAACTAAAAACAAAATTTAGTATTGAACATGAAAAAAAATCAACTAAAAAGCCAGAGACTAAAGAAGTGATTCTCAGCAAGCTAGGAATTCAAAGCCTGTTCCAAAACAAGGCACCTCTGTTCTTTCTTCTTCCAGGAAACAGGTGAGCAAACACTAATTTTTAAACCAACTTCTTTGCCCTTCTATGTCTGTGATGGTGATGATTGGAAATATGTTTGAATGATTACATATTTGCAAGTATAGATGTGTTTATATGGGTGAATTAGGAGGTGCATGTCTGTTGTCAGGCAAAACTTGCCTCTGTTTATACATAATAGAGTCCAAACAAAATAGAAAAAAATTCAAAATCTCCTCATCACATCTCTTATAATTTTAGGAATTCAAATAATGTTTGTGTTTAAATCTAAACTAAGATTTAAAAATTATATTTAAGGTTGATGGTTTTGAATATCACCTAGAAAAAAAAAGATAAAAACAGTAAAACTAAATATATGTCAAAACTTAAGTGTTTTAACTTCTTGAATTGATTTTATCATCTGATTGTTTTTCGGAAATGAGGATTTTTAAAAGGAAAATCACGATTTTTGAAGTGGTAAATCTCGAGAAATTATTTAAGGTCAAATTTTCGTTCAAAAATCAATTTCTGTTGTTCTCGTCAACGTTTGGTGTTACGACCTGTTCTAGAGGATGCAGGTGGTCGTGGGGGAGACTTCGACCATGGCCAAATTTTAAAGCAGGGTTTGGATTGAGAGGTAGAGTGAGTTTTAGGGTTTAGTGAATGGTCTTGGACAAGGTTGAAGTCGAGGTCCTTTCGAAGTCGAGGGTGAACAGGAAGCTATCGCACCCAGGGGAATAGGAACAGGGGATCATGGCGAAGTCTCGGTTTCGATTTCGTGTTCTCTGGTGAAGGCGAGCGACGTTGCCAAACATTTTTCTGGTAATCGTTTTATTCCAGTGAGATGCCATCTTGTTCGAATTTTATCCAAGGCAGACTGTGGGGTTCTGAGGAGTTGTGAGGGTCGAAGAGATGATCAGTGATGCGTTGGACGTCTCGTCGATGGCAGGAGTGTTTGCTGTGGATGGTGCACGTGCACCGTGCACTTGCGTATCGAGGCTGATAAAGACGTTGGAGAAGAAGGCTATGAGCTCGAAGAAGGCTCCGGGAGAATTATGTATTGGCTTGAGTTTTGTCTCGAGTAAATTCTGAATGCGTAGGGGTAAACACTTAAAAAGATTTTAAGTTTGAAAAAGAATGGGAGCACGGGTTGATTTGTGGTGAAACTCGAAGTAGGGTGGCATTTTGATCGGGTGTGACTCGAGTGAGTCTCGGGTTTTATGTTTTCCAGATTTAAACTTTAACAAATTTAGTTAAATAAATTTCTAAAAATTTTTCTTTTTATAAACGATAATTTTATTGTTCGTTTATAATTTTATTGTTAAGTTAGAAGGTTTAAATTGAAGGTTTTGAAATAAATGATCTTTAAAACAATCAAGTTTTAAGAATGTTGTAAACTTATATTCTTAGCAGGTTATTTTAAATAAAACTTGATAAAGTGTTTAGGAATAAATCAAATGTTTTAAAAATGTTAATTAACATTGAAGTTTTTAAGGTTGGTAATAATTTGATTTCAAAGTTATTAAAGAAGATTTTAAAATGTTAATTAAGATGAATTATTATTAATTAATTGTTTAAAAAGGGGATTAATTTATTAAAGGTTAATTTATTAATTGAAGATAATTAATTAAATAGTGAATTAAATAATTAAAGATTAATTCTTTAAATAATTAAAGGTTGATGAATTATAATTAAAGGTTAATTAATTATTGATGGTTAATTAATAAATGATTAAAGAATAATTAATCAAAATGATCTGTCATTTATTAATGTTAATTAACCAGGATTAGTAATTTTCGTAAGTAATTAAAACTGATTTGGATTACTCAAATAATTAACTGATCTTACTTATAGATGTTTGATATTTTATTACATGCTATGTGATGGATTGATATATTAGTTATGTGATGTGATGCGATGCTATGTTTTGTGCTAAGCTGTTATATCTGTGATGTATATATTGTTATATGAATATGAAACCCTTGGCCCGTAAAACGGCATTTGAATTTCGATGCGACAGGGAGTCGGATTCCAGTTGGTTATCCGAAACCCACATCGAATTGTAATAGTGAATCTTTGTGACTGATAAATTTATTTTATTTATGAATCTGTGAATGAAGATAAGCGTTATCGATTATACCGCTTATCGATATATCTGTGATAATTGATGTTGCACTATTGTGTGTAAAACCCCTGGACTACACCATACACACACAAATATGGATTTCACGTGGAAATCGGTTAAGTCACGGATAATTTAAATTTATGTTTTGAAATTGAAATTTTAATTTCAATTGATTTTGAAATTGGAAATTGGGGTTTAATATGAAAAGCTTTTGAAATGGAATTTCAAAGATGAAACTTGTTTTTGAGTAAGTTGATTGAGTTTTGGAAATTTAAATATTTGATTTAAATTTGAATTCAATATTTGAGATTGAATTCTATGATTTGAAACTAGGGATTAAAGATGTTATACCCGTTATATAAGGGTTAAACTATTTTAAAAGTATTGATTTTGGAATGTGAATATAATTCAAGGGATTTAACTCGTGTAAATATAATTGGATTTTTCTTAAACGAAAACTATTTGTTTTCAAATAATAACAGCTTTCATATAAGAAGTGAACTTCCAATTTGTGTTGAAAGGTTTCAAATTTAAAAATGAAATTGAAATGGTTTTCCAGGCTATAAATGAATTCTTTTTGAAAGCTATAAATTGAATCTGTTTATTTTTAACAGATTGAAAATGGTAATTTGTTTAAACCATTCGAAATGACATTGTTTTGAAAACTATAAGTTAAATCTTGTTTTAAAGATTTAACAAGTTAATCCAATAGAAACGGAAATTGTTTTGAAATATGTGAATGGATTTTTGTTGAAGCTGAGTGAACTTTGTGAATTTAACCTTTTTGTTTAAAAGATTTGAAATGGTAATCGATTGAAACCATTTAAAAAGAAGTTGAATTATTAAGTTGTGACTTAATTGAAATCACATATCCATATGTTTTTAAATATTGCGCTCACTATTCGGGTTAGCCGGGAAAAGACATTTGTGTCATATAACCCATTCCGAATAGTAATACGTCGTATATGGATAGCATTTGAAGACCGGTGGTGAAGACTGGATATTTTCGAAAACGAAAGGACAACTCGTCGAATGTCTCTGCATCGACTGGCCCCGATATAGAGATTTTATCACCCTTTGTGATGGGAAGTCCGGACGGGATTGTGAATACCTGGAATTGCAAGGGCTTAGTACGAAGTGCCTTCGGTTCTATTCGAACCCGGAACAGACTTGTAAGGTTACATGTCTGACATTGCACTTTGAGATATAAAGCCGATTTCTTTCAAATACATTTCTGTTGGTGGCGGAGAATTTATTCTCTTAGCTTAACACCCTTCTCTGAGACGTACGAGCTCAGAGGTTATGTAGTTGAAATTTATCAGCGATATACTCCCAATTTGGTAATGTGACATGCTGAGTGTTGCTGTGAAAATGATCATTGTTTGATCATTTGTGATATGATCATTTGTTTGATCATTTATCTTTGTGATCATTACTTTGATCATTTGTTTGACCCGAAGCATGGCTTTGTGAAAAGCGTAGCTTTGTGGACGAGACTTCGTCGGACCTCACACCCCGGAAATGGTCAGAACAGGAAAGATGCGGCAAGGTTATTAGGGGGTAGCGCCCCTTTAGTGTATGTCATTCCTTCTGGATAGAGGTGGTATCATGGTATGGAGCACAGATATTTAACCTATGTTGTTGCTGCATTATTATTCTTATGTGGTTGTTGGAATCGAGGATCCTCGGATATAGATCGGTTACGATCGGGGGATGACATATTCGTGTCAGTAGTTACCCAGTTAGGGGTAACCTGGCCTTGTGTTGGCAGAGATCTAACCGTAATGTTAGGTTATTTCTCGGGACGTCATTCCAGAGGCGTTTCCATGTGGCAATGGGAAGTTCCTTGGCCTGACCATTTGTTGGAAATCCATCTTCCAATACGAACTTTGTACGGTATTAGTTGTAGAACCTGCCATTTATGTACGGTGGTCACCACTGTTTAGATGGTAGCTATAGTAGGCATACGATACTGGTCGTATGTTGGCTAAGATTAATATTATACTTTCGAAATGTTTTCTGCACTATGCACTAATAATAATATCAAGATGTTTTGTTTACGTAGTAAGCATCTTTGACTATCATAAGAAGAAATCTCCTCCAATTCTGCGTTTGCATTGTGTGTGTGGTGGGAGGTCTTATGGTAGTTTCATTTTCCAAAAGCATTGCGAATTGACTTTAAATTCTCTACTATTTGTTTTAAAGATAAAATGTTTTTGTTGCTCACACCAGTCCCATGACTGATCCGGAGTTTATTGTTTCTTTCCTAAACTCTGGATGCTCAAAATTTTCTACACGAGCAGTCTAGAGTTTTGTTTTTCAGATAGTCAGATTAGTAGATTTTCTGGAGCTAGTTCAGTCTTTATATATGGAATGCACTTGCTTATCTTTGTGCATCGTTATTGGGAGTTCGAGCTATTTCTGGATTGGCGCTTTGAAGATGGAGATTATCCGCTGCTGGTGTTATCTATTTTCTTTCCGCTGCTATTTGTTGTATCATATCTCTGATGTATATTGATATTCATTGTATCATTCTGTTGTAACAGATATTGTATATCAATGTATTATTCATTTCTTCCGTTGTGTTATTTACTTAACTGTGTTATAAGCTCCGGCGACTCGGATTTGAACGGTCGAATCTATGGCATTCGAGTACGATGTAAAGTATGCATGTCGATTTTCGAGCGGGCAAAATCCGCTTCGTTACACTTATACTTCTCTTATACATAAAAGATGGATCTCTTCTAATACCTTTTCTTTTTTTCATAATTTTAGAATTAAAGTCTTTAATTCTCATTTATTCATGTATGTATTTTCACATCTTATACTATATACCTTATTAGCAGATCTCACATGATGTCTTTTCCATTTTCTTAGACCTTTAGAAATAAATTAGTGCTCTCTCCTTAATTTGCCTCTTTCTTCGTAATGCAGTCCTCCAACAAAAATATTATTTTTGTACTATATATTCTATTATTATCTCTCATGATTTGTTTTCTATTTTCTTATAATTCTAGAAATAAAACACCGCCCTCTCTTTAATTTGCCCCATTTTTCGCCATGTAAACCTCCAGCAAAAATACTATTTTTATATTATTATCTGTCATATTATTAAATTATATATAAGAGAATATGTAACCATTAGTATACTCTTTCCACAATTCTTCTCATCCTATATACCGTTAACATACATGAAAAATATTAGTGATATGATTACTGCATTTAACATAATGAACATTCCATATATATCATATAGTTACATAAAATATTCGGTCTTTGACAATTTTATTCTTATTTTCATCGCAATATATAAAATATTCAATATATTATTATCTCTCACGATTTCCTTCCTATTTTCATAGAATTATAGAAATAAAATACTGATCACTCCTTAATATGCCTCATTCTTCGCAATATAAACCTCCAATAAAAACACTATTCTTATATTATTTATTCTATCACCTATTCTATTATATATATATATAAGAGAATATGTGACCTTTAGTATACTTTCGCCATAATTCTTCTCATCATATATACCATTAATCTGCATGAAAAATATTAACGATATCATTACTGTATTTAACATAATGAACGTTACATGTATATTATATAATTATATAAAATATTCAACCTTTGACTATTTGTATTCTTATTTTCATATATATTAATCCTTCATTCATTATTTTTATATTTACTCGGACACTTCTCATTTCCTAATTATTTCACTATTGTTTCATCTTTTCTCACAACTCTATTTCTTTCCATTTTCCAGTTTCATATGTAAGCTACATTTTCACTTCGTATTCATCTTAAATTATATGTGATTTTATTCGTGTTTTGCAACGGTTGTGTTTATACCGGTTCTTTCCCAATAAACATAGCTTGCTGGATTGATTGACTTGATTTAAAGGTTTAAGTTTTTATTATTCTATTCATTTAATTTGAAGTTGAAATTGCAGTTTTTGATTTCAAATCTTTGCTTTGAGTTTTTGTGCCTAAAACTCGGTTTTTTTCGCAGTTTGTATGCTTATGAATATGGTCCCCTTCATTTGTCCTACAATGTTACTAGATTTGCAAATATATGGATAACACAGAATCTCACGTTGATTTGTAAAACATATTACATGTAAAATTAACCTTTTATACGTTTTGAATTTTTGTTTCAGCGTTTACTTTCATTTGATTTTTGTTATTTTTGTATGATTTTGTATATTGTTTACTTTTAATCTAGCAACAGTGGGTAACTTTGAAATGCTGTTAAAAGTTCAATTTAAAACATGCGTTCTTTAAACTTTTTTATTTAAATGTCTTATATACACTTACATGGATTAAGCTTATTTTTTGTAAAAATCTTATATTAACCATCTTTGTCACTACATTTGATATGTCCATAAATGGTTATAAATTAGAAATTTTGTTACTTTTAATATTTATTAATAATATATAAAGATGGTCATATATGGAATAATATTATCATATAACCAATAAAAGGAATTAACTTAAATGTATTAAGTATTATCGACCCATTTAATTTTAATTTAAAACAGCTAAATAACTAATTGCAACTAATTATTTTTATTGGCATTAATTGAATGAGATAGTTAATCGTATTTTAATTCATTTTAATATTATTTAGTTAGAATAATACTATGTAATAAGTAGTTCATATGCATTATAGGCTTTAGGTTTATGAACAAACATGTAAGTAAATTTCGTGACAGCTTTCTTATTGTGAAAAACAATATCGAAAAGTAATAGAGTAGCTACTCATCGCATGTTCTTAGCCAATGCTTTTCTTTTCTTTAACAAGATTTGCAAAAAATTATATAACCAATAATATAAATATATGTAGATTATTTTTTTCAATTGCCATAACATAATCATATTAGGGTAACTTTTATTATTTTTTTATATAATACTAAAGGCAACATTGTAAAACAAAATTATAATTTTTGTCTTGCAAGCATAATAGTCGTACTTGATTATAAGTATCACATTTAGCTGGGTTAGATATATAAATAGAAAATATTTTAAGTTTCGTACTAACGTAGGATTTATATCCTAATAAAATTCATAATATTTTGTTACTCTAGATATATTTCATGGCCACTG
Organism: Allium fistulosum; assembly: GCA_030737815.1. Taxonomy (NCBI): domain Eukaryota; kingdom Viridiplantae; phylum Streptophyta; class Magnoliopsida; order Asparagales; family Amaryllidaceae; genus Allium; species Allium fistulosum. The sequence goes on from CM060905.1 coordinate 1,280,099,229, forward strand.
ATTGGTACTATCATGTTATGCGAAGACCATAAAGTAGTGAATGTTGATTTTATGAAAAAGGGACAAGAAGAAAGTGGGAAATTATTGAATAAAGAGGTGAATTTAAGTTAAAAATATGCTTGAATGTAAAGTTGGTATGAATAAAATGAAAATGCAATGATGTCTATTTGCTGAAAGATGAGCGATGTGAAAGATGTTTTCATCAAGTTAATATTTTAAAGAACTGCAGGGACATAATGAAGATCTTTCTTGGACATAATTGATAGACAAGTATTCCTTTTTGCTTTTTATGTAAATATTTGTAACTTATCACCGAGTAATTTATGGTTTCTACAAATAGTTCATAATAGATAGATTACCTTTTGCTACAAATTTTAGTTCACTTCTTTTAGTTGGTTATTTATTTCTTTTGTATGTAAGTACATATTTTATAAATGTTTTGCTATTCTCAATAATATGACTAATTAAGCTTATTATTTACAAAACCAATATGTATAGAAATTGTTAGACGTAATATTATTTTAGTCTGTGGTAATTTATTCCAATAATCAAAATAATCAATTTTTTAATAATTCTCTTTGTTGACTATAATGTCTTATGTCATGCAGTCTTATTGTCATCATTAATAATATGCCATCCAAAGTATTTTTATGCGTGTCCACCGATATTTTGTGTCATGATGACTACTTATTTAACTTTGAATTATGTCAATTATTGTATCATTTAAATTATTATTTTCATATGAATATTATAGTAAAGGTAAAAATTATTTGTTGTGCCAGAAATTAGATCGTGTAATGTTAATATTTATGTAGTTCTATCCCATCATCATATAATAATATTTGTAAATATATTTCTACAAAGCTGCTAAAGTATTTTCAAATTCTATTAGTACTAGGTAATGTCAAAAATGTACCAATGCAAATGTTGAAATGTTGTTTGTTCAAACCAAATCTGAAATTCAATTTCACTCCTAGCACAATTCAGTATGAGGTTTGAAACACTATTATTATATACATATAATAAATTATATTTTAAACATAGGATAACCACTTGTTGCAATCATACATTTCTTATATTTAAAAACTAATCTGAAAGGTCAATGATGTAATGATTACCGAGTCACAAAAAATTTGTGGTCAATAACAGCATTGGTTGTATAAAGCTATTATGCTTTAAAAGATTTGTTAGCCTTGACACTTCATGCCTTGTGCCTTTCAAAGAAAATTTATCAACAGAATTTTGAAAATAGTATTTTTAAAAAGGTCAATCTAAAAAAATTATAATTCATAAACAAATTCATTATTTTCATATAATAAATACATTAAAATGGTATTGAATTGTATGGTGAACACCCTATGCGTGGTACGAGCTCGCATTAGTCTTATACTATATACATAAAACATGGATCTCTTCCACAATCTTTTCCTTTTTCTCATAATTTTAAAATTAAAATCTCTGATTCTCATTGATTCATGTTTATATTTTCACATTTAACAAGCTTTAATGTATTCAAATGTAACGTTGTGTCCCTTTGACTTGCCCTTTATTAATTACTCATTATGTTAAATTCTACTTTCATCTCTCTAGGTTCAAACCCTAAGCCGAAGTTTCTTTCTCTCATCCAAATTGAAATATTTATTCCCTTTTTTCTTATTTCATTTTGGTTCCTCTTTAATCTTAGGTTCCATAAGGATTCAAAATCATATCACAAACTCAATTGTGCAATTCTTATATACTGTATACATAAAAGATGGATCTCTTATAATATCTTTTCGTTTTCTCATAATTTTAGAGTTAAAATATTTAATTCTTCTTGATTCATGTGTATATTTCACTTTTATCCTTTTCAATTTTCACATTTAACACGCTTTAATATATTCAGATGTAATACCATGTCCCTTTGGCTTCCCCTTCTATTAAATTTATTCATTATTTTAAATTCTATTTTCATTTCATTAAGTTCAAATCCTAAGCAGAAGTTTCTTTTCCTCATCAAAATTGAAGTATTTATTCTTTTTTTCTTATTTCATTTTAGTTCCTCTTTAATCTTAGGCACCACAAGGACTCAAAATCATATCACAAACTCAATTTTACAATTCTTATTTACTATATACATAAAATATGGACTTCTCCTAATCTCTTTTATTTTTTTCCCTCATAATTTTAGAATTAAAATCCTTAAATCTTCATGATTCATGTGTATATTTTCACATTTACCCATCTAAATTTTTATATTTAACAAGCTTTAATATATCCGGGTGTAATACCGTGTCCTTTTGACTTTCTATTTTATTAAATTTACTCATTTGTTATTTTATTTCTGTACAAAGTTCAAACCCCAAGAAGGTTATGTTCTCTCATTAAAATAAAATATTTATTCCCTTTTCTCTTCTTCTTTCATTTTTAGTTCCTCTTTAATCTCAAGCTCTATAAGGACCCAAAATCATATCAAAAATTTAATTGCACAATTCAATGAACAGAAGGTTGCACAATATGATGGTAAGGTTTAAACATCAATGATATTAAACTCTCTTTCCCCTTAAACTCACTAGCTTTTTACTAACTGTAATTTATTCTATTTTTTGTATTATATAGCTATTAAAATTTGTTTTGAATCATCGTAGACTTTTTGTTTTATTTAAAATTGCATCTATTATCTCGAAACATATATCTATACAATATTTAAAGAATCAAACAGTTTAACATATTTAGAGTTTATTTTTTTATTTTTTTTTATTTATAAATAAGTAAGGATTAGTTTTGACAATGCACTTTTAGTTATTATTTTTAGAAATTAAGTTAAGATAGTGATTTTGATGCGTAATTAAAATACAGAAAGTGATTTCAATTACTACTTAGTTATATTTCGAAGAATAATCTCAATTGTACCAAACCAATTTATCGTTTCTTTTGTAACTTGCAAGCATATTTTTTGATCTTTTATTCTGCAAATATTCATAATCAAACCATGGTGATTGGCAATGAATGTAAACAATGTTGAATGTTAAATTATTTATATTTAATGTTTGAATAAACTATGCATGGTGCCTAAGCTATATTTGGATTTTAAAAGAAGTTTAAGAAAATGGACTTGAAAATTTGACAGTTTATTAGTCTCAGCTTTAAATTTTCTTCTTCAATTGCATTTATTAAATACAAGTGTCACGGTTGTTTTTCTGTCTTCCAAATTTAATTAGTTTTTTCCATTTTATATTCGTTCTATTCCATTGTATTATGCTTATCTATGTAGTTCAATCTCTAAGAAAAATATTACTATTTTTCCCTCTAAAATAAAATACATGAATGCCTTATCCTCTTCTTCCATTTAATATTTCACTTAAACTTGAGATTCACAAAAAATCAAAATAAATTCATAATTCTTACCGTATATAACAAAGATGGATTTCTTAGAATTCTAAGTTATTTTTGCATAGTAGTTTTTTCAAGCAACGCAACCAATGATGAACAAATGCGACTGTTTCAAATAAACACGACTGTTGGTGATGGACGGATGCAACTGTTGACTCAAAATTGACGCGACATTTAGGCATTGCAAATGACTGATGAACATAAACGACTATTGGAGGTTGCAAATGATTACGAACCGAAATGACTGTTGAGCGTTGCAAATGACTTACAAACACAAATTTGTCATTTAACAAGCTTTAATATATTCATGCGTAACATCATGTCCTTTTGACTACCCATTTTATTAAATTTACCCATTTTAGTCAATTTTATTTTATTTCTCTATAAAGTTCATACTGTAAGAAGAAGTTTATTTATCATCAAAAATAAAATCTCTATTCTTTTTGTTTCCTCCTTTCATTTAAGTTTCTCTTTAGTCTCTGACTCCACAATAACGTAACATCGTATCACTATTTCAATTGCACAATTCAATCATTAAAAGGGGTCTCATAATGTGATTATAAGGTTTAAACTTATATAACATTCAACTCTCTTTCCACTCTATTTCCCACTCGGTTCATTAGATTTTTTTATTACTCTATGTATAACTCATTTTTTTGTATTCCATATTTATAAATTATTTGCTTTGAATCATCGTAGGTCTTCGCTTTTAATTGACAATGCATTTAATTTTTTGGACGATAAGTCTGTACACTATTTCTGAATCATACGAAACACTACGGATAGAGTTTATTTTCTTCTTTCTTTTCCCCATAAATAAGTAAGAATCTACAAAAATGTAGCATACATTCATTACTAAGTAGTGGTAATTGTAGTTATAACTTTAGGATAAGTTAAGTTTTTCCCCCATAACACATCTGTGTAAGGTTTCAAAACATTACGATACTAAAATGATTATGTGTACTAGGTTAAAAGTTAACCACTCTAAATATCATAAGAAATAGCAATAATAAATAGAAAATAATAGTAGTTAATTAATTAATGTCTTCTAAAATGAAAGCAAGCCATGGAAGGCTGTATTAGATATGATAACTTACCATTGGCAGTAGTACTGTAGGAAAATTAATAAGAATAAAAATGATAAATGAATGTATAAAAGATTTGATATTATATTTACTGCCGGAAATATATTAATATGAATTTTATTGAACATTAAAAAGCAGTTGTTGATAGGGTTGTAAACTGGGAATCAATTTTTGTGTTATGTAGTCAAATTTTGAGGACATTACTCCAAAGATAGTAATATTATTTAGGACTCATGAGAAATTGCAGATAATGCACCTAGTAGTTATCATACAACCTAATAAATTCAAAAAATGTAAATCAAAGAACTACATTTTTAATTACCATTATACTCACAAATTTGAAGCTTAAACTGGTATGGATCAGAATATGCGGTGCTTTAGCCATAGTACATAAATGATAGCATCAGTTTAAGATAATTGATGAAATAATAAAGTTAAACTATAGAAAATAAAAGAAACCTAAGTAGTAGTAATCATTGTTATAACCTTAGGATAAGTTAAGTTTTTTTCCTCACAACAAAACCGAATCAGGTTCTAAAATCTCATGATGCTAAAATGATTGTGTAGATCATATCAAAAAAGACCGGCACATGGAATTGATATGTATTCAATAGTGCATCACTTTTTTTACTCTCCTCAAATTTTATTTGATTTTATCAATTCCTGTAGTTATATTTCTACTTATTGTTTTTTATGATTGACTTTTATGTAAAGAGCATTTAAAGGTAAAAAAATTGTTTATTAGGTCAATTCAGCACAATTTAGAGGTTCGATCTTCATTTTTTATTTGTCTATTTATTAATTTATGGTCAAATTTTTTGTTTTTCCTTCTAGATTTCGAAATTCAAGTATTTTCTTGAGTTTAATGTTTGAAAAATTATTTTAGAATTATTTTGTTACAATTAATATGATGATGAATTTAGTTTCCTTCATTTGTTTTATAAAAGGTTATTGGATTGTAAATACGTGGATACATAAAGGTAAAATTAAGGTAAAGAGTGTGGTGAATGAATTTAGTTCCTCGAAGGTTATTTGTAACAACCTTGGATTTTATATAAATTTAAAATGATAATTAAAATTAATTTTTGAATAAAATCGTGAAATTAATCGATTAATTGATTGCGAGTTTCCCCGAATACAAATAAATTCTGTACAAATCATTTAAACTTTAAATATTGTATATATGTGTGTGTGACTATATGAGTAGATTTGAAATGATATATATATATATATATATTGATAATTGAATTTAAATCTTAATCTTAATATAAATGGTTTAAAGATAAATATAAAAATATAGAAAATTGATACAAGTTTAAAAATAAATAAAAATAAATTTGAAATGGATAGGTTATGTTAAAAATAAAAATAAATTTATAATAAATATTTAAGCTAAAGATAGAAATAAATAAAAGTAAAAATATATAAGATAAATTAGATAAATTATGAAAATAAAGTTTTAACAACAAATTAAAACTCTAGAAATTCCTCTATATTACAAAATAAATAAATTATATAGTTTTATTCAATATAAAGTAAATATATAAACCTTAATATCATTTCTATAAATCAATACAAAATAATACAAATAAAATAGATATAAAAATAAATAAATAATTATAAATGAAGTGTTTGGTAGTTAAGTTTAAAAATAGAAACTTATATTATAAAGGAAATAAAATGTATTCAAGTAATGAAGACATACAAGACAATAAAATATATTTAAATATGAATAAATGTAGACAAATATGAAACAAATAATACAAATATATATGATAAAAATATATATATGAATTAGCTTATAAAAGAAAATAAAATATACAATTATTTATGAAGTTCACCTATATTACAAAGTGATAAAATAAACAAATGAAAAATAAATAGAAATATATATATATATGTAAAATATACAAGATAAATTATATAATTTTGTAAAATATAAATGATAACAACATAAATCCAATTATATTGCAAAGCAAGATAAGACAGTAATGTATTTCAAATATGTACACAAATCAAGTGGTACATGAGATAAGACAAATCACAGATATCTAAGAATAAACGAATTAGATAAATCTGATAATACAAAACATATAAAATATAAGTATGAGCTCTTACAAAAGGAAACAACAAATGGGTAAGTATAAACAAGACAGTAAATATCTTTGTACAAATAAAATATAAGCATGAAGACATATGCACCTTGGCATTAAATGCTAGCACGCAAGGGAAGTATCATCAGCCACCAAAGAGGGAATTCTCTGACCTGTTGTACAAAAGAAAATTAATATCAACTTGTATAAAATAATATATACTGTAAACTTTTCTTTCTATATATCATCCCCTTATTTCATTCGTTCTTCAAAAAAACTAAGCAAACCTCTGAAGTGAATATCATTTCAAAACATAAACAAAACTTCAATTTAAAGTATCAAGACAAATTAAACCAGAGATCAAGATAAGGACTTCAGCAGCTAGGTTCAAGCATGTTTCAACTCTGTTCTTTTTCTGGGATTCAGGTGAGTAAACTCATCTTAGACCTGAGTTAATTTGAATCATGGATTTGTATGTGGTCATATTGAAAGTTATTTGTTGATATGGTTTTGTGTTATGTCTACATATATATGTTAGTGTGTGTATATCTCTGGTAACAAGAAAATAAAACCCTGTTAAAAATTATTACAGGTTATACTTTTAGTTTAAAATCAACTTCCAGGATTACATGTGAATGAACCTCTAAACCCAATTTTTTTTATATCTGTGAATAAAATATCCTCATAAAACATATGGAATCGTGTTATGCATATGGAAATTCTTAAAGTATGTTTGTATAATTGTTGAATGTGCCTGCATGCTTGTAAATAATGATGCAAATTTGTATATATATTTTGCTCTGTTCTTTAATCCAGGTTCAACTCAGTTCAAAATAAATCCACATCTATTCATATAAACAATGTTAGGTTAAAATCTTGGAAAGAAATTTGTTTGTATGAAACAGATATTATCTTTAAAATTGTCCCCACAAGAATTTACAAAGTAATTAGTTAGAAGATAGAAGAACAGTGAAAGACAAAATCAAATCAGAAATTTGATTGTTAAAATTTCATGTTTGGATTTCATAATTAGTTTCATCTTTAAAAATAATGATTTTTGAAAATAGAATCACAATTTTTAAGTTTATATATTGGAAGAAAGGAAGGGTTGAACGGGATCGGGTCTTTCGCTGGATTCTGACGATCGCGAAGTTCATTGATCTCGTGCTTGGGGCTGAAGGAGGTTAAGGGTCTGAGCATCATCAGAAAAATAGCCGGAAGAATTAAAAGTTGCCGTGGTGGCCTGGCGACGGCAAAATAGGGTTTGTCGACCAGTTTTGGTCGACGTTGATGTCGAAGCGATTGCTTCATCGTGGGTGCACCGGAATCAATCGGAAGGGGGGAAATCGAAGTGTGGGATTGCGGTGGAGGTCTGGACGTGATGGTGAGGTCTCGGGCGATCGTAGGCGGCGGCGCATGAGGCTTTTGATGATGGGTTTTGTTCCAGAAAGGTACTCGTCTATCTCGATTTCGATAGGTGAAGTCGATTGAAGTTCTGGATGGTCGGGACGACTGAGGGGGAGATCGGCGACTGGTTGGTGGCCGAAACGTTGGTCAGAGAAGCAAGGGCGCGATGTGCACGTGCACGTGTACACGATTGTGTCTGGGTTGTTGATTGATTTTGGAGTGGGTTTTAGGTTTAACTCAGGAAATCTGGTTGTTTGACTCGAAGTCGAGATGATGTGAGGAATACACGAAGCTTGGCTCGGGGAAATGATGGGTTAAGCTTGGGTTTCTCTTGTTATGATATCCAGTTTAAAATAAAGCAAAATAACAAGTTTAAATGAAAACATAAGTTAGTTAACAAGTTTTTAATAAATTTTTAAAGTCATATGGTTTGAAATTTAATTTGTTTTTGATTTGAAAATTTTATATCAGGTTAATTAATTGAATTAATATGGAATTGTTTTCAAAAATAAAATGATTTAATTAAGTGATTAATTAAGATAATGATTACCTTAAAGTTGATTAAGGTTTTGATGATTAATGATTTAATTAATAAAGTAATTAAAAGATTAATTACTTAATGTAATCAATTAAAGGGGTTTATTAATTAAAGGAAATTAATTACTTAAAGAAAATTACTTAATTAAAAGTAATTAATTTATGATCAAAGTGATTAATTAAAGCATAATTAATTAATAGGGTTAATTAATTAAAGAGATTTATTTGAGGGTAAGTAATTAATTAAGATTAATTAATTAAGGAAAGTAATTAAAGTTATTTAATTAAGGACAATTAAATTAAGATAATTAATTGGTTAAACTAATTAAGGATAAGTAATTACTTAATTAATTAGGGGTAATTACTAAATGAAAGTAATTGAAAGTAAATTGCTTAAGGGAAGTAATTAAAAATTCATTACTTAGGGTCATTAATCAAAGGATTAATAAAATTTTACTTGTGAATGTTTGGACTTGACTGAATGGTCGAATTGTTGATATTCCCTGATATTGATGCTGTGTGATATATTCTGATTTGTGTGTGATCTGTACCGTAGTTTATTTATCTGGGATGAATGTAATATATTATCTGTAATTTATATGTCTGTGATCTGTGAACAAAAGATAAGCGTTATAGTTATACCGCTTATCAACTATATTTCTGTATTTTGATCTGTTATGATTTATTGATGTTGCACTATTGTGTGAAACCCTTGGACTACACCATACACACACAAATATGGATTTCACGTGAAATCGGTTAAGTCACAGATAATTTAAATTTAATGTTTTCAAAATTGAAATTTTAATTTCAATTGATTTTGGAAATGGATTTGGGTTGAATATTAAAGCTTTTGAAAAGGAGTTTCGAGAATAAAATTATTTTGAATAACTTGGTAAGTTTTCTAATTTAAATAATTTATTTTGAATTTGAATTCAAAATTTGGAATTTAATTCTATGTTTGGAAATTACAGTTAAAGATGTTATAAATGTGTTTATATGAGTATAAACCATTTAAAAAGTATTGTTTGAGAATTTGAATTTAACCCAAGAACTTTAACTCGTATAAATGAATCAGATTTCCGAAATGAAAACTGTTTGTTTTCAAATGATAAAAGCTTTCATATAAGAAATGAAATTCCAATTTAATTAAAGGAATTTCAAGATTGAATTGAAAAAATGGTTTTCCAAGTTATGAGTGAATTCTTTTTGAAAGCTATGAATTGAATCTGTTTATTTTAACAGATTTAAAATGGTGATTTGTTTAAACCATTCAAAAAAATGAAATTTTTTTGAAAGCTATAAGTTAAATCTTTGATTTAAAGATTTAACGAGTTAATCCAATTGAAATGGAAATCGATTTGGAAAATCTATGAATAGATCTTTGTGAAACTAGGTGAACTTTGTGAAATGAATCTTTTTGTAAAAGATTAAAATGGTAATTTGTTTAAAACATTTGAAAAGAAAGTTTGGGTAATAAGTTGTGACTTAATTGAAATCCCAATATCCATATGTTTTTAATATTACGCTCATTATTCGGTTCAGCCGGGAAAGGACCTTTGTGTCATATAACCCATTCCAAATAATAATACGACGTATATGGATAGCATTTGAAGACCGGATATTTTCGAAAACGAAAGGATTACCATTGATTGTCTCTGCATCGGCTGATCCCCGGTATAGAGATTTGAGCACCCTTTGTGATGGGAAGTCCGGACGTGATTAGAAAATTTTTCGGATTTGCAAGGGCTTCTTCGGAAGTGCCTTCGGTTCTGTTTCAAAACCGGAATAGACTTGTATGGTTGCATGTCTGACATTACACTTTGAGATATAAATCTGATTTCTTTCAAATACATTTCTGTTTGGTGGCGGAGAATTTATTCTCTTAGCTTAACACCCTTCTCTGAGACGTACGAGCTCAGAGGTTATGTAGTTGAAATTTATCAGCGATATACTCCCAATTTGGTAATGTGGCATGCTGAGTGTTGCTGTGTGATGATCATTTATTGATCATTAGTGATCAAAGCGTGGCTTTGTGAAAAAGCGTAGCTTTGTGGACGAGACCTCTTCGGACCTCACAACCCGGAAATGGTCGAAACATGAATATGCGGCAAGGTTATGAGGGTCGCGCCCTTTAGAGTATGTCATTTCCTTCTGGAAAAGGGTGGTATCAGGTATGGAGCCCTGGTATTTAACCTATGTGGATACTCCGATCTCATTTATTGTGTGATTGTGTGTTTATCGAGGCGCCTCAGATAAAGGTCCCAAAGGACCGGGGATGGCATAGTCGTGAGTTACCTAGTTATAGGGGTAACCCAGCCTTGTGTTGGCAGAGAGCAGTTGTATCTCGGGACGTCCAGCCAGAGGCGATCCCATTCGGCAGTAGGAAAGGAAGTTCCTTAGCCTGACCATTTGTTGGAAATCCATCTTTCAATACGAACCTTGTACGGTAATAATTGTAGAACCTGCTATTTAACATAGCAGCTATAGTAGGCATAATATAATGGTACCTATGCTGGCTAAGATTAATATTGTATTTTCATGATGTTTCTACACTATGCACTAGTAATAATATCAAAAATGATTTGTTTCGCGTAGTAAGCATGTTTGACTATCATAAGAAGAAATCTCCTCCAAGTCTGCGTTTGCATTGTGTGTGTGGCGTGAGGTCTTATGGTAGTTTCATTTTCCAAAAAAATTGCGGGTTTCAATGTTTAAAGTTCTTTTGTGTTTGTTTTAAAGATAAACTATTTTTGTTACTCACACCAGTCCCACGACTGACTCGGAGTTTATTGTTCCTTTCCTAAACTCTGGGTGCTCATAAATTTTCCACACGAGCAGTCTAGAGTTGGATTTTTCAGATAATCAGGTTCAGTTGACATTGGAGCTAGTTCAGTTTTGGAGATCACAACTGACATTGCTTACCTTATCTTACGTGTTGGGGGTTCGAGCTGATGTTGGAGTGTTTGGAGTCATTCTCTTTTGTAGATCATTTGGAGTGATCTCTTCCGTTATCTATTTTCTTTCCGCTGCTATTTCTTGTATCATATCTCTGATGTATATTGATATCTATTGTATCGTATTGTATCAGATTTTGTATCTATCATTGCATCAATTTTATGTATATTGATATATTCTTTTTCTTCCGCTGTGTTGTTGTACTTAATGATGTTATAAGCTCCGGAGAACCAGATTCGGCGTTTGAATCTACGGCATTTTGAGTACAAGTGAAGTACGGATGCCGATTTTCGAAGGCCGAGTTTTTGGATCTTTACATTATTGGAATACAAATACGTGGATACATAAAATCTTCGATTACCCTTCAAAATTAGTTAAAAGTAGGTTTAATTATGAACAAAATTTTGTTTTTTGCTATAGGAAAAGTAATAACTACTACTCTATCCAATTACGAAATAAAGATGAAAAAAATCCAACCAAACTGTCAAACTTGTAGCATTTGGAAACATGGATAATGCTGCAAAGTTATAAGATGAAGATCCAGAAAACGTATCTAGGTTAAAAATTAACCTCTCTAACTATCATAATAAATAGAAATAACCAATAGAAAATAATAATAGTTAATTAATAATGTCTTATTAAATGAAAGCAAGCCATGGAAAGTTGTATTAGATATGACAACTTACCATTGATAGTAGTATAGTAGGAAAAATTAATATGAACAAAAATGATAAATGAATGTATCAAAGATTTGATATTAGATCTAGTGTCGAAAGTATATTAACATGAATTTTATTGAACATTAAAAAAACATTGTTGATAGGGTTGTAAAATAGGAATCAATTTTTGTGTTATGTAGTCAATGTTTTAGGACATTAATCCAAAGATAGTAATATTAGTTAGGACTCATGGGCAATTGTAGATAATCACCTAGTAGTTATAATACAACCTAATAAGTTGAAAAAATGTAAATCAAAGCACTACATTTTTAATTACCAATATACACACAATTTTGAAGCTCAAACTGGTATGGATCAGAATATGCAGTGCTTTAGCCATACTACATAAACATTAGCATCACTTTAAGGTAATTGATGAAATAAAAAAATAAACTATAGTAAATAAAGGAAAAACATACATTCATTTACTGAGTAGTAGTAATCGTAGTTATAACTTCAGGATAAGTTAAGTTTTTTTCCTCATAACAAAACTGAGTCAGGTTCTAAAATATCATGATGTTAAAATGATTGTGTAGATCATAGTACAAAAGACCGACACATGAAATTGGTATGTATTCGAAGCAATGTCATTAGCAGGTAACACTGGAAACTATGTTTGTGAGTATAAGTTGTTGGGTTATCAGTATTTAACCGTGTGAATATATTTTAGCGATGAAAAACTGGAATGAAAGTAAATGTATTCATATTGCATATAGTGCTAACACTTTAAAGCCATATCTCTAGGTGACAAAAATGACTTCATTACATGTAATGTTGATAAATAATTACCCAACATTAAATTGATATTGTTTATGTAGGGCGCAACAATGAAATGCATGAATCGAAAAATACCCATAATATTAGTTATAAATTTCCAACTTAAATTAAGTAATTATGCCTTAAAATTAGGTCTTTATCCTAACTTTTTTGACTTTATTCAAAAGAGAACTGATAAATATTTTATTTAAAGTACGAACCCGTGCGACACACATGGGGTTTTCAAAAAAATGATATTAAATATTACTTACTTAAACATATGCTTATGTAATCACGAACCAAACAAAGTATAACTTATTTTTTCGGAGCATAATATTTTTATCCAACAAATACCAACACCGACTATCAGTAATCCTAATCGATATGAATTACATATTAAGCATGCCCACTAATTTTGGAATGCAAAAGACATTGGTTTAAAAGGGTGTTAACAGGCGTATAATTGCTCATTTAGCACTCAGTTCATATTACTAAACTATGATTTTGTTAGTTAGATATGGATAGCTTATAGTTTTTGCAAAACAAATATTATGTGATGTTTACATGGAAAATTAATAATTTGACTGTAAACCTAACCCAAACTTTACCCGTTGATATAAAAGATTGACTGCTTTTGCATATAAAGTCATAGTGCAACAAATATTGCACCAACTGTAACTAAACAAATGGTTACAGGCTTGTATATATATGACTATTTTTTTATTTAGAATAAACGGTATCTACTTCCAAGGTTGTAATCATATATTTTCGGTCCTTTTTATAACTTCTGCACATTTTTCTGAAAAATGTGCTATAGGTTGATGCGAGAACATAAGCCTTAAATACACAAATTCAACGACCAAAAAAATGTACTATTAGTTACCATTGACAATTTTGAACTTACTATATGGAAGAATACTTTAAGTAATGTGCACCATTGACATTTCTGTTAAATTGAAAAGGTAAGTTACCAAGGAGAACGAACAATTTTTTTTTTTCGCTGTAGGAAAAGTAATAACCATTAGTCTATCCTATTACGAAATAGAGATGAAAAAAATCCAACCAAATTGTCAAACTTGTAGCATTTTGAAATATGGATAATGCTACGAAGTTATAAGTTGAAGATCTAGAAGACGTGTCTAGGTTAAAAGTTAACCACTCTAAATATCACAAGAAATAGCAATAACAAATAAAAAATAATAATAGTTAACTAATTAATGTCTCCTTAAATGAAAGCAAGCTATGGAAAGTTATATTAGATATGACAACTTACCATTGGCAGTTGTACCGTAGGAAAAATTAATATGGATAAAAATGATAAATGAAGGTATAAAAGATTTCATATTAGATTTAGTGCCGGAAATATATTAATATGAATGTTATTGAACATGAAAAACGTTGTTGATAGGATTGTAAACTGGGAATCAATTTTTGGATTATGTAGTTAATGTTTTAGGACATTAATTCGAAGATAGTAATATTAGTTAGGACTCATGGGAAATTGTAGATAATGCACCTAGTAGTTATCATACAACCTAATAAATTCAAAAAATGTAAATCAAAGCACTGCATTTTTAGTTACCAGTATACTCACAATTTTGAAGCTCAAACTGGTATAGATCAGAATATAGTGCTTTAGCCATACTACACAAACGATAACATCGGTTTAAGGTAATTGATGAAATAATAAAGTTAAACTATAGCAAATAAAGGGAAAACATACATTTATTTACTGAGTAGTAGTAATCATAGTTATAACTTTAGGATAAGTTAAGTTTTTTTTCTCACAACAAAATTGAGTCAGATTTTAAAATATCATGGTGTTAAAATGATTGTGTAGATCATAGTACAAAAGACCGACACATGAAATTGATATGTATTCAATAGTGCATTACTTTTTTTACTCTCCTCAAAATTTGTTTGATTTTATCATTACCAGTGGTTATGTTTATACTTACTGTTTTTTAGGATTGACTTTTATGTAAACAGTATTTAAAAGTAAAATAACAAATTTGTTTATTGGGTCAATTCAGGACAATTTAGAGGTTTGATCATCATTTTTTATTTGTCTATTTGTTAATTTATGGTTTAATTTTTTGTCTTTCCTTCTAGATTTTGAAATTCAAGTATTTTCTTCGAGTTTAATGCTTGAAAAATTATTTTTGAATTATTTTTGTTTCGACTAATATGATAATGAATATAGTTTCCTTCGTTTGTTTTATAAAAGGTTATTGGATTGTAATACGTGGATACATAAAGTAAAATTAAGGTAAAGAGTGTGGTTAATGAATTTTTTCCTTCATTTGTTTTACAGAAGGTTATTGGAATGTAAATACGTGGATACAAAAAATCTTCGATTACTCTTTAAAATTAGTTAAAAGTAGGTTGAATTATTATTTTCATTCTTAATTTTTGTGTCAAATTTGAATTTTATCTTATATTTATTCGATTTGTTTAATTATGAATTTTGTTTCCTTCATTATTTTGTAGGAAATTATTGGATTATTAATGTTTAGGTATCAAAGAACCCTAATTTTTCAGAGTAATTCATTAGAGGAAAAGTTGACCCATTTAATATTCTCAAACACAGGTATATAAAACATCAAATTGGGTGAGAAAGATTCATCCAAACCACAAATTTTCATAACATATTTTGGGAACATATAAATTTATATCCAACACTTTTGTACTACCTACACTAATTAAGTTTAAATTTTGGTTAAAAGTTTAGTTTTAAGTATGTGTTTGGTAAATTTACTTTTTCTTTAAATTTATAGTCTTAGTCAACCTAAACTTATATTGTAAATATAATATTATCCATAATAATCAACATTGAGTTTACAATATCTTTTTATGCTACCATCAAATCCTTAGGTATCATATAGAATAATTTGGTGATTAGTATGCAATTCTCAAAAAAGACCTCTACCGTTGTGCTAGTTTCAACTTTCAAGGTTTGGAGATGCTAAGATGTACTCATATACAAAAAACATGGCTTTTTTAAAATGTTTATAAATATACCAACTTTCAGCATCAAGGATCATATCATTGAAACTAATAAAAGGATTTAATTATAACAATTCAGTATAATTTGAATTGAATTTTATTGGAAGATTAACTGTAATGAATTATCTTTAATTTAAATTCTGATTAGTAAGAGAATCAATTCAACAAGTTGAGGAATTAATTTTAACATATTAATCCATATATATATATATATATCATAATAAAAGTTCATATGCATTTTAAATTCTAAAAATATGAGGGAACATATAAAGTATGTTGTTATGTACCTTAATCGTTCCGTACTCCAACGGGTTGTATGGTTGGAACTTACTACCCATTACTACAAAAAAATTGTTTTATTTAACAAACTTAGCATGAGAATGAATAAATTAGAAAAAGATATGTTTGTAAATGTCTAAACTTTGTATCAAAATATTGTTTAGATAACCATTGATTATGCTTTGATGCAATATACATTATATTTTACACATTTTCTTATGCTTGAAAGGTAATAAGATGTACTGACTAATTATAGAACCTAATTATCATTTTCATCTTTAATGCATAACAACCGTATATGTTACGATTATTATATTGTGTCATATTGGATGTACGTACAAAAAATATGACAAGCATTGGTATCAATCTTGAATTAATGCATAAAGGAAATTTTCTGGTTGGTTTCCTATTGGAACGACAAAGATGACTCAAGGTGAATACTAGAAGTCATGATATTATAAAAAGAGAATAATTGTTGGTCACATGATTAAAAGAATGTAAAATAGATAAATAATAAAATAAGGCATCAAATTTAAATGAAACTATGTTTGAATGCACAGTTAAGCATGGTGTAAAGTTTGTTTGTTGAAGGAGTGGTATAATGGATATAGTATTTTATTTAGCTCGTTTTAGAAAGAATTCGAAAAAATAAAGATGATCTTTGATCTACATAGTTGACAAGCAAGTTTTGTCTTTGCTATCGGTTGAAAATGGCATAATCGTTTTTTATAATAAATCATGGTTCCTCTAAAATTTAGTTCATAATAAAAAAAAATATTGGTAATTTATTGCATTTTTTATACATATTAGTTTACTAAATATCATTTCTAAATTCATTTAAATATTCCTTTCTTTCTATGCTAGGTACACATTTTATAAATTAGTTGTTATGTTCTATAATAAAACCTACTACAAAAAATTTATTCTAGCTATAATAATCGGTGTTTTGTAATTTAATTCATTCCAATAGTATTTTTTATATGTATTCATAAGTATTTTTTGTTATGGTAATACACTATATCATTTTGACTTATTATACTTGATTTACTGTTTAAGTTATTTTATCTATATGGATACTTGATGTAGAAAAAAATTGTTTAGTCGTTCAGAAAATAAAACTTACAATGTTTATACTTTATGTAGGTTTTCTATATCATTTTATCTTATATTTATTTGAAAACATCAGGTTTCAAAGCTACTATTTTTTCCAAGCCAATTAATAACGGTTGATATTAAAAAGTATACTAATGTAATTCTTTGTCTGTTATTCCTTTAAATACACTTGGATAATTTCAATTCTATAACAATTTCACTATACAAAACTAGTAATACTATTATCATATAAAATTGTGTACATCTTCAAATTTATATATTAAAAGTATGATAAACTCTTTTAAATCTATGTCTCTTGCATTCCAAAATTAAATGTCATGCTTAATATATAATTCTTATCAAGTAAGGAATAACGATAGTCGGTGTTGGTGTTTGTTGGATAAAAATATTATAATCCAAAAAAATAAGTTATATTTTGTTTGGTTTATGATTATATAAGCATATGTATGAGCAGTAATGTTTTATATCATTTTTTGAACACCCCGTGTGTGTCACATGGTGTTAATCCTCTTTTGCTTGCGACTTAATGGTCACGACTTAACGGGCTCCGAGTTAAAGTAGGTTACTGACCTAAGAGAGCTACGACTTAACAGTTCGCGAGTTAAGGATGGCTACGACCTATGGGGACTTATGACCTACCGGGTTAAGAAGCATACGACTTATCAAGTGTGCCGACTTAACAGGTTACTGATTTAAGAGATGCTTGCCGACTTAAGATTCCAGCCGAGTTAAGATGCTTGCCGACTTAAGATTCCAGCCGAGTTAAGATGCTTGCCGACTTAAGATTCCAGCCGAGTTAAGATGCTTGCCGACTTAAGAAGATACCGATTCAAGGGGTAAGGGGTTAACTCTGCACCGACCTACAACCTGGAGTGTGCCGACTTAACGACTTAAAGTAGCATATGACCTAAGCTACAAGTCCGACTTAAGTATGCTATCGACTTGATAAAATTAACAGGAAGGAACCGACTTACGACTTATGATAAGTCGCCGCCGACCTATCACTTGGCTGGACAGCTTGTATTCAGGAATGATTAAAGGCAGCTCCTATCTCGTCGCCGACTTAAGACCTATGACTTTCTATAAGTCGGCCGCGAGTTATGACTTAGAGGGATTTTCCAAATTCAAGCCTGACTCCTATAAATACCCCATCACCCCCAACATGAAAGGGACTTTTGGCAATTCATTTCTAAAGCGCCGTTACTCTGTCGAACTCTCCAATCATTCAGCAAACAAGGATCCTTCAAGCATTCAAGACACTACAACAAACTTCGAGAGAAATTCCTAACATCCGACATGGATTCATCGAGTTTCATCGCCGAAGATTGAGCTAGTAGTCAAGATTGTTTCTTGTGATCGAGTTGTACTGTTTTCATAGGAGATTTGTATCAATTTGTAACCAGATTCAATAATAAAGAGATTCAAAGTGGACGTAGGCTAAATCTCAAGCCGAACCACTATAAATTGCTGTCTTTTACTGCATTTCTGCTATTTTCCTGCTTGATTTCTGTTCCCGTTACACGGGTGGTGCTTTCACGATCTTACTACACACACCGGGTGTTGGCGTTCACATTTTAACGTTAACATTTTGGTGCTTTCACTGAGAACCCAACTCAGGCTACCATCCATCATTGCTTCACACAAGTTTGTTGAAAAGATTTCCTACAGAACTAGAAGTCTATCAGACATAATGGCTCCTGGAAGGAAACGAAAGGTTGTCAGATTTGAAAATGTTCATGATGATACCGCCACCTCTGCTTCACCAAGTCAAGCAGCTCCAAGCGTCGGGGTGACGCGAGAGGAGCTAGACGCTGCTGTATCCGGACTATACCAGCAGATTGAGACTCAAAACAATCTGATGATGGAAAAACTGAACGCTCTGCTTGGTGCCAACCAAAGACCAGTGGGTAATGAAGAAAACACCGCTGATGCTCTTCGCAACTCCGAAGGGAGGAATATTCCTCAGGGGGGATCAGGTGCTGCTGAAGGGGCACCCCTCCGAGCTGAAGGATCTAGACCATCGCCAATTTTCCATGAAAATCTGCCCGGGCAAACATCTGAGAAAATGGAAGAAGTCTACTCCGCAAAATCTTTGAACAATGAGGAATATCTTTCTGGCATGATCAAGCAAATAATGAAAGAGAGCATGCAGAGAGGTGAAGATGAGAGTGAATGGGGATTCGCGCCAAGCAAGACTCCATTTACCGAGAAGATTCTAAAGGCTGAATTTCCTAGAAAATTTGTTCCCCCCACCATTCTTGCTTATCGGGGAACAAGTGATCCAAACCAATTCTTGTATAAGTATGATTGGCACATGACCGATGCGAGAGCAACTGATGAAATCAAATGCCGGTATTTTCCAGTATATTTGGAAGGAGTGGCGCTTCTCTGGTTCACCAAACTTCCTGTCCGATCAGTAGATCAGTTTTCCAATCTGACTAGAAAGTTTAAAGAGCAATTCAGGCTATATGCTTCAAAGGCAAAGGACATAATGTCATTATCCAGTCTTGAACAGAATCCGGGAGAACCTATTAAATCATTCCTGAACCGTTTCAATATAGCTCTGGCGGAAGTTGATAACGCAGAGCCACGGATGATCTTGACCTATTTGATGCGTGCTATCGACAAATCGAGCGAATTTGGAAAATGGCTGAAGATGAAAGAGCCAAATTCTCTCGAGAAATTCTACAAGAAAGCCGATGAATTCATACGCTTGGAAAATCTTCCAGCATCAATGAAGGTGGTGACAACAAAGGTGGAAAATAATACTGCCGCTTCGGAAAAGAAAGATTCCGGAGGTCAGAAAAGGGAAAATCACGAGGGGAAGAAACAAAAGGATATAAAGAAACCTCGCTTCTTCAAACCCTCAGATTTCACTCCATTGACCGACACTCTGGAAAATATCTTCTTCGCCACCAAAGATGCTGTGGATTATCCCAAACCGGCTGAGATAAAACCAGGAAAGGGCGCTATGAGAAATGGAAAGTTCTGTCGTTTTCACAACCAACCTGGTCACTATACCAATGACTGTCGTCACTTAAAAAGCTTAATTGAAGAATTATTGAGAGAAAACAAGCTGCAACAATATGTCAAGAAAAACAGAAGTGATCCATCTTCGTCTACTCAGAGACAACAACCCTCTAATCAGCCGTCAGACTCAAGTAAAGGTGCTGCGGCACAAGAATCTGAGAGGCCCGTTATCAACGTCATTTCAGGGGGCCCACACCCAGCAGGCAAAAGCTGGGGTGAGATGGAACGATATGCTCACGCTTTGAAGTATATCCCGGCAGAAGAAGATGTTTTTGCTGTAGAAAACACAATACCCCTAAAACAGCAAAAGATTTCAGATAATGATATTTTGTTCAAGGCTAGGGATTCTATTGGTATTGAAGCTCCGACCATAGACCCCTTAGTTATTTCTGCAGGAATTGGGCCAGCAATAGTAAGACGAGTACTCATTGATTGCGGTGCTTCCTACAATATACTTTTCAAGAAAACATTTGACCAGATGAAGATCCCAATGACCGACGTTCGGGCTTCATCACAAAAGATCGTTGGTTTCACTGGGGAACCACAGCAACCAATCGGAACTGTCGATTTGTTCGTGGAACTTGGTGAAGGGCAGAAAAGGGTAGCTCGAAAACAAACCTTTGTGATTGTCGATGGATTTTCTGCCTACAATGCTTTCCTAGGCAGGCCAGCTCTAGCTGCATTCAAGGCCATTTTGGCCCCGTGGTGCTTAACTATGAAGTTTCCTACAGAAAATGGTGTTGGTGTCATCAAGGGAGATCAAAATGCTGGACGTGAATGTTATCTTATAGAGCTTCGAGAAGCCAGAAAGAGAGAGATGGGTAAAGATGCGGCAGCTCCCCTCCGCATCAAAAACCCAACCTTATAGCAAATACAGGGTGGCCCCTGCACTGGAGAGCATAGTGGTGCAAGGCGGGAAATGGACCCCAGAAAATCCAATGCAGAGGAAAATAGAGTGGTGCCTGTGGAAGTTACGGTACCAATACCTGTCGACTCCATAGACCCAAATAAAGTGCTTAATGTGGGTTCGCAACTAAGTACAACAGTTCAAAATACACTGATATCATTTCTAAAAGCAAATCTGGACGTGTTCGCTTGGTGTCATGCTGATATGTGCGGAATCTCTCCAACAATTGCTGTTCATACTCTGAATATTGATCCGAAATTCGCACCGGTAAAACAGAAAAGAAGAACTCAAGGTCCAGAAAGATCAGCAGCTTTAAAGGAAGAAGTAGATCGCCTCTTAGAGAATAATTTCATCAAAGAATCCACTTATCGAATCCAGTACTGGTTAAGAAGGCAAATGGAAAGTGGAGAGTATGCATTGATTTCTCAGATCTGAACAAAGCTTGCCCCAAAGACTGCTTCCCGTTGCCTAGAATCGATCAACTAGTAGATGGGACGGCTGGACATGAGTTGTTATCTTTTATGGATGCCTATTCCGGATACAATCAGATTATGATGAATGAACCAGATCAGGAGGACACAAGCTTTATTACAGATGTGGGACTCTACTGTTACAAAGTCATGCCATTCGGTTTAAAGAATGCTGGGGCAACATACCAAAGACTTGTCAACGCTATGTTCAAGCCTCAGATTGGCAAAACGATGGAAGTCTATGTTGATGATATGTTAGTAAAGTCAAAGAAAGTAGTAGACCACATGGACCACCTGGCAGAAATGTTCTCGATTCTTCGGAAGTACGGAATGAAGCTCAATCCATTGAAATGTTCATTCGGAGTAGAGTCTGGAAAATTCCTGGGTTTCATCGTGAGCGCTAGGGGCATCGAGGCCAATCCTGCTCAAATCACAGCTCTAAGAGAGGTTAAAGCCCCTAGAACAAAGAAAGAACTGCAAAGTCTTAATGGAAAAGTTGCCGCTCTTAGTCGCTTCATTTCCAAGGCCACAGACAAATGCATTCCCTTCTTTGATGCTCTAAAGAAAGGAAAGAAAAATTTCGAATGGACTTCTGAATGTCAGAATGCTTTCGATCAACTGATTCATCATATGAGAACTCCTCCGGTCCTCTCCAAGCCTAGTGATGGTGAAGACCTCTTCATCTATTTAGCAATTTCATCCCATGCTTTAAGTGCAGCACTTGTACGAGAAGATACGAAAATACAACGTCCAGTTTACTACATCAGCAAACGGTTCGCTGGAGCTGAAATGAATTATTCAAAGATAGAAAAACTTGCTTATTGTCTGCTAATCGCTTCCAGGAAGTTGAGACCTTATTTTCAATCTCATCCTATCAAGGTCCTGACTGATCAACCTTTGAAGCAAGTCCTGTATCGTCCTGAAACTTCGGGTCGTCTCTTGAAGTGGAACATAGAGCTCAGCCAATATGACATCACTTACCATCCCCGAAGAGCAATTAACGGACAAGCTTTAGCAGATTTCATTGCAGAATCCACTGACAAAGGTGACAGTAAGGAAGAAACAACTGACTGCATTCCGATACAGTGGAAGTTGTATGTTGATGGCTCGAGAAATGACTATTGTTCTGGGGCAGGAGTTGTGCTCGAAACTCCCGAAGGACGATCACTATGTTATGCATTGAGACTGGAATTTCCTTCGACAAACAATGAAGCAGAATATGAAGCCCTTATTGCCGGATTGAAAATCGCCAAGGAATTGAATATCAAAGTGATACAGATTTTCAGTGATTCTCAGCTTATTGTCTGCCAGGTGAAGAAGGAATTCCAGGCCAAAGGAGGGAATTTGCCTGCATATTTGACAAAAACTTCCGAACTCCTCAATGATTTAGATCACTACTCAATAAGCCACATACCCCGAGAGGAAAATATGAAGGCGGATTCTTTAGCAAAGTACTCAAGTTCCGGAGAAGCTCAATTGCTGGGATTAGTTCCTGTAGAAGTTCTGTCAGCTCCAAGCATTGATGAAATGGATATTGATTGGATTATGACTACGTCTCAAGAGCATGAATCATGGATGACTCCAATCAAAGAATATTTACTCAGTGGTTCCCTGCCAGAGAGTTCTAAGGAACGTCGAAAATTATTAAGAAAAGCATCGAGGTATATAATTCAAGATGGCCGATTATACAGGCGGGGATTTTCGACCCCACTACTCCGATGTGTAACTAAGGAAGAAGCCAAAACCATCTTAACAGAGGTGCACGGAGGAGAATGTGGAGACCATTCAGGTGGTCAAACACTTGCAAAGAAAATTCTCCGATACGGATACTTCTGGCCAGATATCAATCGAGATGCTGCAACTTTTTCCAGGAAATGTGGCAAATGCCAACGATTTGCAAAAATCCCAAGAGCACCCTCCACTGAACTCACACAAATGGTCAGTCCATGGCCATTTGCTATCTGGGGGATAGACCTAATTGGACCATTACCGATCGCCAAATCAAGGATTAAATATGCTATTGTTGCCGTTGATTATTTCACCAAGTGGGCTGAAGCTGAACCTTTGGCCACCATCACTTCTAAAAAGATGACAAATTTTGTAACGAAGAATATCATTTGCAGATATGGTGTGCCACAGAAGATAATCACCGACAATGGCACTCAATTTGAAAGTGAAGAATTCCAGGATTTTTGCAAACGGTTCAGAATTCGAAAAAGCTTCTCAGCAGTGGCTCATCCGTAGGCAAATGGGCAAGTGGAAGCAGTTAACAAGATCATCAAGTCAACTATCAAAAAGCAACTTGAAAAAGCAAAAGGTGGTTGGGTTGATAAGCTTCCATTAGCACTATGGGCGTACAGAACTACTCACAAAACTGCGACTGGACACACACCATTTTCACTGGCATACGGATCTGAGGCAATGATTCCAGTAGAAGTAGAGGTTCCTTCACATAGAAGAGTTCATTTCAATGAGACCGAAAATGAGAAACTGCAACTTGAAGCGCTCGATTTTCTTGATGAAAAAAGAGAGGAAGCAAGGCTCAGAGTTTCAGCTCATCAGCAGAGAATAGCCAGGCATTTCAATTCCAAAGTTCGCCAACGCAGCTTTGAAATCGGAGACTTGGTTTTGAAAAGGATCATGACAGCAACTGGTGTGTTTGGGCCAAACTGGGAAGGACCATATGTCATAGGCACTAAACTTCTTGATGGCACTTTCAAACTCATAACTGTTGAAGGAGATCCAATTCCAAGGGCCTGGAACAGCAACCATTTGCGTCCTTACTTTACTTGAAAAAGAGCTCTGCTCAAAATTGTAAAATGATGATGAATGTATCAGTTGTATTGTGAAACATTGTAAATCAGTGTAAATGAATGAAAAGCTATAAAGTGGACGTAGGCCCGATTCTTGGCCGAACCACTATAAATCTTGTGTTCTTTACTATTTCATAATGCCTGTTTTATTTCGATATATAAATACTTTAAATGTATCACTAAAATATCGATTCAAAATTGCAGGACATTATAACAAGGCTTGCTCATCACAAAGCTAAGCGACCTTTATAAATCAGCTGTTGCACAAAAACCAAACAACAAAAATTCCAAACTCAAATCCTACACAAGGAAAACTTCACATAAAGAGTTGGCAACTTTACTGGGACAAACCTTTGTTCATTAGTTGAGATTGTCGTTATGAACGGGCATCCAACTAGATAACTCGCGTTTGTCTCGTGAAGTCATTCAACAGTGAAGTTTACTTCTTCAGATAAAGCAATTTACTTGCAAAAGAAAGGAACACGCGCTTGGAAACGATGATAAAGGATCGCAGATTGGCGGATGATGATACAACATGAGCGGGCAAACAAAGAAGCAGACAAAGGGAGGTATGCCTCTCAACAGGAAGGCCGAGAGATTCACTAAAGGGACGCCTTCCCAAACGGAAGGAACAAGACCCTCGCTAACTGGTCGTGATGCATCCGACCAGATAGCGTATGTCCGCCCCGTGGATCCACTCGCCCCTGAGACGCAACCTACCTGGCACACCAACCAACCAAAGCCCTCTAACGAGGCACGCCAATAAATGGGAGTGCTTTACTCAATCAAAAAGATCGGTGGGACTACCAAAGGGGCACCTTGTTAGTTAATTGCGATCGTTTGTGCAAGCAAACATCCAATCAAGCAACTTGCGTTCGCCCCATAGACCTCTGACCATGAGAAAGTAACTTCCAGGCAATCACAAGCCCTTTTCGGAGGCACAAGCCCTCTTCGGAGGCACAAGCCATCTTCGGAGGCAAAAGCCCTTTTCGGAGGCACAAGCCCTCTTCGGAGGCACAAGCCCTCTTCGGAGGCACAAGCCATCTTCGGAGGCAAAAGCCCTTTTCGGAGGCACAAGCCCTCTTCGGAGGCACAAGCCCTCTTCGGAGGCACAAGCCATCTTCGGAGGTAAAAGCCCTTTTCGGAGGCACATTTCACCAGGGTAAAAGTGCAAAATGCTTCTCTTCGGAGACCCACTTCACCCGAGTAGAAATACAAACATTGCTTCTCTTCGGAGACCAAAATCAAGACTTCTTTGGAAGCACAAGACCTCTCCGGAGGCACAACAATAATTCACAAAGCATAATGCTACTCTTCGGAGTCCACATGCTACTCCTTAAAAAATACCGAAATAAAGCCCTCCTTAGAGGCACACTTCGATTCTTTCGTTTCACCGCGTAGGAGAATTCACTTCTCAAAAGCATGAAATAAACATTTCCGAAGGTTGAAGCATAAAAGCTTATCCGAAAATGAGACACGCTCCGTTTAAGTAGAATAATCATTCCCTCAACGACGGAATAGTTATTCTATGAAAAATAAGAGTACAGGTCTTGCTAAAAGCGAAAGATATTGTTATGCACTTGTGGTATAGGGGCAACATCATATGATACGGCTACAACAATAAAAAGCAGTATTCAAGCAACATACCACAAGCACATAACAATATCACGCGAAACAGATGTGGAATAAATGCATTCTCAAACGCAGACAAAAAGTTTGCACAAGTAAGAAGAATCGTTTGTTCTACACTTAAAATAAAAGATAGATCATTCTCACATACACAAGAGTTTGTACAAGTAAAATAATTGTTTTATTTAGTACTATGAAAATTCTTTACATGTGCAGATATCTCAAAAAGCAAAAGCGGGGACCGGTACCCGCACAATCCCTGGTCAATACATGCAAAGAGCAAAAATAATAAGTAGAAAATCCAGCTTGATTATTCCTTCTTCTCACCACCCTTGGAGCTCTTTCCTGGCCTAATGATTAGCTTTTGAAGCCGTTGTGAACGGGAAGGGGCAGAAGGAGAAAGCGGTACAGCCGGATCAACTACTGCTTCCTCTTCAGTGGAAGTCTTCTTCTTTTTCCTTACAGCACGTTTCCCCTTCCTCTTTGAAGAAGACTCGCTCCCCGGAGTAGCAAGCAATGTTGAAAGCTTCGTATCGTCGTCAAGAGACCGCTCCGGGGTCTTCTCGATGTCTTCAAAATCCTCCGCCTTCTGTTCCTGAGAAGCAGCCGGATCATCCAAGCCTTGAAGAGCTTCGATTTTCTCTGCCTGTGATCTCGGTTGGGAAGCAGAGGGAGGAGTAATTTGAGAAGACGAAGGAACGGCAATCGAAGGAGTGAAAGCTTGTGTAGTGCTTGGTGCCTCCGCTGTAGAAGAAAAGAAGTTAAAATCAGCATCCCCCGAAAATAAAGAAGGCATCGGTTCATCAAAGTTTAAGTAACAAGTAAGAAGGTCATCGAATTCGGCTAAGTCGAATGACTGGTTCATTAGACCCGAGATGGCATCAAGAGTACCTGGAGGAGTTGGCTTTGCAAGATCCACCTCAAACTTCTCGGCTTCAATATCATCCAGTGCCTCATCTTCAGTAGGAGTAGTTGCAGTCTCCTGGGCAACTTTAGCTAGATGTAAAGAATGAGGGCCGGAATCTATAATATTAACGTCGGCTGAAGTGGAAGTTTGAACGGGGGCAGTTAAAGGAGCTTCTTCTTTTGGAGGCTCTTCTCCCGCTGTTTCAGCTCGTACTTTGGCAAGTAGCTCCTTCCCCTTAACAAGAGCGGCACGATCCTCATCATTGAGATAGCGCTCCTCAAGTTCCAGCTCATTATAGCCGGCCCCGCCAAGCATATCCATCGCGACTTCCCACACTTCAGCCAATGTAATTTCATAATCGGGACCAAGAAAAGAGAGGCTCCCACGACCCAAAACGCTGTGTAAATAAAAGTCGAATAAGGTAGAGCTGACGTCTGCTTTCGTCGCCTCATGTGATTGCTCAGCCGCTTCCTTTTCGGCAACGGCGGCAACCCGGCCAGCGGTAGCCTCATCACGCTCTGCCTCAACTTTAGCAAGTCGAGACTTTAGTAACTCAATCTCTACGTTCTGAGAGGTGACCTTTTCCCGCAAATCGGTGTTTTCTGTGCGGTACTTCTCAGTAATATGCTGTTCAGCGGCAAGCTTCATTTCAACATCTCTCTGTGCAGCATGGGCATCCCGCACTTGTTTTTGAAAGACTTCTTCTTTTTGAATATGAGACGCAGAAGAAGAGGCAAGATCGTCCTTAAGTCATTTAACCTCGGACTCAAGTTTTGCATAACCATCAGCAATATTTGTCATCTCGAGATTATGCTGTTTGCAAACTTTGTCCCACTCCGCCTTGTCGTTTTCCATAGTCAGCATTGCCTCAAGGTTTGCATGATTAACCCTTTGGAGTTCATCGACAAGCTTTTGCCACTGCGACATCCTCTCGATATTAAGTCTGACTGCGTCAAGACTGCTAAGCATGTCTGATTTATCAATCGGAACAATGTCCAAGTCAAAGCGTACCCCTTTTAGGCACCAATTCGGAAAACGGCTCTGAAGTGTTGGGGGGCCGTCCTTGACTTGATATTGCGGTCTGTTAATGATAGTCTGAATGTCAGATTTCTTCAGAGGAGGAGAGCTAGCTAGAATATCGGAAGGAATGGGAGCGTCAGTCTTTTCAGAAATTTCAGACGCGTCAATCGGTTTAGATCGTTTGCTCGGTTCATCGGCAATCTGAGTTTTTCCCTTATCATCGTAAGACTTCCGCTTATGAGAGTGGTCACTCCTATGCGAAGAGTCATATCGCTCGGCATCTTTCCTTCTTTGCCACTGATCGTAATCCCGCTTCTCCTGGGCCTTCCTTCGAGCCCTCTCTTCATCTGTTTCTTTTGGGGTGTCAAGGTACTTCCTAAAGTCATAAGTGCCACGGCCTCCACGGTACTTGAATGAGTCATAATATGAACCTGTACGTCCCATTGGAGAACCTGAAAGCAGAAAAGGGGTAAAGTTTAGAAATTTCCAAGAAAAAGAAGATAAATGCTTATAAGTGACGAAGAGTCCTAAGTGTGTGTGGCGTGCAAACTACATGCGTCAAATTACAGACCACGCTTTAGTGTGGAAACAGAGACGATTGGCGTAGTAGGCATCTGGGTTTGTTTAAGGGTAGAAGTCGCCTCGACAACGGGAGAGGTCGCTTTTTGATTGCTATCCCCGAAAAGCTCTTGAGAAGTTATCATGATATCACTCAAGCCATCGAAGGTATCATCGCCCAAGTGTTCAGCAGATTTCTCCTTCTCAACTTCCACATCAGTTGATTTTTCAGAAACTCGAGGATTCTCTTCTTCCTCAATAATTGGGGGAAGTGCCGACTTGCCAGCTAACCCTACAACATCAGTGGATCCGGAACACTTTATCAAAGCAGCATCCATGACAGGTGTTCCTGATGCAGCTTCTTCCGCAGAAACTGGGGCATTCGACGCCTCTGCTTGAGAGCCCGAAGCAGCTGACGTTTCTGCATTGGAACTAGGAATTTCATGAATTCGAGTCGACCTGGAAGGGTGTAGAAGCCCAAATTGGTGCAAAAGCTCATCATCTAATAGAAACTGGATACTCCTCTCCTCTACAGGCACCGCCATCAGCCTCTCGAAAGTCACTTTGTGACTGAGATTTTTAGAAGGAGGAGGAAGTGCTGAAAAGGAAAAAAGAGCGAAGTTAGCACTTGATAATCCGAACTTCGGTAAGTTTGAAAGAACATAAGAAACAAATGCAAGTGATCTTACTCCCTATTCTCCAAATAGCATAAAACCCAGGAGGGCAGCGAACATAGAAGAACGGGCTCAGGAAACTATGAACACTTTCAGGGAGACCGGTGATCAACTTACGATTTCTCGCACTCCTTACAACTATGATGGAGGGATGATCTTTATTTTTGGCAAAAGTACAAAGATAGCGAATTTCTCCGAAGGTAGGAAAGCGGCCCAGCGTTCTCCTAAAAAGCACGCATAGTCCCAGCAAGATGGCGTAGCCATTGGGATGTAACTGAAAAGGGGAAATAGATAGTTGGAGAAGAAGTTCTCGAATGCAGTCATTGAAGGGGGGGATAGCTCCGCTCAAGCACATTTGGCGGTTAACTGCGACAAAGCCACGGGGCGGTCTGTCAGCAGTATCATTTATTTCGGGAAGCAAAGCGTCAGCCTCATCAATGCCAAACTGGATGCATAGTTGACGAAAGGCTTTATGGCTCAAAGTAGTAGGAGTCCTCTCTGGAGGATCGTTCAGCGGGATAGCAACTGGAAATACATCTTCAGTTTGCTCTGTTCCTTCTTGTGGAGAAGACATTCTACACAATCAGCTGAATGTTCAAATGTGAAGGTGCACGTTCCCTAAAAGTGTGAAGTGTTGTGCAAAAAACTAATGAAAATAAAAGACAAGCATAACTGGAATTAAATTAGTTGACAATCAATCGATTACAGAATTTCAGAACTTGTCAATGATCAAGTGCAGTGTTAATACAGACAAGTCAGCTTCATTTGACTATTATGATTTTGTTTTAATACTTCACTTGAATTGGTTATTGTACAGCATCTCGTTCGTATTCATTTAATTTAACTTTCTCGTTACCAACTAATCTGTCATTCGATGTGGGCAGTCGGTGATAGTATATTCGTCCCAGTATTCTGTGAATGTTGTATTAAGAAGGATTGTTAGTTTGCAAAATTGAAGCAATATGTAAAATGCATGCAACACAGTTCATAGTTCAACAGTTCGAAGTCCAGGCACAGTTCAAAAATCATCTGTTGAGTGGCCGAAAGCTTAAGTACTAACTCGGCTGCGACCTAAAGCCTTGTTGTGAAAAATAAGTCGTTGAAATTATTCCAAGTTCTAGGTCGGTCACGACCTAATACAAGAAGCTATGTGATAAGTTAAGTCGGGCTGCGTGCGAAAGGTCTTAAGTCAGAACGGCATGAATTTCTAAGTCCTAACTCGGCCACGACCTAAGGCTTATGTCGGCGAATAGTTAAGTCGCAAGAAAAACTGGACTGTTGAGATAGTTAGGTCGCATGAATGTTTTGAGTCGTCTCAAGCTACTTCTCCTCCACCATAAATTTCACCTCCTTCCACCAATCAACTCGAAATTCACCAACCCAATAACCCGTTAACACCAACATCGTAGAATCCATTATCCCCTTCGTGAGATTCACCGTTCTCTTCATATCACCAAGTCGCTGGAACAACAATTCAACACATCTCCGATCTGTCATAAACCTGACCTATTGTCATGCGTTCGTAAATCACATCAACAACTAGTGACGATTAAAAATTGATCACAGCACGATTCAAAGTGAAGCGCGACGTATGATTCCGATTCGGGGCTTGGAGGTTAGAATTCATGGTTCAATGGCGAACGTAAAGTGAAAAAGGATCGAAAACGCTTACGCAATTAGATAGCAAGGGTGAATCGCTGGGTGGTGGACTTGAATTTGTATTCGAAATTGAAGAACTCTGTTAATGGCGGCACAGGAAGTTGGAACAGGTGAAGGAAGAGAAGGGACGGCTTAAGCTATTTATTTACTGGGGCAGTGAAAGACGAATCGACACATGATGTACGACTTAAGACTTACGTTAAGTCGCCTCCGACCTAACCAAAAGGAGTTAAGAAGAATCGAAGCATATGACCTACGACTTAGGCACACACTTCGAGGGGCAAATGTTAATCCTCTTTTGCTTGCGACTTAATGGTCACGACTTAACGGGCTCCGAGTTAAAGTAGGTTACTGACCTAAGAGAGCTACGACTTAACAGTTCGCGAGTTAAGGATGGCTACGACCTATGGGGACTTATGACCTACCGGGTTAAGAAGCATACGACTTATCAAGTGTGCCGACTTAACAGGTTACTGATTTAAGAGATGCTTGCCGACTTAAGATTCCAGCTGAGTTAAGATGCTTGCCGACTTAAGATTCCAGCCGAGTTAAGATGCTTGCCGACTTAAGATTCCAGCCGAGTTAAGATGCTTGTCGACTTAAGAAGATACCGATTCAAGGGGTAAGGGGTTAACTCTGCACCGACCTACAACCTGGAGTGTGCCGACTTAACGACTTAAAGTAGCATATGACCTAAGCTACAAGTCCGACTTAAGTATGCTATCGACTTGATAAAATTAACAGGAAGGAACCGACTTACGACTTATGATAAGTCGCCGCCGACCTATCACTTGGCTGGACAGCTTGTATTCAGGAATGATTAAAGGCAGCTCCTATCTCGTCGCCGACTTAAGACCTATGACTTTCTATAAGTCGGCCGCGAGTTATGACTTAGAGGGATTTTCCAGATTCAAGCCTGACTCCTATAAATACCCCATCACCCCCAACATGAAAGGGACTTTTGGCAATTCATTTCTAAAGCGCCGTTACTCTGTCGAACTCTCCAATCATTCAGCAAACAAGGATCCTTCAAGCATTCAAGACACTACAACAAACTTCGAGAGAAATTCCTAACATCCGACATGGATTCATCGAGTTTCATCGCCGAAGATTGAGCTAGTAGTCAAGATTGTTTCTTGTGATCGAGTTGTACTGTTTTCATAGGAGATTTGTATCAATTTGTAACCAGATTCAATAATAAAGAGATTCAAAGTGGACGTAGGCTAAATCTCAAGCCGAACCACTATAAATTGCTGTCTTTTACTACATTTCTGCTATTTTCCTGCTTGATTTCTGTTCCCGTTACACGGGTGGTGCTTTCACGATCTTACTACACACACCGGGTGTTGGCGTTCACATTTTAACGTTAACACATGGTTTCGTACAATAAATAAAATATTTGAAAGTTCTCTTTTGAACAAGTCAAAAAAGTTAGGACAAAAATCTAATTTTAAGGCATAATTGCTTAATTTAAGTTGGAAATTTATAACAAATACTATGGGTATTGTCCGATTCATGCATTTCATTGCTGCATACTAAAGAAACAATATCAAGTTAATGTTGGGTAGTTATTCATCAGCATTAACAGGTAATGAAGTCATTTTTGCAAACTAGGAAATATGGATTTAAAGTTTTATCACTATATGTAATATGAATATATTTACTTTTGTTCCAGTTTTATAGCGCTAAAATCTATTCACTCAGTTAAATACCGACAACTCAATAACTTACACTCATAACCATAGTTCCCAGTGTTACTTGTTAATGATATAGCTTGGAATACGTAACAATTTCATGCGTCGATCTTTTGTACTATGATCTACGTCTTCTGGATCTTCATCTTATAACTTTACAGTGTTATCTATATTTTAAAATGCTACAAGTTTCATAGTTTGGTTGGATTTTTTCATCTCTATTTCTATAGGGTAGACTAATAGTTATTACTTTTCCTATAGTGAAAAACAAAATTTTGTACGTTCTCCTTGGTAACTTACCTTTTCAATTTAACAAAAATGTCAATGGTGCACATTAATTGAAGTATTCTTCCATTTAATAAGTTCAAAATTGTCAATGGCAACTAATAGTACATTTAGTTGGTCGTTGAGTTTGTATATTTAAGGCTTACGTTCTCGCATTAGCATATAGCACAATTTTTAGGAAAATGTGTAGAAGTTATAAAAAGGACCGAAAATATATGATTGCAATCTTGATACTAGATACCATCTATTCCAAATCAAAAATAGTCATATACATACAAAACTATAACCGTATGTTTAGTTAAAGTTGGTGCAAGATTTGTTGCAGTACGACTTTATATGCAAAAACAGTCAATTTTTTATATCAGCGGGTAAAGTTAGGGTTGGGTTTATAGTCAAATTATTAATTTTCCATGTAAACATCACATAATATTTGTTTGCCAAAAACTATAAACTATCCATATCTAACCAACAAAATCATGGTTTAGTAATATGAACCGAGTGTTAAATGAGCAATTATACGCCTGTTGACACCATTTTAAACCTATGTCTTTTGCATTCCAAAATTAATGGGCATGCTTAATATGTAATTCTTATCAAGTTAGGATTACCGATAGTCGGTGTTGGTATTTATTGGATAAAGTATTATGCTTCGAAAAAATAAGTTATACTTTGTTTGGTTCGTGATTACATAAGCATATGTTTGGGTAAGTAATATTTAATATCATTTTTGCAAACCCCATGTGTGTCGCACGACTTTTAGGTTTTTGGACAATAAGCTTCCGGAGACGTGCTGGAGGCAGTGTTAGCTATATAGGAGCTATTTTGTATTTTCCGCTGTGATGTACTTAGAACTGTAAAGTTCATATTATTAGTATCTGATCATCATAAGGGGACATCTTCATATGTCACTCTTATCGTATTTGGTACATGTATATGTTATCTGAACGTGGTTAACATCTGGGATTGTGTAATTAAATTTGAATATTATTCATAAGAAATGAGAAATTTTGTTTTATTGAAGTTTGAAATATTTCATATTCTTGTGTTTCTGTTTTGCCAATAGTTTAAAGATTCCGATTTCGGTCACTCAGAAATAACACCTATGGATGACTACAGCATCCTTAGCAGTTAGTTTTGAGCCTCTGGAAGCGAGATGTTACAAAGTTGGTACCAGAGCATTATTATGTACATAAAAAGGAATTTTAAACCCTAAAAGATTTTCAAGCATAATCTAATGAATCTAGAATATGGTTTGGCTTGGGTAAGCATTTTAGTAACGTATGTGTACTTTGCTATAAATACCTAACTATGTATTCCTCACTCTCTTAGACTGTTCTTCTGTATCTTACCAGGATTGGATTTCAGGTAGTAGGGAAGTAAGATATGGAGGCAGGAAACGGAAGAGTGAATCAAGGTGGAAGACGCACCGCAACAAGTGGAAATGTTCAACCCAATACTAGGAACAACCAAGGTCAATAGGCAAATGCAAACCCAGATGCAAATGCTAATGTTGATGTTGAGATTCCTCCGGTTGATATGGGGATAATGTATCAGTTCTTCGTGAATATGATCCAAGCTGGAGCAACTACGAGATTGGCTGTAGGTAATGCTGGACGAGCTAATCTGGTGGCCCCAGTTGGCAATAACTATGCCAAGCTGAGCTGGGATTGCGCTAGTCTTGGAGGAAAACCTTTTCTGGGAATTGAGGATGTAGTAGGAGTGGAGAACTGGCTTTTGCATTATGAAATGATATTTGTAGATCTCTACTTAACGAATATGCAGAAAAGGAGACTTGCTTCAAGGCAATTGCAGGGAGCAGCATTGTTTTGGTGGAACGGAATTACCGTGGGAGAGCCAGAGGAAAACTTGACTTGGGCTGAATTTCGAAGGAGGTTTGTAGAAATATTTTTATCAGAGGTTGCCAAGTCAGCAATGCTCAGAAAGTTTGCAAATTTAGTCCACAGGGATAGATCGGTGATTGAGTATGCTATAGACTTTGATGAGCTATTCCGTTATAGATATGCTGCTGTATATACTATCATTGAAAGGAATGATAAGTTTATCAGTGGGTTGAATCATGAGATCGCTAGAGCAACCATGCCAAACCTCCGAGATCCGTGTCATATTACTGTTGAGATGGCTATTCGGAATGAAGAAATGCTTTCTACTTTTGAAAAAGGGAAACCAACTGAGGTTCAAAATTTTCGGGGTAAGAAGCGGAAGTTCTTCAAGAAGAAAGGTACCCAATCAGGAGTAGCATCTAAGAAGAGCAGAGTTGATATTGTTTGATACAAGTGTGACAAGAAAGGGCACTATGCTAATGAGTGTTGTTTGGGTGATGGAAGAGCAGTTGCAGTGAGGCCGAATGTGAAGTACTACAACTGTGGCCAGATGGGGCATTACAAGGACAAGTGTCCCGAAGCTGCTAAAGCTGGAAAAGGAAAGGTCTTTGCATTGGAACCATCATCCTCTAGACCAACGACTGCTGAGAAAGGAAAAGCTATGATGGAAGGTATGCTTATGATTCATAGTACTCCGATTAGGATACTATTTGATACCGGTGCATCGCACTCGTTTATATTTCAGTATTTGGTAGATTGCTTTTGTTTGGAACCTTTATACCTTTTACTCCTTTAAGGGTTGTGAATCCTATAGGAGGGTTTGCAACTTTGGGAATGAGATATGACCAGTTAGAACTTGATTTGTTAGGTCATATGTTTCATGCAGTTTATATGTTTTTGATTTCGTGTGATTCAGAATCATATTGGGTATGGATTGGTTAAATAGATATGATGCTAGGATATTTTGCCATGAGGGGGAAATATCACTAAGACACCCTAATAGCCATAACCGAGTTATTTACTCGGTAAGGAGTTCGGACGGAAATGCTTATGCGTTATTGGGTGCTATGGGAACGGAAGCAGAGTTGGAGCAGGTTCAGGTTGCAAGTGAGTTTGCGGATGTGTTTGAACCAGTTTCGAGCTTGCCGCCGAAAAGGGCAATCGAGTTTCGGATAGATCTCGTACCGGGAGCTGAACCCATTAGTAGACCACCTAGCAGGATGTCACCAACCGAGATGAAGGAACTGAAGGTGCAGCTAGTGGAATTGGAAGGAAAGAATTTCATCCGGCCAAGCAGTTCGCCTTGGGGAACGGTCGTGGTATTCATGAAGAAGCCAGATGGGTCGTTAAGGATGTGTATCGACTACCGTATGTTGAACAAGAGAACAATAAAGAATAAGTATCCTTTGCCGAGGATCGATGACTTATTCGATCAGTTGTGAGGAGCTAGAATATTTTCCCAGCTGGATTTGGCAACAGGTTTCCATTAGCTAAGAGTGGCAGAGGACAGTATTCCTTTGACGGCGTTTAGGACCAGATATGGGTCTTATGAATGGTTGGTTATGCCATTCGGGCTTACTAATGCGCCAGCTTTCTTTGTGGATTTGATGAACCAGGTTTTCCCAGAGCACTTAGATAGGTTCGTGTTGGTTTTTATTAATGACATTTTGGTATATTCTAAGAATGAGAAGGATCATGGAGATCATCGTAGAATAGTATTGGAGACGCTAAGGCAACATCAGCTGAAAGCAAAATTCTCCAAGTGTCATTTCTGGAAGAAGGAAGTGAAGTTCCTTGGTCATGTGGTTTCCTAGGAAGGTTTAGCATTTGATCCGAATAAGATCGAAGCTGTTAATGTTTGGAAAAGACCAGAGACTGTAAGTGAGATTAGAAGTTTTCTTGGTCTTGTAGGATACTACCGAAGGTTCATTAAGGATTTCTCGCGGATAGTGGCATCCTTAACTATGCTAACCAGAAAGGACGTGAAGTTTGTTTGGTTTGACAAATGTGAGGAGACATTCCTTAAATTGAAACATTTGTTAACCAATGCACCTGTGTTAGTAGTTCCGGATGGGAATCAAGATTGGTAGTTTACACCGATGCATGTGGTACCGAGTTAGGTGCATAACTGATGTAGAGTGGAAAGGTTATTGCCTATGCTTCTAGACAGCTTAGACCACATGAAGTAAGATACCCTACTCATGATTTGGAGTTGGCAGCGGTGATCTTTTCATTGAAGGTGTGGAGACATTATCTTTTGGGAGAAAGGTTTGAGCTTTTTACGGATCATAAGTCTCTATGGTATTTATTCTCTCGGAAGGAGCTAAACATGAGACAGCAGAGATGGCTGGAGTTTGTTGCAGCTTATGATTTTAACATCGAGTATACACCTGGAAAAGGAAATAAGGTGGTAGATGCGCTTAGCAGGAAACATCAGAATGTGGTGTTAGCTATGTTGGCAGAGTAGAAAGACTTGGAAGCACTGGCTGCTTTGAGGTCGATTGCTGGATCTAGTCGGAACATTGCCATGATATCTTGTTGGGAAGTTCAACCAGTTCCGATCGAACGAATTGCTTCTAGGCAGAAAGAGGATCCAATGTTAGCCGAGAGGATTAGAAGGTTAGAAGCTGGAATCGAGGTTGATGATTTAAAGGATTTTATTCTTAACCGCAGGGGTTGGTTGAGAAAGAAGGAACGGTTATGTGTTTCGGATATTGGAAACCTTAGGAAGGAAGTTCTTAGGAAATGTCATCGATCTAAGTTTACGATTCATCCTAGGGGAACCAAGATGTATCAGGATATGAAAAGGAGTTTCTTTTGGGAAGGAATGAAGAGGGATGTTGGCTTATGGGTAAAACAGTGTCTGAACTGTCAGCAAGTAAAAGCCAAACATCAAAAGCCAAGTGGTTTTCTTCCGCCTTTGGAAGTTCCAGTTTGGACAAGGGATTCGATATCGATGGATTTTATTGACGGGTTGTCAAGGTCAAACCGAGGTATGAAAGTATGTGGGTCATAGTGGACAGATTGACCAAGTGTTCCCATTTCATTCCGGTAAGGACAACCAAAACGGCACCTGTTTTGGCTAAGTTGTTCCTGAAGAACATCGTTAGACTGCATGGAATTCCTAGTAGTATTGTCAATGATAGAGATTCTTTATTTACTAGTGAGTTCTAGAAGAGCCTGCAAAATGTGTTAGGCACTAAGCTCAAGATGAGTACCACCTATCATCCTCAGACGGTTAGGTAGACAGAGAGAGTCAACAAGGTACTGGAAGATCTGTTGAGAGCTTGTGTGCTTGATTTTAGTGGTTCTTAGGAGATCACTTGCACTTAGTGGAGTTTTCCTATAATGATAGTTATCAGGCTACTATAGGAATGGCGCCTTTCGAAGCTTTTTATGGAAGGCCATGCAAATCACTAACATGTTAGCTAGAGACCGGAGACAAATTAGTCCTTGGTCCAGATTTGATGAGAGAGGTGACGGAAAAGATCGAGTTGATACAGGAAAGAATAAAGGAAGCTCAGTCTAGACAAAAGAGTTATGCAGACAAGAGGCGTAAGGATCTAAAGTTCTCAGTTGGAGATAGAGTTTCCATCAAGGTATCGCCAATGAAAGGTGTAGTTTGATTGGGTTGATCGGGAAGCTAGCACCGAGATATGTTGGACCATTCTCTATATCAAAGAGGATTGGGATACTCGTGTACCGAGCAGATTTACCGAGCAGTTTAGCCGGGGTCCACGATGTGTTTCATGTTTCTTATCTTAGGAAGTGTGTTCATGGCCCAGAAACTACTATCGCTCCAACGGCACCAGAGGGTTTAGTGGTGGAATCGGATATGACTTTTGTGAGGCAACCGATTTGTGTTGTGACAAAAGATGAGAAAAGGTTAAGGAACAAGACAGTCAAGTTGATGAAAGTATAGTGGAGCGATAACATGAAGGACTGTACTTGGAAGATAGAAGACAGGATTAGGGCTACTTTTCCTGAGCTGTTTTAGATGGTATGTTCTATATAGGGTTTATATAAGATTTGAGTGGTAGGTTATACTAGCTTTGCTTGCATAGGCTATATGCTTGTTGTTTTGTCCTTACTGAATTTCGGGGATGAAATTCTTTAGGGGTGGTCTATAATGACCCTGAATTTTAATTAGCATTATTCGGGATATTTAATTGGATAAATTAAATAGAATAATGTGAATAATTAGGGAGATGAGATTAATAAATTCACTGGTCGTGTCTAAATGGATGAACTAAAATAAGACTTAACTAAATTTAGAAGGAGGAATTTCCTATGGGGTAAACTTGGAAATGAGGCTACATTTCTTTGTATATATCTCTTCCTCCACTTGAATAAATTTCCATTTTCTCATTCTTAACTCCCATATATTTCGGCCGGCTATTAAAAAGCTCCAGGAAAAGTTTAAATTGAAGAAAAAGCTAAGGAATTAAAGCTAGGATATTATCTCATTCTCCAATCAACTAATCAGGGTGAATAATCATGTTTATCATCTCATTTTCTATGTTTGGATCGGTTATGGGTTATATTTGATTCATGTTTGTGATTTTGGTTAGGGTTTAACCATTGAAACCTTTGTTTGGATAATACATAGGTGTTTTAAAATGTTAATCGAATAATTAACAAGTTTTCATTCGGTTTTGGTTAAATTATGAGTTGTTTTGATCTTCATATTCTTTGAAATTTTAATATGATGAAGTATATGATTTATCTGATTTATGGTGATTTTTGGGAATTTTTCCTTAGTGATTTACTAAGGTAATTAAATTATTTAAGCCCAAGGGCTAAACTAATAATTTGCTTCCGAAATTACTTAAATTCAGGAGGAAATTTGCTTTTGGAAATATTTGGGGGAAGAAGTACAGTGTTTTAAGGAAAATGTTGACTTTTGTATACTTTCTACCATTTGGAAGTACAGAAGAAGGTTCCTCGGCCAATCAAAATTAGACAAGTAAGATAAAAACATCACTTCAGTGGGCCCAGTTCTGTCTCTGACCCCAGCAAGCTCGCTTTTACCCTTTCGATGAAGTCGAAAGGTAACTTTCACCTAAGACGGAAGGTAAACAGTTACCCTCCGCCAAAGTTGAAAGGTAGGCACGGTGTTGAAGGGGAAAGAAAGGTGAAGGGATGGGGAGGCTGCTTCCTTTGCTTTCGGATAGAAATATAATTGCTTTCGAATAAATTGAAGGGGGATCTTTCGACTCTATCATTTTATAAAAGACTAATATTTTTATATTCAAGAAGGGGTTTCGAAGGGGATCTTTGAAAGCTTAAACCTTCCAGAGTATTGTTTAAAAAATGTTTTTCTAAAAAGATGTTTTATTCGGCAAGCCGAAGGGTAAACCTTCCGACATGGTCGGAAGTATGCTTTCGAAGGGTTGGTTCCAACACCAACACTTTATTGTTTTTAAATGGTTTCAAAAGATTTTGATTTCAAAAGGTTTTGATTTCAAAAGGTTTTGATTTCGAAAGGTTTTGATTTCAAAATGTTTTGATTTCGAAAGGTTTTGATTTCGAAAGGTTTGACTTCGAAAGGTCTATTTCGAAGGGTTTTGAAGGGGCTCTTCAATAATTGCAAAAGGTTTTGAGTTTCAATGATTTTGAAAGGTTTATAAATGGTTTTATAAGGGAGGATACCCTAAGCTTTCGATAGGGTCGAAAGGTAGAACCTTTAGACTAGGTCGAAAAGAAACCCTCAGACAAGGCCAAAGGGTAGGACCTTTCGGCAAGGTCGAAAGGTATGATTTTGTGATGCTTTCAAAAGAAAGGTTTCCAAAGGATCTAACTTTGGATGTTTATTTGCTTTTGAATGGGACTTCATTCGAAGGGGTTTAAAGGGCTGTTTTTAGCCATTTTTACTTAAATAAAATTTTGCTAATTTGAAGGGGTTACTTCGAAGGGTTATAGCATAAAATACTTATTTTATTTGAATATGCAAGGGGGATCCTTATATAAATTTTATGTTACTAAACCTTGGGGATACATGGATAGGGTTTAATGTTTTCGATACATAGTTTGGGGTTACAAACAGAAATATGCTTTTGAAATTATACATTGGGGCTATCAATGTGTTTTTATTTAATTTAACCTAATTGGGGCTACCAATGGGAATATGTTAAACAGGTGGAATCCCTGGGGAAAATAAATAATCATGGGGAGCATGAGTTTTATAAATAATCATGGGAATCATGAGTTTTTGGCCAAGTGTTAGGTTCCTGGTTAACCTAGGAAAACCATAGAATGTGCAATGGATAGCCCACATCAAAATATTTTGCTTGAGGTGGTTAGCCTCGGGATTTGGCATCCAAGGGTTCATAGTCATCCTAGGAAAACTATGGAGTGTGCGGTGGATAACCCACACCTTCTTTTATAAAACAATGTATGATGGATGATCTGCATTTATTTTGAATGGATTTGGGATGGATAATCCTATTAAAGTTTTGACGAATAGTCACTTAAAAAGATTTTAGAGGGGAACTCTAATAAAATGATCTAGATGGGAAATCTAATAAATTGCATTTATGTGGGATACCTAAATAATGGGTGGATGAGATATCTAATATATATGATTGATGGCTTTATTTCATATTATGTTAAGACTAATCATTTTTGAGTGTAGGGGCATGGTAAATGATTTGCATGTGTTGTTTTGGATACTAGTGAGGGAAAACCCGTTCCGCTAAGCGGCGTGGTCTCACTGAATATCTATTTATGATAAGAGATGATATGGGATTATTCATACCAAGCTTATTGTCTGACTCAAAGTTTGTGTTTCTCCACAAACTCTCGGGTACTCAAAATTAATTTGAGTAGTTTGAGAGTGGGAGACTTTCAAGTTTTTTGACAATAAGCATCCAGTGACGTGCTAGAGGCAGTGTTAGCTATATAGGAGCTATTTTGTGTTTTCCGCTGTGATGTACTAAGAACTGCAAAGTTCATATTATTAGTTCTCTGATCATCATAAGGGGACATCTTCATATGTCGCTCTTATCGTATTTTTACATGTATATGTTATCTAAACGTGGTTAATGTCTGGGATTGTGTAATTAAATCTGAATATTATTCATGAGAAATGAGAAATTTTGTTTTATTGAAGTTTGAAAATTTTCATAATCTTGTGTTTCTGTGTTGCCAATAGTTTCAAGATTCCGATTTCTGTCACTTAGAAATAACACCTACGGATGACTGCAGCATCCATAGCAGTTAGTTTTGAGCCTCCGGAAGTGGGATGTTACAACGATCAACTGATAAGACCTAACTGGTCTACCCCTAATAGTTAACCGATCGAGTATAGGCAATTGATCGATCGAGTATAGGCAATCGACCGTTGCTATACAATGGAGGCTAGGGTTTTGTGTTATTAAACATTCCAGATTTATTTGTTTTGACCTAGTTTCATCCTACCGTTCTGGTATGTTTCAAACCTATGTAAATAGAGCCATATCCCTCTCCACTTTCATTCATAAATATTTTGGGAACATCAGTGAAGCTTTGTTAGTTCATCTCTTCTTAGATTCAAAAAACTCCATTAGGTTTTCAAGCAAGAAATCCTATATATCTATCTTTGTTAATTATTCAATTTCTAATCTTCTCCTCCTCCAACCTTTCTGAATCTAATATATATACAAATCCCTTGTATATATTAAAAAGAAGATATCTAAAGGAGATTATAATGGGTGTTGCAAATTCGAAGAGAAGCAAAGGTAAGGATCGACTATAAGTAGAAATCTTTTTTTTTCTTTCTATTTTAGTAGTGAATAGTGTAGTTTAATTTGGATTTGATATATTCCTTTAGGAGTTTTGGATTATGAAAACATTATATTAAAAATCCCCAAAATTCCTCCAAAGCGAAATGTCAATTAGGATTGGAATCTTAATTGTTGTGTGTTAAAATAATGGAGTTTTGTGGATTCTACGGTTTATGTATTCTACATTCTCTTCCACTTCCTATTCTTCTTCTCCAAATCTGATCAAGGGATTCAATTGAGAAATGGTGTGTAAATGACGAATCATTATTCATAATTTACACCGCTATTTCTATACAATTTACTAAAATTTCCCTTGTCTAGACTCATGTAAAACAAGTTGAATACATCGTAGAATTGATTAAATTTTAAGTTTACATTTTTGGTTTATTCCATTATTTTAATGAGATAAGTTGGATTTAGATTCTATGCACAAGTCTATTCACTGCAATAATTTTGGATATGAGTATTAAGTTCTTGTTATAGATATTGAAATTCCTTGTTATGAATATTGGAATTTGGACATTAATGGTAAAATGGAAGAACAAGGGAAGACTTATATTATATGGTCAAAAAGGAATTGACATTTAACGTTAGTTAGGATGTAATCTCCGCACACATAGAATAATAAGTATGTATTTATTTATATATTAAATAGCATAATAAACATATAATTATAACGTATAATTGCATAGTTAATTAGGTAATAATTGTCATCCCCATAGGAAAGTTATTAATATTTTAAGGCATAATAAGGAAGATTCTTTAAAAGGCATTAATTATAGAATGGTGAGGTGGGTATTATATATAGAGAGTTTTTAAATTATGGCTAAGCCATAGGGATGCGAGGTCTGTCAAAAGGCATACAAAAGTCTGCCTAGCTAATCTAGCTACCAGCAGTGTGACTTTGAGGCCTATGTAAGACATCTCATATGATAAATATTTATGATGACACGAGGTTAGTTCAAAACTCTATAGGGTAAATCTGCCCAGCTAATCTAGCTAACGGTTCATATGAATAACAGAACTAATGTGGTACGTCATTATGAGTATGGGTCATAATACGAAGAGACTACTTCGGGGTCTTGAGGTATTAAGTGGTTGTTTGAGGGCCTTCCTCTTTTCCTTAAATGAAGTGTTAAATGGCTAAGGGGCTAGTTATTGGGCATGTAGGTGGTATCTCAGTAGGTCCACTTTGGGATAATGTATTAAGTAATTGATTGAGGGTCCGCATTTCTATAAAGAAGTATCAAGTGGTTTAAGAGATTCCATGCGATGTCTGTTAGATAGTTACCAGTGAGGAGTTCACCTTGGGAATATGTATTAAATGATGGGTTTTGCCTTAGTTGAGGTTTAAATGGTCAGAATCTACCTATTTTCCAATAAAAGGTATTAAGGGACTTGGGTACTATCTCTTGCATTGATTAGACATTTATGACGTGGGGTATGGGTTATGAGATTTAGAAACCTACTTCGGGAGTAGAATTTATTAAGTGGTTGTTTGAAGACTCATCTCCATTCCTTCTATGAAGTATTAAATGGTTTAATTACGTAAGACATGTTCTTATTTAAATTATACTGCCCAAGTACTGAAATAGTAAGGCTCGAGATTTCTATTCATCAGACATTTGTTATTCTGACTCCCTCCTCATTACAACACATGTTAGAGAATAAGTTGATGAATTCTTGAAGATGGCGAGAGTGAAGCTTGTGGCAGTTACTATCTATCCTTTTGAGTTATTTTCTATTGTACCCATAAAATGTATTTTCGAACAAAATGTTGCAACGATTGACATTATGAAATGTTTCATGACATTTAAAATGATTTAAAATAAATGGGTATTGTTATTGTTATTATATTTTATTCCTTCCATTGTGAGTTCTGAAAGAATAGGTAGATGACTTTGTTTTACTATTTGTACCAACCAACAGCCAACTTTAGAATGGGTTTAAGTTTCGATGCACCTTTTGTGGATTAGAATTTAGGCCTGTTCCAAAGCGGGTTGTTACATTTGGTATTAGAGCTTAAGTTATCTGATAAATGGGGAAAAGTATATGTATAAGTGTCGTATTTGTTATTTTTGTAAACTATTTTTCAATAATCCTACTATATATAAATATAAATATAAATATATATAATTATATTAAATTTACGTCTAACTCTATAAATTCCAACTATAGAAGTAGTTACTACCATATTCCGAAAGGTTGGACGAAGCAACTATGAGTTGGAAAACAAATATAGTTAAATTTATACTTATTTATTGAAACTAGACTTCTTTATCATTGTGGACTCTATAAGCATATTAAATAATAGGAATAGTAATTGTAAAAGGAAAGATAGTAACTCCAAAAATTTAATAGGTAATGAATGTGC
Source organism: Allium fistulosum (assembly GCA_030737815.1). Taxonomy (NCBI): domain Eukaryota; kingdom Viridiplantae; phylum Streptophyta; class Magnoliopsida; order Asparagales; family Amaryllidaceae; genus Allium; species Allium fistulosum. The sequence goes on from CM060905.1 coordinate 1,280,144,178, forward strand.
ACTAAGTAATGGGTTACAAGAAATTAAATACATTAATGAGACCACTAAGGTGATTATGGAAAGAAAAGGAAGAAATAGGTAAAGTTGAATTGGAAAATAAATGCCTTCGGGAAATTTTCATTAAGAAAACAACCATTTAATATGGACAAAGTGACATTTATGAGAGCAGTAAAAATAAATGTTAGGTAATACTTAGAAGTTACAAGGCATAGTATTTGAAAATAACGGAAGCAAGGAATATAGTAGTGAAGCAAGCTTTTGTAAGAAGGTGCAGATTAATCACCACAAGGAGGTAACTAGATTTTTAAGATGATTGAGTAGGGAGTTCAAAGGGAGTAATGATCCATGCCAATTCTTAAAATCTTACCCCTGAGAAAGAAAGTGGTGAAAAGGTTTTTGAAAACTCATTGAAAGTTTCGAATAACTTTCTCAAAAGATTATTAAGTGAAATCTTATGTGTTGTAAGTTGAATTTTCATTTTTTATAGAAAGTGATTTTAGACAGCTTTGGAAATATACTACCATTTGTAAAAAGTTTAGAAAGAAGTGGTGAAACATTTTTAAAACAAAATGGGGGATGATTTTTAGTTACTTGATAAGTTGAAAAAAAGAAGGTTTTCATTTGTTAACTTCTCAATTTAAAATTTGTTAAATTAAAAGCTTTCAACTTTTGGATTCTTCGTTTTCGATTTCTTCTATTTTTTTTTATGATTCTTCTACTTTATGAATTTGAAAGCTATGATTTTGAAAAGAGCAAGGAAATTTGGAGATTTATAATTTATTAATAGTTGAGTTAGAAAGTTCTAACTAAATGCATTCTTCAAGTTCTTAATTTAAATTATTGATCCAAACGTTTTGGTTAAAAGATTTTTAATAAGGAAATTTTCTTTTGAGAAATGCATGATTTTTCTTACCTTATAAAATTAGAGGTTCTTTTCCTTAAATTTCTTTTGAAAGGGTGCTAAATGAAAAGGGCACCTGATCAACATCAGATAGAAAGAATAGGACGATAGGAATGTCCAACGAGGTAGATAGGAGGAACATTCTTGTACAAGGAAATGCGGAAAATGATAATTGAATTTAGGTAGTGATAGAATTGAGAATTTTAATCTAGTAATAATGATATAGAAGATGGGTAATGGGAATAAGATAGGTGTTACCTTTGTTTACTCCATTTTTCCATCGTCTAAGGTTATAAAAGTTATCTTTGACAATTGAAAGGATTTGAATGATAATTAATAAATGAGTAGGGTATTTTTAGAAAAGTAGTTGTGTAAAGATGAAAATTTTATATATGCGTTTTTTCCTAATTCAAATTCAAAACTTGTTTAAATAAGAATATTGTTGGAGTTGATAATAAAAGGATGCAAGAGATTTTAAGAGTTCTGAACAAAGTTACAAAAAGTGTTTTGTCAAATAACAGTATATTTTGGGTAATAAGGCAATAGGTATTTATTTATACTTCAGATATAACTGTTATTTTGAAAATGATAATTCGTGTAACTAGAAAACTCTGTGGAATAATAAAGGTCCAATTTATTATTTTAGAATGATAATTGAGTTTTGAATGTTTTGTGTTAAAGATCCTATTTTAAAAAGTAGTAAATCTTTATTAGTAAGTCAGGATGTTTTCCATAGTCTCTTTTTGAAAACCAAGCAGTCTTTGAATGATATGGATGGAAAGTCTAACCTTTAAAGGGATAAATCTTTGATGTAGAAAGTTTTAAAAAGAGAAATTATTTTCCTCCTATTTGGAACTAAGAAACTTTGAATTCTTAGTAAAGGTTTCTAAGTTCATATTTTCAAAGATGGAGATTTTGAGTTTTGTACCTCAATTTTGTGAAATTTTAAGTTTTGCAAGAAATGGGGTAATGACGTTGATTTTGGATTTGGTGAAATAAGTCTTTTTGTATGAAAATAGTTTATTTAAGATTATTTGGTATGTTGCTAAAATTCTGATTTCGTAAGGAATAATTTTTATGGAGTAGATGTGGATCACTACTTAGATAGGACAGAATAACGTTTTTCGGATATAAATAAAATAGGAATAGAGTGCACAACCTTATCTAAAAATTTGAAATCAATCCCAAATCTCTATTTGAAGAAGTTGGTAATGTTGTTAAGATATTTCAGATCTGTAATTGGATTGTAAATCAGGTTGCCCATTGAATATGAATTTCTATATTTTAATTTTGGAGCAGTTTCCATGAAATTTCCATTAATTATCTGATTCAAAAATACATACCAAAGTGCGTTGTTTTAAATAATAAGGAATCTAAAAAGAAAAGCAATGTGTAAGAAATGGATATTCTTTTCTATAGTTTACACTGTTTATTTCAATAAAAAGAAAAGAAATAATTCCTTGTAATTTCAAACAAAGCTCTTTTTGGAAGGATAGCTTCGATAAATCAAAATATGGAAATGAGTATTCTAGTTATAAAGTTAGTACTTAGAAATATATGTGCGTATATATGCACTTTACGACTAGAAATATGTATAACATAGATTACGACTATATACATATTATTAGTAATTACGGATAAGAATTTATGGATATTGAATATAAATTTAACGGGCAATAAATTTGTAATTAATGTGAGGAAAAAAGAATTAAATGGAGACTGATTATGGAAACTCAACTGACATTTATGCAAGAAGAGAAATTTGATAAATGGATTTTGGAAACCTGAAGAATGTTAAAGGGATTAAAGAAGGATTAATTGGGAATGATCCAATTTTGACAATAATGATAAACTGCTATGGATATTAATTGAAGCAATAGATGAACCTCATTTATTAAAAATCAAGAGGGAAAATTAAGGAAATGGGTAATAATGGAATGACATATTAAGAAATACCTATCTTAATATAATAAGAATTATTAGGACCTCAACACCATTTATACCGGTTGATAATAAATGGGAGCTACCAGCAAAATTTTCTTTTAGAGTTCTTGGGTTTTAGTCGTTAGTTGTCTCCTTTAGTTATTGGAAAATTGTATGATGTGGTATAAAATATATCCATGTTTTATTCTTGTGTTGACTTTATGAATGGGATTTAAACCACTTGATATATATATATATATATATTATGAAGCAAAGTAAATAAGAAAATTTTATGAGAACACTTAACTAACGATAAACCATAAGTAAGACTAGAAGTTAACGAGGAAATTAGATTAGCAGGCAAAATGAATAAATGTTTCAATCCTAAACTTTAGAATTTTAGGAAAAATAAAATTTATCTTGCTTACTGTCACTATTCAAAGAAAATATAAAATGTATAGGAATGTGAAGAGAATTTCCTACTGATCAAGGATGGGGAAGAAAGTGGCAGAATTTTCCGTTGGAAGCAATAAAATTAGATGGTCTCCAACACAATTTCATGGAGTTGCGGTTAGTATCATTAGCGATAGGGACCCTTAGTTGACTAGCAAAATTTGAAGGAGTATGCTGGTAGCTTTAGGAACTTCATTAAATATGAGCATCATTTACCAACTGAAGAACAACAGACAAATTGAAGGAGATTTGTTGAGAGCTTGCAGCATGGACTTTAGAGGACATTGAGGCAGCACTTACCCTTAGTGGGATTTGCCTATAGTAGTAGTCACCAACAGAAGATTGATATGGTACCCCTGAAGCAATTTTTGGTAGGCCATACAAATCGCCAAATTTTGGGTGGGAAACCACTGACAAATTCTACTCAGACCAAATTTGAATTGTGAGACTTTGGAAAGTAAGAGTTGATTAGGCAGTGTATGAAGGTTGTAAGATTTGGATGGTTGGAAAAGTTGGCAATTGGAGAAAAAAATAAAACTTGTAAGTTAGCTGGAGCCCATGACGTTTTTCACATTTTGCATTTGAGGAAATACCTTCATAGCATAGCAATCGTGATAGAGTCTAATCATTTGAGAGATTTTGAGATGGAACCAATAACGTCTGATGCCATTACACACATTACGGAGGACGGAATTAGGAAGCCCTACAATAAAGGAATTAGGTTGGTCCGAGTACAATGGGGAGAAAATCCGGTGGAAGGCATGAGGACTTCTCATCCTAAGCCTTTCTCCAGTGAATTTTCTCTTAAAAATTAGGATTTTTGTTGCATCGTGGTTGCTAAATTGGATGGTAGGAGATGGTTGCTACACTTTGTCACCGTCACTTTACACTTATGTAGAAACTTTTATGCATGTTTAGGGTATTCGCATACATATTTGCATAGCATGATCACACGCTCAAGCTATGATTGAGCTCATTTTAGTATGTTTGCAGCACATAATCACATTGCACTTTGGTTGAGTAGATGGTTGTGTAGATGACTTGGTTGTATAACATGGATGTTATTGCGCGTACGTTGTTCGCCCCATGAAAGATTTCAGGATGAAATCCTTTTTAAGGAGGGAGAATATAACACCTCGTAAAATTAACCCTAATTAAATAAGTAAATTAAGAGAAATTCAATTAATTATGGTAGAGGTAAAAATGAAAATTTTATAAAAGTTGGAATTTGACCATGAAAATTATTCGGTTGTGTTCGTAGCAAAATCTTGATATGTTTCCATATATAATATGCTGAAAACGGAGCTTAAATGAATAAGTTATGAACATTTGAAGTCTTTAGATTTAAATTAGTTTAATTTGAATTCGAACTCAAATGAGTAATTAACTTTAAAGCAGTTTGAATTTAAGAAATTAACTGTGATTAGATTTGGGGGTTAAGTAAATATTAAAGTTAAAAGTTAACATTAAAAGTTAATTAGGGAATAAAATAATCAGACAACGGAAAAAATCAAACTTTCCTGAAATAAGAGGAGCGATCGACCAGTAAGACCAACCGGTCGGCCCTTAGTGGTCGACCGATTGAGTATAAACGGTCGATCACTACTTTATAGTGCTGGTTAGGGTTCTGTGCTATTAAATCGTTCCTGTTTTATCCATTTTTGACCTAGTATCATTCTACGGTTCTCGTACGTTTTAACCTCAATAAATAGAACCATACCCTCCCCATTTTCATTGATAAATATTTTGGGAATATTAGCGAAGCTCCGTCAGCTCATCTCTTCTTAGATTCAGAAAAATCCATTATGGTTTCAAACAAGAAATCCTATATACCTATCTTTGTTAATTATTTAATTTCTAAACCTTTTCTCCTACAACCTTTCTAAGTCTAATACACACACACACACACACACACACACACAAATCCCTTGTTATATATATCAAAAAGAAGAGATCTAAAGGAGATTATAATGGGTGTTCCAGATCCAACAAGAAGCAAGCTAAGAACCAACTATGAGTGGAAATCATTTTTTTTTCCTATTTTAGTAGTTGAGTAGTATAGTTTGGATTTGATATATTCCCTGGGAAGTTTTGGATTACAAAAACTTCATATCAAATATCCCCGAAATTTCCCTAAAGCGAAATGTCAATTCTTAGGGTTGGAATCTTAATTGTTATGTGTTAAAATAATGGAGTTTTGTGGATTCTGCACTCTATGTATTCTACCTTCAATTCCACTTTTTATTCTTCTTCTCAAGATCTGATTAAGGGATTCAGTTGAGAAATGGTGTGTAAAGGACAAATCATTATTCGTAGTTACACCGCCTGTTTCTATAAAATTTACTAAAATTTCTCTTGTTTGAACACATGTAAAAGAATGAGAATAGAGCGTAGAATTGATTAAATTGTAAGTTTTAATCTTTTGTTTTACCTTTTTGATATGAGATAATTTGGATTTAGATTCTATATACAAGTCTATTTATTACAAATTTGAATATGAGTATTGAATCCTTGTTATTTATATTAAATCCCTTGTTATACATATTGAAATTTGGACAGTATTGGTAACATGGAAGAAAATGGAAAGACTTGTATTATTGCGGTCGGAATTGATATTTAACGTTAGTTAGGCCGTAATCTCCGCACACATAGAATAATAAATGCATATTATTTATATTTTAAATAGCGGAATAAACGTATAATTGTAATGTATAATTGCATGGTTAATTAGGTAATAATTGTCATTAAATCCCCCTTAGGAATTAAAATTTTAAGGTGTAATAAGGAAGATTCCTTATAAGGCCTAAATTATAGAATGGTGAGATTAATATTATATATAAAGAGTATTTAAATTATGGCTAAGTCATAGGGATGCGAGGTTAGTCAAAAGGCACATAGAAATCTACCCAGTTGGCAGTCTTTGGGGTTGATGTGAGACATCTTCTATGATAAGTATTTATGATGACGCGATTTTAGTCCCAAATTCTGTAGGGTAAATCTACCCAGCTAATCTAGCTACCGGTTTCTACAAATAGTCGAACTAACGTGAGACGTCATTATGAGCATAGGTCAATATGAAGGGTCTGCTTCGGGGTCTTGAGGTATTAAGTGGTTGTTTGAGGGCCCGTCTCTTTTTTCCCAAATGAAGTATTAAATGGCAAAGAGGCTAGTTATTAGGCACGATAGGTGGTACCTTGACAGGGGTCCGCTTCAAGATAAGGTGTTAAGTGATTTATTAAGGGTCCGCCTTTCCATAATGTAATATCAGGTGGCTCAAGAGATTCCATTCGACGTCACCTAGATAGTCACCAGTGAGGAGTTCTCCTTGGGAATAGGTATTAAATGATGGGGTCTGCCTCATTTGAGGTCTTAAATGGCCATAGTCTACCTATATTCCAATAAAACGTATTAAGGGACTTAAGTACTATCCCTTGCATTGATCAGACATTTATGATGTGGGGTATAAGTAATGAGATTTAGAAACCTGCTTCGGGAATGGAAGGTATTAAGTGGTTGTTTTAAGACCGCCTCCTTTTCTTATATGAAGTATTAAATAGTTTGATATGCAAGACATGTTCTTATTTAAATTATATGCCTAAGTACTAAAATAGTAAGGCTCGAGATTTCTATTCACCGGACATTTGTTGTTCTGACTCCCTCCTCATTATAACACAGTTTAGAGAAGGAGTTAATGATGCTTGAAGATGGCGAGAGTGAATCTTGTAGCAGTTACCATCTATCATTTTGCGTTATTTTCTATCGTACTCATAAAATATATGGGATCCCGCCTTTTGGTCAAGGCCGGGATATCAAAAAATTGGCTGGAAAGGATGGATATCAAGGTTTGGAGATCGATCAGAAAACAAGGCTGTGATCGATACCGTCAAAATTGGACCAAGCTCCAATCAAGGTGGGATTGATTGGGAATGATAAACAAGGCTAGGAAAGGCTGTATCTCAAATTTTAGGTCAATTAGAGTTTGTACGCTCAAGATATGGATGGACCAATATTCGTGGAAAGTAGGTTCGTATCGATACTTTCGTATCGATCAAGTTGGATTTTGTATCGATGCAATGAGCATCGATCAGATGGATATGGGGTTCATATCGATACACACATATCGATTGAATGACAGAACATGATGATGTACCTGGTATCGATTGGGGCTGGGATCGATACGAAGAGCGAGGCAATGGTTACTAGGAGAAGCATTTCATATCGATCAATATGTGATCGATTCGAAGGACACACTCGTGATCGATACGTAGATGGGTGCAAAGAATGGATACGAAGAGCATAGCCAAGCATCGATACGAGTAGAAGGCTTTGGCATCGATACGAAACAAGATGGAGCGGGATCAATACGAAAGGCTTAGCAACCGATGGATACGAAGAAGGTCAAGGCAAACGAAGCGGTCGGCGAGCATGAAAAATGGATCTACACACGATCATCGCTCCACGTCATCGATCCGGGAATGATCGATACGAAGCAGGGGATGGACCGATGGATACGAACAACATGGTGATGGATACGAATTGATGGAGGTGAATTAATGGATACGCATTATTTCATGGATACGAAACTGCCACCCTACGTTGGGAAATGCAAACTTGGATCGATCATAAATCTCATTCTACAACTCCAAATGCTATGAAATTTTCACAAAAGCTTGCTTTTGCACTCAAAAATGTTCATGATCGATCTCAACTCGATTGGGCTAATTTTTGATCAATACGAAATGTACTGGGATCGATCCCAAACGACTCTGGATCGATCTGGTGGGCCCACCTGCGCATGAGAAAAGGTATTCCAAGTTTTGAGGCTGATATTTTCGGATCTACATCTATAAATAGGAGTCCTATGGCAACTAAAAACGGGATCTTCTTCTGCTTTCCTAGGGGAAACTCTGTTATTTTGTTTACTGATCAAAAAGGCTTGTAACTGTAATTATAGTATAAAAGGAATAAAAGGATTGATTTAAAGTGGACGTAGGCCGGAGATAGCTGAACCACTATAAACCTTGTGCTCTTTGTTTTCTTGCTCATTTTAATTTTCTTATTTCTTCATTCATGCTCTCTACATCATCTGGATCTGAGATCTGTGTTTAGATATTGAGGATTTGTGTGTAAACATTGGTGCTTTCACTACTTCTGGGGTTTGTGACCAATTTTGACGCAAACACTTTGGTGCTTTCACTGAGAAGGACAAGCACCCGCTATATCGGATTTGGAGTTTAGATTTGGAAAGCTAAAGGATTAGATCTAAAAGGAACCATGACAAAGCAATCAACAAGGAGACAAAGAGTGAAAAGGAGTTAGCACGAAGGGACTCAGGAGGCTTCCTCAGGAGCAAATCAGGCCTCAGTTTTCACCACTGAGATGAGATGGAGATGATGATGGGAGCTATGCAGGAAGAATTGTTGAAAAGGCAGGAGGAAATGATGTAGAACTTTCTCAGATAGATTGGACAGGCAAGAACAGTAGGAGCTGCTGGAGTTCAGATCCACGGAGTTGGAGCAGAAGGACTCAACAGACAGTCAAATGGAGCAGCTCAACAGGGCGCAGCCCCCAATCAGCACACAATTATCAACCTGAATGGATCCAGACTCGAGGGCACACCACCAGGCAATGATGGACCAATTCATGAAGGGATTCCAGGAGATACCGCACAACAAGATACCGGCAGGAGCACGAGAGTACGGGATGAAGAGTATGTACCAGAATTCCCTCGGGGAATTGAGGGGCAACCCTTGGTGGACAACACTAGATTAGCTGAGATTATTAGGCGGAATATACGCGGAGGTTTAGCAAACAGAGATCTAGAAGGAGTAAACAAGAGTCCATTTACTCGTGACATCAGAATGGCTAGGAATCCCCCAGAGTTCAAGCTACCTACTCCGGAGGTATACAATGGCAAGGCTGATCCTACCGATTATTTGATGAGGTACACGAGACACATGGAAGTGCTAGGGGCATCGGAGGAAGTTATGGCCCGATGTTTCCCTCTGTTCTTGATGGATATAGCTGCTATGTGGTTTAGGCAGTTGGAAGATGGATCCATTAGGACAAGGATAGAATTGGTGGATAGGTTTTTGAAGCAGTTTCGGGTTCATATCAAGAGACCAAAAAAATGTGATGATGCAGACATCGGTAAAACAAAGGATGGGGGAATCGCTCAGGACTTTCTTAACTCGGTTTAATGTAGCGGTTTCTTCGATGGATCGGCCAGATCCATCGATGGTTTTAAGGGCGGCAGTATCAGGAGTTAGGGACAACTCGGATTTCAAAGTATCGTTGATAAAAGATCCACCAATGGATCTGGGGGAATTCTTTCATGAGGCCGAAAGATTTCTTCGACAGGAGGACCCGAGTCTGGATATGAAAGCTAAGGAAGTAAACTTGGTTAAGGATGGAGGACCATCCGGGGAAAGCTCGAGTAAGGATAAAGATAAAGGAAAGAGGAAGTTGGATGACAACTCTGGCAGGGCAAGAAAGCACTAGAGAGAACCTAAGTTCTCCACTTACACAGGATTAAATGAGACATTGGAACGGATATACATGGAAACTCGGGATTGCCTTCCTTATCAAAGGCCGGCAAGGAGAGAATCCTCGAAACGTGAGAGGGCATTGTCTCTTTCATGACCCGGACTGGCATGATACCAACAGATATATGCATCTGAAGGACATAGTTGAGGAGCATATAAGGATTGGTCAGTTACGGCAGTATGTCGGGACTCAGAATGCGGTGGTGGAACAGGAGCAGCCACCGTCTACCTCAAACAACGATGGCGTAAGGCTCAAAAATGATGGTCGATTGGTTATCGACTAATCAGGATGGTATGAAATAAGTAGCAAACTCTGGGCGAATGGCTAAGTCACTTACTCATGTACGGGGATGGAGATAGCCCCTAGGCATGCTCTGAGATGATGACAAACCACGATACCCTAGTTTGCGAAATCTGCATTTTCTCTTTGATTTGGACACTTGCCTTTTTTTGATTTGGTTTGGAGTTTGGTTTGAACTCCTGGTTTTGTTTGTTTTCTGGTTTGGATTTTGGCTTGGACACTTGTCTTTTGGTTTGGATATTGATTTGGATTTTTGACATGGATTTCTGGTTTTCTGGCTTAATTTGGATTTCAGATTGGATTTTGATTTGATTTTTATCTGTTTTTTGGTAAATGGTCGTCGGGTATGGATTATGCTTGACAAGGGGTAAGTCGCTTCGTTTGAACATGGCGAATCGGCTTATTCAAGTCATCAAGTATGAACTATGCTCGGTAAGAGTCTGGAGAGACAAGGATTCGGCCTAGGACTTAGGCCTCAAATTATCTATCATTTATTATTACAGGTCGTTGAGTGTGGACTATGCTCGGCAAGGGTCCGGAGCGACCATGAATCGGCTTAGGACTTAAACAATGGCATTGCTCAACGTTCAGGGACACTGAACTAAGAACACACAGGGATTGCTTAACATAGGTCACCGAGTGTGGATTACGTTTGGCAAGAGCCCGGGTAGGTTATGGATTCGAATATTGGCTATGAACAACTAAGGATTTGGGCATGGACCCGGAGCGGTCCCGGATTTGGCTAAGGTCCCGGAGCGTCCCCGGATTTGGATATGACCCGGAGAGGTTATGAATTCGGTTATTGGTTATTGGATATGGATGAATTAGAACTCAGTTGTCGGGTTCGGATGGAAATGGGATTGGCTAAGGATTTGGTTACTGTATTCGGAATTGGATATCGACTCAAAGCAGTCACGAATTTGGATGAGGATATGGCTATAGCATTTGGATAGAATGGCTCGATAATGGATTGGATTATGGATCAGATGGTATGGCTATGGATGGAATATGTACGTTGGATGTCAGATTCGGAGCTATTCAAAACACGCCTTCTTACCACAAGGCATGTTTTGGGGGGCAAATGTTATCCCGCCTTTTGGTCAAGGCCAGGATATCAACAAATTGGCTGGAAAGGATGGATATCAAGGTTTGGAGATCGATCGGAAAACAAGGTTGTGATCGATACCATCAAAATTGGACCAAGCTCCAATCAAGGTGGGATCGATTGGGAACGATAAACAAGGTTAGGAAAGGCTGTATCTCAAATTTCAGGTCAATTGGAGTTCGTACTGTAACGACCCGTATTTTTAACACTTTAAAAATACGAATTAAAATGAAAATTTTGGATAAAAATCCGAAGGAAATAAAATTTTGTGTTGTTAAATGTAAATTACAAGTTAAAATACAAAACTGAATTCTAAAATAACTTATTTGTAAATTAAATAAAGATGTTAACTTGTAATTGAACGTAAGTAAAGATTTAAATTTGAATGTAACAAGTAATTGAATTGAATTGAATTTGATTGTAAACAATGAAATAAATAAAATGTTACATTTAATATTGAAGTTATAATATGGAAATCAACGTAAATGAATGTAATTTAATATTACTGTGAATTTAAATAAGATGATAGCTGAAGAAAATGAAAGTAAATGAATTATAAACTATTGATAATAATGTATAAGTAAATGGTTGATTCAATAATGAAAGTGTAAATCGAAATAAAAGAATTCATTTGGAATTAAGTAACTTGAATTTGAATTACAATATAATTGAACGCTGAATCTAATATAATCTTTTATATTGGATTTATAATGGAAAACTGCATTGAAGAAGATTGTTAATTACTGTGAAATTAAAAATGGGATTTGTGAACAATTGAAATTTGATTTAAAAGTTAATAATTTAAATTGGGAATTTTATATTGAAATTAAACAGTCGAATAATTTATTTTTCGAATATTGGATTTAATTAGACAATTAAATCGATAATTTAATAAGTTAAATTTCAGAAATAATTGAAAATCAAGTTGAACATGATTGAAAATGATTTGTAAAATTTTACCTTATCATATTGGAGTTATAGTAATGTTATAGAACTTTTAAAATTGAATTTAAAGTTAATTTGTGAAAATTGAATATTTTAATATTTAATTATCGACTGAAAAATAGCCATTTTTCGAACAGTCTCAGAACTGAACGAAACTAGTTCCATTGGATCCGTAATAGTTTGTTATTGTCGGATTTCAATTTTCGTAGCAATCGGAGTTATCGTTTGATAGTGGTAGCTCGAAACGCATCGAATTGTTTTTAATATTAATTCGGCGAGAGAAAATAGTCATTTTTCAAAAAGTCTCGGATTTCGACGAAACCAGTTTCATCGGATCCGTAATGTCATTTTATTGTAAGGTTTCAAATTTCGTGTCAATTAGATTTACCATTTGTCCGGGGCGAGCCCAAACGCACAGAAATTTGATTAACCGATTTAATTTTAAATCGATCGTTTATTGCCGTAACCCGCACAGATTACCGAATTAGCCTCCGAAACATGTTCCATTGCGTTCGGAACGCGGGGTAAACCTTAGAAACGTCAACCGGCACGCTTCGTTTGGAGTTCGGAAAATCCGGGATGAATAGTGTCGCGTATTTTTCTATAAAAGCCCTCACTTTCTCTATTTTCCAAAAACCCTAGGGTTTCAGCCCTTAGCCCCCACTTTTAATTCAATGGCCAGAAAATTTCGAAACTTCTTTTCTTAATATCTCTCAATCCGTTCAACGAAATCAAAAAATTCCAAAAGCAAAAGTGTAGATCTCGACGAGCTCTTCGAATCCATACGGTTGATTGCTGCTAATACGCCACGGATTCGCCCAGATCTGACTTGGAAGCGTGCGCGTTTTTCTTGGTTTGCGTGCAAACGGTGGCGAATGGGGTGGCGAAACTTGGCGCGGAGGTGGAGCAAGGCGAGGCGCACGTGATGATGCCCCCTGATCGACGTCCGGTCGTCGTTTGCCGCGCGCGTGGATGAATGAACGTCGTGCGTGATGGGTTAGGCGGTGTGCATTAATTTGAGGAAGAAGGTATACGTTATTTTATTTATTTAAAATTTTAAATATTCGATCGCTCTAACGTATATAACTTTTGCATACGAACTCGGATTTACGCGCGGTTTTCTCCGTTGCGTTCGTATCGAAATTCCGAACAATATGGAGCTGGTTTGGTTGCATTCCGGGACTGTTCAAATTTGGGCCTTTATTTGGATCTTAAATCGTCGAAACTCAAGGTGAGTGTTTTATAACGCTCACAACGTACTAAATATCTCTATGCTAGTTAAATTTGACATTATGAAGTGTTACGATTTTATTTGTCGCTGTTTGATAAAATTTAATTGTCATATAGATTGTCATCGAATTTAATGTTAGAAATTAAAAATTGACAGTCAAATTGAAATCAAAATTTAATTGCGATTAAATTACCTGATATTGATAACTATGAAATTGCTGTGAATTGTATTGTCTATTGGATGATTTATTTCGATGGATGCTATTGGTTGATATTTAATTGTTTGGATGTTTATTTGCTTATATATATCCTGTGATACATATGACACTGTGATCGGTTAAGTGATATATATTCATCCCTAACATTTAACTGAAATAAATAATCACTTGGCCATAGGATAGAAAATTATATACGGACACCGGGTTGGCTAAATTAATTGATTTTAAAAGTTGTTTTGAAATTATTTAAATGAATTGATTTTAAGAATAAAATCCAAATTATGGAAATTGAATTATTTTGAATTGGAGCTTGAAATGTTGGAATTTAAACTTGATAAACGAAATTGTTTAATTACTCGAAGTTTAGTTTTTTAATTAAAAATTGAAATACGGCATAAATTTTCGGAAGTTGATTTGTTTTAAAGATTGGACTTTTATTCGAACTATGAATATTTCTAAGAAAATTTATATGAAATGATATTTCAAGTTGAGTTGGAATTGAAAATAAATTTGAAATTGAGATTTAATTAATTTGGAATTTAATTGAAATTCAAAGGAATTTGTGAATTGGACTAAATTGAAACTGTTGAATCAAATTTGAAGATAAAATTGATTTGAAAAGGGTTTGAACTGAAATTGATTTGGAATGTAATACTTAAATGAATTCTTGAAATCCGAATATTAATATAAGTTTATTGAATTGGAATTGTTCCAGAATTTAAGTAAACTACTTAATACGGATGTTTAATTTGAAGTATATTCTAATTTGAATATGAAATGGTTTTAAAGCGAATCTTATATTCTTATATAAATATATGAACTATTTTGAAATGTGAAATATTTAAAGTTTCGAAATATATCGGAAGTGAAATTGTTTATTTTGTGTTTCAAATATGTATTTGAAATTGATAATTTGAAATGGTTTATTGAGAAGCTGAATCGAGTTAAAATTGATGATTTGAAATTTGATTAAATTTTAATTTTGGAATTCGAGTTTATGTGAATCGATTTGTGAAATTTGAGGAAAGCTATATTTTATATAAAGTGTTTGATTTCCAAAGTGTTTTGATTTTAAAAGACTTATGATTTCGAAAGCGGTATAACTTTGGAAAGTGATACGATTTTGGAAATGGATTTATTTAAAGTGAAATGTTTATATTTAAATCTTGAATTTAAATACGAATTGGGTTAAATGAAGTTGCAACCTAAATTGAAATTCGAAATGATTTGAAATCGAAATGAGATATTGAGGCAAAAAATGATTTTGAAATGGAATCTTACATCTTGAATAGATATGATGATATTTGAAATGGATTTGATTTTGAAGCGAATATGATATTTTGATATCAATTATGAATCGATTTGGAATGTAAAAGAGCCATCGGTGTAATAATACGTAGTTATTAAAGAGACCGGGATCGGTTATGGACATACTCTCTGTCGATACCGAAAACCACTTTAATAACTATTATACGCGGAGTGTTGATCCAGAATGAAGTGGATGGTTTTGGTGAACGTGTTGATTTGAAGAAAGAGAACGATTTTGGATGACCCCTGACATGACTAAAACAGGAGCCGCGCCGGGCCATTGAGGATCGCCATCTCTAGCGGACACACTTCTTCGTTACCATGTCTATTACTTTTGTGATTCGATTTGGGTGCACCCCTCGATTTTGGGAGTGTTGTTTCGCGGTGTTGGGGTAGTAGCTGCTATGCCCAACATCAGTCTGGATCAGGCAACTACTAGTATCCTAGTTGGTATCGCCTCATGTACCTTGTCATACTGATTATCCTATTCGCGACCACTACGTTTCGGTTTGTACCTTGAGTATATGGATTGCCCTCTGGTGACTTCCGGTTTTGGGGAAACTACGGTCTTGTATATGCTCTTGGGAATATAAACTGTGTTAAGGGTGGAATGGGCCATGGCTTAACGCTATTTTAATACTTTTACTTTAGTGTAGACATATTATAATAGCGTATTGTACTACATAGTAGATAGTTTAACGGATCCTTGAGAGATGGAAAATCCCGTAACATCTCTTAAGTTATTGCACTCACGTTGACACTAGATAGGAGATGTCAAAACCCGTAAACATCTCTGACGCCGTCACACTCATATTTTCTTATTCGATTTAACCTACATAAGATATTTTAGTCCTGACTCGAGTGTTTTGTCTTTTCATTACGCTCGGGTCAGCCTGAGCATTTCAGATTAGGTTGAAGGTATATTCTGGAGGACGAAGACGGAGTTTGGTATTACATCATTTGTATTCTACTATTGTATTATTTTTCCGCTGCATTGTTGTTTTATCTCTGATATGTATGTAACTCTGATTTATGATGTATAATAATAATCAAAAAAAATTATTTAACAGCTTCATGAACTGTTATTTTATTATTATATCTTGTTCCTTCCGCTGCAAGATTCTGAGTTTGCTTCTGTTCTTTCTTTCCTTTTCTTATTTAACCCCAATAACCATCTGCCTTTTTGAACGGTTGAGTTGGACATGTGTGGATTATTGTCGACTTGAACGGTCAAAAATGGCGGGTCGTTACAGTTGGTATCAGAGCTTTGGTTTAGATTACCTTGGCTCTAGTGGGGAATAACTCATTGAAATAGGGTTAAACCTTATGAATGAGTTTGAGTGTATATGAGAGAGCGTATTTGTAATTTTGATATAAAAATGATTTTATATTGTGTTAATTTGTTCCGTTGAGTATTTATGAATTCTGGTTGGTACTTGGGACGCCAAGGCATCGATAGGAATTTCTAAACACTCGAATAGGACAGATTGACATAATATTGTTTTGGACTATATTTTTATATAAAAGAACTATCTTGAAAATTTATAAATTTTGATTGTATTGGTTGTTAGGAGATGATAATATTAGATTATCATCATTTATTGTTGATTAGTCAATATTTCTAACTATTGACTATTAGACGATTTTAAGAAATGAAACTTGTAAATAGGATTGACAATGAATATAAATGGTAAATCAAATAAAATAAAAATGAATTTAAATTAAGATGGAGAATTTAAATTCCGGTGTTTTGAAAATTTATTAACAAAAATTTGAAATGTATAATACAAGTATTATATGATAGTATATTCGATTAGAAATGGTTTTCAAAGGATTTTCAAATGAAGTAAGTGTTATACTCTCCTCTTGACACTAGAGAATGATTTCGGTGATGAGTGCACGCATCATCGATGTTTATTTCCGAGAGTCTAAGTGGGGGAGATCACTTAATAGTTTTTCTAAACCCTGTTTTGATTAAAAATTGTAAATTTCTAAAGTATGAAATGAAAATAGGTATATGTATATATATATATATTTCAATGCTGATTAAAATTCTTCTAAAAAGTATGATTTGAGATATAAAGATATTAGTATATATATATATATATATTTATATTTTTATAAAAAAGTGGTTTAAATCGAATCCGGAGTTGAAATTCTTAAGTTCTCTAATAAGGAATGATTTTAATTATTAAACTAAAGTAAATCTTGAATTGTTTGAAACTTATGAATGGAAAAAGGTGAAATTGAATTTAAGTGTTAAAAAAAAAATTAATTTAAAATTGTAGTAGTAACCCTTAATTTGGAAAATAATAAATTGGAAATTTATTTAATAGGTATAACACTCAAATTGAACGAAAAGAAGTTGTATATTGTTTAACTACATTCTATTTGCATAGCTATAACTTACCAAATACTTAAAAAGTTTAAAATGCTAATAAGGATAAGTAAATGAATAATATACAAGTGTGATTGCAAATAATAAAAATGTGAAGATCTATTGATAGTTGTAAATATAAAAGAAATTTAAATTGTAAAATGAATTAAATTTAAAATTAATTAAATATAAAATTAGTAAATGGAAACTAATTAAATTTGAATAAAACTAAATGTCAATAAACTTGGAAGTGTATGAAATTAAAATTTTGACTTGGAAATGTATAATTGATTTAGTGTAGATTATGGATGGATGTTAATGTTTGATATGCATTGGTTGTTAGATGGATGATAATTGATTAAATAGAATTCATTAGTGTAAATGGAATTGAATAAATGGAATAAAAATTTTAAATAATTAAATTCAAATTTGAAGCAAACTGAAATTAAATATAATTGAATTCAAATTAAATTGAAGCAAATTGACTTGAATTTAAATTATGAAACAAACTTGAATAAATCGGAAACAAATCGAATGTAAACTTATTTCATGGATAAATAAGAAAATAAACGACTTTGTGTTTATGATTGTTTCTTTAGAAAATTTGAAGTTGATGGTTTGTACTTTGAAATAAAAAAAGCAAATTTTTGGAAAAATCCAAAATTGTCCAATATATGCTGAAACGAAAACAACCATAACTTTTAAATGGTTGAACGGAATTTGACAATCTTGGACTTTTTGGAAAGCCTAGAAACTGTGCTACATCTTTTGTTTAGAATGTTTTGATAAATACCTTCATCCACTAGGCTTAAAACACCAATATTAGTCGCTGGCCTGTGCGAAGTAGAAATCTGAAGCACCTTAGTATTCTCGCCATAACTTTTTACTGGTTTATCAGATTTTTAGGATCTTGCCCTTTCTGGAAAGCTTAGAACTTAAGCTAAAACTTTTGTTTTAAATTTTTTGTGATTTTCTGTCATTTAGAGGGTCGAAAACGTGAGTGAACGCCGCTGACCTGCGCAATGCATTGCCCAGGCTGAGGCGTATCCATTTAGTAAAACGGCCTTAACTTTTGAACGGATGGTCTGAATTTGATGATTTTGGACATTCCGGAAAGGTTGAAACGAAAGAAACAATTTTTAATTAGATACCATTTCAAAATTTTATCGTTTAGGTGACTAAAAATTTGGATTTGTTCGCTGTCCTGAGACATAAATTTTGGTTTTGAAGATAAAATGAGTTATATATATATATGTTGTATATGCTAAGTATATCGATCTATTTTCATATTCATGATTCTCACTTGGTTGTTGAGTATTTTAGTAGGTAGCAAAGGGTTGCGCTTCGCTTGTGGAGCTCGCTTCTGCGCTAAATGCAAAATGTAAGTTAAAATGCTAATAAACGCTTAATAAAAGGTACGTTCTCGGATTACGGTTTATGTTGTGGTATATTATTGTGTTCCCCATGTTTTGGGATGCCTCATTCTTGTAATGAGATGTATATCATGCAATTATTATCAATGTGAAATTTTTCGGTCCTAGCCGCGCAAAGGAGGTGCTGCCGAAATTTTTCAAAAATCCGGGAGTTAGAAAATTTTGAGATTTTAAAAAAAATCTTATAACTAAATTTTGCAAAAATAAGTAGAATATTTTGAATAAATTATATCTAAATGATGGTTTCCCCTTCTCCGATCCTTTTCGAGGACGAAAAGTTTTAAGTGGGGGAGAATGTAACGACCCGTATTTTTAACACTTTAAAAATACGAATTAAAATGAAAATTTTGGATAAAAATCCGAAGGAAATAAAATTTTGTGTTGTTAAATGTAAATTACAAGTTAAAATACAAAACTGAATTCTAAAATAACTTATTTGTAAATTAAATAAAGATGTTAACTTGTAATTGAACGTAAGTAAAGATTTAAATTTGAATGTAACAAGTAATTGAATTGAATTGAATTTGATTGTAAACAACGAAATAAATAAAATGTTACATTTAATATTGAAGTTATAATATGGAAATCAACGTAAATGAATGTAATTTAATATTACTGTGAATTTAAATAAGATGATAGCTGAAGAAAATGAAAGTAAATGAATTACAAACTATTGATAATAATGTATAAGTAAATGGTTGATTCAATAATGAAAGTGTAAATCGAAATAAAAGAATTCATTTGGAATTAAGTAACTTGAATTTGAATTACAATATAATTGAACGCTGAATCTAATATAATCTTTTATATTGGATTTATAATGGAAAACTGCATTGAAGAAGATTGTTAATTACTGTGAAATTAAAAATGGGATTTGTGAACAATTGAAATTTAATTTAAAAGTTAATAATTTAAATTGGGAATTTTATATTGAAATTAAACAGTCGAATAATTTATTTTTCGAATATTGGATTTAATTAGACAATTAAATCGATAATTTAATAAGTTAAATTTCAGAAATAATTGAAAATCAATTTGAACATGATTGAAAATGATTTGTAAAATTTTACCTTATCATATTGGAGTTATAGTAATGTTATAGAACTTTTAAAATTGAATTTAAAGTTAATTTGTGAAAATTGAATATTTTAATATTTAATTATCGACTGAAAAATAGCCATTTTTCGAACAGTCTCAGAACTGAACGAAACTAGTTCCATTGGATCCGTAATAGTTTGTTATTATCGGATTTCAATTTTCGTAGCAATCGGAGTTATCGTTTGATAGTGGTAGCTCGAAACGCATCGAATTGTTTTTAATATTAATTCGGCGAGAGAAAATAGTCATTTTTCAAAAAGTCTTGGATTTCGACGAAACCAGTTTCATCGGATCCGTAATGTCATTTTATTGTAAGGTTTCAAATTTCGTGTCAATTAGATTTACCGTTTGTCCGGGGCGAGCCCAAACGCACAGAAATTTGATTAACCGATTTAATTTTAAATCGATCGTTTATTGCCGTAACCCACACAGATGACCGAATTAGCCTCCGAAACATGTTCCATTGCGTTCGGAACGCGGGGTAAACCTTAGAAACGTCAGCCGGCACGCTTCGTTTGGAGTTCAGAAAATCCGGGATGAATAGTGTCGCGTATTTTTCTATAAAAGCCCTCACTTTCTCTATTTTCCAAAAACCCTAGGGTTTCAGCCCTTAGCCCCCACTTTTAATTCAATGGCCAGAAAATTTCGAAACTTCTTTCCTTAATATCTCTCAATCCGTTCAACGAAATCAAAAAATTCCAAAAGCAAAAGTGTAGATCTCGACGAGCTCTTCGAATCCATACGGTTGATTGCTGCTAATACGCCACGGATTCGCCCAGATCTGACTTGGAAGCGTGCGCGTTTTTCTTGGTTTGCGTGCAAACGGTGGCGAATGGGGTGGCGAAACTTGGCGCGGAGGTGGAGCAAGGCGAGGCGCACGTGATGATGCCCCCTGATCGACGTCCGGTCGTCGTTTGCCGCGCGCGTGGATGAATGAACGTCGTGCGTGATGGGTTAGGCGGTGTGCATTAATTTGAGGAAGAAGGTATACGTTATTTTATTTATTTAAAATTTTAAATATTCGATCGCTCTAACGTATATAACTTTTGCATACGAGCTCGGATTTACGCGCGGTTTTCTCCGTTGCGTTCGTATCGAAATTCCGAACAATATGGAGCTGGTTTGGTTGCATTCCAGGACTGTTCAAATTTGGGCCTTTATTTGGATCTTAAATCGTCGAAACTCAAGGTGAGTGTTTTATAACGCTCACAACGTACTAAATATCTCTATGCTAGTTAAATTTGACATTATGAAGTGTTACGATTTTATTTGTCGCTGTTTGATAAAATTTAATTGTCATATAGATTGTCATCGAATTTAACGTTAGAAATTAAAAATTGACAGTCAAATTGAAATCAAAATTTAATTGCGATTAAATTACCTGATATTGATAACTATGAAATTGCTGTGAATTGTATTGTCTATTGGATGATTTATTTCGATGGATGCTATTGGTTGATATTTAATTGTTTGGATGTTTATTTGCTTATATATATCCTGTGATACATATGACACTGTGATCGGTTAAGTGATATATATTCATCCCTAACATTTAACTGAAATAAATAATCACTTGGCCATAGGATAGAAAATTATATACGGACACCGGGTTTGCTAAATTAATTGATTTTAAAAGTTGTTTTGAAATTATTTAAATGAATTGATTTTAAGAATAAAATCCAAATTATGGAAATTGAATTATTTTGAATTGGAGCTTGAAATGTTGGAATTTAAACTTGATAAACGAAATTGTTTAATTACTCGAAGTTTAGTTTTTTTAATTAAAAATTGAAATACGGCATAAATTTTCGGAAGTTGATTTGTTTTAAAGATTGGACTTTTATTCGAACTATGAATATTTCTAAGAAAATTTATATGAAATGATATTTCAAGTTGAGTTGGAATTGAAAATAAATTTGAAATTGAGATTTAATTAATTTGGAATTTAATTGAAATTCAAAGGAATTTGTGAATTGGACTAAATTGAAACTATTGAATCAAATTTGAAGATAAAATTGATTTGAAAAGGGTTTGAACTGAAATTGATTTGGAATGTAATACTTAAATGAATTCTTGAAATCCGAATATTAATATAAGTTTATTGAATTGGAATTGTTCCAGAATTTAAGTAAACTACTTAATACGGATGTTTAATTTGAAGTATATTCTAATTTGAATATGAAATGGTTTTAAAGCGAATCTTATATTCTTATATAAATATATGAACTATTTTGAAATGTGAAATATTTAAAGTTTCGAAATATATCGGAAGTGAAATTGTTTATTTTGTGTTTCAAATATGTATTTGAAATTGATAATTTGAAATGGTTTATTGAGAAGCTGAATCGAGTTGAAATTGATGATTTGAAATTTGATTAAATTTTAATTTTGGAATTCGAGTTTATGTGAATCGATTTATGAAATTTGAGGAAAGCTATATTTTATATAAAGTGTTTGATTTCCAAAGTGTTTTGATTTGAAAAGACTTATGATTTCGAAAGCGGTATAACTTTGGAAAGTGATACGATTTTGGAAATGGATTTATTTAAAGTGAAATGTTTATATTTAAATCTTGAATTTAAATACGAATTGGGTTAAATGAAGTTGCAACCTAAATTGAAATTCGAAATGATTTGAAATCGAAATGAGATATTGAGGCGAAAAATGATTTTGAAATGGAATCTTACATCTTGAATAGATATGATGATATTTGAAATGGATTTGATTTTGAAGCGAATATGATATTTTGATATCAATTATGAATCGATTTGGAATGTAAAAGAGCCATCGGTGTAATAATACGTAGTTATTAAAGAGACCGGGATCGGATATGGACATACTCTCTGTCGATACCGAAAACCACTTTAATAACTATTATACGCGGAGTGTTGATCCAGAATGAAGTGGATGGTTTTGGTGAACGTGTTGATTTGAAGAAAGAGAACGATTTTGGATGACCCCTGACATGACTAAAACAGGAGCCGCGCCGGGCCATTGAGGATCGCCATCTCTAGCGGACACACTTCTTCGTTACCATGTCTATTACTTTTGTGATTCGATTTGGGTGCACCCCTCGATTTTGGGAGTGTTATTTCGCGGTGTTGGGGTAGTAGCTGTTATGCCCAACATCAGTCCGGATCAGGCAACTACTAGTATCCTAGTTGGTATCGCCTCATGTACCTTGTCATACTGATTATCCTATTCGCGACCACTACGTTTCGGTTTGTACCTTGAGTATATGGATTGCCCTCTGGTGACTTCCGGTTTTGGGGAAACTACGGTCTTGTATATGCTCTTGGGAATATAAACTATGTTAAGGGTGGAATGGGCCATGGCTTAACGCTATTTTAATACTTTTACTTTAGTGTAGACATATTATAATAGCGTATTGTACTACATAGTAGATAGTTTAACGGATCCTTGAGAGATCGAAAATCCCGTAACATCTCTTAAGTTATTGCACTCACGTTGACACTGGATAGGAGATGTCAAAACCCGTAAACATCTCTGACGCCGTCACACTCATATTTTCTTATTCGATTTAACCTACATAAGATATTTTAGTCCTAACTCGAGTGTTTTGTCTTTTCATTACGCTCGGGTCAGCCTGAGCATTTCAGATTAGGTTGAAGGTATATTCTGGAGGACGAAGACGGAGTTTGGTATTACATCATTTGTATTCTACTATTGTATTATTTTTCCGCTGCATTGTTGTTTTATCTCTGATATGTATGTAACTCTGATTTATGATGTATAATAATAATCAAAAAAAATTATTTAACAGCTTCATGAACTGTTATTTTATTATTATATCTTGTTCCTTCCGCTGCAAGATTCTGAGTTTGCTTCTGTTCTTTCTTTCCTTTTCTTATTTAACCCCAATAACCATCTGCCTTTTTGAACGGTTGAGTTGGACATGTGTGGATTATTGTCGACTTGAACGGTCAAAAATGGCGGGTCGTTACACGTACGCTCAAGATATGGATGGATCAATATTCATGGAAAGTAGGTTCGTATCGATCAAGGTGGATTTTGTATCGATGCAATGAGCATCGATCGGATGGGTATGGGGTTCGTATCGATACACATGTATTGATTGAATGACAGAACATGACGATGTATTTCGTATCGAACAGGGCTGGGATCGATACGAAGAGCGAGGCAATGGTTACTAGGAGAAGCATTTTGTAACGACCTGGATTTTTTGATGATTTAAAATAAGGATTTAATGAAGATTTTGAAATAAAAATTATTTTTAAAAATAAAAATTTGACAGCGAATACTAGATATTTAAAATGCGTCCATTGAAATTAGGCCAATAAATTTTGTTTTACGTCAAAATTTGTCCGAAACTCGGTCAGCACAATTTTTAGTGCAAATTTATAAAATTTTATATTACGAATATTTTTACATAGAAATGATCTAGAAAATTTTCTAATTAATACATCAAAGTTTATTTCGTCCAATTTCGACCTTTGTAGCTTCGTTTATCAAGAATTGTCGTTGTCGTCCAATTTCAAAGCGGTAACAGCGACGACAGATGAAATTTTTCTAAGAACGTCGTAGCACAGATTTGATTACACCGTTGGAATCGTCTTGTCGCCCTGGTCTCCACGGTATATTTATTTTTGTGTTTTAGCTTCCTTTCCACAATGCTAAATGGCTGGGATAGCATTTTGTGACCGTGCGCTAAGGTCATAATTGCACATCTTTCATCCAACATTCTTTGTATTCAAGCCAACCTATGTTGTGTGCGCCACATCACTCATTAAATGCTGCATTTAATGTTCTGTTCCCTCTGTATTTATATACGTGACCATTCATTCTCTTCTTCCTGCTTGCAATTGGTAAAGAGATAAAAATTTATATATACAAAACTCTTATATCAAAACAGTCTCGCATGACCTTCTCTCCTTCCTTTTTATTTCATTCCTCACCTGCTTGCATCCCACACCCACGGCAACCCAGTCCACCTCTGCCGCTACCCTTTCCCCTGCCGCAACCACCCAGTCTCCCCCTACCCGCGACCACCTAACTATGCCTGACCCCACCCAGAGCCACCTCCTCAGCCCTTGCAACCAAACCCTACCCAGTCCCTACCACCCACAACCCAGCTCCGCCCGCTCCTCTGACCCAATCACACCCTTCACCAACCCCTCCTCGCACCGAAACCCAGTACCCGCACCTCCTCCTTCCTCTAACCGCCCTGACCCCACCAGTCCACCCGAGTTCTGTCCCCACCTGCTCCAGCCGAAGCGACCTACCCGAAGTTCACCACCCATCTCCTCCAGGCCTCCACCTAGCCCACGAACCCCGCACCTACACCCACTGACCTCCCCTCCGTTGAAACCACCAGCCCAGGCTGAACGCATCCATCACCTCGCCATGCTGGATCCCGGCTTCCTCCAACCGAACCCGTAGCCCCGCCTACCCCCACACCGACACACGATCGCATGTAGTCCACTTCGCCGAACCCGTATGCGGCAACATTCCACAAAAGCAGTCGTCGCCTTCTAGCGGTTAGTGCGTGTGCGCGTGTCCGTAGTCGTGTCGCCGTGTCCATGCTGTTTTTCTAATCCGCGAAGGTGAGTGTTATAAATCACGACGTTTATATTTTTATGCAAGTTAAATTTATAGAATTGATGTTTGAGAATTGGGTTGAAATTCATTTTACAAAACTTTGCCACATTCACCTAGATACACGTTCGTTTTCATTTTTTTTCCCCGTAGTTCTTCACTAAAAAAAGAGAGAGAGTTTTACATAGCAGCAAACAATTCCAGTTCACATTATCTTACTCTGCAAAATATGTACACCCACAAGAGAGGAGAAGGAAAGCGCATGCAGGCACAATAATTTTTCCCTGATACTAAATATTAGTGTATGCAAGCATGCGTGTGTGAGTTATTGTGTGTATAGTTGAATGGGTGTTGTTGTGTGTGCTGTGTGAAGTAGGAAATGCCTATAGGCATAGGAGTTTGCATGCATGGAAACTGCTGCAGTAATTAGCCCCATAAGGCTTTATGTGTCGGTTGTGTTAGTGAAAGTAGAGTGTGTGTGTACATGTGTACAAGCATGGAATGAGGGAAGAGAGAAGTGAAGGGAAAAAATATATATATCTATATGTATGTATGTAATGGAGACGCATGCATGAGAATAGAAAGGAGGAGAAGTGGACATGTACAGGCATGGAAAGTTGGAAACATAAATGGAAGATGTATAATATATGGAACAAAAGTTGGGCAAAGAAGCATATATGCATGAAAGGAGGCACGCAACAGGCAGAGATTGATATATCAATATTTTCACGCACGCATGGATGTTTGGGCTTTGGGCCTATTCGGTAATAGGTGAGATTATATGTAAGTTAAGTTATATTTAGTCAATTAAATTAGTTTAGTTATTAATTAGTTCGTTAATAAATTAGTTTAATTGGTTAGAGGATTAAAATAAAGAGCAGGTAGCTTTTGGGCTACTGGACTTTAGTGATTTGGAAGAGTAAGTATATAAGTATGTTTAGTTATAATAAATCTAGTTAAGTTTAAATTGTTTAAACTTAAATAAATAAATAAATAAATAACTTTCCCATACGGAGTCCGTTTAACCCGTAAATTTTGACTTTAGATTCGTGTCAACGAATAGAAACACATTAGTAAAAGTATTGGGTACATCTATGAAGTATAAGATAATGATAAATTAGTAATTGAACTTAATTACAGTTTACATAGTTAAATTGTTATACTTCATTAGTGACATTTATTTAACATAATAAATCCCCGTTCTAATATTATATTAATTTATTAATTATAATGATGTGTTCGCATTTACTCCCGGTTGAATTTACTTACATAAGAATACATAGTCCTGGCTTGAGTGTTTTGTTTTTCATTACGCTCAGGTCAGACCGAGTTTTTCAATTATCTGATGTCCACGTAAATGTGTATATTTTTACCACAATATTTGATCTATTTAAATTAAATAAATGATCATATCGGGTATTTTAACTTGTTTAAACCAAATTCAAATTATTTGAAATTGTCACATATTCATCTTCATATAGGGGCAAAATGGTCATTTTTATGCATTTATTAAATTGTGAAAATTTACTTGGTATTTTCTATGTTGTTTTGTAGGAAATTTGGTGAATTTTACAAGTGGTTACATGATGATATATGCATGCACAAGAGTGAAGATAACAAATGAAGATGTAAATAATTCAAAGTGAAGATAATGGAGGACCCCACCTACCCACCTACCTTAATGTACAAATTAGAGGCTAATGCACATGCTTATGGAATTAATGGCTTCATGTACACTTAAATGAGGATTATTTGAAGCTAATGATTACTTGGCCTCCACACTTCCTAAGAGGGTATTTTGGGCATTCCCAAAAAATATAAATTAGGGTTTAACACTTGTATAAATACCTCATATTTCATGTAACCCTCCTCTCTTCCTCTCCCTTAGTCTCTCTTTAGTTTAGTTGTAGGTTCAAAATAAACAATTTTTTAATTAAGTTTGAGCTAGAAACAAACTAAATAAAACAAATTAAAACTAAACAAAATTAATTCACAATTGAAATTTCAAAATGAAATTCACTAAACC
Source organism: Allium fistulosum (assembly GCA_030737815.1). Taxonomy (NCBI): domain Eukaryota; kingdom Viridiplantae; phylum Streptophyta; class Magnoliopsida; order Asparagales; family Amaryllidaceae; genus Allium; species Allium fistulosum. The sequence continues at coordinate 1,280,171,618 of CM060905.1, forward strand.
TAACAAACCCTGCTCAAAATAAATCAGATGTACTCAGACCAACTATTTTTTTTTTGTTTTTTATTATTATTTTTAAGTAAGGGACTTAAAAAGAAAAAGGAAGATTTAACACGAATTTTTTTAAGAGACACATGGGCCCGGCCCAAACTAAACTATCACAGAGAAAACAAACTCTCTCAAATAACACAATACAGTTCTTCATAAAATCAAAAATTCTTCACAAAATCTTCACAGAAAATAAACTTCCTCAACTAATCGCACACAATTTCTTCACTAAATCATGCAATAAAATTCCAAAACGATATGCACTTTGTAAAACGATCGCTGATTGAGGTTGTTCGAAGATCGCGATGGTAGGGAGAGGCAATTGAAGGTAGTTTGCGGCTGTGGTTGTCGTTGCGAGTGCGATTGATTATTATTTTTCTTTTCTTGTTTATCTCCTTTCATGTTGTAGTGTAGATCTTTTTTTTTATGCAAGTAGAATAGTTTTCTTTTCATTTAGCTTTCATTTTGCTTTTTTTTTTTTAGTTTCATGTTGCATGTTACTTGTGTTGATATGATAACACAAATGAGAGGCTAATTCCTTCAATTTAGGGGTAATGAAGCCTCTAATCATGTAGCTTCAACATTTTGATGTTTTATACTCTCTTTTTGTGCTTTAATGAGAATGTATGAAGTGGCTAACTTGTTGTTTTTGCTTTGAATTTGATAGCCTATATTGTTGACACCAAACATGCTATACTTAAACAATCACTAACGCAAATTACCTCTTCATCTACATATGATGATAGTAATGAAGTGAATGTTGAGATTAAAATTTGATGGTCTATATTTCTAATTAATAGTTAATAGGTAATACTTAAAATAGATTTTGCTTTCAACTTTGTTATCATTTTTCATATGATTTAGTAAGTGGTTTAAGGGGTGTGTTATAGTTTGATGGCTTATGTGGCCATACTTATGATAAGCACATCAATTAAAGCACTAATGACCAAAAAAGAGAGATCATAACTTCATTTTGTTGATTTATGTGATCTAGAGAGTGGAAGTTGCCTCTAAATTGTCTTAACACTCTCATATTTTTATCCATTTTCTTTTGTCATTTTTCTCCTTTTTTTAGCTTAACACTCTTCAACTTTGGTTAATTTGATTGAATAGAGATTTAAAATCATCAATTCCCTGCGGATCGACCCGTATTCGCTACGTGCAACATTCGTACACCGTGCGCTTGCGGTAAATTTTATTTCAAAATTCGTTCGACGGTTTTCTAAACCGATAGAATTTCCGTCGATGAACAAGTTTTTGGCGCCGTTGCCGGGGAGTTGTTTTGATTTTTATTTTCTATTCTTCGGATTATTTGTTGTTTGATTATTTTTTTTGTGTGTTTGCATTTAAAAAAAAAGAAGAAAAAAAATTGTTGTGTGTTTATGTGAGTGTTGCTTGCATTTGTTTGTGTGTTTGTTTGCATTTGTTGTTTGTTCATTTGCATTTGCATATTTTATATAAAAAAAGCACAAAAAATTTACATTTCAATTTACATTGATTTACATTTCCATTTTATTTTTTCATATTTTTATGGTGCTTCTGTTTTCTGTTCATTTTTCTTCAATTCTATGCATTGCTGTGCACTACTATTCTCTGCCTACACACATTGCTCAACCATTCCTCTTGCATTCATCTCCTAACGTCAAATACCACTTCACATAACCAATTCAAACTCCTCGGCCATACTGCTGTCTTTCTTCCATTCGACAAGCCTGCACCGTCACTATCATCCACCCTACATACTTCCTTCATATCGAAACATTGACCAAACATGCACTAGCCACATTGACCAAGCAAAACTGTTTTCATCTCTGACCACCTGACTTGCCAAAACCACTCCAAACCGCTAAACTGTAGCAACCACCCTTCACATCTCTACTGACCTGCTTTTCCATACATATCCACACTGTCACCCATTGCCAATTACATCATCCACCATCCTTTACCACTGCAGCTTACAAAACATTCCATAACTTCTACTACATCACTTCACAGTCATTCATCGCTCTTTGTTCGACTACTTCCCTACAAGCTCCTGCTTGACATCATACACCACAGTGCCACATCCTACACTACTCTGCCAAAAAAACGTGCACATCCTATATCCTAACAGCACTACAAACTTCTACATCAAACAACACTGACCCACTTCCAACTCCACAACTACCATCAACTTCTGATCATCTCCTTACCCCTTCATAACCACTTCCATCATTCCCTTCCATACGCCAAACTCTTCAACATCACTGCTTTGACATTCACATATCATTACAACTACAAGCTGCAGCAACACAAACACCTCCCTGACCACAAAACTCAACAACCACCACAGTTTATCACATCACATACCACAACTCCCTTCATCAAGAGTACAACAGTTCGTCCTCACATACATAACTCTCTCTATCAAACAGCAATCCTGAAACCATCACCTGTACCTCTTTGACGAACTCCAGTCCACTGCTCATAAAAACTGCTTTTCAAAACTACCACAACCATTCATCAAACATTACCCACTTCATCTCTACAAACAACACAACTGCACCATTCAACCGGCTACTACTGTGTACACCTATCTGACCATCACATTCAACTTCCATCACATCTCCACTGCCTTCACAGATACCCATCCCACATCCAATATCATAAGTTCTGTCACAAATCAGTGCAGCTCCCCTGTACACACCACCAGATATCATCACACTACAGCAAACATCTGCTACAACACATTACTGCCTCTTCTACATTCAAACTGTCACTAATTCAAGCATTACCACCTCTTCTATAGTTCAAGCATATCCTCTCAATCCACCTCCAGAGCAACCCTACCTGTAGTTGAAGCCTTCACTTCGAAACCCAATCACCATCCATAAACAATCGCGCATCACCTCCTACAACTCAGCAATCGAACAACAATTCGCCCAAAAAAATAATAATAATCAATCGCACTCGCAACGACAACCACAGCCGCGAACTACCTTCAATCGCCTCTCCCTACCATCGCGATCTTCGAACAACCTCAATCGGCGATCGTTTTACAAAGTGCAAATCGTTTTGGAATTTTATTGCATGATTTAGTGAAGAAATTGTATGCGATTAGTTGAGGAAGTTTATTTTCTGTGAAGATTTTGTGAAGAATTTGTGATTTTGTGAAGAACCGTATTGCGTTATTTGAGAGAGTTTGTTTTCTCTGTGATAGTTTAGTTTGGGCCGGGCCCATGTGTCTCTTAAAAAAATTCGTGTTAAATCTTCCTCTTTCTTTTTAAGTCCCTTACTTAAAAATTAAAAAAAAAACAAAAAACAAAAAAGTTGGTCTGAGTACATCTGATTTATTTTGAGCAGGGTTTGTTAGGTTTAGTGAATTTCATTTTGAAATTTCAATTGTGAATTAATTTTGTTTAGTTTTAATTTGTTTTATTTAGTTTGTTTCTAGCTCAAACTTAATTAAAAAAAAATTGTTTTGTTTTGTTTGTCTTTGTTTTGTTTTAATTTGATTGAAGTTCCATCATAAAAAAACAATTTTTTTAAGTAAAACTCTACTTTTAAGTTTCCTTTCCAATTTTTTTTTTACAATTTCAAAAAAAAGGGGGTTGTTTTGAATTTATTTTCATTTAGTTTGTTCTACTTTTTCATTTTTCTTTGATATATATATATATATATATATAATCTGTGTATATATCTTTGGTTTTTACTTTTCAAGTTGCCAAAGCAGATAGGAAAAGTGCTTGCTTCGCTGTGCTAACAAAAAATAATATTTGCCTGCTTGCTTATAAATAACTTTTGTTGCTTTTTACTCCTATTTATTGTTTTTAATTTCTTGCATTGTTGATTGCTTGCATTTGCATTTGTATATAAAAAAAACATCAAAAAGAAAAAAAACAAAAATCCATTCGTAGTTGCATTGTTAATACACGTTTAATTTCTGCTTTGCATTTCATCCTAGAATTTGTTAATAATAACGGTTAGCATCGATAGCTCTTAATTGCATATTTGCAAGTTGTCTTCTTTAAACAATTTAATTTCTTGGTGTCTAGGCTACGACAGAGTAATAACCATTTATAAATATTACGGTGATTCGTAAATATTATAGTGGTTGTTCCTCTGAAGGTACTTAAACCTTCGGCTGCATTGCTACGGTGATTCGTGGTGCACCGATAACTCCTGCCCGTTACCTGGCTGAGAACTATCTTGTTGATTTAAGACAATTTGTAATTATACAATTTTGGGTTAACTTAGGATAAATCATTTATAATTAAACCTTGCATTCATTTAGTTGCATTAGTTCATGCATATTTAAAAAAAACAAATTTTTTTTTTCAAAAATCCAAAACTAAATAAAAATTGTGAATATTCCTTTTCCCTTGAAATTTTTAAATCCTTTTCCTTTGAAATTTCAATAATCCAAAAAAATTTAGAAAAACCAAAATCCAAAAAAAAATTATAAAACCTTTTCAAAAACAAAGAAAAAATTGAAAAACAAAAAAAAACAAAACAAAAATTAATCTCCCTTTTGAAAAATAAATTTTATTTGTAAATGTTTTTCCTTTACAAAAACAAAAACATTCTTGAAAATGTCCGAGTTTCCCTACTTGCATGAATTCTACGATAGTTGTGAAAATCAATATAATCCATATAATTTCACACCAAATTCGTATTGATATTTTAACAACAACTATGGTTTAAATGATTCAAATTTTGAACCACAAAATTTTCAAAATGACGACCAACCCTCGAGTCTAGAAAATAGCATTTCATCTCTACTTGAAATCTCTACACAACAAAATCAAATGATAAATGATTTGTGTAATTCATATTTGTGTAACAACTCGAGTCAAGGATTTCAAAATCTGAATTCAATTCAAAATTCAAACGATTTCGATTATAACCCATGCCAATTCAATTTCGAACTCCAAAATGAATTTGAAACTCAAAATGAAAATGGAAACAACTTTTCAAACGAATTTGGCAATGGGAATAATCTTAACCACGTTACGATTGAAAATCTTTGTTCTCAACAATTTCAAAGTGAAATCCTCATGTTAATAATTATAAATTGGATTTTATTGAGCAAATGAACGAAATGTACGATGATCGCACGAATTCGTTGTTTGAAACATACATGAAACAACGTGAAAAACAAAATCAAATTCCAACGTGTGACGAGTCAAATAATAATCCATCTTTTACCCACATCGACGATTTTCAAGTAACAACTTTTGAAATTGAAAATTATCGAAGATAGATATTCTAGAGGACGAAGGCGAAGATTCGGTATATCATATCTACTATTATTTATTCCGCTGCGCTATTTTATCATGTCTATATAAATTATGTAACTCTGATAATATTGTATAACTCTGATTGATATTTATAAAGGAATTCAAATGTATATTTGTTAAACGGCTTCATGAACCGTTATGTTCTTATTATATTTTGTCGTTCCGTTGTGAGATTCTGTTATTGTTTCTTCTTTTCTTCTATTTCTTTAAAAATAAACCCATTGATAATCTATCTTTTAAACAGTTTGAGTTGGACATGTGTGGTTTATTATCGACTCGAACTATTCAAAATGGTGGGTCGTCACACATTTTGTATCGATCAATATGTTGTCGATACGAAGGACACACTCGAGATCGATACGAAGATGGGTGCAAGGGATGGATACGAAGAGCATGGCTAAGCATCGATACGAGTAGAAGGTTTTGGCATCGATACAAAACCAGATGGAGTGGGATCGATACGAAAGGCTTAGCAACCGATGGATACGAAGAAGGTCAAGGCAAACGAAGCAGTCAGTGAGCATGAAAAATGGATCTACACGCGATTATCGCTCCACGTCATCGATCTGAGAATGATCGATACAAAGCAGAAGATGGATCGATGGGTACGAATAGCATGATGATGGATACATATTGATGGAGGTAAATTAATGGATATGCATTGTTTCATGGATACGAAACTGCGAGCCTACGTTGGGAAATGCAAACTTGAATTGATCATAACTCTCATTCTACAACTCCAAATGCTATGAAATTTTCACAGAAACTTGCTTATGCACTCAAAAATGTTCATGATCGATCTCAACTCAATTGGGCTAATTTTGGATCGATATGAAATGTACTGGGATCGATCCCAAACGACTCTGGATCGATTCGGCGAGCCCACCTGCGCATGAGAAAAGGTATTCCATTTTTTGAGGCGGATATTTTCGGATTTACACCTATAAATAGGAGTCCTATGGCAACTAAAAAGGGGATCTTCTTCTGCTTTCCTAGGGGAAACTCTGCTATTTTGTTTACTAATCTAAAAGGCTTATAACTGTAATTACTGTATAAAAGAATTGATTTAAAATGGATGTAGGCCGGAGATAGTCGAACCACTATAAACCTCGTGTTCTTTGTTTTCTTGCTCATTTTAACCTTCTTATTTCTTCATTCCTGCTCTCTACATCATTTGGGTCTGAGATCTGTGTTTGGATATTGAGGATTTGTGTGTAAACACCGGTGCTTTCACTACTTCTGGGGTTTGTGACCAGTTTTGGCGCAAATAATATATTTTTGAACAAAATGTTGAAACGACTAACATTATGAAATATTTTGTGACATTTGAAATGATTTGAATAAATGGGTACTATTATTGTTATTATATTTTATTCCTTCCATTTTGAGTTCTGAAAGAATAGATAGATATATCTTTTTTGCTATTAGTACCAACCAACAACCAGCTTTAGAATGAATCTAAGTTTCGATGAGCTTTTTCTGGGTTGGAATTTAAGCTTGTTCTAGAGTGGGTTATTACAATCATAGTAAATGTTCTTATAATATTAGTAAAGTTAAACTTTATGTTTCATTTTACTAATAGACTCCCACTAGTCTTTTATTTTTCATCTAACCTTCACTTGACTAGTAGATGTTAGGACTCGTCCGTCTTGGAATTCTAACCTTAAGTTTGCTTAACAAGTCATAGCTCCACAGACGATGGATAACTCCTCATCATTTATACCACATACAACTCCTAACCCTTAGTATCTTATCCTAATTTCATTTTGACCTTGAGTTTGCTCAACAAATTGAAATGAATTATTCACTCATACCCATCATATTTTGATAGCCTAAGTATAGTAAATGTACCTTGAGTTTGCTCAACTAGTAAATATGTTATCTTACATCGTCTATGCAATATATTAATTATACTACGCATAACATCCCTAGCTTGAGTTTGCTCAAGAACTAAGGAGTATGTAAGTAATTTATTAATATATATATATATATATGGTAGAGGACAGCGTTATATTGAAGATTCATAATCTTTGATATTTATTGAGTTATATCTACTTATGGAATAATGTATTTCTTATGAAATACCCTCGTTATTCAAGTGTCGAACACATCGGAAATCACAGTATATGTACATTTACTTATGTATTGGTTCCTTAAGTCTTTTTAGAGTTTCTTAATGTTCCACCTTTAATTTATACATTCATATTATATAAGTTTTATTACTATATGACTTTTAATTTTAGTTTGTTATATAATAATCTAATGTATAATCTTATAGTAATTAAAGCTTATTTATTTAATTTAATTAATTCTTTATTTAATTTTATACTATTCTAATATAACATTTATGTTGAATATTTATTATTATAGTATAACACATATATCATATGTGTGTGTGTCATTTAATTAATTACCCTTTAATTAATTTAATTAAACAATTTTAATTAAATAATATTAATTTCAAACTTTGTTTTATATAGGTACATGTATATTTATGTTGTTTTAACATTCAAAACAACATAATATATAACGTAATACATACTACACGTTGTTGAATCGAGTAATTTCCTATTGAATTAGAAAATAGCTTAAATTTTGTAATAAAATAACCACATGCGCACGTCGTACAATTTTAGTAGGTGGCAAGTATGGATCAATCTACAAGGAATTGTATTGATTTAAAATTCTACTCAATCAAATTAAACCAAACTTGAAAATGTGTAAACTAAAAAAATGTAAAAACCAACTAAAACAAAATTGATAAAAATATGAGAGTAGATGGCAATTTAGAGGCAAATCCCTTCTCATGATCACATTAATCAACACAATGAAATTATGATATCTCTTTTTTGGTCATTGGTGAATTTAGTTGATGTGTTTATCATAAGTACGACCTATTTGTGCTATTAATTAGCCCAATATAAACCATCAAACTTTAACACACCCTCCAAACCACTTCTTAACTCTCGTGAAAATGACAATGGAATTAAACATAAAATCTATTCTAAGCATGTTCTATTTACAATTAATTAGTAAAATAGACCATCGAATTTTGATTCTAAAATCCACTTCATTACCATTATCATATGTAGATGAAGATGTAATTTGTGTTTATGCTTGTTTAAGCATAGCCTATATGAAAAGTTTCCCACTACCTCGATAGGGATAATTGTAATTTGAAAATACTACTAGTCTCCATTTTATTTTCCACCAAAATCATTAATGTGAGTTTGTAGGTGCAGGAGGTTGAATACGTGATACAATTTTGAATCAATATTCAACCTTTTGACATTCCAAGACATAAGATTCATTTAATAGAGATCGAGGTCCTTGTTCGCCTTTTAGAAGGAGCGGTAGCTTTGAGAGCATTTTTATGGTGCTTAGCCTCATATGTAGGATTAGTTATCATGAATTGAGAAACATTATTTTTGTTGGCTTTTTTGGAGTTTTTTGAATTTGTGAGGCCATATTTTCTACAAACCGCTGTGTTGAGTCAAAAGCATCAACCGTTGAGGCAAAACCATTAAAGTCAGAGTCATCAGAATTATATTTTTCCACCATTACTTAATCTAGATTAGAATTTTGATGTATTTCACTTGAGTGTGTAGGTAATTTGTAGATGAATCGCCATGACAGACTGCTGCAGTTGAAGATGAAGAACTCTGATGTATTTTAGTTGAGTGTGTCATATTATATGAAGCATTATAAGGAATTGCTGATGGAGAGGTTGGGATTCAATCTCAGGAGTATATTTTTGAATCTCTGATGAAAAAGAACGATGTGGATGGGACAAAATTGAAGTTGAGAGACCGAAATCAGCATCAAGGCAAGAAAATCGATTCGATGTAGAAATAGTAGAATCAGAGTTTACTGTTTCCTTTTCTTTACCTTTCCTACATCATAAGCCTTACTGATAGTAGCAGTTAGATGTTCATTTGTAACTTAGGTCCGCCTATGTAATTTTAGAACTATCAACAGTTGTATCAGTCGGTATTGGGAATTTTTGGTTGCCATGATTTTTGAACTACAATTATACAATGATCTGAATTGTGATCATATAAATTGCGTAGTGCATAACTTTTTGGATTGTGCACATGCTCTAATTTAATAAACTCACTGGATTGTTCGTACGCACCACTTTTAACTGTGCTAGGATAGTTACACTTAGCATCAATTTCAATAAGTACACGAGCATAGTTCAATCTAAGTTCAGTTGTGGTCCTGTTATCCATTCTAATCGGATTACCAAGCGAACTAGTTACACGGCTAATACATTCCTTATATTCCAATAGGCCAAATTAAGATCTACAAGTCTGATCCGTATGGGGATTGTGGAGAACTAATCTCTGCAGAACTTTAAACCAGAGGACCATTTCTTTAAAATAACCATCTTAGAGTTAAAAGTGCAAGGGCCACCTTTGATGATATTATCAACATCAACAGAAAAAGATAACCAAGTAAGGACAAATCCATTAGGCTTATAAAAAAATTCAAAACTTGATATAGGCTTCATGACTTTTTCCACGTACTGCTTAAAGTGATCAAACAGTGGTCGACGTCCCATTATATATGTGGCAATAGTATTAGCCCATCTTCCAACGTTTTTAGAAATAACCTCATTTGGCATAAATTTTTTTGGGTCGTCTCCATCATTGAATTGCTTGATGAATTGCAGATTAGTGATGGATTGCTGGTACACACCAAATTGCTTAACCATCTTTACGTAGGAGCATGTTGGGGTCATTGGTATATTGATGGATGTGGGAGAAGTCCTGGCGATCAGATCTAGTGGTTTAGTGGGCAGTTCCTTCCCTGTAACCGTTCCCTCTTAAATAAAAGCCTTGTCCTCCATTTAAAAAAAATACTTATTATATATGTATATATATTAAAAATTAAAAATTAAATTTTTTTTTGCCGTCGATAGGTCGCCTTCCAAAACACGAAAGAAAACAAGAGTCAAATCGTATATTATTTATTTATATGGGCCAATAGACCAAGGATCAACCAGGCAAAATTAACGTGCATCGGTCTATGGCCATCGATCCACCAGTGTGCGTTACATTTTCAGATTTCAGTTTCGGGTTTTTGTGATTTTGTTTGTCGAACTTGCCTCCGGTCATCACCACTTCGTCTTAGATCATCGAGAAACGTGCCTAGACCCTACCTTTAGGTTCGTAAGTAAAATTATGTTATTAATTTAACGAAATTTGGTGTAAAACTTTCAGATTTCCAGATCACATCTAAACCTAGATTCTAAACATTTATATCAATCAAATCCCTCCCAAACCCTTGTAATTTCAAACTAAAAGTGTTTATACATGATTATCCAATCTAATATAGCATGCAAATCATCTTATAGCGTCAAGACTGCATTATAGAAGGAGGAAAGCAAAGGCCACTCACCAATTCACTATTTCCAGTCCAAAGCTTCATTGTTCATAGTTGCTGCACTCCTCTCCTCAAACTTCTACCTCCAAATCATTGCTAGGTCATAGCCCCTTCTATTAGCTTCGCGTTGCTTTTGGTTTCACTCGATTTGTGGAGATCTGAGTGAGTTATGTTGATTTGATGTAAGTAGTTTAGAGAGGACCGAAGGAAGAAGAAAGAAATGTCAAGTGGTTGGTTAGTTTTTGTAATAAAGTATGTGAATTTAGTTTCTAACTCAAAGGAGGGAAAATGACATATTTTTGCCAAATTTCCAAATTCAAATTCAAACGTGTAGCTCCCGTTCGAATCGGTGAAGCTTTCGACCATATCTCCTCCATACAGACTCCAAATGAGACAAAAAAATATTGCATGACTTAGAAAAACGACACGATTGCAATGATCCTAGTTTTGTTGTCGAATTCTAAAGTCTTAAAATGACCATTTTGGCCCCATGTAATTTATTTATTTGATTAATTCATTAGTCCCAAATTTCCTTGAGTTAATGTTCGATATATAAACTTTATTCCATATGCTTTGTATAACTGTTTTGAACCTTCTGTACTCTTATATCTATTTTGGTTCATCTGGTTATACTTATCTATCTCACATATTATATATATATATAGCTGCGAGAGATACATGATAGCTTGTGTCTTTATTGGTTACTTTGCCCTTGACATCCGCTCTGCATTCACTGGGTACCATTGCAGCGCACTCTACAAATTATATCAGGCACGAGAGGTGTAGGGCGGTCGTCATATTTGGTATCGGAGCTAAAGGTTGATGAATAACCTAAAGTTGATATTAGATCGATTAGAATAAACATCTTAACTTTTGCATTGTAAATAATCTTTAGTGTCGAAACATTTCAGAATTATTTTTCTTTAGCTCATCTATAGCCTTAACATTTACAACGCTCATACCCATCATGATTTTTTCTCCTTGTTCATTAATTTCCTAGAAAAAGCATAACTAATTAAACTAGTTGGCAACTCATAATTATGAGTATACTATTTCCATATCCCAATTGATTTGAAAATAGTCTTCAACTCGTTCGCTTGTAATTGACACCAATGTATAAATAAATCAAGTAAATACGTTAAAATAAAAATAAATAATAGTTAAAACTAGTATATATGTGTAACGTACAAATTTCAAAACAAGATACACATTTTATCCATGGTAAAATGATCTCTATCGTCTAAAAATCACATTACACATCGTCTCTTTCATTATTTTCTTCTATCTTCGCATTGTTCGTGATGTGGTTCAAATGAAATAAATCAATGACCATCCCCAATATGTAAAATAACAATAAATCGATTAGCAATTTTTTACCTAGCATAAACCAAAAATAAAAACAAGCAACTTGACAATTACCTCATTCATATCAACTTTAATATCATTAATTTTAATTTAATAAAGTTCTTTACTAAATCTAAGTGATTGAGCAAAAAAACTATCTTCATGCACATAACAAATTCAAACAGATCAATTATCCCAAAATCAACGATCTTCAAACTAGTGAAGATCACATACTTAAGAATATAATTACAAAAAGGTAAATAACTATAGAATCATTATCCCGCCTTTTAGCAAGGCCGTGATACCATGGATTTGGCTAAATGGATTTTGTGGTCATCGAGGCAGGAACCACGGATGGATGATTATCAAGTTCGAAGATCCATTATAAGCAAGGTTATGGATGATAGTCAAGCGGATTTAGAAAAATGGCATCTCAGAATTGGCTAAATATGGATTGGAACTTCCTATAGGCAAGAGATCGGATCAGATCATTATGGCCATGGATCACTCAGATTGGTAGTTCTACTCAACGATGATCGTTCAATAACTCAACAAATACCAGGGGAATTAATCCAAAAACTATGGATGCACAAAGAGGAAGTGGAGGGGGACCACCACAACTGATCGCGTGGCGCCACATGGCCCCCATCATCGATCGACACTGATCGGTCATATGGCCCCAGATGAGCCCCATTTTTTCTGGATTGGTCTGTCTTGGCTTCGGTTTTCTGTACGCGGATTTTTAGCTAGATGTTTGCACGTCTTCTCATATAGATACAGGATCATTGGCTCATTGCAGGGGATCTTCTTTTGGCTCTTCTTCATTGTTTCTCTTTCCCTCCTCCATTGATTTTTTTAAGGCTAAAACAAAAACTGTATTTGTAATCCTACAGTATAATAAAAAGATTATTGGAGTGGACGTAAACCATAGTTTGTCGAACCACTATAAAATTCGTATGTTTATTTACTTTTTTGCTATTGAATCTCTGATCCGCGCATTAAATTCTCTTTTTGGAAATTGTGATTGGATCCGTGGCGCTTTCATACTGTTTGGGTGTTGAGGACCATTTTTAACGTCAACAAGAATATAAATAGTACCTTTTTTATGGAATACAAAAACTTTGTTTTCAACATAGTAAAATAGAATAAATAAATGGAAGAAAAATAATTAAAATAAATAAATAAGTGAAAGGAGAAGAATAGGTACTAGGCCGTGCATGTCCAAAATATCCATAGCTACATCTATTGACACTCATAATCCTCTTTTCCCATTATAGTTTTTGATAAAAAAGAATTCGATCTCACAATTTTCTTTTCCCACCAAATCTTCTACCAATTTTACCATTTTCTTCCTCTTCTTCTTGTTTTCATTTTTCATTTTTCTTGCATTTAGTTTCTCTCTCTATCTTCATACATTCTTTAGTTCATGAAAGTTAAAATGAAGACCTACTCTAATTTTTATCATTCTAAAAAATTTGAAAATTGAATCAGTAAAAGAAAATATTTGTTCTAGGTTGGAGTTTATAATTTCTTTTTTTTTTCAAAATGATCAGATAACTTTTAGAGTTTGTGGAATTAAATCAAAATTTTCTTCGTGTTGGATTACTTGAATGAAATTAGATATAAACATTGAACTATACAGTATTATCAATTAAGGTTGGAATAGGGCAAAGTAGATATTTGTACTCTTTTTTAGTTGAATCTACGGTGGGATTGGGAAATAAGATTTAGATTTAGTCTGTTAAAATGACATACTTAATGCTGAAGGCTGAATGTTGAAGACTGAATGATGAATAGTAGATGCTTAACGATGAATGTTGAAATGTGTTTGATTGGTTGCTATTGAAATATTGTTTGATTGGTTGCTGATTATAAACATGTTTAATTTGAGTAGGAAGAAATGAAACCATCCATACTTGTTTATACCATATAACAATGCGTACTTCATCACATCGCACTAAAATACAAATATCAAATCATATGTACTTGTTTATATTATAAAAACATGCATATAACCTTACCTAAAACAATGTATACAATGTTGTCTTGAAACTAATGGAGTTGCCTTGAGTGGAAGAAGAAAAAACAGTGTTGTTTATAACGAGATTTTATGGTACATCCAACACACATGCGTATAAAAAATTATTATAAAATTATAAAATTGAATTTTTTTAATGTGGTTTTGATTAAAAAAATTGAAAAATAAAGAAAAAAATATAATTTTTTGTCTAAACAAAGTTTTATTCCTCCTCCTTTGTTTACACACACACACCAGTACGTTAGGCACGTCCTTTGGACGTGTGTTAAGAAAAATATTCAAATTCGTTGTGGATGTTGAAGATAAGAAGCCAATACTTGAGTTTTATTTCTACCTTTCTTTCCTATAATTATATCAACATCTTTACAAAAATTTGCTGATTTTTAACTGTAGCATCGAGATCCTTTTCCTAGATAAGTGTGATTTCACACTATTTAACATTCTTCCTTTTTCATGCAAGTGTGCTTCAATCCTTTTCAGTGATTGGTATATTGATTATGTTTCTATTATCATATCAATATTGATACTACTTCCAAACACTTACCATAAAGTCGTAAATTTTTGTAACCACTTTAGTCGGATAATTTGCAACTATAATTTTTTTTCATTACCTCTATTTTCATAGTATATAAATAAATATATTTATTTTAAAGTAAAATACATTCATTTACTAACATTAAACTCGATGCTTTTATATAAAGGCAAAATCGTCAAAATATGCAAAAAGTTTAAAAATCAAAATTAACCAAAATTCTGCATGTTATAAAAATAGCTAAAAGGCTTCTTTATGATTAAATTAATGCTTCTAGTAGTGAAAACTATTGAGACGTTGTGTAATTCTAAGCAATAACATTTTTATTTTGAATAAGACATACTTGTAACTGTAGGTGTCATTCTCTATGTCAATACTGCCTGCTGCATCTTCTTACTTAATCTCTATTTTTCTTCTCATTTTCTCTACCCTCTTCGTTTTAACCATAACATCTATCTTAATATGGTAAATATACCGAACAATAATGAGTTCTTAGATGTAAAATGCATGTGCTTTAGGGATAGGGAGATGAAATTTTAACATAGAGATTATGTGAAAAGTAGTAGTTTCCTAACCAAAAGTATATTACTGTATGTACAATAGTGGTAAAAACTTTGAGGCAACATAGAGACTTACATATTTATAACAGCAGCCGTTTCTTGCTCAATAGCTTGCTCATTAAGATCCATGTATTTCGTGAAAGCTGAGAGTATGACAATAAAGTCAGCATAGTTGTATATTGTTCCTATAACATCTTACGTTTAGTTTACATTTCAACAAACAACTTAGCCACAATAAAATCAAAAATAACTTTCACAATTTTTTTGTGGATCCGCAATATTAAAAATATTTGAAATGATCATAAAGTAAATATTCAAAAATAAAAATGCCATGCATCTGATTATGCATCGATGAGCAAAAAATATGAACAAAAAATTAGTTGAAAAAATTATGCTTGGAATAAATCAAGTATATATGGTCAAACGTAACCTCATCGTCTTAACTTTTGCCCTTTCGATGACAATCGATGACAGATTCTTAACTTCTGTCCTTTTGGTAACAGCCACTGACAAATTCTATAGCTAAAAATAAATATCGTGAAAATAAGTATAAATGAAAAGGAGCCATCGAAAGCAAATACAAAATACAATTAAACATTGTGAAAACAATAAATCAATTCAACACACGTGAAGAATTTATGATCATATCATTTTCTTTGACAGCTCGTTTCTCTATTTCTTGTTGGATAGTTCGTTGTCCAATTGATTGAGTGGGGTTCAGAATTGAATTTTTTGATGAAGTGAATTAAAATTCAGAGATCTTCCTAGTAATCCCTCTTCTTTCATCATTAGTTTTTGGTTTGATCACAGAGATTGAATTTTCTTATGCATGTCAAAATTAGGGTTCTTTTAGGTAGGAGAAAATAATTAATTCAAAATAAAATAAAGTGGATGCCAAAATAAGGGTTCTTTTAGGTAGGAGAAAATAATTAATTCAAAATAAAATAAAGCGCATCCTGATCCAAAGCTGGTGTCTTGAGATTGGATAAGAAAAAAGAGCAGGAAAAGATGCACGATTCATTGCAATTCATTGGCACATTAATTTATGGTTGATGAGTCTCATGTAAGCAAAATGCTAGAAATTAGTTGATAGAATTTTCCTTCATTGAGTAATATGTTTTTTGGGCTAGTTTAGTAATTCTAAAAGCTTCAAATGAAAGTATCCTCATTTTATGTATGTGTGTAGATAGATATAAGGGCGTAGATTTGAAGGTAAGAGCTGCTCGGGTGATCAAAGAAGCAAGCTTATCGAAATAGATGTTCGTCTTCAGCTCAAGAGATGAATTCGACAGTGGAATTGCTCTTCGAATGACCAACATATTTTTTGAAATGAGGAATCGATTTAGATGATAATGGATAGTGATGTCGGTGGCTTTGAGCTCGAGAGATTAAGGTATGTTGTTCGTTTAAATTGGGCCGGATTGGGTTGTTCATCGGTAGAGGTGGTGTATTTGTTTTGCCTTCATGGGCCGGTTGCTCTTTTTCTATTTTTTATTCAGTTTGGTTCCTAGCATTGTATTTGTTTTTGTATTTTATTGTTTTATGTACTGTGATATAGAGGATATCGTGCTTTTTTTTTCTCACCACAATGATGAGGTTTTTAAGAAGACGAATCCTGCCATTGTATGATTCTTATCGATATTAACAAAGGATATTGTTATAGACACTTCAAAATTTGTTAAGGAGGAGATTTCGGTGGAGATCCGCCGAGTTTAGGCCTTAAATTCAGCAGACCCTCTCCGAATTTAAGCTTGAAATTCGATCATCCTCCATCCAACTTATTTTAAAATGTTGGGTAACAAATTCTGGAGTGTCAAATATCAGTACGCTTGTGAAAGAGAATAACATTTCATTAAAAAAAAAAAAGGGCGTAGGTTGGAAAATATACGTGAATCTCCTGCAGCATTTCAAATAGTGAAGATCATCGAATTTTTTGGGCCTGAATAAGTACTGGATTGCATCAGCACTTGCTCAGGACAAACCCTTAGCCACAATACTTTTATTGTAAACATCAGACATATGTTTTAACAACTTGCCCTTGAATCCTAGATTCTTCAGTTCAGGTTTGCTGCTGCTTCCTCATTCATTTTTTTAATTTTTATTGTTTGTTGCTGTATCGACGTCGCGATGCTGAACTAAATCTCTTTTGATTTTGTGTCAATTCGATGTTTAAATTGAAATCGCGATTCAGCATCGGACTTCACTATTTTCGGTCTGAAATAGGATCGTACATTTTACACGGTTGCGATCCAATTTTACTCCTGAATCGGGATTGCGTTTCCTTCCAAATCGCGGTTTGGAACGTACGATCTCGCGATTTTTGCAATCACTGATTAGGGTTTAAGATTTTAGCTTGAGAGGAAGAGGAGGAAGAAAATATATCGACACGATGAGAATTAATCTGTGAATGATAAAATAATTTATTTTGTTAACTTGCCATTTGAATCGCCCAAAATAAGCACATTTTGCATTTCTTTTATCTATTTTTACTAATGTCTTTGGTAGTGATCTCAATATAAAAATTTGAGCATAAAAAAAAATGGCTGTTTCCATTCGCATCCTGCTCTCCTCCTTTTGTTTAGTTAAAAATAATCGTCATTCCCCACTTTTTTTTTTCAATTCATTCTGAAAATGCCCTCAATTTTTTTAAAACCATGTTCAGCTATGACGTGATTTGTTCACGAACCATACTCGGTCCGAACTAGGTTATTGTACCAACCTTGCTCGACCCGAACTTGGTTATTGTACAAACCTCGTTCGGTCCGAACTAGGATATTACATGATCCTCACTTGGACCGAGCTAGATTTTTGCATAAACCTTGCTCTATTGGAGCTTATGTCAGTGGTTGTTTCTTTTAAACGTGATTTGATGTGGTTTGAATATAGAGGCAATTTTGGAAAAAATTAAAATCGATAAAATAGCGAGATGCGAAAGGAGGATATCGGGGTGTGAATAGAATTAGCCTAAATATCCAAACGAGATGATGAATAATATTATTTCTAATTCGCAGAATTTTCATTGTGCAGATAATGGTGCCAGCAGCATGTTCCCAATCTGTTCTCAAAGTGCATAAAATCACCAAAGGTAATTATTTTACTTTGATTTAGATAAATCAAATGATCAGGTTAATGGTTCTGGTCTTTCGATTGGTCGGTGAAATATATGTTTGATTCATTGTCTTGTCCTCTAGATGTTCGGGACAATGTTTCAGTGAAAAATATCCAATTAACCAGTGTCAAATTGGAAAAAGTGAAAAAATATGACTCCGTTGTAAGATTGCATGATAATGAAGCTGAAGAAGTGACTCACACTTTTAATGAGGAGCCGCCCTCATGTTTAGCTAGCGACTTCATTGTCAAGCAAAACTATGTGAAAGAAGAGAATGATGAAACTGATGAACTGGAGGAAAATGAACAAGAAGCGAGAGAAGAAATGGTTGGCAGTAAAATAGGGCGAAAAAGGCGATATGATAGTTCAAAATATCGTGTAAGAAATATGTCGTTAAGTGTTTTGCATCGATGTCATTTAGATAAGCTTTTGAATAATTTAATGCGAGAGCATCGGTGGAATGAGGCAGCTGGCGTGCTTTCTGTACTATTGAAAGGATCTCCTGCTCCAAGTAATATGTCTGATGATGGTGAACGAAGAAAGTACATGGTATGTTACAATGAAGCACATGCTCTACGGTCTATGAATGTGCTTATATTTACTTTGTCGAAATGAAATGACGGTTAAGATATTGGTGGATGGATTGTTTATCGTTTCTAAAGATTTTGAATAGCTCTCGTTTATAAGTGATCATGCAAATGAATAGTTAGTTTCTGTCTTTTTTATATTTTTGAAAATTGACTTATTAATTACAAGGATGTTAACCAAAAGCTAGAAGGAAGTCGGAATCGAAAAGACTATTTTTCTAAATTTCTTAAAATGAAGTAGAAATTGTACACATTAAATCCTTAGAGCTGCTTGTCTGAACGTTAAAACAATATTATGTGGTAGGTTTGAAATGTTGGGTAGTTTATAATGATGTTGACAATATCATTTAAGAATCAATATGTGATATTTAGAACAATATCATGTAATATCAAAATTATATTTTTCGTGTTATTTACAACTTTACAACGGTTAGACTATTGAAAATACCATAAATCAGTATCGATCAATGTTAAGAAATTCAATGAGGAATGTTTTGTTGTAAATTGTAAAATTTAAATTTTAAATATGAAATGAGTTAAATCGTAATTGTAGATTCAAAATTTTTGTATTGTAATGTATAGATGCTTGCATGTGTAAAATATTGTTCTATGTAAGCTATCAACTGACTACTATGTTTAAGCATTGACACTTCTTTTATAGCATCAATTCATGTTCCAAAATTGATTTGAATAATTGGGCTTCTGTATCTTAATTTAGAACTTGATTTTTTCCCCCCTTCTTTTATCATTAGTTTGTTTGCAAACAACAAAATTTTTGGACTGCAAACTCAAATAAGTAACTTGACATTTTTGATAGCAACCAATTTTTTTGTCGAGTTCATCTAAATTTTTGTCTAATCTAGGTTAAACTCACACTATTTTTTTTTTATGTCAACGTTTTCAGTGAACCATACCAAAAATTTGGTTGTGCTCATTCTTAATATTGCTCCTTAGCCAATTTGATGTTGTCAACAGCACCGCCTTTTTATATCTTAATATGGATTGAACATTTTTTCTCAATCATGATTTGAACTGTATTTTAAGTCGAAGTTTGTTATTTGAATTAAAATTGGAAGTTGATTTAAATTTGGAAGGTTTCCGTAATCATCGGTGTACTTTGGCAGTTATACTATACTACAAATAATAAAATATGGATCATTGCTCAAACATGTGAACTATAAGTATGAACACAATATAAATAACAAATTTAACAGAAGAGAGAAAACCTCTGTAAAGTATCCAAATTCGTAAACAATAAGTAATCATAAAGAAACATAAAAATAGAATGATTTACCAAAATTTTTAACTGTTAAAGTTTGATGAGTATTTACAATGCTTACATGCAACTTAGAGTTTTGGTATCAAAAATGTTAATCATCAATTGATGTACTTATAGGAAATATGATAAACTACAAATTTGATTTTGAATCAAGGTCAACAAAGATAGTTTTTCCCCCCGCCTTTCTATTGAACTGATATCATCAGGTAATCAATATCATAAAATTTTCACATGTATGCTTCAACAAATATTGTTCAGATATACCAAGTGATATTGATCAACGCATCATTAGTTATGCGATATATTGGGACAAGTATCCTGATATCATTGATATTGGCCATTAGTTGCAATGTGATTGATCCTGGAAAAAGAAAAACCTAATTTTGAGTTATTTTATGAGTTGCAATGTGATTGGTTATTTTGTCAGTTACTGAACGTTTAATGTTGACTCACTGTTCCTGAGATGTGTTTACTTGTTGAATTCATTATGTTCTTTGGGATTATAAATTGCGAGTACATGACCTTACATGCTATATTAGACAGCTAGGAAATATTTGGCTCGCGAATCATTTAGTGCATTCTTGAACATTTTAAACCATCCAACCAAGGATCCGTCTGATAGGTCTACATGTGTGAGAATTGTCTGAGAATTGCTTCTATAAAAAGTGTTTAAGCTGTATGTCTACTAGTAAACTTGTTTTTGTTCTGCCATGTCGAGTTATTAAGTATTAGCAAAACCACTTCTATATAGAAGGACTGCCTGTATGATAGCCTTAATTATTTGAAATACTAAACAGAACCAGCTGTTTGTTTGCATCTATTTGACTTAGATATTGTATCTGTTGGCTAGGATGGAAGTTCCAGCTATGGAGTACTGATAAAATAGTTCTTTTTACCATGCAGACTACTAAAATGACCAAGAATATTCCTTTAGTGTTACACAGCCATTTACACAAATGAACCTAACTTGCTCTTCGTTTGCAGGCGGCCATGGAACTTCATAGACGGTCATTTAACAAGAAAGATGGTACAAAATATGAAATGTGGATCAGACAAGTTTTCGAAGTATGGATTAACAATTTTCCACGGCTTAAGAGCTGTTCAGAAAAGGTACACAGATGCACCATCCCAATTTGCTTTGCTCAATTTGTATAACTTTGACCTTATTCTATGGTATTCATGCAGAAAAACAAGATTCTTTTAGAGCTAGCTATATTCTACTTCACACAACGAAATATAGATGCAGCAAACAGCACGATGAAACTGTAATTTCCTCAATTTTATAGTTTTTTTTTCTTCTGTGAATGAAATATAGATGCAGCAAACAGCTCGATGAAACTGTAATTTCCTCAGTTTTATAGTTTTTTTTTCCTGGTTTATCTTTAGGAAAAGCTATATTTTGCTTACATTCATATTACCGTTTTTTTTGGGTCTCTTATCAAACATTGGTTTTCTTGAGAAAGCTAAGGTCAAACACTTGTCATCTGGATTCATTGGGTTTCAAGTTTTAACTTGTTAGTATGTATAACAAATTCATGGTTTTTTTGATGTTAATCTCAAAATTCAGGTTGCGGTTTTCATTTCCGTTGTGTCCATTTGAGTTTTTCAGTTTTTCGCTCGTTTTTGGAAATTATGAAAATTTCATTTATGATTTGGTTTCAGATTACGGTATTTTTTTTTCAGTAGAAATACACTGATAGATAATACATACTTGTATTCATTAAAATAGAATATGTATTTATAATAAAAAATATATTCAAAAATTGATTTTTTTACCATTTTTCATGTTTTTAGTTGAATCATGTTGGAATTGACAAAAGTATCATGTTTTTTCTGAAACTATTTGGTCTTTTATGCATATCTTGTTTGATTTGTTACTTCTTTTATTATTCTTTTACATACGTACTTCATTGTCTTTTTTGTGCAAGAAATCACGCTCTTATATCCTATTGAAATTCTAAAATATAATCAACTGTTCATGTTTCTCCTGTTTCCATTTTTCATGTTCGAATTAATATTTGAACTTAAATTACTTGACATTATCGTCAAGATATGTTATGGATGTAATACAACATTACTTTGTGCATTGTTATGTACTATATTCACACTTGATAGTTGATACATGGTACCTCATAATGTCTTTACATTTTTCATTATAGATCATGGTAAGTGATACAAATGCCACATTTGATTTGATCTGCTGTAGCAGTTTTCCTTATGTTATATATATTTTTTCTTGATATTAATTTATAATTTTCACTTTTTGTGATGTTACAGTGTTATCCAAGATCATGTCATGGCAAATAAGGCATCTGTAAACCTACTTTATGGGATGATACTTTACCAACTTTGGTATTCTGGTCTACCAGAAGACTACAAGATAAGTGATGGAATGATACATTCATTTGATCATGGTTATAATTATGACTACCAAGAAATGAGCATGGCCAATTGTTCAAACGACCATTATGCTGCTGTTAACAACACAAATTTGTCTTCTAGATCTCTGTCAGTCAGTTCATTTCATGATGGAAATGCTACTTCAAACTGTAAACGGATATCGCCTAGAAAAGAGGCCTATGTTGCTTCCACTCAAAAATTTTCTATGAGTCATTCGACAGATGGTGTTAAAAAGGTACCCGACGACCTTCAAAATCTTTCTGTATTCTATGCGCAAGGTAAGATTTCTTTACTGTTAAAGGTTCTTCGGTAACGTTTATCACTAAACGTGCGGGAGAAACCTTTATTTTATAGACAGTTGGATGTTGTCTTATGTAGGCACCTTTTTGTATTAGTAGCAATGATAGGGAATATATGGAACTACCAGAAATGCATTTTATGATGTATTTATTTGTCCACAGAATCATGTCACTATTAATCAGTCTCTCGGTATAAGGATCAACTCACAGGCCATGACCGTTAAAGACTGTATTTCTGTCTGCAAGATAATAATCATGTAATTACACTCTTAACGTTAAAGTTGTTTAATTTATTGTGGGTTCCAGATACCAAATAAATAAGTAAAATAAAGGAAACTTTCGTAAAAACACCCTCTTTAAGTTTCAAAATACACAACCACCTTTCCTCAAAAACAGGTTTAAAAAAAACCTTTGTTTTTAAATTTCGGGATATTTGCGAAGAACTCTGCAAAAATTTGAATTTTGTGGACCAACAAATAGTTACATTTTTTCAAAATAAATTGTTTTGATCATCGAAACATGCTTTTAATGTCCAGATTTTAATTTTCGAAAAAAGCTAAAGGTGGAACCCAGTGCACGAGGCTCCCACACGATAGCGGGCTCAGGGGATATCGATAAGGTCGATAATGTACGCAGCCTTTCCATCGCATTGCGAAGAGGCTGTTTTCGGACTCAAACCTGAGTGTCCAGATCACCATGCGGGTGACCTAACCATGTCATTAATAACCTGGGCGTTCATTTAATTTTCGAAAATAAACGATTTTTTTTTTTACCGAAATAATAAATAGACATGTTATTTAAACATGTTTTGGAAAGGGTTTTTCACGTATCAAAACTGAAAAGTGGAACCAAATTTCCACTAAAATAAACATGTGACTGGCAGTAAATGGTAGTTGTAGTGCACTTTACTGGGGTTGTTGATCTCATAATTTTTGTCTGAATGTTTCTTCTATTGATCTGCATGTTTCAGGATTGGACACAGGCTTGTTGCCTATTTGTTTAGACCACATTAATGGGGACGTTGATATCGACCAATATAGAATCTTAGCTGATAAGGAAAGCTACATAGATGCTGTGAAATATTTGAAACTTGCTCTCCATTCATCAAAACCAGTATCTGCTGCTTTGCTGCCTTTGATTCAGGTAAGATATATTACATTGTCCTGATTAAATATTTGGCGCATAAAAGAAATATATACCAAATTAGCCAGTTGGGATTGTTTACTTACTATGGGAAAACTAAATAACATGCTGCATTTGAACCTTCCTTATCTCTATTTTTTCGTTTACTGAAACCTATTTTAAAACATGCAGTATATTTTGCAAAGAAGTCGAAAATGAAATAATTGGTAGATATTTTATAAAAATATACTTAACTATTGATCTTTCAAATACATCATAGTCATGATTTTATTTGGATTTCAAATGGAATGGCTGTAGATACACAGCAAACATTAGTAAATTAATTTGTAATCAAAAATTAATAACTAACTTATTCTGACAATGTAAATATAACTTGCAACTCCAATTAAATTCAATCATGAAAATACAAAATATTTTTATTAGAAAATTGAACCAAATGATATGTTTGATCATAAAATGTTTAATGTTTTTTTTTTCATATAGGTAAAGACAAATTTAAAAATGTGAAAGATTTGTTTAAATTTTGCGTCTAACATCAGAAACACAGGACAATCAGAATTAGGGCAAGAATATAGATTAGGGCTTAGATTTTGGTTAAGGTTGGAACTGAGATTAGAATTAGCGGTGGCACGATGTAGGGAAATGTTGGATTCTGGTGAAGCAATTGATCCAGAAATACATCATTACAGCGAAATTTTTATCTTCAGAATGCAGCATGGTTTCTGAAATGATATTTTTTGTGCAAGTTAGTCATGTTTAGCTTAAAGTTTTTTTTCATTAACCAATATTTCGATCATTATCTAAAATTTAATTCATGTTAATGTTAAGGTTAATGTACTAGACCCAGCCATCTCCATAGTCACGTTCAATGTCAAAAAAAATTTCTGCTGCTATTGAAATTACGATTGATATAAATGGGGTGGATTATTTGATGATACTGGCAGTTACCATACCCAAGTAAATTGCAATTTTCTTGGTAAATGATATTGGAAAACATAATTGTTAAACTGAATGTTAGTTCCAAATATTTGTTTCATAATAGATATTTAATAGATCTTACAATGTTTACTCGATACATGACCATGGTATATTTGCATCTCAAGTTTATTGCTTTCAGGTTTTTCTTTTTTTCCCTGTCAAATTACATCCAGTTCCCATATAGAAACCCATTTCGATAGAAATTGAGGCCACTTCTTCTTTTTCCCACTTTTGTCGTAAGTGATGTGCATTGCATTTTACTTGGATTAATTTACTGAAATATAAGTTTAATAGGGTAAATACAATAAATACTATAAATATTCTATTAAAACATAATGTTAAATGTGGTACTGGCCTTTTTTAATCCTTCTTCCTGATAACTGATCCACATGTTTTATGCTTTGGCAGTTATGATATACCTTTTACCGCTATACCATTGAACTAGAATTATTATATTGTCTAATATTTTTCATAAATGTCTTAACTATTGAAATTATTTCTTTAATATGTTCCAGTATACATATTTCTAAATATAAATATCTTTTACGTGGACAAAATTCCTAGTCATTTTCTAGGTGTCAATTTCGCTAATAGGTGGTAGGCTGTCCCTTATTATTCTGTAACCACCAAGTGACCTTCAATGGGGAGTTGGGATGTTTATGTAATCTTTATTAATAATTGAAATATAGTTGCAATTTTTTGGCCCAACCACAAGTTTTCAAAAATGCCCTTATATACAAACAAAAGGTCAGAAGTTCGAATCCCACTCAAAACAAAAATAATTTCTATTTTCAAATGAAAATGTTGATACATAAATAAGATCGCAGGTTCAAATCCTAATTTCAGCATAACGTTCATAATATATATACAACAACAACTAAGTCATTATTCCCAAACTAGTTGGGGTCGGCTAGAGATAGAATTCAAAACTAAATGACAAAGTCAATTTAAAAACAATGATAATAATAATAAAATAAAGTAAAATAGTCAAACAAATAATAATAATAATAATAAATAAAGTAAAAATAAAGATAAAACATATAAAGAAATAAAAAAAACCATGATAATAATAATATATTATAATAGTAATAATGGTACTAATAATAATAGAGACCGAAGACCAAACACTACGTCTTAGGCTTCTATTCACTAATCTTATAACCTAAAACTTATAACACTACCCCTAAACCAACCTCAAGCAAAAAAAAAAAACTCTGCCTCATGGTTTGGTACGTGGATCGCTAACTTACAAGTGTTCATGTTCGACACCGGCTCTTCGAATATATTTCAATCCCTCAAGTCCCTTTTTACTACTTTCTCTCATGTCAATCTTGATCGATCTTTACCTCTCTTTGAGCATTCGATGCGACATATAATTCCAACGGACACAAGTTCATAATATATATATTTTTATAATTTTCAAGCTTTACTTATCAAAGCTATATAAAAAATTAAAATTTTATAATTTTATATCGTAAGGATTTTTACTTTGTTTTCATAAACTTCTGGTATTTATCGTGAAGTAATTATATACTTTTCCTTTGTTTGGCCAGCTTCTGTTACTTGGTGATCGAGTGGGTGAAGCTTTTACAGAGGTTGAGCATTCCTGTCAGACGTTCGATATATCCATTCCTTTCAGGTATAATACTGCATATTGTCATTGCTTGAAATTTGTTATTTGAACAGTTGTTTCTAAAATATGTCACTCCTTATATATATATATACATTGTTGAGTTGTCAAAGACCATTATGTTGGGTTATACTTCAATTGAGAGAAAGGGTCATTAAACCATTTAAGTCGAAAGCCTATCTTTCGAAAGTATTCCTAAGTAAAGAAGTGATGATGTCGAAATCATCCATTCGAAAACATTGGAGAAGTGACCAATTTTAAAAAACAAAGTAACACCTTCGAAACCCTCTGGGTCGAAAGGTAAAAGGGCGGCAACAAAAGATTTCGACTTAGTCGAAAGCAATCATTTAAAAATAAGGGCACAACCCAATCGAAACCATTTCCTTTAAAGCCATTTGATCAAGTCGAAAGTATTTTAGTCGAAAGCAAGCATGCACATTTAAAAAAAAAGCAAAGTAAGGCCTCAACCCCTTCGGAACCCTTGGTTTCGATCTTATACCTTGCGTCCACATCCAATTCACTATGTACCAATTTTCTGATATCATGTGCATTGATTTCAACTGTGTTGGAGGCAAAGGTAATGAAGACGGAACCTGGTGCCAAAGGCATCGAAACAGTGAAAAATCTATTTATTTATCCTTTTCAACTATTTTTTTTGTACCTAACATGCTTTGTTTGTTTAAATCTGATTGGTTGCCATTTTACTTTTTCAAAAGTGCTGCCAATTTCCAAAAATAACAAATACGAATTATTTGCAAAGAGTCCATTCTCCTTTTATAAATATATAAAACATTTAAGTTACATACTTTAAATAATTTTATATATCCATCAAAACATTTAGGAAAAATCTACAAAAATTCTAGAAAATCTCTTTTAATATGTTTTCCAACATATAAAAATTTCAGACCCAGACCTTTTATTATTTAACCGTAAATAATTTATAACCCAAAATTAACATTTTATTTATTAGAAAATTCATATAAAATCCACGAAAATTCTGAAAATGAAACTCATCTCCAAAATATAATTTCTGGTCTATGTAAAAATTCGCAAGATATTTAGATGTCATTTAATAGGGTTTTTATCTTAAAACATATCATAAAATCAATATGAATATGTATAAATCATCAACAAGTATATATGATCATTCCATCATTCAAAAACATGGTAAAACATTGCAAAATATTTCGGAATCATCTTAAAACCGAAAACAAATCAAATAAGAGATGTAAACATTATTCATCTTAGCTTTAGAGATTAAAAAGATTGAGACGTGAATGGATTTAATTTGCTTAAGCTTTTCCTTTAGCTTTTCTTTATCTTTTTCCCCTTTTCCTTGTTAATGATGGCCGGCCTTTAGTTTTCAAAATTTATAAAATGAATGAACGTGCATAATGTACACGGCCAAGGGTTATGGATATAGGAATGGCCTCTTTCCTATTTTATCCCCCCCCTTATTTCATTTTAAACTTTTTTTTAATTCACCGGTTAATTGGCATGGCTATCCTTTAATTAAATCAAATCTCAATCCTCAATCAACGCATTATTTTATTTTATTTAGCTAATTAAATATCCTAAATAATGTTATCAAAAATATGAGGTGTTACATAGAACAAACAAATACCTTGAAATGTACCTACTACTTTTGTTGTGTTGTGTTATTTTTTTTTCTCCATATAAGTTTGATTTGGTGCATTTCTCATGGTATTGTGCTCATAGTTTACTTTTATTAATAGGAGATTGAAGTTATCCTTGGGAATTATTTCAGATTTATTTTGGGACAGTTTGGCTAATGTTGCTATTAAGTTTCAAAATACACCAAACATTCTTGCCAAAAAAAGCATGTAAATTAGGTCCTTTCAATTAAGTTATTGAATAATTGCATATATTTATGCAATTATATCCAAAAATTACAGACATTTACGCAATTATTCATCAAAAAAATTGCCAAAATTTCCGCAATTATTCATATTCACTGAATAATTGCAGACATTTATGCAATTTTTGAATACTGAATAATTGCATAAATGTATGCAATTATTCAATAACTTAATTTTAGGGACCTAATTTACAATTTTTTTGGAGGAGTTTTTGTGTATTAAGTTTGATTTTAAGGACCCGAGCCTAATATTCTTTTTTTTCCTCCTTTGCTCTGGAAGAACCTGTATTGGTTATTGTGCTGACTGTTGATGCATCTTCTCTTATTCAGGCTTATGGCCAGGCTACTTGAATGTTTTCAACCTTATAAAGTCTCCCAAATTTGTAGGAACTATGAAAATGCATTGAGGAGAGATCCTATTTGTTACCAGTCTCTTGAAAGGCTTGCACAGATGCACAAATTAGGTACAAGAAGCTACTCCGTACCTGTTTATTTTACAACCTAATAAGCATATAGTATCTAATCTATTGACATCATTTGAAAACACTTGAATGCTTCATGTTCTTTAATACTAATCTAAAGTGATTAACGAACAGTTAAGTTTCTAAAATACTTCTACATTCTCTTATGTTGACATAAAAGTTGGATCTGAATGATAATATTTATCAAATGGCATTTGTCTTTGAATTAGCTTGTTCTGAACATCATACTTCAAAACAATTTAAACTGCTGATATATAGTGAACGTATTATCTACAGGGACGAAGCCAGGAATTTGATTATGGGGGTCGTCAAAGTTTGATTCAATAAAATATCCAACGTGTTACAGTCAGTTTTAAAAATATAAAATACTGAATTATAAATAACTAAGTTAGTTGCTGAAATATTGTTGCCTGAACATTTACATCTCATTAGATACATTGTTTTCATATTTTCTGTGATCTTGTTTTCATATTTTCTGTGATCTTTTAACTACATTCTGAACGAAAAAGTTCGATAGTTCAGCTATGTAAGCCGAAAATAACAAGAATGTATTTTCTTAGATTTTTTACAATCACTTTGAACAACGGTTCCCAACAATTTGCATACTATATCTTTACTAACAATTAGAACAGAAACACAACTTCAAATTATGATACATCCTGAACCTCCCAAATTGCACTTATACGCATAAGAAAACTTGGGAATTCGAACCCAGCTCAAAACAGAGAATAATATTTATATTCAGATGGAAAATTTGGTATAAATTTGATGACAAGTTTAAATCTCAATCTTAGTAGAAAGTTCATATTCCTATTTCCTCATATTACTCAATTTATGCTTACTAAAACTGTATTTAAATTTAAAATTTAATAATTCTAGTTCATTATACTCGGGCATTTTTATATCCAAGTGAATATGCTTAGAAGCAAGAGCCAATAAAAGAATGAACCTACATAGATGAACACAAAAGGACTTCTTTTAAAACAGTCAGTTTATTGACTAGGAAGGACCAATAGAATTTCAAAAATTAAGGGCGGTCAGCTGGCCCCTCTCAACTATGAAAGACTTCACCATTGATTATCTACATTTCTCAACCAGTTTACTGACAGTTTCAGTTCCTATCTGGGTATAATTGTCAACCATGTGATGATAGTGGAAATTATGGACAACAAATATACCTTGATCTCAACTAGTATACATGCACGAAGTGCTCCCACATGCATGTGATGTAGAGGTGCGATAAAATATGAAAAATTGAAAGGTTATTCATTTGACTTTGATGATGGTTGAAATGACCAGCATTGGTGAACCATATACCATTGATTCCTTTTATTAATAATAGAGAGACTATAAAACTCTCGTCTGTTTGGAAGAATAAGATTAATTCAAACAAAATTGTTTTTCTATGTCTATTCTAGGAAATTATAGCGCCATGCTGATGTTTGAGATGATAACTTTACATCTTGATGCTTCTGATGGGAATTGTGCAACATGGGAAGAATTTTCTTCATGTTTGGTTAAGATCCAAAATCCACCAGATGTTGAAGAATGCAATGTAAAAGATCAAAAGAAAAGAAGGAAACAAGCATTACCTTCTATTAGAATTCCTGAAGCTTTATTTAGTGAAGTTTCTAGAAGCTCTTGGAAGCTTCGGTTGAAATGGTGGAAGCGGCGTCATTTCAGCATCTCTTCTTTGCCAGACAATGCTAGTAAGTGAATATGAGCTTTACAATAAAAAAAATTAAGTTAGATCCCAGCATTGAATATGTATATATTAAGTGATATATAAGTGCCAATAGTTCTTATAAACATGTCAAAACTGATTGCTTAAATCATAAGACATAAGAGGGAATTCTTTTCATAAATGGTTGGTTATTAATATTATTGTTGTTATTTAACACCATTCATACGTTGCTCAAACAACATTATCAGATCTCAATATCTGATCCAACAGCATTTTTTTATAACAAGAGTGATACTTTATTCAAGCAGAACACTCGTTAAGATGTCTAACCCATGACCTTCAGAACCTTTTCCTAAAGTGTCATACATCTAACCATTTAAGCTAGAGGTCCTTGATGTAGTTATTTTCCTTCTATACCATGCAATGTCATATTGCCTTCTCATCAGTTTCAGCAGATTTCTAACCATACTTTAGCGAAAGCTTGAAATCTGAAAGACCCAGTGCCTTTTGACATTAGTTGAATAATTTAAGTATCTTTTTAACCAAAAACTCAACTAATACTCTGTTCTCTGTCATTAGTCAGTTACCTCATTTGGATTTCATAATTCATATCATTTGATAGTGTATATAATTATAATTTTACTGGTGAAATTAAATATATAAAATATATATCGAGTTCTCCTAATATTTTGTTCTCTTATATGTGCATTTGCAGTAGGAGATGATCATAAGATGTTGTGTTTCAAGGCAGCATGCGCTTCTCACTTCTACGGTACAAACTTCGAGTATGTGGTTAGGGTGCTTAGAATTTTACAGGATGACCATGTTACAATCCTCAAAAACCACATGCGAAATTCCATCAACCTTTTTGAGTATTTATAGGAATTTGATTTTGCAATCTGGATTTGAGAAGCTGCCTGCCTAGGTTGAGCAGATAGATGTGAGTAAACTTATTTTCTCAATACAGTATTGATTCTTTTCAAACAATAACAGTTTCCGATTATGTTACTTTCTTATTGTTCTCTCTTTTTAATGTAATGATTGTCAGTTTTTGGCTTGTAAGCGAGGTTCAAAATTCCATACAACACGCTGAAATTTCAACTATTCCGATCCGATCCAACCCCAGTATTGATCGGATCGGAATTCGCAAAATAAACCGGTTCCGGTTTAAAAAGTAACAAATAATTGTTTTCCCGGCATGAAAAAAGTATAAGTGGTGATTTACTTCAAACCGAAGCATCGGAGCAGAAGGGTAGAGCGAATCAAACTGAAGTATAAACTTTTTTGTATGATCACTACCTAGTACCCATGCTTGTTCAGGATGACATAAACAACAATTATGAACATAAGGCGGTTCAGAAAGCCTTAAAAACCTTCATCTCACAAATTAATTTTCATTATGTTTATGAATAAATATGGTTAATTATGTTAAAACTTCAAAAGTATAATGGTATTTTAATAAGCTCTGATCCTCATTATAAAACTATTACAAAATACTTATTGCATAATAATTTGAATAATTTTTTCTTTGATTACTTGTCATACTTTAAACTTTTTTGTGCAATCCTTTTTAAAGTAATTTCTATATAAAAAGAATGAAATTTGAATGATTACAATTCTGATTATATAATTACAGGTATTGCTAAAGGATAATAATGATTGGAGCAGAAGCACTTTTGAATATTCTACGAAGAGCACTGTTCCTCTGTCCCCGTTTTACTGTCTCGGTGTGTCCAGTACATCCCAGCCACTGATTTTTTCATCTTCACTCTTTATTTTCTATGGTGGGTCTCCGTATGAATTAAATTGATATAATACGTGGAGGGACGAGGATGGGGACATATGAATTCATCGGTTCTACGAAGGATGAGAGCAGAAAATGCTTTCTTTTTTAAAACAAAATTCATTTATTACTTAGTTATGTTAGTGTCCCATTTTTTGACCTTTTTTTTTTCGCATAAGGGAACTGGTTGATTATTTCTCGTTATTGCAACATTTTTTTTTGACCCAAGGATGCATTGCATTATTTTTGTAACAAAAACTGATACAATTATAATACTGAAGTAGTGCCTAATTTCATTCCTATTTTAACTAACAAGTGGATTCTGTGGACTATTGAAAAATACTGAATTTGAATGTTATTCTCATATTTCAGAAATTCTTTATACAGGTAAATAGGCACAAGGAAGAAGTTGCAAAAAAAATTAGTCTCATGGACAACAAGTTTGTTTTTTAGTTTGAAGGACACTTTTTAGTGTAAACTGAAAATGATAGTTACAATTATCATTCTGTGATTTACGCTAAAAAGTGTCATTCAGTTTAAAGAACAAACTTCTTGTTCCTGAAACTAAATTTTTCTCTAATTTTTTCCTTGAGCCTAAAAACCATTTTTTAGATTTGGAAATTTTTTTGATGAGGAGGTTGAAACTATGCTGATCTGTTTGGATGGTTGGGAATAAAGATTGAAATTTGCAGTGAATATAATGTTATATTTGCTTGTTACATTTCGTTGTAACTTCTGCTGTTTATATTTGCAGTTAGTATAGTGTTGTACAATTACTTGAAATTTGTAGTCATATTAGAAACGGAGGCTGATATACCTTCTAACATTAATATATATGACAAGAGAATCCACTTTGTTAAATGCACAATGATGTAACAAAGCTTGTAAATTAAAATCTAATTCAGTAGTTCTATTTTTTTTAAACCTTTAATGATAAATCCAATGGTTTGGAGTTGAGATTTTCTCATTTTGAAAATATTAAGGTGGTGTTTTGTTTGCTGTTTTTAGTTTTGCATTTTCGTCCGACAAAAATGCACATGACTTTTGTATTTTATCGAAAACGACCAATTTAAAAAACGAAATTAACATACAAAATAGAAAACAACTTTTTATTGTTTTCCGTGTTTTGGGAAATAACACAAGCGCGTAAAACAATTCATTCTTCCGTCATCCCTCTATCCCATTTGTCCTTCCATCCGTCTTTCTTTCACCCCCTCCGTGGTCCCTTTATTCTTTTCATATTTTACATGTTGAAAACCGAAAACACAAAATTCGTTTTTAAACCAAACACTACCAAAGTCTCTCACAAATTTTAAATTTGAATCTTGGAAAAGACGAACATCATAACCACTTCCTTTGAACATGAAAAAGACAAAAAGGTGTTTTTCCCACGCAATTGTAATGAATTATTTTAATTACGTTGAAGTATAATGTGTAAGCCTAATGCAGTTAAAGGTATATCAATCTAAGATATAAATAAAATGCAGTTAAAAGTAATTTACACTGCAATTTGTAAATTCAGTTTAACCGCATACTCCTAATGCATATGAAAAATGAACTTTTAAAGCTTATATATTACAAATAAAATTATGTAATGCATTTGACAATATTAAATGTATTTAAATGTAGAAGTATAAATGATTTAAAATTAAGGTAATATATTTAACTAAATAATTCGGTTAATCATGTTAATTAAACTTTTTAATTTGATAATATACAAATTTTTTTACTACATTTTATAATGTAGTTAAAATTTTAACTGTTTTTAAGGCAAGAGGTATAAATACTTCGGAATCAAGTTACATTAATAATTTAACTGCATAAGTCTAATGCAGTTAAACATGACCACTAAACTTTTAAGGTTATAATTTACCTGTAACGACCCGCCATTTTGGACCATTCGCATCCATTATAAGTGTATAGGTAGACATTCACGCCGGAGTTGAATTGCTCAAAATACCGCGTTGTTAATTTAAATTTGGCAAAACTGAACATATACAGTAAATAAATAATCACAGATCACAGAGTAATAAATGCAGCGGAAATAAAAGAGATAGTAGTTCATGAAGCTACTATATAAATATATAAGTTACATCAGAGTTAAACCAGATACAACGGAAGAGTAATACGATACATCAGAGTTAAATCAGATACAACGGAAGGGTAACACGATACATCAGGTACAAATCAGAATACATCACTGGAATCATCGAACACTGAAAGCAGAATAGATGGTTGGATCTTCAAGCAAAGCTCCAACTTCAAAGGTGAGTCTCGAATACTGGTACACTCAGTCTGACCCGAGCGTAAAGCAAAATACAAAACACTCGAGTCAGGATTAACATTCTTATATTTATAAATCCAACTCAAGTGAAATAGCAATTGAAATACAAGTAACTCAAAGGATGTTTGGAAAACCATCCTTTAAGGATCCGTTAAACTATCTACTATGTAGTAGTGTACGATAAGTAGATAATGTCTATCAGTAATATAAAGATATCAAAATAGTGTTAAGTCATGGCCCATTCCACCCTTAACACATTCTTATTCCCAAAAGCATATACAAGACCGTAGTTTTCCCAAAACCGGAAGTCACCAGAGGGCAATCCATATACTAAAGGTACAAAACAAATTCGTAGTGGTCGCGAATAAAGGAAATACAAGTATGACAAGGCACATGAGGCAATACCCAAGGTAGTGATACTACAGTTTGCCTGATCTGGACTGGTGAGAACGCAACGCCGCAGCGCCCGCAACACCGTGAAACAACACTCCCAAAATCAAGGGTGCACCAATCGACAACAAGTAATGAGTAGTTCGAAGAAGTGTGTCCACTTGAGGTAGCTAATCCTCCATTGGCCCGGCACGGCTCCTGTTTTAGTCATTTCCAATTTGACACAAGTGTCAAGGCTATCCATTATCGTTCTCTTTCTTCAGTCATCGCGTACATCATTCCAACCACTTCATTCTGGATCACACTCCGCGTATAGTTATTAAAGTGGTTTCGGTTTAGATAGAGAGTATATCCATAACCGATTCCGGTCTCTTTAATAACCTTCGAAATTATTTCACCGATTGGTCGTTTATTTATTTCAAAACCAAATCAATTTCAATTTCAAATAGAATTCGCAAATCAACATTCATTGTCTTTCAAAACCAATTTCCAATAATTTACGTTTCAAAACTCCCAAATTATCATTTCAAAACCTTATAATTCAATTTCAATCTTTATTTAAACAATCCAAATATTGATTCAGGTTCGCATATAAGTTTCATTTCGAAAATCATTTAAATTAATTTAATCCAACATTCAAATCAATTTAAATTCATTTATCTATTTCATTCAATATTCATTAAGTAAATTTGCCATCCAAAACAATTTATTTTAAATTTTCAATTCATTAAATCCATTACTTAAATTCAACTTCCTTATTTCAAAACTTACAATTTGAATTCAATTAAATTCATCAAATCAAATTCTTTAAATTTCAAGTCTTACATTAATTTCAATAAATCACATTTTATTTCTTGTTAAAGAAATTCAATTTCACTTATTTACTTACTTAAATAATTTTCCAAAACTTAATTAATAAAGAAACTCAATTTCAATTATTTACGAAGTAACATTCACTTATTCAAAAGTTCAAGTTCACTTATTAAAGAATTCAATTCAATCTAATCATTAAATAATTCAATCTTATTTAATTAATAAATAATTCTAAACTTAATTATTAAATAATTTCAAAGTTTAATAATTTCAAACTTAATTATTAAATCATTTCAAACTTAATTCAATCATTTCTCAAATTAAACAACATTCTTCCATTAATTACATTGTTAATCTTTTGTTTCAGATTATTAAATATTAACATTTTCCTTTCATCAAAAATTTAAATTTCAACTTCATTTCAAAACCATATTCTTTATTCAAATAAAATCTTCGTTTTATTTTTAAATCAAATTATTGACCAATCGGGTTTTATTTAATTTTCTATCCTAGGTCAAAGTTTAATTTGGGTATTTATCATTTCAACCCGATTCCAATTCAATTCAAAATCAAAGCATAGCAAAGGGAACTTGCAGTGTGATAACTGGGATGGTGTCAAAGTAAATAAACAAGCAATAACAACAAACAATAACAATCCAATAATCAATTCAAATAATCCCGAAATAACCGTATTAATTCGCATTGTTATTTGTACGAATTAATATAATTATCTCTAGAATCTACTTTATCATTTCATGTAGATTAAAGATTTATTACACTAATAATTATACGGTTCTTCACTTGTCATTCGATTTCAATTTTAACACTACCACAATTAATCAAATATACGTTCAATGGTTCAAAGGGTAACTAACACTATTCTACATGTCAATTGATTTAACAATTAAAAGGGGTCATATTCGACTAAATCAAATTCAACATATGTGTCGATTCAAATTTTAATTATCCTACGACAAATTTATTTGCATAATATTTATCACTTTATACATTACAATTTTAACGTCCAATTGTAAACATCAAACAATCAGTCATTTAACAATCAAACTGGATTATCATTGCTTATATAATAGATATTGGTGTCAGATGTCACAGGTGAACTGATACAGGTAATAACAGTGTAAATATCTAACAGCAGCATATTTCAATTGTCGTTTCAATTGAAATCAAATTTAATAAATAAAAGAACGTTAATCGTGAGTGAGTGCTCAGCTTTCGAGGCTAGATGGATTCGACAATGAAATGAGTTACAACCCAAGCACGAGTTCCAAAACGAAGCTAGATTGGCACGATTTGACGGACAAGCTGATTGATAGAATTTGATGAGAACACTTAGTATCAATTTGATAGAAACAACAATTAAATAAATATCATTATCATTCTCCTTGAAATCAATTTTTAATTTTAAGACAAATACTAAAATAACATATATATTAAAATCATCATTTTACATTAGAACACCTATCAAAAAAAAAATCAAATTTATATATATGTACATAATATATACACGTGTCCTTATCATATTTCAAAATCAAGTTTAAACATATATATATACATAACATATTAATGTATAGGCATTTAAAATCAATATTAAATTTAGAACATGCATACATATATCAAAAAACGACATCTATATATATATATATCAAAAATTGAAATCAAAATAAAACTGATTCGTACCCATGTACCCTACATAAAACTCAATATTGACTAGATAGTATGCATATAAAATATGGACATATAAACTCAATCATATTCAAACCTCACGCCTAGATTAATATATATATATATATATATATTGAGTATGTAAAGAAAAAGGGATATCAAAGCCTGGCAAGTGTACTATAACCGATCTATATCTATAATCTATATAGTCTCTGTAAACCAATATACAACAGATACATATCATAATTTAAATTATTATCTATCATAAACCACACATACTCACTATTTGGTAACATAACTACCGATCACAGATCCTTTAAAACTTGTGTAAACAATATATACGAACTGCAAAACAGATTTTATAATTCGTATACAAACCGCGTATATATTATATCCAAAATAACATTTGCAACGTACGTAGATATAATCACATGTATAAATAGCTTCTTTTATAATATATTGTACGTATAAATATATATACTGTTATATAACTTGTACTTTATTGTTTACATGTGACAGTAAATCCCTTAATAAACTAACTAGTTTACATAACATTTGTATATATCCAAACTTATACGTATTTTAATAGGTCGAATTTTTATACTCCAAGATAACAGTTTGCCAAAACAAAATCATGTATATATAAACCATTATATCTCACTTATATATATTACCTATGTTATACTAGAGTGAGCTAGAACGAAGATGGCTGTAAGTTGAAGGCAGAGGCCGACCATGGAGGAAGTCGGAAGGAGATGGGGTCGGCGGAAGTCGAGCTAGTCGATGGTCTGGAACGGCGAGCGACTGTTGCTCGATAGAAGGCGGTGCTTGCTGCAAATTGATTGCTGCTTGAAAAAGGAAGAGGCAGCGGTTGAGGGTTTGGACGCGCTCGGTTGTGGTGGATTCACGTGGGTGAGGCGCCGAAGTCAGGGGGAAGAGGAGGCTCGATTGATTGGCAGCCGACGTGGAGGAGCTTCGATGTGAGGTGGATGATGGTCTCGGCTATGGTGAAAGGTGGAATTTCGGGAGGAGGTTGCTGGCCGCTGCCGCCGTGGTGTTCGTCGTGGTGGGAGGCCGTCGCTGTTCACGGTGGTGGTTTGCTGGAGGTCAGAGGCCAAGGGGAAGTGTGGGCGAAGGCCATGGGGGGAGGAGGAAATGGAAGCTTCACGTGGAGAAGAGAGAGGTTGCAGACAATGAAAATAAAGTAGGCCGAGATATATGTGTACATATCAATGTGCTGTCTACAAATTTTTCGAAACTAGTTTGAGTAATATATATTTTAGAGCAAGACAAGAGGAGGAAGGAGAAAGAAAATGGTCGGGAGGGTATTCACTAGTCAGGGAAGCAAATATTTGTTTTAATGAATAACGAAGTGGAAGAGCAAGGGAAAACAAAATGAACAGCCCCTACGAAATAACAATTCAAATGAAACGGTAAGGATATGGAAGGTCTACCATTGAATTCACAAAATAATAAATGCTAGTGACCGTGGGTTTTCTCACAGAAACAACCGAATGGCCAAAGGAAATCCGAAAGACACGAATCTGGATACCGATACGACTGTCCGTTTCGCGTTTTCCGACATGTACGAACATCAAAATTGACAATCGAATATACCGTAGAGATCAGCACGACGAGACGATCAAACCGGTATACAGATATCAGTGGTATGATTGAATTATAAAAAAAATTCGAATTTCCTATTAGCGGAAAATGCGAGAAAAACACTAAAAAATAAGATCGACGGAGCCAAAGATGTCCGAATTTGGGAAAACGACAAACTGACATCTTGCTCAGAAGATGCTTTAGAATTTTTCTATGTAAAAATATTTAGATTTCGAAAACATTTTATTTTCATCGCTTTTTAACTGATTAAATTAGAGTAAATTTACGCGCGAAATAAACTTTCATATTTTCGGACGAAAATTTACCAGTTGCTATTTTTAACTAGACGTATTCCAAATATTAAATTTATATTTCAAAATTTTATCGTTTAAAATTTCACAAAATTTTAACTAATTACGTTATTAAAACAGTTGAAATTTACGGGTCGTTACACTCTCCCCCACTCAAAACTTTTCGTCCCCGAAAAGGAACGAGGTAGGAGAATAGAAACAACCAGAAAGAAAAACAGATTTGAAATACAAAATAACAATTAATTTAAACCATATAAATTCAAATTTAAATTAATTGATATTCAATAATTGATTTAATCCATTTGATTTCACTAAAATCAATCTCAACTATTTCTAAATTCATTATCTTGTTATCCAATTATCTTAAATTTACAATTTCTAAAACCATAAATTTTAATAGTCTTTTATTATAATCATATTTTTTCAGCAATTTAAATTCTTCTTTATTCCAAATTATTGTTAAGTTTATTCTACTTAATATATTTTATCACATATATTAAACCATATAAATTAATTTAAACCATAAAAGTTTTGATTTAAATTAATTTATATTCACTAATTGCTTTTAAATTCAAGGTATTTTCATAAGTTGATCAATTTCAATTTATTAATTCTTTCAAAACACATTTATTGGTCTTATCTATTATTCAATTACTTATTATCCTATCTAACTCTATTAACATCTTTATAATCAAAATTTTAGTGTATAACATTTATTATAAACACTCAAATTTTATTTATAAAATCATTTTATATTGTATATTATCCAATTGCATTTTAACTTCTGAATAATTTAGGTAAGTTATATTGAAATGCAATTTAGTACTATACAAATACAATTTTCAAATTCAATTTATTTTAAGTTTAAATACTTTTTCAAAATTTTAGCTTTATTTATAATTGAAAACATCTTTTAACATGATTTAAGAATTAATTTCCGTTTAATTTCAAACCCTTTAGAAATAATTATGTATATACCATATATATTAAATCAAATTAAATTTAAAATAATATTCCCATATATATATATATATATATATAAGTCAAGTCATACTTAAGAAATTCAAATCAAAATATTTTTCAAACAAAACCGTAGCAAAGCTACAGAATAGTATCTCCACTTCGAAACTCGAAAATGAATGTCGATGATGCGGCCGCCATCACCGAATTTTATTTTCCAGCGACAAAGAGAAGAGCACTGATTTCAACCTTTTAAAAATTCTTTGAGAACGATTTCTATTTGAAAATACTTTCAATAACATATACTTTAAAAAAATTTAAAACCAAAGTTCGAAATTACCGAAACTAAATTTTCAATTTCTGAATTAAATTTATTTCAGATTCCAAATCAATTTATAAACCACGTTTATAAATTCATTATAGAACAATAAATGATAATCAAATATTATCATTTCAAACAACCAATTTAATTAACTTATTAAATTTCAGAAATTATACTTATATATATAATATAATCATACTAATTTATTTCATTTACCAATTTGAAAAAAACATATTGTGTCTGTTTGCTCTGTTCAAGTGTTTTGGAAATCCTATCGATAGCGTTGATCAGACGAATCGATCGAAAACCCAAATCAACATCAACAACTCAAGCAACACAATATATAAACATTTTAAATATTAATTTACAAATACACTTCCTCGCTCGACTAGATAAGAATAGATTTCAAAGCAAAGATAGAGATTCAAATTTGATGGACTCAAATCAAAGAGAATTTCGATTCGAAGATAAGTTCAAAACAAAGATATGATGATTAAATAACAAAGTAGAAAGGTTTGATAAGTTTATATAGATCGCGGGCAACCTTAACCAGGTCGACCGTGACTTCAAAAATAAGATCGTTGTAGAATTCCGAGGTAAATCGACATTCGATCTCAAGAGATAGAATTCATGTATAGCAGGAGATAGATAGCATCATAAACCAAGGATACAGAAATCTCCAGTAAATCGATGCCTATTATAAAGGAGTTTTGCTCCTTTACGAATCATTCGAATATTGGCGAGACCGCCGATCTATTATAGATAACATTCAGAATGGAGTTATGGGGTGCTCCATGATTGAAAGAAGACGAATAGTGAAGGACACGAATGAATTTCGGAACCGAGGGGAACGTTCAAAAATTCAAAGGAATTGGGTCAAAGGAAGAGATTGAAACTCGAATGAGAGTGATTCTGTAAATACATTTACCCTATATATTAAGTTTTGCCTAGAGCTACCAAAGCTCTGATACCAACTGTAACGACCCGCCATTTTGGACCATTCGCATCCATTATAAGTGTATAGGTAGACACTCATGCCAGAGTTGAATTGCTCAAAATACCGCGTTGTTAATTTAAATTTGGCAAAACTGAACATATACAGTAAATAAATAATCACAAATCACAGAGTAATAAATGCAGCGGAAATAAAAGAGATAGTAGTTCATGGAGCTACTATATAAATATATAAGTTACATCAGAGTTAAACCAGATACAACGGAAGAGTAATACGATACATCAGAGTTAAATCAGATACAACAGAAGGGTAACACGATACATCAGGTACAAATCAGAATACATCACTGGAATCATCGAACACTGAAAGCAGAATAGAAGGTTGGATCTTCAAGCAAAGCTCCAACTTCAAAGGTGAGTCTCGAATACTGGTACACTCAGTCTGACCCGAGCGTAAAGCAAAATACAAAACACTCGAGTCAGGATTAACATTCTTATATTTATAAATCCAACTCAAGTGAAATAGCAATTGAAATACAAGTAACTCAAAGGATGTTTGGAAAACCATCCTTTAAGGATCCGTTAAACTATCTACTATGTAGTAGTGTACGATAAGTAGATAATGTCTATCAGTAATATAAAGATATCAAAATAGTGTTAAGTCATGGCCCATTCCACCCTTAACACATTCTTATTCCCAAAAGCATATACAAGACCGTAGTTTCCCCAAAACCGGAAGTCACCAGAGGGCAATCCATATACTAAAGGTACAAAACAAATTCGTAGTGGTCGCGAATAAAGGAAATACAAGTATGACAAGGCACATGAGGCAATACCCAAGGTAGTGATACTACCGTTTGCCTGATCCGGACTGGTGAGAACGCAACGCCGCAGCGCCCGCAACACCGTGAAACAACACTCCCAAAATCAAGGGTGCACCAATCGACAACAAGTAATGAGTAGTTCGAAGAAGTGTGTCCACTTGAGGTAGCTAATCCTCCATTGGCCCGGCACGGCTCCTGTTTTAGTCATTTCCAATTTGACACAAGTGTCAAGGCTATCCATTATCGTTCTCTTTCTTCAGTCATCGCGTACATCATTCCAACCACTT
Source organism: Allium fistulosum (assembly GCA_030737815.1). Lineage (NCBI taxonomy): Eukaryota > Viridiplantae > Streptophyta > Magnoliopsida > Asparagales > Amaryllidaceae > Allium > Allium fistulosum. The sequence goes on from CM060905.1 coordinate 1,280,214,490, forward strand.
CATTCTGGATCACACTCCGCGTATAGTTATTAAAGTGGTTTCGGTTTAGATAGAGAGTATATCCATAACTGATTCCAGTTTCTTTAATAACCTTCGAAATTATTTCACCGATTGGTCGTTTATTTATTTCAAAACCAAATCAATTTCAATTTCAAATAGAATTCGCAAATCAACATTCATTTGTCTTTCAAAACCAATTTCCAATAATTTACGTTTCAAAACTCCCAAATTATCATTTCAAAACCTTATAATTCAATTTCAATCTTTATTTAAACAATCCAAATATTGATTCAGGTTCGCATATAAGTTTCATTTCGAAAATCATTTAAATTAATTTAATCCAACATTCAAATCAATTTAAATTCATTTATCTATTTCATTCAATATTCATTAAGTAAATTTGCCATCCAAAACAATTTATTTTAAATTTTCAATTCATTAAATCCATTACTTAAATTCAACTTCCTTATTTCAAAACTTACAATTTGAATTCAATTAAATTCATCAAATCAAATTCTTTAAATTTCAAGTCTTACATTAATTTCAATAAATCACATTTTATTTCTTGTTAAAGAAATTCAATTTCACTTATTTACTTACTTAAATAATTTTCCAAAACTTAATTAATAAAGAAACTCAATTTCAATTATTTACGAAGTAACATTCACTTATTCAAAAGTTCAAGTTCACTTATTAAAGAATTCAATTCAATCTAATCATTAAATAATTCAATTTTATTTAATTAATAAATAATTCTAAACTTAATTATTAAATAATTTCAAAGTTTAATAATTTCAAACTTAATTATTAAATCATTTCAAACTTAATTCAATCATTTCTCAAATTAAACAACATTCTTCCATTAATTACATTGTTAATCTTTTGTTTCAGATTACTAAATATTAACATTTTCCTTTCATCAAAAATTTAAATTTCAACTTCATTTCAAAACCATATTCTTTATTCAAATAAAATCTTCGTTTTATTTTTAAATCAAATTATTGACCAATCGGGTTTTATTTAATTTTCTATCCTAGGTCAAAGTTTAATTTGGGTATTTATCATTTCAACCCGATTCCAATTCAATTCAAAATCAAAGCATAGCAAAGGGAACTTGCAGTGTGATAACTGGGATGGTGTCAAAGTAAATAAACAATCAATAACAACAAACAATAACAATCCAATAATCAATTCAAATAATCCCGAAATAACCGTATTAATTCGCATTGTTATTTGTACGAATTAATATAATTATCTCTAGAATCTACATTATCATTTCATGTAGATTAAAGATTTATTACACTAATAATTATACGGTTCTTCACTTGTCATTCGATTTCAATTTTAACACTACCACAATTAATCAAATATACGTTCAATGGTTCAAAGGGTAACTAACACTATTCTACATGTCAATTGATTTAACAATTAAAAGAGGTCATATTCGACTAAATCAAATTCAACATATGTGTCGATTCAAATTTTAATTATCCTACGACAAATTTATTTGCATAATATTTATCACTTTATACATTACAATTTTAACGTCCAATTGTAAACATCAAACAATCAGTCATTTAACAATCAAACTGGATTATCATTGCATATATAATAGATATTGGTGTCAGATGTCACAGGTGAACTGATACAGGTAATAACAGTGTAAATATCTAACAGCAGCATATTTCAATTGTCGTTTCAATTGAAATCAAATTTAATAAATAAAAGAACGTTAATCGTGAGTGAGTGCTCAGCTTTCGAGGCTAGATGGATTCGACAATGAAATGAGTTACAACCCAAGCACGAGTTCCAAAACGAAGCTAGATTGGCACGATTTGACGGACAAGCTGATTGATAGAATTTGATGAGAACACTTAGTATCAATTTGATAGAAACAACAATTAAATAAATATCATTATCATTCTCCTTGAAATCAATTTTTAATTTTAAGACAAATACTAAAATAACATATATATTAAAATCATCATTTTACATTAGAACACCTATCAAAAAAAAAATCAAATTTATATATATGTACATAATATATACACGTGTCCTTATCATATTTCAAAATCAAGTTTAAACATATATATACATAACATATTAATGTATAGGCATTTAAAATCAATATTAAATTTAGAACATGCATACATATATCAAAAAACGACATCTATATATATATATCAAAAATTGAAATCAAAATAAAACTGATTCGTACCCATGTACCCTACATAAAACTCAATATTGACTAGATAGTATGCATATAAAATATGGACATATAAACTCAATCATATTCAAACCTCACGCCTAGATTAATATATATATATATATATTGAGTATGTAAAGAAAAAGGGATATCAAAGCCTGGCAAGTGTACTATAACCGATCTATATCTATAATCTATATAGTCTCTGTAAACCAATATACAACAGATACATATCATAATTTAAATTATTATCTATCATAAACCACACATACTCACTATTTGGTAACATAACTACCGATCACAGATCCTTTAAAACTTGTGTAAACAATATATACGAACTGCAAAACAGATTTTATAATTCGTATACAAACCGCGTATATATTATATCCAAAATAACATTTGCAACGTACGTAGATATAATCACATGTATAAATAGCTTCTTTTATAATATATTGTACGTATAAATATATATACTGTTATATAACTTGTACTTTATTGTTTACATGTGACAGTAAATCCCTTAATAAACTAACTAGTTTACATAACATTTGTATATATCCAAACTTATACGTATTTTAATAGGTCGAATTTTTATACTCCAAGATAACAGTTTGCCAAAACAAAATCATGTATATATAAACCATTATATCTCACTTATATATATTACCTATGTTATACTAGAGTGAGCTAGAACGAAGATGGCTGTAAGTTGAAGGCAGAGGCCGACCATGGAGGAAGTCGGAAGGAGATGGGGTCGGCGGAAGTCGAGCTAGTCGATGGTCTGGAACGGCGAGCGACTGTTGCTCGATAGAAGGCGGTGCTTGCTGCAAATTGATTGCTGCTTGAAAAAGGAAGAGGCAGCGGTTGAGGGTTTGGACGCGCTCGGTTGTGGTGGATTCACGTGGGTGAGGCGCCGAAGTCAGGGGGAAGAGGAGGCTCGATTGATTGGCAGCCGACGTGGAGGAGCTTCGATGTGAGGTGGATGATGGTCTCGGCTATGGTGAAAGGTGGAATTTCGGGAGGAGGTTGCTGGCCGCTGCCGCCGTGGTGTTCGTCGTGGTGGGAGGCCGTCGCTGTTCACGGTGGTGGTTTGCTGGAGGTCAGAGGCCAAGGGGAAGTGTGGGCGAAGGCCATGGGGGGAGGAGGAAATGGAAGCTTCACGTGGAGAAGAGAGAGGTTGCAGACAATGAAAAAAAAAGTAGGCCGAGATATATGTGTACATATCAATGTGCTGTCTACAAATTTTTCGAAACTAGTTTGAGTAATATATATTTTAGAGCAAGACAAGAGGAGGAAGGAGAAAGAAAATGGCCGGGTGGGTATTCACTAGTCAGGGAAGCAAATATTTGTTTTAATGAATAACGAAGTGGAAGATAAGGGAAAACAAAATGAACAGCCCCTACGAAATAACAATTCAAATGAAACGGTAAGGATATGGAAGGTCAACCATTGAATTCACAAAATAATAAATGCTAGTGACTGTGGGTTTTCTCACAGAAACAACCGAATGGCCAAAGGAAATCCGAAAGACACGAATCTGGGTTACCGATACGACTGTCCGTTTCGCGTTTTCCGATATGTACGAACATCAAAATTGACAATCGAATATATCGTAGAGATCAGCACGACGAGACGATCAAAACGGTATACAGATATCAATAGTATGATTGAATTATAAAAAAAATTCGAATTTCCTATTAGCGGAAAATGCGAGAAAAACACTGAAAAATAAGATCGACGGAGCCAAAGATGTCCGAATTTGGAAAATCGACAAACTGACATCTTGCTCAGAAGATGCTTTAGAATTTTTCTATGTAAAAATATTTAGATTTCGGAAATATTTTATTTTCATCGCTTTTTAACTGATTAAATTAAAGTAAATTTACGCGCGAAATAAACTTTCATATTTTCGGACGAAAATTTACCAGTTGCTATTTTTAACTAGACGTATTCCAAATATTAAATTTATATTTCAAAATTTTATCGTTTAAAATTTCACAAAATTTCAACTAATTACGTTATTAAAACAGTTGAAATTTACGGGTCGTTACATTACCGCTAAGGATAATGTAGTTAAATTTTAAACAGTAGAAGTATGTGTTTGCACCAAAATTGGTCACAAACACCCGATAGTCGTTGAAAGCACCAGTACGCAATGTCAATTCACAGATAACAAATATGTAGAGAAATAAAAAAGAAGAACACTCAGAAAATTGAAAAGAATAGTAGTAAACAACACAGATTTTATAGTGGTTCGACGATCCTGCCTACGTCCACTCTGAAGCTTACGATTTTGTTGATTCACTTGATAACTTCAATCTGTTATAGCATATTACAATTGATGATAGCTCTGAAATTCGAATACAACAGTGATCATAAGATGTAGAATTGAATCCGGCAGAGTCTGGACGTTGAATCGCCAAAAGATCCCTTTTCTTTAGGCTTCAGGGGGCTATTTATAGGCGTAGGAGGCTGAGTCGCGCTCAAACTTCGGGAGATTTCTTCTGGCACGTGAGTGGGCCCACGCGACCGGTTCCACCAAGTTTCGACTCGATCTGTGATCGATACGAATTGATTTCGTATCCATCAAGAATTAGTCCAATCGAGCTGAAACTTGGCAGGAACATTCTTTGCCTTGTGCGCAAGCTTCTGTGAAAATTTCGTAGCATTTGGACCAGTAGTTTGGGAGATATCGTCGATGCGAAATGGGATCCTTCGGCATGCTGTCTGGTTCGAATCGACTAATTCGATTCGATGCTTTCGAATCGATCACCTCACGTGCTCTCGCGGTGATGTGGCGCGCATACCTCGCATCGATCCATTCTTTACTCCGAGATGACCGTGTCGACTCCATGAATTTCGCCTTGCTCGTATCGAAGAATAACACGTCACCCAGGCTCGTTGACCTGATGGATACGAACAAGCCTCTGCTCATGGATTCGAACATGGTCCCATGATGGATACGAAGCAGCGAATCTCTGATGGATGCGAAGTTGACGTTAGGTGATCGTTAAGAAGTGGACTACTTACTGATGGATGTGAACAAGGAGCCATGCCGATGGATTCAAATAAGTCTCTCTGGCCGAAGGTTGATCGACATGAAGCTCATCGATACGAAGACCTGGCCATTCCGATCGATACGAAGCAAACTCTATTGATGGATACGAAGTCCATCGATACGAAATCGATGGATACGAAATGAGGCCCATTGATGGATACGAAAATGGAGTTATCTCCTTCAATTTGCATCGATCATAGCTTGAGCACACGAACTCAGATTGACTTGAAATTTGGAGTGCTGGCTTTCATGACTTTGCTTGCCGTGTCCTATCAATTGTAGCCTGATCCGGGCTCAGACAAAATTCATCGATATCCATGGTGAAACAGTGTATAACAAACTTTTACGACGAACTGTCTTTAGTTTTCCAATCAACATTTTGGTGTCATGGCCTTGCCAAAAGGCGGGATAACATTTGCCCCCCAAAACATGCCTTGCGATAGGAAGGTGTGTTTTATAGTTCCATATGCTGGATGTTCATATTCTATCATCGACCTGTAAAGAACTTGATAGTCTTTCCTGACCACGAATGACGATCGTTCGTGACCGTATGTCATTTGAGGTAATATGGGACCTTTCGAGGTTGGATGCCATTCGTGGCAAATAACGAAATGGGACCGTTCGTAGTCGGATGCCGTTCGCAGCAAATAAAGGAAGGGGACCGTTCGCGGCAAATAAATAAATGGGACCGTTCGCGGTCGGATGCCGTTCGCGGCAAATAAAGAAATGGGACCGTTCGCGGTCGGATGTCGTTCTAGACGAGTTGTGACCATTCGCGATCGGGTGTCATTCTAGACGAATTATGATGGATTGTGACCGTTCGTGGTCGTATGGTGCACGAGATAAAATGTGATCGTTCGCGATCAGATGCCGCACGAGGCAGAATGTGATCGTTCGCGATCGAATGTCATACTGGATGAATTGTGACTGTTCGTGGTCGGGTGCCGCACGAGGCAGAGTGTGATCGTTCGCGATCAAATGTTATACTAGATGAAGTGTGACCGTTCGTGGTCGGGTGCCGTACGAGGCAGATGAGTCTGCCCGGGGGGGGGAGACTTAGTATTATCAATACCAGGTTCACATTCGGGTGAATTTCTGAATCAGCGATCGTGGTGGTTCATCGCCATACAAGGTGTGCTTGTGGACCGTTCGCGATCCAAAGCATACGCGAGTAACTTCTTCTACAGAATTGCAAATATCAAATTAACGTTCACATGAATTCCATAACAGAAATGTCCAAACAAACAAAGTCTAAATGTCCAAATCAACATGAAACAAAAGCAAAGCAAGGATGTCAAAGTGTAAATTCTCACTACGGGACGGTCAATAATCATTCAGAGCATGCCTGTGGATCATTCTCGATCTCATACATGTGTAAATGGTGTGATGGTGTTAGTGAGAAGTTTACGACTTGTTCATCGTTATTTATATCAATTGATAACCATACGGTTCCCCGGCTCGGGGTCACCCCTAGCTGATGTAGACTGTGGTCGCTTTGGTTCCACCGTTAGAGCTCGCCTTCTCACATACTGAAGTAGCCTGCCGTTTCTGATATGCCCTTCTACCTCATCCTTCAGGTGTCTACAGTCATTTGTGCTTTGACCATTCGGCTCGTGGAATAAGCAATATTTGTCTGACTTTCTCTCGTCGGTAGTCGGATCCCGTCGCATTGGTCTACGATAGGCAACTTGCTCTCGGGTGCCTTGGTAGATTCGCTCCAAACCCTCGTTCAGTTCTGAATAGGTGGTAAATTGCGGCTCTCTCCGTTGCCGCTTTGACCTATCATCATTTTCTTCAGCCTTTCGCTTCCCTTTACCAGTCTCTGCACCTTTTCCAGGTGAATTACCACCTCTAACTGCGTAAACATCGATTTCTTCTTCTCTCTCCCTACGAGCATCCTCTAATCGCAAAAACTTTTCGGCTTCATGATAAAAATCTCCCAGGTCCGTAGGGGGATCCTTAGTTAGTGAATTCTTGAACTCCGTGCCATCAGATATTCCAAATACAGCTGCCATCATGACCATAGATGGATCTGGTCGATCCACTGATGCTGCTGCCGCATTAAATCGCGTCAGAAAACTCCTCAAAGATTCCCCGGCCTTTTGTTTTAGAGTCGCCAAACTCATCACGTTCTTGGATCTCGAAATATGAACCCTGAATTGTCTCATAAACCTTTCTGTCAAATCTGTTCAAGTCCCAATGGAGCCACTCTCCAGTTGTCTAAACCATAGCGCTACAATGTCCGTCAAATACAATGGAAAGCACCGGGCCATGACTTCCTGTGATGCCCCCAGCACTTCCATGTGCCTCATATACTTCGTTAGATGGACCGCTGGATCCGTTCGCCCATCATACATTTCCACCGATGGTAGCTTGAAGTCTGGTGGATTCCTGGTCTGCCTGATCGTAGGAGTAAAGGGACTCCTATGTACATCCTCCAGATCTCTATTGACTAGTCCACCTCTCATGGCCCGTATGACCATCTCTGCCAACCTGTCGTTGTCGTCAGGCTGTGATCTTTGAGTGTTACCTTCGTTCTGCCCCCCTGGCTGAGCGTTCATCCCTCTATTGCCACCAGGTTGCTCGGATGTCCCTGAATCTCTTCCCGGGATTAGATCAACATGCTCTAAGTGTGTGCCCCCAGCTCTGGCGCTGCGCTAGATGGTCCTGTTCCGTTCTGGACTCTGGTTGTTCCTTGGTTTTGCGCTCCAAGTTGTCCAATCTGTTGAAGCAAATTCTGGATCATTTCCTCCTGTCTCTTAATCATTGTCTCCATCTCATCCCTGGTGATGAAGATCGATGCTTGGTTTGCTCCCGAGGAAGCCTCTTGACTCCCTTCATGCTGACTTTGCTCTGGCCTTTGTCTTTTACTAGTTTTCCTTGTCATATCTTCTCAGATCCGAGCTCTTAAGTCTTCAAATTCAACTACTAAATGATAGAACTCCTGAGTTAGCCTTCTCAGTGAAAGCACCAAAATGTTTGCACCAAAATTGGTCACAAACACCCGATAGTCGTTGAAAGCACCAGTACGCAATCACAATTCACAGATAACAAATATGTAGAGAAATAAAAATGAAGAACACTCAAAAAATTGAAAAGAATAGCAGTAAACAACACATATTTTATAGTGGTTCGGCGATCCTGCCTATGTCCACTCTGAAGCTTATGATTTTATTGATTCACTTGATAACTTGAATCTGTTACAGCATATTACAATTGGTGATAGCTCTGAAATTCGAATACAACAGTGATCATAAGATGTAGAATTGAATCCGGCAGAGTCTGGACGTTGAATCGCCAAAAGATCCCTTTTCTGTAGGCTTCAGGGGGCTATTTATAGGCGTAGGAGGCTGAGTCGCGCTCAAACTTCGGGAGATTTCTTCTGGCACGTGAGTGGGCCCACGCGACCGGTTCCACCAAGTTTCGACTCGATCTGTGATCGATACGAATTGATTTCGTATCCATCAAGAATTAGTCCAATCGAGCTGAAACTTGGCAGGAACATTCTTTACCTTGTGCGCAAGCTTCTGTGAAAATTTCGTAGCATTTGGACCAATGGTTTGGGAGATATCGTCGATACGAAATAGGATCCTTCAGCATGCTGTCTGGTTTGAATCGACTAATTCGATTCGATACTTTCAAATCGATCACCTCACGTGCTCTCGCGGTGATGTGGCACGCATACCTCGCATCGATCCATTCTTTACTCCGAGATGACCGTGTCGACTCCATGAATTTCGCCTTGCTCGTATCGAAGAATAACACGTCACCCAGGCTCGTTGACCTGATGGATACGAACAAGCCTCTGCTCATGGATTCGAACATGGTCCCATGATGGATATGAAGCAGCGAATCTCTGATGGATGCGAAGTTGACGTTAGGTGATCGTTAAGAAGTGGACTACTTACTGATGGATTCGAACAAGGAGCCATGCCGATGGATTCGAATAAGTCTCTCTGGCCGAAGGTTGATCGACATGAAGCTCATCGATACGAAGACCTGGCCATTCCGATTGATACGAAGCAAACTCTATTGATGGATACGAAGTCCATCGATACGAAATCGATGGATACGAAATGAGGCCCATTAATGGATATGAAAATGGAGTTATCTCCTTCAATTTGCATCGATCATAACTTGAGCACACGAACTCGGATTGACTTGAAATTTGGAGTGCTGGCTTTCATGACTTTGCTTGCCGTGTCCTATCAATTGTAGCCTGATCCGGGCTCGGACAAAATTCATCGATATCCATGGTGAAACAGTGTATAACGAACTTTTACGACGAACTGTCTTTAGTTTTCCAGTCAACTTTTTGGTTTCACGGCCTTGCCAAAAGGCGGGATACCAGTATGAATATTTTTGAATTAAATTAAATTAATTGTTCAACTGCATAAGCCTAACGCAGTTAAAAATATAAATTAATCTTTTAAAGCTGATAATCTAAAATTATATTAATTATCTGAATTTATAATACAGTTAAATTTTGACTGTTTTATAAGCTATTTTACTTATTTAACCGTATATTTCTAATGTGATTAAACATACATGTTATAATTTTGTCAGTGACATCTGGTTCAAGTGTTTAGAGTTATGACACTTTAAAACAAAGATTTTATATGTCATTGGTTCGAGCCCTTAAGATATTATAATGAGTGCTCTACTTGAATAAAGTAACACTCTCGTTACCAAAAAATGTAGATTAAACCATTAAAGCTGATATATTACATATATATATATACTCATCGTATTCCAAAATGCAGCTAAAATTTTAACCATTGTAAGGCTAGAGTGTAAGTAATTTTTACTTAAATTAACTTATTTATTTAGCTGCATGACTCTAACATAGTTAAAGATAAACATATTTGTAACAACCCACAATTCAATGACTCGGTATTTAAATAATTAATTTAAATATTAATTCGTATATTAACGGAACGTCCATTGTGCTCGACTTTTAGAGACAAGTGTTTGGGATTCGACACACCCTTAGTTGAGATCACTTTCCCGCAGTGAGAAAAATGAGTATAAACTTGACTATGTTTAGTCAGAAAGTTTTTAGAGTGAATGGTGTTTTTTGTTTGGATGAAATGGAATTGGGCTAAGCCCACTAGCTGCCCCTAAGTTAGCTTATATTTGCTAACTCCTCATTCCATCTTCATTCAACGTTTCATTTTATTCTTATTCTCTAATTGCTTTCCTAATTATCTTTCAATTTCCTAACCCTAAATCTCTTAATTCAAGCCCAAATAATTCCAATAAATACCAATAAAATCACCATAATTCCTCTCATCCAATTCCTCACATAACCCATCAAGAAATAAGTTTGGAGCTTCATCCACGATTTCAAGGGAGCTTAGAAGCGGAATTTGGCTGTTAAAAGCTTGTTTTGGTGAAAGTGAAGGTGAGTGGGATGATTTTCTAATTATATTTACTTGTTAATCTTCATTATTTTGTTTATTGATGATTATGGAATCACATGAAGTGATTTGGAGAATGTTTATGTTGATTTAGGCTTATGTTCATGTTACAAACATGTTTATATTAACCTATTATTTATTTAGTACCTTAATTATTATTTTTGAAATAGCTAATAAGCTAAGAAATGAGTTTCTGGTCAATTAAATGATTATATGTGATGTTGTAATGGATTATAGATTAATTTGATGACACAATTAAGTGCATATCATTAGTTAGCAATAATAAAACTAATTTAAATGGTTTTAGAAAAGTTAGTAAGTAATTAAGTGAGTTTTGAACTCTACATGTAACAACCCATACCTTCATGGGCCTATTTTCAATTATTCTGAATTATGCAACCAATGAGTGTAAAACCAATTTTTGCAACCAAACGTGCATAAGTGCATTGTGTATTACTGTATCACCACACAAAAAATATGTATGCAAAATGATTCTAAATCGGATCCTCCATATGAATGCATTTCTTTTAAAAAGACCTTTAAAAAAGCTGCAACATGTAGAATGGCCAGTATATATGTAGGTTGTTAAATAATTTTATAAGTAAAAGTAGTATATTATAAAATGTATGATATTTTATAAAATGACATAGATGATGTATGTTATAAAGAAGTATGAGATTTTATAAAATAACACGAAGAAGATATTTTATAAAGTGATTATATGGTTTTATAAAATAGTCATGAAAAGAATACTTAATTTTAAATAAAGAAATAAGTGTTACAAAGGCTTAAATGATTAATAACCTAGTAATATATTTTATAAAATAATAATAAGATTTTATAAAATAGCGTGGAAGCATATTTGACTTTTATTGAAAGATTTAGTAAATAAAAGTAAGATTAATTAAGTAATAGTTGAACTGCTTATTTAAGTATACGTGTATGTATAGGAATATGTGTAGGTATACGTGTATATATATACAATCAAAACAATTTGTGTATTGTCATTAGAATGGTTGTGCATGTTTGTTTGTATATATGTATGTGTGTTTCCATGAATATATATATATATATATGTGTGTGTGTGTGTGTGTGTGTGTGTGTGTGAGTGTGTGTGTGTGTATGTGAATACGTCTATGTATAAGTGTGTTGCGGGCATCTCATGTAGCCATAGCGACTATAGTGTGTGCTAAGTTTAAGAGTATACCAGGTTGAGCAATCCGATGAAGTCTGAAATGTAATTTGTGTAATAAAGTGTGTTTGAGTACAGATGTGTGCATGGACAAATGAGTGTATTGGCATGCGTTGGTATCACATGAGGCAAGATTGTTGGTTGGGTATATTTTGGCATGATTAGAGGAAGTTGGATCGCTATAGTCGCCCGTTGAACTGTACACATGCAAAGAGTGGATTTCATGTCAAAATCGGTTTTAGAATACATAAGGAACCACTTTCAAAACACAACCAATAAACTCTGAAGGAGGTCCGATGCGGTGAAGGCAGGCTTGGGAAGCAAAGCGGCCCTTCGGGTGAAGCATCTCATCGGGCGAAGCAATGGAGGAATGGCGCATGAAATAGCAGATGGTGGAGCTCGATAACTTGCTGCCCAGACTTTACTACCTGGGAGCAGTCCCGACCGGTGGGGACCTATCCTAGGTAATAAAGCCTAGGCAGGGAGTGTTTTCGGGAGATTTCTCCCCTTATTTGGACGCAATTCGATGTGAGAATTCGGCATGGCTTCAGAGAAGCTTCGGGCTACTATGAAAAGTGGAATGCAAGGCAAGGCTCGGATTTTGGATGCAAACATAAGATGTGCATAACTGGTCGATAATGATCAATAAGTCATTCAAATAAACAATCAAGGAAGCGATCGAGGTGAGCAGCTTAGGGCATGGACTAATCCTACATGAGAATAGTAAGAGATCGATATAGCGATCAAGAGCCGATCAGATATGAGATCGGGGCGTAATCGGTTTCACGATCCCATACAGTGAGCGTGTACAATTGGAGGGAGCACATGAAGGTGATAAGTGCGTTCCAGACTCAGGCAGATGTGCGAATACGTGAGAACAACGATCGGTACGTGAACGGGAGGACATGTAGATAGATGGATAGCATAGATTATATGGTTTAAACTGATGTTGTGCTTGAGTGATCCATTGGGGTCAAAGTAAATACACGTGGAGGGAATCATGCAGTAGGTGACTAGATTTGGGTCGTAGTGTGGTTCTAGTGCTACGCATCCTTTATACATTGTTTTATGGTTTCATACCAAGCCTTCGGGAAGGTCCAGAGCATCTCTTAAAAGATACTTATATCTTGTAGCTATAGCGTAGATATTGATGCCAGGGAGCACTACAGTTGTGGGGTGTTCATTATTTCCAAGAGAGTGGTCTAGGTCTGTATGGGGTACATGTACAGACAAGAGGTCGAATGAGAACACTCAATTTCGTTCCCGAACTCTTAGAGTAAGAATGCATATATAAATCCATGATCACGTAAGGTGTAGTTGCACCATTTATATTTCGTTTAGTATGAGGGTGATTGTGGATATCCTCTATTCGACACAGCGTTATGTTTTGTTTGTGCTATACTAGTTGATTGACATTATCATTGTGCGTAGTATAGTGTAGACTTATATTATAACGCTTTTATTACCTCTAAACTTGTATATTGTTACGTAGCGGTCATGGACAGTTTAGGTACCTTTGAACCATGTTCATGGAGAGGACCTGCTGGGTTTTATTAGTTTTCTGTTTATTTGTATATAGTTTTGATATACATTATTTTGAGATAGTTTCCCTCACATCAAACTTTAAGTTTGACCTACGTTTTATCTTTGTATGTTTGTGTCATAGCAATTTTCGGGTAATCGATTAAGTAGCTTGAGAGTTAGGCACTTTTGAGGATACAATATTAGGATGCATGGTCTGAGCATTTTGAAAGCATGACATCGATATTTTGGATATGTATACTTGATATTTCAGTAATACATGAAAGATCTATTAGTTGCACATAAGAACTATTGTATTAAATATTTATTCAGAACTTCGTGTTTTTGGGAGTTGATATATTCTGACTTTCTGCATTAATATTTATTTATCAATTGCTTCCGCTATCTCTTATATATTGACATCCTGTTATGTTCATGTATATTCAGTATATTATATGTTATATCTTTTGTGAGATCCTATCGATGTCTTGTTATAGTGTTTCATTCTAATTTTACCCCAACAATCCGTCTTTTATGGTATTCAGAGTCAGTCGTCGTTGTGAGGCGATGATTTTTGGGTATTACGCATGACAGGTTGTTACAATATTTAATGCAGTTAAATGCAATTAAATAAATAGTAAACTCTGTAGCTTATAATTTGTCTAACTATATAAGTCTAATGCACTTAAAGATGAACACATTCTTATCACTCTGTATTTCTGTTATCATTAAATGTATGATAAAATTTTATAATTCAATAGATTTTTCAATACCTGTATATACTAGATTTTACAGCAATAATAGGAAGTTGATATAAATCTAATAAACACGTTGAAGATCTGGATTTTTGTGGTGGAGATTGATTTAAGTCTATTGAAATTTTTGATATATTGATAAAAATAAGGGGATTTATACATCAAGTTCCTACAAATAATTTTAGTATACAAATTATCCTCCTTAATAATTTTATGTAAATTATACCCTACCCGCATTATCCTTTTATAACCAGTTGATATTCTCACATCCATATTAATATTCATATCATGTTTTGATTTTTTAAAATAGTAATTATGCTAAGGGATCCCAGCCTATGCATTATATAATTAAAAGAATTGTACATCAAAGATGGAGCAAAACAAAAGAAAGAAATAGGCCATCGGCCCAGCATAAACTGAAAACTAAAAATACAATTACATTGTATAATCACGAGATCAGATAGCTCCTATCCTTCGGCAGTCTCACATGTAATGTCTTATAATCTCAAAATATGCATTTTTTAGGACGCTCCAAATGCTATGCTGTTTCTCGTCGCCCATATTGCATAGATGAATCTTTTAGTTAATCAGAGGAGTAGTTTAGATCAGAACTTATTTTGATTTCAATATTTAAATGCAATTGGTTTTTGTAGAAAAATATATCAACGAACTGTCTTTATTATCAAATCACAAATATTATCATCTTAAATGATATGTATGCATATGTAAATATCTAGCCTTTGAATTAAATTTTGTGAAAAATTGTAATTTTTCCATATAAATAATGTATCTAAAACTACATCGTTCAAATGCAACTATAATTGCATCATTCAAATCACTAGGTTCAAAAATAATAAATATGGATTTAAAATTATAAACACATTATATTAATGCACCTATAACCGTATTTCCTTAATGTGGTTAAATTCTGCATTAAGATCGAATATAATGCAGCTAATTTATAAAGTGCATTAACATTATATAAAATTATCAAATGCAGCCAAAATTAATGCCGCGTCACATAAATGCAGTTAAATTAATTCAAAAAATGATGTTACATCATAATTGCATTTTCTTCAAGCATTTGAATTTAACTCCATTTTCTTAATGCAATCAATGTATTATGATATTAAAATTGAATAAAATTATCAAATGTAGCCAAAATTATTACTTCATCACATAAATATGGTAAATTAATTCAAAATATGTTGTTAAAATATAGCCGCATTTTCTTAAAGCTGTTATCCCGCTTTTTGGTCAAAGCTGGAATATCAAACAAATCGACAAGAAAGGATGGATATCAGGATTGGAGTTCAATTGGAAACAAGGCTGCAATGGATAACGTCAAAATTTGACCGGGCTCCGATCGGGACGAAATCGATTGGAGATGATGATGAGGACTAGGAGAGGCTATGTTTCAGTTTTAAGGTCAATCGGAGTTCGTACGCACAAGATATGAATGAACCAAAATGCACAGAGCACGGTTCGAATCGATGTACTTCGCATAAATGGATGCTGGTTCGAATCGATGAAGGTTCGAATCGATTGAAATTCACTGCACTTCGTATCGATACGGCTCGTATCGATGAAGATAGAATCAGTCGTCTGCTCTGGGACAACATGTTCGAATCGATCAAAACAAAGCATAATGCTTCGAATCCATGGGGTCAAGGAGAGTTTGAAACCATCAGATTAGGATGCTTCGTATCCATCAAAGAGAAGGTGCTTCGAATCCATGTAATTGAAAAGCCTTCATAGCAATCGACTGTGGCCTACCTTGATCGATTCAAAGGGATCACCCATTCGATCGATTCGAAGGAGCGTTTCTTCGAATCCTTCACTTCGAATCCACTAGATCTGAGCGCCTGAAACGATGGGTTCGACCCAGTAAATCTCGGAGAAAAAGGCGGGTTGACTCGAGAAACGCGCGAGCCACGTCACCAAGCACATGCTCAGACGATCGATTCGACCCTATCAAGTCGAAGGGATCGATTCGAAGCAAGGGTGTCCATCTGAAGTGCAATCTTGAATCGATCATAACTCGAGATCTACAAGTCCAAATGCTATGAAATTTTCACAGTAGCTTGAGCACATGTTGAAGAATGTTCACACCAAATTTCAGCTCGATTGGACAATTTCTTGATCGATTCGAACATAGCTTCAAATCGATTCCAAAGTGGGCCCGGATTTCCAAAAAGCGGGCATGTGGGCCCCCTCACGTGCCAGAACTGGTCTCCCCTCAATTTAGGCGAAATATCAGCCTTCTACACCTATAAATAGAGCCCCTGGTCCTTCAAAAAAGGGGTCGGACAATTTTGAGAGCTAAAGAGCGCCCAGACTTTGCCAGATTTACTCCAGATCGCCACGGTTGCCTTAGATTCAGACTTAGCTCATAAGATCTGCTGTACTACGCAATAGAAAATTGTAATCTTCAAGTATCAAGAAATAAAATCATAAAACTCATGAAGTGGACGTAGGCCGGAGATAGCCGAACCACTATAAATTGTGTGTCACTGTTCATTAATTCTGGATTGCTGTTTGTTACTTACTTAGATCTGATATTTGTGTTTGAATATTGCTGGCTTGTATTCATACACTGGTGCTTTCACAACACTTGGGGTTTGTGACCATTTTTGGCGCAAACACTTTGGTGCTTTCACTGAGAAGGACTAGCACCCGCTACATCGGAGTGAAGAGTTTAGATTTGAAAGACAATGACTCGACAAACAAGTAGAAGACAAAGAGCTGAGAGAAGCCAACATGGAGGAAGTCAAGAGGCGTCCTCCGGAGCTGGAGAAGGACAAGCTCCGATTTACATTACCAGAGACGAAATGGAAACCATGGCAAATTCATTGCAAGAGAGATTGTTGAAGAGTCAACAGGATATGATGCAGACCTTCTTTGAACAGATGAGAGCTGCAGGGATGCAGAATCTTGGACCAGCTACAACGACTGTAAATGTGGAACAAGGAACTAGGGTTGCGGAACCCATTGGAGGACAAAATACAGAACCGGAAGGCAATCAACAGGGACTTGGGGGCAGGCCCGCAGGATCCAACGCAGAAGGACCTTTGGAAGGAGTTCAGCAGGCTAGAGCCAACGTTGCGGCTAATGAGCCACATGAAGAATATGTGCCGGAGTTCCCTCGGGAGCATGGGGAGCAACCCCTAACAGGCAATGCTGGATTAATGGAAATAATTAGGAAGACTATGCGTGGAGGTTTGACCAATAGAGATTTGGAAGGAGTGAACAGAAGTCCGTTCGCTCGGGAAATTAGGATAGCTCAAAATCCACCTAAGTTCAAGTTACCTAGCGTGGAAGTATATAATGGCAAGGATGACCCGACTGATCACTTGATGAGATACACTAGACACATGGAAGTGCTGGGGGCATCGGAGGAATTGATGGCCAGATGTTTCTCTTTATACTTGACAGATCTAGCGGCAATGTGGTTTAGGCAGCTGGAAGAAGGATCTATCAGGACTTGGAGGGAATTGGTGGATAGGTTTTTGAGACAGTTTCAGGTTCATATCAAAAGACCTAAGAACGTGATGACGTTAACATCGGTAAAGCAAAGAACGGATGAATCGCTTAGAGCATTTTTAACTCGATTTAATGCGGCGGTTGCTTCGGTGGATCGGTCGGATCCATCGATGGTTTTGATGGCGGCAGTGTCGGGAGTCAGAGAGGATTCAGATTTTAAGGTATCTTTAGTACGAGACCCACCATTGGATCTCGGGGAATTCTTTCACGAAGCCGAAAGGTTCCTTCGGCAAGAGGACGCATGTACTGATTTAAAGTTAAAGGAGGTGAATGCGACTGAGGGTGGAGGACCATCCAACGGAAACCCGGATAAAGACAAAGGAAAAAGGAAGCTGGATGACGATTCAGGAAAAGCCAGGAAGCGATGGAGGGATCCAAGGTTTTCCACATACACAGAATTAAACGAGACACTAGAGCGGATATACATGGAAACTCGGAATCGCCTTCCTTACCGGAGGCCGGCTAGGAGATAACCATCCGAGCGGGAGAGGGCATCAGGAAAGCATTGTCTCTTCCACGATTTGGACGGACATGATACCAACAGCTGCAGGCACCTAAAGGACATAATTGAGGAGCATGCGAGGAATGGACAATTGAGGCAGTATGTTGGGGCTCGAAATGCAGCGGTGGAGCAGGAGCAACCCTCCCACCTCAAGCCAGGATGGCATGAGGCACATGAATAATGGTCGATTGGTCATCAATTGACCAGGGGTAATATGAAATAAGTAACAAACCATTGGCAAGCAACAAAGTCATTTACACATGTATGGGGTCGGAGATAGCCCTTAAGCATGCTCTGAATGATGATAAACTGCGAAGCCATGGTTTGCGAAATCTGTCTTTTGTTTTTTGGATTGGACACTTGGTTTTCTGATTTGGTTTTTGGAGTTTGGATTGAACTCCTGATTTTGCTCGTTTTGGCATTCATCCGGATGATTGTTCTCCGTTTTGGATGATGATTTTGATTTTTGGTATGGATTTCTGGTTTTCCGATTTGATTTGGATTTTGATTGGATTCTTTTTGGTTTTTGATAAATGGTCGTCAGGTGTGGATTACGCCTGGCAAGGGGTGAGTCGTTTTGCCCGAACGCGGTAAAGTGACTCATTCAGGTCGTCGAGTATGGACTATGCTCGGCAAGGGTCCGGAGTGACCAGGATTCGGCCTAGGACTTAGGTCCCCTATTATCGATTATTGTTTCAGGTCGTTGAGTATGGACTATGCTCAACAAGGGTCCGGAGCGACCAGGATTCGGCTTAGGACTTAAGCCATGGCATTACTTACGTCCAGGGACACTAGACCACGGTCGTCGAGTATGGACTATGCTCGGCAAGGGTCCGGAGTGACCAGGATTCGGCTTAGGACTTAAGCCACGACATTACTTACGCCCAGGGACACTGGGCCACGGTCGTCAGGTGTGGATTGCGCTTGGCAAGAACCCGAAGAGGTTAGATCAACGTCCAAGGACACTGGACCACGGTCGTCAGGTGTGGATTGTGCTTGGCAAGAGCCCAGAGAGGTTATGGATTTGGATACCGACCCGGAGAGGTCTTGGATTCGGTTGTTGGATAAGGATGGACTAATAACTCAGCCTTCGAGTTTGGATGGGCACGGAATTGGCTATGGACTTTGGACATTGGATTTGGAAACTATTCAAAACACGCCTTCTTATCACAAGGCATGTTTTGGGGGGCAAATGTTATCCCGCTTTTTGGTCAAAGCCGGAATATCAAACAAATCGACAAGAAAGGATGGATATCAGGATTGGAGTTCAATTGGAAACAAGGCTGCAATGGATAACGTCAAAATTTGACCGGGCTCCGATCGGGACGAAATCGATTGGAGATGATGATGAGGACTAGGAGAGGCTATGTTTCAATTTTAAGGTCAATCGGAGTTCGTACGCACCAGATATGAATGAACCAAAATGCACAGAGCACGGTTCGAATCGATGTATCTGTGCTAGGTCGTATATGTACTAAGTCGTTAAGTCGCATCTCTGTTGGGTCGTAAGTCGCGCACATGTGTTATGGCTTAGGTTGTTGAACCGTTAGGTCGTTAGGTCGCGCATATGTGTTAAGACGCGCAAGTGTTAGGTCAGGAGGAGCTACTAGGTCGTAAGTCGTGGTGTTCTTAAGTCGTAAGTCATGGTGTTCTTAAGTCGTAAGTCGTGGAGTTTTCTTAAGTCGTGGACGACTTAAAAGCGAGCAAACGACTTAAGGAAACAGCCTATAAATACGGGGTTTTTCCTCACTTTTTGGGATCCGGACTTTGAAGCGACGAAGTGCTGCTATTTTGAGAGCTCGAGTTCTACACTTCTTCACTTCTTTTATCCACTTTAATCCTGTGATTCCTTCCATCCAAATCGAAGATCAAATTGAAGATCCAAGAGCTAAAGATTGAAGATCTTCATCCATCGAAGAGAGACTTCATCGTTTGAAGCGGAATTTTGATAGATCGAGCTTGATCCTTCGCCGTCCAGATCTGAAGTGTGTTGCTTTTAAGGTGTTTAGGTGATTTGGTGAGTGGTGGTTATCTCTCACACGGATCCAAAGGAGTATATCGGATTGTTGGCTTGATTTGGTGTTAAAATAGTGATTTCCATGCATTTTCTTAAACTTAAGTATAGATCCATTGTTCATGATGATTTGACATCCATTTTACTACATGTTAATCTATGTAAGTTCATTCATCAAGTTGTAGAGATATTACTCATGATTCATGCTTGTTAGATTTGGACTCTTTATTTACAAGATTGCCATTATTGTTATAATTGTTTATTAGATCATGTTTGAATGCTTGATTACTTGAATTAATGATTGATTTGATTGATTGTTATAAATTAGTTGATTAGTTGATGGATTTAGACAAGATGGTCGAAGATGATTCAAAAGCTAAGGGAAAGGCTCTTGAATAAGAAAAGCTGCTCGTGGCATATGACAAGGATGATAAAGCTCATATGGATAGATTTGATGATGATGTTGAGATGAGGCTTTGCTATGATGAGATGAAGCGAGGCATGATGTGAGATGGCCTTGGTTTAATCCAGACGGGATCATTCCAAGCAGGTTGATAACTCGGTGAAATGGTTCGGGTTTGAGGATAATGGTTGGCTCGAGAGGCGCTTGAGCTAGTGTGAGAATAGTCGTCGAGGAGGATGACTAGAAGGCTGAGATTTCAACGTTGTTGAAGGTTCTAGCAGGCTCAAAGCAAGAGTACGCTGGGCAAATTCGATAGTCCCAAAAGACTACAGTTGGTAGTCGAGTACTCTGGGCAGATTCGATAGTCCTAGGCACGGGCTGCGACGACGTGCGGAGTTCTGTCAAGAACCGGGGTTACCATTGGCCCTTGACGGACGGCTAAAAGAATGTGCTGGTCATTCAATTAATGGTGGTATCGAAGCAAAGATAACAGTGATAGCCAGAGTCATGGATGTTTGGTTGTATCGTCATTCGGTCTCAAGAGCAATGTTTTCTGGGTGCTTATCTGATCTTGGTTTAGGCCTTGGGGGTTTGTACTTGGAAAATGTTGACCTTGACTCGAGTGATAATTGCTTTACTTTAAATGTCTGGTTTGCTATGTTTACTTCTGCTTAGTGTGTCTGGGGGCTATCACTGTAGAAAGAGGTGGAGTGGGAGGGTTGGATTCCTATTCCTTTTTCCTTTATGCTCTTTTGGTATGTTGTTAGTTAATTTACTGCTCACTAAGACTGTTGTCTGACTCAAGGTTTTATGTTCAACTCTTATTACCTTGGGCTGTTCATCCATTTTGGGATGGGCAGACTAGGTAGCAGGTGACAGGTGCTGCTCTTAGATTCCAACGATGCTGATGACGAAGACGAGCTGGAAGCTTGCATATTATTTTTCTTACTATATGTACTGGATGTTCCGCTGCTTGTATAATTCTCTGAGTGATATGTAGTGAGGCTTGATGTATTGACTATTGAGATGTTTTTATTCAACTATTATGAAGCTTAATTGATGAGATTCTATTTTATGAAGCTTCGCTATATATATTCTCTATTGTATTTTATCCATGCGCTGTGAGTAATACGATAGATTCTGTTGTTTTAACTTAACCTTGGCAACCGTCCATGGCTGCCTGGCACACTTTACATCGCACTATCTCTAGGTTCAGTGCAGGGGTCATGGGCGGTCGTCACATTTGGTATCAGAGCTTTGGTTAATCGATTTTACCCAACGCTCACTGACGTAACTACGTATGAGAGACGTAATTGTATTTTGATGGATGATTACTATATATAATATAGTAGCTTAGAAGGATTTGAGTCCTTTATGCAGTTGTTTCTCAAGGTATGTTAATCATTCCTTTTTATAGATATTGAGAATGAGTCGAAGAGGGAGACCAGCTGCTAGGGAAGGCCGTGCTACTGAGGGGGCTGCTGATTATGCAGCTATGTTCGAAGCTATGATGACCTCGATCATGAGAAGGATGCCAGCTTCGGAGCCAGCAGTTGATGTTGGAATTCAAGTTCAAACTCCAAGACCGGTGGATTTTGCTAAGCTGTGTAAAGACTATACTGCTCTTGGAGGAAAGGTTTTCTTGGGAACAGAGTCAACCATTGAAGTTCAGAGATGGATAGATACTTGTAGAAGGATCTTTGGTGATTTGGGAATCGAGGATGCAACTAAAAGGAAGCTTGCATCAAGACAGCTTCAAGGAAGAGCTTCTGATTGGTGGAACTCTATCACCATTGATACTCCGGAGGAAGAAATTATTTGGGTGCAGTTCCAAGCCAGATTTGAAGCTAAGTTCATTTCTACAGCTCAGAAGTCTGTACTGTTCAAGAAGTTTGTGGAGCTCAAGCAAGGTGGAAGACCAGCTCTTGAGTATGTTTCTGAGTTTGAAGCTTTGTCCAAGTATGCCCGGTCGTATATTGAATCTTCATATCAGAAGAACGAGAAGTTTGTGACAGGCTTGGACAGTTATCTTGGGAGACAGTTGGTGGATCATTTGGACAATTCATTTGAGAAGCTTGTGGAGAAAGCTCTTAGGCACGAGAATCTGTTTCCTAAAGAAGGATCTGTTGTTGCTGTGACCAAGGAAGAGTCTAAACCACAGCAGGGTGGAAACAAGAAAAGGAAGCAGCAGCAGCAAAAGGGTAAGGATGGTCAGAAGAAGCCGAAGGGCGAAGCGACCTGCTACAATTGTCAACAGAAGGGCCATTTCTCCAGGGATTGCAAGAATCCTAAGGTGCTAATGAAATGCCACAACTCTGAAAAGCCGGGGCATATCAAGAGGAATTGTCCAGAACCACGAAAGGACAAGTAGATTGTGCAAGCTTATGCTTTGGGGGCTGTTCCATCATCGTCAAAAGCTCCTACCGCTGAAGAGAATGGAAAGAGTGTGGTGGTTCAAGGTACTCTTTCCATATATGGTGTTCCAGTTAGAGTATTATTCGATATTGGGGCGTCGCATTCTTTTGTTTGTAGTGAACTTGTAGGCCGGTTGGGTTTAGAACCGGATATTGTTGATAGGTCATTGGTTGTGACTAATCCAGTTGGTGGTTCGTCTTGTCCGTGTATGCTATGCCGTGGTCTGATTGTATCGAGTCATGATTGCTCTTTTGTTTGTGATTGTTTTGTTCTGAACTTTGCGGGGTTCGGAATTATTTTGGGTATGGACTGGCTTAGGAAGTATGCGACAAAGGTTGATTATGAAAGGTTGGAGGTGACAGTCGAGAATGTGGAGGGGCGAAAGGTTGTGATACGATGTAAGCATGAGGAAGGCGTCTTCATGAGCTTCATGTATTCGCTGGTTGTTCCACAGGATGGACTGTCATCGGTGCCAATCGCTAATGGATTTGAAGATGTCTTTGATGAGGTCAAAGGGTTACCGCCGCATAGAGAGATCGAGTTTCGTATCGATCTAGTTGAAGGAGCCAGACCTGTTGTGATGCCTCTTAGGCGAATGGCGCCTAGGGAACAACAAGAGTTGAGGGTGCAAGTTGATGATCTTTTACAGAAGGATTCATTCGGCGTAGTGTGTCCGAATGGGGTGCACTAGTTGTGTTTGTAACCAAAGCGAATGGATCGTTGAGGTTGTGTGTGGATTATCGTGAGCTGAATAAAATGACTAAGAAGAACAAGTATCCATTGCCGAGAATAGATGACTTGTTTGATCAGCTTCACGAAGCCAAGGTGTTTTCTCAGATGGATTTGGCAATGGGATTTCATCAGTTAAGAGTAGCGAAGGATAGTGTGCCGAAGACTGCTTTCAGGACACCATCCGGTTTCTTTGAGTGGCTGGTAATGCCGTTTGGATTGACCAATGCTCCAGCATATTTTGTGGATCTTATGAATAGAGTGTTCAGAGATCAGTTGAACAAGTTCGTACTAGTGTTCGTGGATGATATTTTGATTTATTCCAGAACTGAAGAAGAGCATAAGACGCACTTGCGTATTATTTTGGAAATTTTGCGGAAACATCAGCTGAAGGCTAAGTTTTCGAAGTGTCACTTATGGAAGAGCGAAGTGAGGTTCTTAGGCCATATTATCTCTGGAAATGGAATAGCGGTTGATCCCGCCAAGATAGCAGCAATCCAGGATTGGGGTAGACCTAAGAATGCATCTGATGTGAGAAGTTTTCTTGGATTAGCAGGATGCTATCGTCGATTTATCAAAGACTTTTCCAAGGTAGCTGCACCATTAACAGGATTGATGAAAAAGAACCAAGTATTCAGATGGGATGCTAAGTGTGAGCAAGCTTTCGGAATCCTGAAAGAGCGATTGACAAGTGCTCCTGTTTTGACTATTCCTAGTGGAAATGATGAGATGGTGGTTTACACCGACGCATGTGGTACTGGACTTGGGGCAGTGCTGATGCAGAAAGGTAAAGTTGTTGCGTATGCAAGTCGACAACTGAAGCCGCATGAAAGGAATTATCCGACTCATGATTTAGAGTTATCAGCGATTGTTTTTGCTCTGAAGATGTGGAGACATTATCTATTGAGAGTTCGATTCGAGTTGTTCACAGATCATAAGTCATTGAAGTATCTTTTCTCCCAAAAGGATTTGAATCTTAGGCAGCAACCATGGCTAGAGTTTTTGGCATCATATGATTTTGGTATAGCCTATACTCCGGGAAAGGGTAACGCAGTGGCAGATGCATTAAGTCGAAGACATGCAGGATTGGGAGCCATGTTTTTAGAATGGAAGAGTCTCGAGTATTTGGCTGGATTTGACTTCAGGCCCAGATGTGAATTGGAACCTGAGATGTTGGCAAACTTATCGATAAGACCGACTCTGGTGGAAATAATTGGCGAGAGCCAAAAACGAGACGATAAGCTTGTCAAGATTATCCGTGATTTGGAATCTGGATTGGACCCAGAAAAGGATAAAGGATTCGAGGTCGATCGAGAGGGTTGGCTTCGGAAGCAAGGACGACTAGTTGTTCCCGATATAGATGAATTGAGGAATGAAGTTCTGAAGGAAAGTCATCACTCGAAGTTGACAATTCATCCAGGTGGAAATAAGATGTATCGGGATATGAAGAGAACCTATTACTGGGAAGGTATGAAGAAGGATGTTGGAAATTTTATTTCCAAGTGCATGAACTGCCAGTTGGTAAAAGCTGAACAGAAGAAGCCAAGTGGATTGCTTCAGCCATTAGAAGTTCCTACATGGAAGTGGGAGCAAATATCGATGGATTTTATCGATGGGTTACCTAGAACCAGAATGGGAAATGAAGGGATTTGGGTCATCGTAGATCGTCTGACTAAGAGTGCAAGATTCATTCCTGTTCGATCAACTAGGACTGCATCAAAGTTGGCTGAGCTATATGTTAAATGGATAGTTCGATTCCATGGTATTCCGAAGAGTATAGTGAGCGATCGAGACCCATTGTTCACTAGTGGATTTTGGAAGAGCTTCCAGGAAGTTTTGGGAACCGAGTTGTGTTTGAGTACAGCTTATCATCCTCAAACAGATGGTCAGACCGAGAAAGTCAACCGAGTTTTGGAAGATCTCCTTAGATCATGTGTTTTGGATTTCGGAGGATCATGGGAAGATCACCTTCATTTGGTAGAATTTTCGTATAATAACAGTTACCAGTCAAGCATTGGTATGACACCGTATGAGGCATTGTATGGAAGACCGTGTAACTCTCCGACATGTTGGTTGGAAACAGGAGAAAAGCTGATACTTGGGCCAGAAATGATTCGACAGACTTCGGATTGTATAGAGATTATTCGGCAACGAATGAAGGCAGCCCAAGACCGACAGAAAAGTTATGCCGATAAGCGTCGTAAGGATTTGGAATTCGATGTAGGTGATATGGTTTTTGTGAAGATTTCTCCACTGAAGAATGTTATTCGATTCGGGAAGAAAGGAAAATTGACTCCGAGATTTGTTGGACCATTCCCGATCATCGAGCGAATTGGAAAGCTCGCCTATAAATTGGAGTTACCAGAAAAGATGTCGAGTGTGCACAATGTTTTTCATGTATCATATCTACGGAAGTATGTGCATGACTCGAATATAGTAGTTTCTGCCGATAGCTGTGAAGATTTTGAGGTTGATCCAGTCGATAAGAGACCTCGTAAGCCGCTTCGTGTTATAGAAACTAACACGAAACAGCTTAGGAGGAAGGTAGTTAGGTTGCTCAAGGTACAATGAACTGATGAAGTTAACGACTGTACATGGGAGGTGGAAGAGAGGATGAAGGCAGCTCATCCTGAACTCTTCAAGGTATGGCCATAAGTTGTCGTGTAATCTCACGACATTGTAACTTGTTCTAGTGTTAGAATTCTGCATGCTAGGCTAGAATTGGACGCATGGTTTGTTGATTGCTATGGATAGTAGGCATACGGAATAGTTTTTGATTGCTCTTGTTTGTTTGGAATTTCGGGGGCGAAATTCCTAAGGGGGAGAGAATGTAACGACCCGTATTTTTACGGATCGAAAACATCGTAAAACAGTTGTATTAGGCTGTTAGTATTGTTAAGCAGTTCAGAGTTTGAGACGACTAGAGCTTAAGTCGTGTAGAAGTTAGGTCGCCCGGGAGTTAAGTCGTGTGGTAGCTTAGGTCGTGTGGTAGGTTAGGTCGGGTGAACGACTTAAGGATTGGGGCGACTTAAGGAAAGACAACGACCTATAGAAGTGAACGACTTAACAAGGTTGGCGACTTAGGAGTTAACGGCTTAAGAAGTTAGCGACTTAAGGAGGATAGGTCGGCAATGACCTAAGGAAGTGGGTGGTAGCAGTTGGCAACTTAAGGAAATGAGTAACCTAAGCGGGTTAACGACTTAAGGTAGTTAGGTCATCCAGACGACTTAGGTGTTAGGTCGTAAGACCCTGTGTGTGTAGTTAAGTCGTGTAAGGACTTAAGCAGTTAAGTCGTTAAGTCGCGTACGTGTGTGTTAGGTCGTGGACGACTTATGATAGGTCGCGTGGATGCTTAAGTCGTTAGGTTGCTTCTGTAGTAGGTCGCGTAAGGGCTTAAGGGTTAAGTCGTTAGGTTGTATCTGTGCTAGGTCGTATATGTACTAAGTCATTAAGTCGCATCTCTGTTGGGTCGTAAGTCGCGCACATGTGTTATGGCTTAGGTTGTTGAACCGTTAGGTCGTTAGGTCGCGCATATGTGTTAAGACGCGCAAGTGTTAGGTCAGGAGGAGCTGCTAGGTCGTAAGTCGTGGTGTTCTTAAGTCGTAAGTCGTGGAGTTTTCTTAAGTCGTGGACGACTTAAAAGCGAGCAAACGACTTAAGGAAACAGCCTATAAATACGGGGTTTTTCCTCACTTTTTGGGATCCGGATTTTGAAGCGACGAAGTGCTGCTATTTTGAGAGCTCGAGTTCTACACTTCTTCACTTCTTTTCTCCACTTTAATCTTGTGATTCCTTCCATCCAAATCGAAGATCAAATCGAAGATCCAAGAGCTAAAGATTGAAGATCTTCATCCATCGAAGAGAGACTTCATCGTTTGAAGCAGAATTTTGATAGATCGAGCTTGATCCTTCGCTGTCCAGATCTGAAGTGTGTTGCTTTTAAGGTGTTTAGGTGATTTGGTGAGTGGTGGTTATCTCTCACATGGATCCAAAGGAGTATATCGGATTGTTGGCTTGATTTGGTGTTAAAATAGTGATTTCCATGCATTTTCTTAAACTTAAGTATAGATCCATTGTTCATGATGATTTGACATCCATTTTACTACATGTTAATCTATGTAAGTTCATTCATCAAGTTGTAGAGATATTACTCATGATTCATGCTTGTTAGATTTGGACTCTTTATTTACAAGATTGCCATTATTGTTATAATTGTTTATTAGATCATGTTTGAATGCTTGATTACTTGAATTAATGATTGATTTGATTAATTGTTATAAATTAGTTGATTAGTTGATGGATTTAGACAAGATGGTCGAAGATGATTCAAAAGCTAAGGGAAAGGCTCTTGAATAAGAAAAGCTGCTCGTGGCATATGACAAGGATGATAAAGCTCATATGGATAGATTTGATGATGATGTTGAGATGAGGCTTTGCTATGATGAGATGAAGCGAGGCATGATGTGAGATGGCCTTGGTTTAATCCAGACGGGATCATTCCAAGCAGGTTAATAACTCGGTGAAATGGTTCGGGTTTGAGGATAATGGTTGGCTCGAGAGGCGCTTGAGCTAGTGTGAGAATAGTCGTCGAGGAGGATGACTAGAAGGCTGAGATTTCTTCGTTGTTGAAGGTTCTAGCAGGCTCAAAGCAAGAGTACGCTGGGCAGATTCGATAGTCCCAAAAGACTACAGTTGGTAGTCGAGTACTCTGGGCAGATTCGATAGTCCTAGGCACGGGCTGTGACGACGTGCAGAGTTCTGTCTAGAACCGGGGTTACCATTGGCCCTTGACGGACGGTTGAAAGAATGTGCCGGTCATTCAATTAACGGTGGTATCGAAGCAAAGATAACAGTGATAGCTAGAGTCATGGATGTTTGGTTGTATCGTCATTCGGTCTCAAGAGCAATGTTTTCTGGGTGCTTATCTGATCTTGGTTTAGGCCTTGGGGGTTTGTACTTGGAAAATTTTGACCTTGACTCGAGTGATAATTGCTTTACTTTAAATGTCTGCTTTGCTATGTTTACTTCTGCTTAGTGTGTCTGGGGGCTATCACTGTAGAAAGAGGTGGAGTGGGAGGGTTGGATTCCTATTCTTTTTCCTTTATGCTCTTTTGGTATGTTGTTAGTTAATTTACCGCTCACTAAGACTGTTGTCTGACTCAAGGTTTTATGTTCAACTCTTATTACCTTGGGCTATTCATCCATTTTGGGATGGGCAGACTAGGTAGCAGGTGACAGATGCTGCTTTTAGATTCCAACGATGCTGATGACGAAGACGAGCTGGAGGCTTGCATATTATTTTTCTTACTATATGTACTGGATGTTCCGCTGCTTGTATAATTTCTGAGTGATATGTAGTGAGGCTTGATGTATTGACTATTGAGATGTTTGTATTCAACTATTATGAAGCTTAATTGATGAGATTCTATTTTGTGAAGCTTCACTATATATATTCTCTATTGTATTTTATCCATGCGTTGTGAGTAATACGATAGATTCTGTTGTTTTAACTTAACCTTGGCAATCGTCCATGGCTGCCTGGCACACTTTACAGCGCACTATCTCTAGGTTCAGTGCAGGGGTCATGGGCGGTCGTCAGAGATAAATTTTGATAATTAGCTAAGGATTTATTTCAGTATAATTTTTCTGTAGTCACAAACGTCTGTGGAACCATCACAGACGTCTATTGAATCTCTCTGCTTAATTTTTACTGAAGCCACAGGTGTCTGTGACTCCTTCACAGACATCTGTCGTTGCTCTAGCAACAAATTTTCAGTAGCCATATATAAAAACTTTACCCCTCTCTTCACTTTTACCTCCGTTTTAACTCCTATTTCTGAAACCCTAGCTTTCAAAACATTCAAATCCATCATCAATGGTTCCCAAGAAGGTTACCATCTCTAAAAAGAAAATACAAGGCCAGCCTTCTTCCTCCTCTCGAGCCCCGATTACGCAAGCTCACATAAACCAATGACTCCACAACAATCCCAATGCCATCAAACGATTTGAGGCGCTTTCCTAAAAGAATATCCACTCCGGTCCATTATATCGCCTTGGCAATGTGATGGAATATGAAATTCTAGGAATAACTACGGATTTCAGTTACTGCAACCTAATTAGCTATGTTGCAAATAAAGTAATCATCGGTCCTCTAGCTATTTACCTCTTTAACTCCAATCTATGTAATACAGAGATTTGGAATTCGGAGAATGATGATGGTTGGTTGTGGTCAAGTGTTTACGGAAAAGAAGTTAAAATTGATGTATATACGGTTGATCGTATATTAGGATGTTATTATGAGGGAATTGACTTAACAGATATACTGGATCATAGTCTTTTATCTAGAGATGAAGTTACCCATCAAATATGGGAAGATAGGATGCCCAAATGAAAATCCATTTACATTCGGCCACATGCTAGACTTTTGAATCGAATGATAATTAGAACAATCATTCTCCGTTTAGGTAGTCACGAGAAAATTTATCCCAATGACCATCGAGCATTGTATGCAATATTTGGTCGCCTACAAGTAAATCAGGAAAATTTATTTGTAACGACCCGTATTTTTAACTATTTTAAACTATTAAATTTAATATGATTATGGAATTAAAATGGTTAAAAATAAAAATTTATGATTTATTAGTGTAATTATTAAATATGAACTTTAATAAAACCTTGAATAAAAAAATTCAAGAAAATATGAGATTGTAACTTACATTAGGAAGTAAATTAAATAATATTGAATTGTATGTAATGACATTAATGTTGAATTATTGTAAAATGAAAATAGATGTTTTATTATTTGAATTCATTTTAAAAATTAAATTTTATAAGTTAAATAACTTATATTGAAATATGGAGATTCATTGGATAATTAAATTATTTGAATTTAATATTGAATTATTTAAAAAATTGAATTCTGCATTTAATGTGAATGAAAAT
Organism: Allium fistulosum; assembly: GCA_030737815.1. Lineage (NCBI taxonomy): Eukaryota > Viridiplantae > Streptophyta > Magnoliopsida > Asparagales > Amaryllidaceae > Allium > Allium fistulosum. The sequence goes on from CM060905.1 coordinate 1,280,245,190, forward strand.
GAGGTCGGAAGTTGATTTAAATTTTATTTAAATAACAATGAAAACTATTAAACTTAAAAATTGAATTTAAAGTGATTAGAATAATTTCTGAAAATTACTTGTTTTGATTAACGTGTAAAAATAGTCATTCAGGCAACTGTCTCGGATTTCGACGAAACCAGTTTCATCGAATCCGTAATAGTGAGTTATTATAGGATTTCAAATTCAATATCGATCGGACTTATTGTTTGGTCGTGCGAGCTTGAAACGCTAGAAATTAATTTAAGGAATTCGATTAAAATTAATTGATTTTGAAAAGCTATTTTCTGAATACGATCGAATCAAGCCTCGAAACTAATTCCATTGTGTTCAGAATGGGGGTAAAACATTATGAATGCCAGGCGGCACGCGTTTGGAGTTCAGAAAATTTAGGTGTGTATTGGATCGGCAATTTATATAATAAGCCACTCATTTCATTCAAACCCTAGAGAAATATAGCAGCCACCGTTCAAAGCAATTTAAGGGTCGAAATTCACCACCTTCCTCCTTCGATTTCTCTTCATCCATTCATCGGAATCAAAATCTTCCAAAAGAAAAGTTGTAGAGCTCGACGAGCTCTACACATCCAAAGGCTCATTCATGCCGAAGCTTAAAGAAATCGCCAAGATATGAGTTGGAAGTCGCTGTAGTTTTACGAGTTTTGGGGCTTCGTGATGCGTGCGTGCATGATCGGAAGGGCAGCGGTGGTAGAGGAGGCGGAGGTGGCCGTCGCGGTGGGGTTTGATTGCATGCATGATGGATGATGTCACGTGTGTTGGGTTATCTCGAGCGGGCGGAAACGAAGAGCTGGTAATGTGTTTTTTTTTAAATTTTGTTATGTTAATTAAACTTTTAATTAATCGTTATGCTAATAAAAATCGTAACTTGTGCATACGAGGTCCGTTTCGGACGAAACGAGTGGCGTTGGAATCGTATCGATGAAGGCTACGTCATGGAGTTGGTCTGAAATTTATTTGAAGCTGAAATGTTTTTCAGTTTCACATAGAAGGTGAGTGTTTTAATTCTTATGACGTACTATAACATTTTTATGTTAGTTAAATTAAGATCGTTAAGTTATTTAATTTTGTTGACTGTCATTTGGAAATGAAATTGACATATGAATTGACTGTAGAAATTAAAATTGACAGTTAAATTTGAAATTGGAATTAATTTGCTAGTTAAATACCCGATATTGATAACTATGTAATTGTTGTGAACTATGGCTGGTTTGGATATTGATTGGAACTGAATGCTATTGGTTGATATGTTGGATGATTTGAATGTTTATTTATTTGATATATCATGTATATTATTTACAGTATATAAAACTTTAAATTGAATTATTTCGAATAAATTAAGAAATAAGTTGAAATGATGTATACCTATGACATATATTTAAATTGAAATGACATATATCCATCTCCAAATTAAATTGAATAATTGATTCACTTGGCCATAGGATAGAAAATTATATACGGACAACGGATTTGGTTAAATTAAATGATTTGAAAATTTTTGATTTGAAATTATTCAAATGATTTGAATTAAAAAGGCAAAAATCAAACTTATGAAAATCGAATTATTTTTGAACTTAAGCTCGAAATGTTGAAATTTAAATTTGGTAATAGGAATTGTTTAAATAATCAAAGTTCATATTTTGAAGTTATAATCGAAATATGATTTGAATTTCGATAATTGATTTATTTTAAAAGATTGGACTTTTATTCGAACTTTGAATATTGCTAAGTACAATAATTTAAATCGATATTTCAAAAATTGAGCTCGGAATTGTATTATTTTGAAGACTTGAATCTTAAATTGAATATTGAAGTTAAATTTGATTTAAATAATTTAAATCGATACTTTGAAAATCGAGCTCAAAATTGATATAAATTGATGGTTTAAAATTAAGAATTTAGTTGAAACTTAACATTTGAATCAAATACTTGAAGTTGAAATTGATTTGGAATTGAAATAATTTGGAATTGAAATTGATTTGAATTGAAATTGGAATCGAAGTTAAATCGAATTGAAATCGAAATGGAATCGATTAAATTGAAATGGAAATTGAATTGATTTGAATTGGAAAATTTGGAATTGGATCAGTTTGACTTTGAAACTATTTTCAAATAAATTATTTTGATATGAACTATCTAAAATCTATCTTTTTAAATATTCAAATTATTTTGATTTTCCAAGCTATATTACTATATAAACCATTTTCAATACTCAAACTGTTTTATATTAAACAATTTTAACATTTTAAATTATTTTAAACTATTCAAACTATTTTCTAAAAATTCAAACTGGTCAGAGTGGGAACTGTTATATTTAAACCGTTGATTTAAATACGAATGGGATTAAATTGAAGTTATAACCCAATTGGAAATTCGAAGTAATTTCAAATTGGAACTGAAATCGAGATATTGAGGGGAAATGATTTTAAAGTGAAATAGCATATATTGAGTAAATATGATAATTTGAAATGAATTTGATTTTGAAGCAAATATTGTATTTTGATATTAAGTACGAATTGTTTTCGAAATATAAAAGTACCAACTAGTGTGTAAAACAACGTTTGGTTGTTAAAGAGGCCGGAGCCTCTTATTGGCGTACTCTCAGTCAATATTGGAACCACTTTAACAACTGTGTACAAGGAGGAGACTCCAAAACTAAGTTGTTGAATTTAGCGTCGTTTTCTAGATTTGAAGAAAAAGAACGATGATGAGTAGACCCCGACACTTGTGCCAATTTGAAAGGACTAAAACAGGACGACTTGACGGGGCCAAGCAGGCTTGCTACCTCTAGCGGACATCCGTTCTTCGATTTTCTTGGACTTGGTCCATATTATTACTCTTGTTGTTGTTTTCAATTGGTGCACCTTGATTGTGGGATAACTTCCCTTGACTCGATGTGGGATGGATGGACGCGGTGGGCGGTCGTGGCTAGAATGCGTTACCACCAACCCTGCGACCCGAACTGGAAGTATCCTACCTTAGGCATTGCCTCACGTGCCTTGTCATACTTTTATCCCTATACGAGACCTCTACGATTTTGGTTTAGTGTTATCGTATCATGGCGCATCACTCGCTACCGATGTGCTCTGGTTGTGCTAAATGCCAACTGTACAATAATGCTTAAGAACGCGTTAATGGGGATTACTGTAAAGCCTTAACGCTAAGAAAAATATTTATTTTACCGATTATACATTATATATGTAGTGTACTGTACTGCATATAAATATTTTGACGGATCCTTAAGAGATAGAAAATTCCGTAACATCTCTTGAGTTATTGCACACACGTTATACACTGGATAGGAGATGTGAAACCTCGTAAACATCTCTAATGCTATTACACTCATGTTATGTGATATCGATTTGACTCACATAAGGATATTTTAGTCCTGGCTCGAGTTTTTTGTCTTTTCATTATGCTCAGGTCAGCCTTGAGTATTTCAGCGCATTGAAGATCATTTTCTGGAGGATGAATACGAAGATTTGGTATATTATTACTATTATTATTCCTTGTGCCATGTTGTTATGCTGCATTGTTTTATTTGACCCTATTGTATATATAACCCTGATAAATGTTGTATAATTTATAATCAAATGTATAATGTAAACAGCTTCATGAACTGTTTATTTGATTATTATATTTTGTCATTCCGCTGTGAGATTCTGTATTTGTTTTCTTCTTCTTTTCTTATTTTTCTTAATTAACCCCATTGATTATCTATGTTCTGGATTGTTTATGTTGGACATGTATGGATTATTGTTGATTTAAACCTCTCGAAATGTAGGTCGTCATAGTTGGCATCAGTGCTTTGGTTTGGCAATAACCTTAGCTTTGTGCGGTTTGACTCATTAGAGATAGGGTAGTAATATCCTAGAATGAGTTGTTTGAGTGTATATATATGTGAGCGCATACTTGTTAGTGTTATAAAATGTTTTATATTGTGTTTACTTATCCGTTGAGTTGTTTATGAATTTTGGTCGATGCGTGGGACACCGTGTTGTCGATAAGGGTTTCTAAACACTTAAACGAGGCAAGTCGACATAATATTTTTTTAAAATCGGGTATTGGAAACAAGCTGTTGAGTATTGGAAACAGGCTATAGCGCTTACTTCAGGTAATTATATTAAAGCACATAATTGGTTAAAAATCACGAGACGTTTTGAATAAAACCATTCGTTAATTCAGTAGAATTTATTCTTGGATCCATCAATCAAATAAAATAGATCATTAACCTAAATTATATTTTATATATGTATAAAATGATTATTAATGAATATTTTTGTTAGGAGATGATAATGATAATACTTAATTATCATCGATTATTGGCTGAATTTAATTTAAAAACTAATACCTTTTGAACTCCATTTCACGAAGTGTTCGATAATTAAACTGAATTGAAATCAATTACAATAAGATTTGGTTAAAATGACAAAGCGTGAATTAATGAAATATTTTCATAATAAGGAAATGAAATTTGTATAAGTACATTTATAATATGGCTTATAAATTGAAAAGATTTAAAATCTGAGAATTTTATAATTTAAAATCCTATTGATTTTTCAAAATTTGTTTTCAAAGCCTTCAAAATTAATAATAATATTTTCTGAAAATATTTTGACTAGAAATTTATTTTGGAAAGATTTTTGAAAGAAACAAAGCATTGAACTCGCTTTAGTTGCTGGGAAATAAGTATGGAGATGACTGCAGCATTGCTAGTATTCGTTTTTGAGTGTGAATTGCTACCAAAAGAATTTTTATTTCGATTAAAACAAGTTTTTATTGTGAAAATATTTCAAGTATGATTTAATAAATATATGAAAATAGTTTTGAACTTATAATTGAAAATAGTATAGATAAAAATAAGCTTATAACTTATAGATTTGAACAAGAAAGTAAAATCAAAATTTAAAACTGTTGAATATTTTTGGTTAAGCAAACAAAAGAAGGTTCGAATTTGAGATATGAGATAAAAGAATTAACTTAAGAAATGTTAAATAAACAAGTTAATGAAATGAAGTAAATAAAATGGGGTTTAACTCAAGAAAGCTTAAATAAAAATGAATTGTATTTGAAATGAATTAGATAAATAATGAAATGAAATTTTAAGTGAATTATTTTGTATAATTTATAGATTCGAGAAATATTAAGCTAATTTTTTTTAAATTTGTTGAATGTGAATGATAAGAAAAAAAAGAATTTTTTTAACTTAAATAAATTTAAATAAACCGAGAAATGAATCAAATGAAATAAAGTTTGATTTAATAATGATTAAATGAATTAAATTAGATTTGAAATATAACTAGATAAATAAGTAAAGTGAATTAATTCCACTTAAGCTATAAAATGAAATAATAGAATGAATATGACTTGAATTATAAATGAAATGCAAATTGAATTGTGAAAGAAATCGAATAAAAATAAATGAGAGTAAGAAAAATTAATATGAGTAATTTAATTTTAATTAAATTGGATGTAAATAAATTAAATGCAAGTGGAATGAGTTTTATTAAATTGAATGTTAACTAACTGAATATCAAATAAGTTAATGAAATGAATTATAAAATGGAAGTTAGCATAAGAAAGTTGAATGAAAGTGATTGTGATAAAAAGAAATTTATTAATATGAATTTGAGCAATCAAAAAAAATTTGTTTAAGTAAAGCTAATAATAGACTAATGAAGAGAATTACTTTATAAAAATAAAATTCACTTAAGAAAAAAAAGTTAATGATATGAATTTGAATATGAACTAATGAAGTGAATCAATGAGTTAATGAACTTAAGTTATGAAAAGAAAATAAATAAACATGATTTGCATCTTATAAAATGGTTGTAATAAACTTAAACGTTTTATGAAATGGCTTAAAAATAATATTAGTATTAAAGAGGATATACTAAGTGGTAATGAAGTAAAATTTAATTTAGACAAGGTTAAAATAGAATAATTTTATAAAATGGTTCATACATGAATTTATATGAAATTTGTTAAACAAAAAGTGAAACAATTGGTATTTTACGAATTAAATTGAATAAATTGAACATAAATGAATAGAAGTGAATAAATCGGAAACAAACTGATTAAATGTTAATAAAAATTAAATGTTAATAAGAAATGATAGTGTATATATATTAAATAATGACATTGAATGATGTAAATTCACATATGTATGAATTAGTTGGATGAATATTACTAATTATGAATGGTTTCTTGGTTGTAGATCATTGTTATAACTGTTTGATAGCATATGATTGTTGTATGTTGTGTATTTGTGCTTGTTCTTATGATTTGGATTCAACGTTCATTCTATATGGTCCTATCTAACTCATACATGTTCTATATCTTATTATAAGTGACTAATATTCTAAATTGAGTTGAGCTAGGTATATACGAAGATCGTTTGGAAGTATACTCGGGTTTTTATATGCTTTTGCTTGCTTAATGCGAGTGAACTCGCTTGTATTAATAATAATAATGAGGCACACATCTCGGATTACATACCACACTTTTATATTTTTTCCCTACGGGATGCCTCATCATTGAGATGAGATGTATATTTGATATGTTTGGTATATATTTGTGTTATATATTATATTGTAAAAAATTTCTGATCGAGCCGCGCAAAGGGGACGCTGCCAAATTTTTTTCATAAATCTGGGTGTTAGAAAATTTTTGAGGTTATAAAAGTTTTATAACTTGTTTTGATAATTAACTTGTAATTTCCGTAAGCCGATTGGGGTGGCCTAGTGGAAGCAAAATAAAGGTTTTGTAAATAATATTTTAAAGTTTAATAACTTGATAATTTTGAATAAAATATATCAAATGTTAAATTTCTTACTTAACTCTTTTCGAGGACGAAAAGTTTTGAATGGGGGAGAATGTAACAACCTATATTTTTAACTATTTTAAATTATAAAATTTAATATGATTATGGAATAAAAATTGTTAAAAATAAAAATTTATGATTTATTAGTGTAGTTATTGAATATGAACTTTAATAAAATCTTGAATAACAAAATTCAAGAAAATATGAGATTGTAACTTACATTAGGAAGTAAATTAAATGATATTGAATTGTAAGTAATGGCATTAATGTTGAATTATTGTAGAATGAAAATAGTCGTTTTATTATTTGAATTCATTTTAAAAATTAATTTTTATAAGTTAAATAACTTTTATTGAAATATAGTGATTCATTGGATGATTAAATTGTTTGAATTTAATATTGCAATTATTTGATAATTGAATTCTGGATTTAATGTGAATGAAAATGATGTCGGAAGTTGAATTAAATTTTATTTAAGCAACAATGAGGATTATTAAACTTAAAAATTGAATTTAAAGCGATTGAATTAATTTCTGGAAATTACTTAACGCATAAAAATAGCCATTCGGGCAACTATCTCAGATTTCGACGAAACCAGTTTTATCGGATCCGTAATAGTGAGTTATTATAGGATCTCAAGTTTTGTATCGATCAGACTTATTTTTTGGTCATGAAAGCTTGAAACGCGTAGAAATTAATTTAAGGAATTCGATTAAATTAATTGATTTTGAAAAGCTATCTTCTGAATACGATCGAGTTAGGCCTCGAAACTAGTTCCATTGTGCATGGAATGGGGGTAAAACATTATGAACGCCAGCACGCTTCGTTTGGAGTTCGGAAAATTTAGGTGCGTATTGGATTGGAAACTTATATAATAAGCCGTTCATTTCATTCAAACCCTGGAGAAATATAGTAGCCGTTGTTCAAAGCAATTTAATGGTCAAAAATTCACCACCTTCCTCCTTCGATTTATCTTCATCCATTCATTGGAATCAAAATCTTCCAAAAGCAAAGTTGTAAAGCTCGACGAGCTCTACACATTCAACGGCTGATTCGTGCCGAAGCTTCATGAAATCTCCGAGATCTGAGTTGGAAGTTGCTGCAGTTTTTTGAGTTGTGGTGCTTCGTGATGCTTGAGTGCATGATGGGAAGGGCAGCGGTGGTAGAGGAGGCGGTCATCGCGGTTTGGTTTGATCAATGTCCAGTCATCGAAGGTTGCGTGCGTGATGGATGATGTTGCGTGCGATCGCGTGCGTGTTAGGTTATCTCGAGCGGGCATAAACGAAGAGGTGGTAATGTATTTTGGTTTTTGTATAAAAATTTTGTTATGTTAATTAAATTTTCAATTAATCGTTATGCTAATAAAAATCGTAACTTGTGCGTACGAGGTCCGTTTTGGATGAAACTAGTGGCGTTGTAATCGTATCGATGAAGGCTACGTCATAGAGTGAGTTTAAAATTTATTTGAAGCTAAGACAATTTTCAGTTTCAAACAGAAAGTGAGTGTTTTAACGCACACGACATACTATAATATGTTTATGTTCGTTAAATTGAGATCGTTAAGTTATTTAATTTTATTGACTGTTGGAAATGAAATTGACATATGAATTGATTGTAGAAATTAAAATTGACAGTTAAATTTGAAATTGGAATTAATCTGCGAGTTAAATACTCGATATTGATAACTATGTAATTGTTGTTAACTATTGGCTGATTTGGATATTGATTGGAATTGAATACTATTGGTTTATATGTTGGATGATTTGAACGTTTATTTATTTTGATATATCTTGTATATTATTTACAGTATATAAAACTTTAAATCGAATTATTTTGAATAAATTAAGAAATAGGTTGAAATGATGTATACCTATGACATGTATTTGGATTGAAATGATATATATCCATCCCTGAATTAAATTAAATAATTGGTTCACTTGGCCATATGATAGAAAATTATATACGGACACTGGATTTGATTAAATTAAATGATTTGGAAATTTTTGATTTGAAATTTTTTAAATATTTTGATTTAAAGAAGCAAAAATCGAATCTATGGAAATTGAATTATTTTCGAACTTGAGCTCGAAATGTTGAAATTTAAATTTAGTAACAGGAATTGTTTAAATAATCAAAGTTGAGATTTTGAAGTTATCATCGAAATATGACTTGAATTTCGAAAACTGATTTGTTTTAATAGATTGGTCTTTTATTCGAACTTTGAATATTGTTAAGTACAAGTAATTTAAATCGATATTTCAAAAATTGAGCTTGGAATTGAATTATTTTGAAGATTTGAATCTTAAACAGAATATTGAAGTTAAATTTGATTTAAATAATTTAAATCGATACCTTGAAAATCGAGCTCGAAATTGATATAAATTGAATGGTTTAAAATTGAGAATTGAGTTAAAAGTTAAACATTGAATCAAATAGTTAAAGTTGAAATTGAAATCGATTTGGAATTGAAATTAATTTGGAATTGAAATTGATTTGAATTGACATTGGAATCGAAGTTAATTCGAATTGAAATCAGAATGGAATAGATTAAATTGAAGTGGAAATTGAATTGATTTGAATTGGAAACTTTGGAATTGGATCGCTTTGACTTTGAAACTATTTTCAAATAAATTATTTTGATATAACTATTTAAAATCTATCTTTCTAAATATTCAAATTATTTTGATTTTCTTAGCTATATTACTATATAAACCATTTTCAATACTCAAACTATTTTATAATAAAATATTTTAACTTTTTTAAACTATTCAAACTATTTTCTAAAAAATTCAAACTGGTTAGAGTAGGAATTGTTATATTTAAATCATTGATTTAAATACGAATTGGGTTAAATTGAAGTTATAACCCAAATGGAAATACGAAGCAATTTGGAATTGGAACTGAAATCGAGATATTGAGAGGAAATGATTTTGAAGTGAAATAGCATATTTTGAGTAAATATGATATTTTGAAATAAATTTGATTTGAAGCGAATATGATATTTTGATATCAAGTATGAATTGTATTCGAAATAAAAAAGTACCAACCGGTTTGTAAAACGACGTTTGGTTGTTAAAGAGACCGGGGCCTCTTATTGGCATACTGTTTGTCAATATTGGAACCACTTTAACAACTGTGTACATGGAGGAGAATCCAGAATGAAGTTGTTGGATTTGGCGTCTTTTGCTGGATTTGAAGAAAGAGAACGATGATGGATAGACCCCGACACTTGTGCCAATTTGTAATGACTAAATAAGACGGCTTGACAGGGCCAAGCGTGTTGAATATGCTAGTATATGATTTTTGTTTGACGATAATAAACATATATATATATATATTCATTTAAATGTATTTATTATTGTACTATTTTATTTTCACATAATTAAATAAATATTTGCTGAATAAAATAATTAACACATAATTTAAATTCAAACAAATATTGTATTCAAACAAATATTTTATTACAATTTTGAATAGTACAAATTTGTGCTCTCACTATATATCCTCACTACATATCGCTCATTCACTCGTATTTATCTTCCACTATATTCCAGTTTGTATCCAGCATCTGAATTATCTGCAAAATAAACACTAACGCAGTAAAATTGAAAAAGAAATATTTTCGCAGTGTAAAATAAAATGTGGTTTGAAAAAATTATTTGCCTCAGTTATTTGGGTTGTTCGCCATCATTTATTTTGAATTCATCTTACACGAACAGCTTGTGACATGCACAATGAATCACTGTACATGACACAAGACCGTGCACACTGATATACACTTGATAAAACTGTAGGGACATGTGAGCACAAGGTCAAACCCGAGCCGAGGCTGGATTCAACTCAGGTGCAATACAAAAGTATCACAAAGTTGTCGAGTACAAGTTCTCATGCAACAAGAATCCAAAACCAGACATCATCATTATCAATGGATCAAAATACAACTGTACTCAGACTCTAGTACAAAATCAGTGCAACAGTGGTGAACAACACATAAACGAGGCATGTACAAGACAGCAACTCACCACATAGACCATAAGTACAAACCAAGGTCAGAAACATTTTGCTGAAGTGCATCGAACCACACAACGAGACAACATGTACATATGCATATGGACCAAACCAGAACACACACTTCAAATGCAAGTATTCAAAGAGTACAGGATACAAATGCAACAGAGGCAAGAAATTAATCCAGGCACCAAGTATACACAACATGGAACACAAATGACTCAAACCATAAATCAATATCAAACCAAACTGCAATAGTCAATGGTTCATATGGCCAGACTTACAAGACCAATGAAAACAATAAATTGGCTCAAAGTGACTCGAACGGCCAAGCATATTAATTGACGAATTCAAATAAATTAATTCAAACAAAACTTCAGGGAACTAAACACTATAAAACCCGTTAACATCATAGGAAAGAAAATCATTCGAGTTCAAGACAAAAATTCAGGGCATACTCTTAAATCGAAATCAAATCAGTAACTCGAATCAAAAGTCGAGCAAAATCAAAACTAAGAATGAATATCACGTACCAAATTTTCAACCGTATACGCGCTCGCCACAATTTGAAGCAGCCGAAGCAAATTAAAGAGACAATCGATCGACAAAGCAAGGGACACTGAATCATCTATTCGATCGAGAAACTGAAGTCGGCGCCTTCAAATTTTAGGAACCCCTAATTATCAGAAATAAAGAGGAATGAACGAGCTAAAGGAAGCAGCCATGTTTCAAAGAAAAAGGATACAGGCGATTCGAGAAAAAGGAAAAAGGGGATTCATTTTTAACTTTTTAATTAAACCGATCTTAATTATTTTGGGCTGTTATTTTAAAATAGGGTTTCTAGTTTTATTGTTTTAGTTATTTTAACTTGTATTTTCATTTTAAACTTTTGTAATTTTCTAGTCGTGTGACTAGGGGACGAACTACGGTGGTGTAGTTCGATAATTCGCAACTCAATGGATGAGTTGTAGTAGGGTTTTGAGCGTAGAGTAAGGTTAGTCGATAGCGGGTGTCGCAGTTTACATGTGTAAGCGTCTGACTACTTAATTTCTAGTAGAAACCTTGGGGGCAGCACGTAGGTAGGGTTTTGCCGAAGCTGGGTAAATCTGTGTTGTTCTATTTCTGTTTTTTATTCTTCTATTATCTGTGTTGCTATTATTCTTCTATTATCAGTGCTGCGATTATTTTATATACTTCTACATTAAATTTTTATAATTATGAGTATCACCCGATTTACCCCCCTATAGGGTGAAATCGATCCTACAAGTGGTATCGGAACTAGGAACAAAAGTCAATTTTTGTTTTAAAAATTTGATTTTTCAAAAACTAATTTTTGTTTTAAAATTTTGAATTTTTAAAACAGCTTCTTTTAAAAATGCTTTTGCTGAGGGTCAGTCTATAGTTAGACCATCAATGTTTAATGGTGAATATGCTTACTGGAAAAATAGAATGAAATTTTTTCTGAAAACCATTGATGCTTGAAATATTGTTGAAAGGGTTATAGGACACCAACAATTATGATAGATAATCAAGAAATAGAAAAACCTATGAATTAATGGACAAATTCTGAAATTAAACTCCTAACGGTTAATATTAAGGCTATGAAAGCTATTATTTGTTCTTTAGACCAAATTGAATTTAATTATGTTTCACATTGTTTAACTGCGCAGGAAATTTGGTACACACTTGAAGCAGTTCATGAAGGAACCTCCCAATCTTGTCTTGAAGGACCGAGTAATGAATATCATCAGTCTTTCTCAGGAGAAACAAATGACAGTGAAAGTGAAGAACCAAATGAGGTGTGATGGCAAGCTAAGGAACAACAAGAATGGTATTTAGATTCCGGTTGCTCCAGGCACATGACAGGCGACAAGTCAAAGTTTCTTAGCCTAGAAAAACACAAAGATGGAAGAGTCACTATGGGAAACAACGAGAAATGCAAGATTATTGGTAAAGGTAAAATAGGTAATGGTAAGTTTACCTTAAATGACGTATTATATGTTGAAAACCTACACCATAATCTGATCTCAATTAGTCAGTTATGTGATAAAGGAATGAATGTTGTTTTTGATTCTGACTTGTGCAAAATTGTTGACCAATCATCAAAATAAATCTTATTTTCAGGTAAGAGGAAAGGTAATATATACTCTCTATCTTTTGATGATCTCACTCTTTCAAAATGTTTGGTAGCTAAGGATGTAGAAGTAAATTTATGGCATAGACGATTAGGGCATGCTAGCATGAATCTGTTAAACCAATTGAAAAGAAAAGATTTGGTAAGAGGTTTGCCATCACATGATTTCGAAACAAAAATTTTATGTAAAGCATGTACTATGGGAAAACTTAAAAAATCATCGTTTCTTGCCAAGAACAATGTAAGCACTTCTAGAGTTCCCGAACTAGTTCATATTTATTTGTTTGGACCTAACGATATTCCAAGTCTCGGTGGTAAGAAATATTGTTTTGTATTGGTTGACGATTACTCTAGATATACGTGGGTATACTTCTTAGCTAAAAAATCAGAAACTTTTTCTTACTTCACCAAATTCACAAAATTAGTTCAAAATGAAAAAGGAGTTTCTATTATTTCACTAAGAAGTGATCATGGTGGAGAATTTGAAAATTATTGTGATGAAAATGGATTTAGACATGAATTCTCTGCCCCACTTACTCCATAACAAAATGGAGTAGTCGAGAGAAAAAATTGAACCTTATAAGAGTTGGCTAGATCTATGATAAACGAGTATGACCTTCCCTTGTCTTTTTGGGCCGAGGTAGTAAATACAGCCTGTTACGTAATGAATAGAGTCATGATTAGGCCAATTCTTAAGTGAACACCATATGAACTATGGTTCGACAAAAAGCCAAACGTTGCATATTACAAGGTTTTTGGGTGTTTGTGTTTCATTCTTAATACAGGTGATCAACTGGGAAAATTTGAGGCAAAAGCTGATGAAGGCATGTTCATGGGATACTCATCCAGAAGTAAAGCCTATAGAGTATACAACAAAAGGACGAGAACAATCATGGAGTCAATCATTGTGAAATTTAATGAAGGTATTGATGATCAAAACATGGAAATAATCAAAAGCAATGTTGAAGAGGAGAACGAAAAAGATGAAAAATGAAAAGAAACCGCAACCACGAAAGAAGTCCAAAGAAATCTGGATCCAGAGAAATTGAAATTCAAAGCAGATCATCCTTCAGAGTTGGTAATAGGAAATCCTATCGCAGGTATTCAAACTCGTTCCTCCTTTAGAAATTTGTGTGATTTGTGTCTATATAGTGGATTTATCTCAGAAATTGAACCCAAAGACATAGATACAACTCTTAATGATGAAAATTGGTTTATGGCTATGCAAGAAGAGCTAAATCAATTTGAGCAAAATGATGTTTAGACTCTGGCACCTAGACCTAATGATTATCCAGATGTAGTAACAAAATGGATTTTTAAAAATAAATATGATGAATCTGGAAATGTGATTAGGAATAAAGCTAGGTTAGTTGCTAAAGGTTATAATCAAATTGAAGGAATTGATTTTAATGAAACTTTTGCACCAGTAGCAAGACTAGAGTCCATTAGGATATTGTTAGCTTTAGCTTGCTATAAAGGATATAAACTAGGATAAATGGATATTAAGAGTGCTTTTCTTAACGAAATTTTGAAAGAAGATGTATTTGTTGAACAACCACAAGGTTTTGAAAGTCATGAATACCCTAATCATGTATATAAACTTAAGAAAGCATTATATGGATTAAAACAAGCCCCTAGAGCTTGGTATGAATGTCTTAGCACTTATCTCCTTGAAAATGGGTTCAAAAAGGGCTGTGTAGGCACCACACTATTTTTATTGCATGAAAATGATGATCTTTTGATTGTTCAAATATATGTTGATGACATTATTTATGGTGCCACTAACAATTTGTTGTATGAGAAATTTGAAAAAGTTATACAGGAAAAATTTGAAATGAGCTTGGTTGGAGAGTTAAAATTATTTTTAGGATTTCAAATCAAACAAAGCGATAAAGGTACATTCATCTCTCAAATGAAATATATTAGGGAACTTGTTAACAAATTTGGATTGAAAGATGCTAAACCTGCAAAAAACCCCATGAGCACAACAATTAAACTTGACAAGGATGAAAAAGGTAAGGCAGTTGTTCAAAAGCAATATCAAGGTATGATTGGATCACTTCTTTATCTTACCGCTTCTAGACCTGATATTATGTTTTTTGTCTGCTTATGTGCACGATTTCAATCTAATCCAAAAGAAACTCATTTAAAAGCTATTAAAAGAATTATAAGATATTTGTTGCACACCCCACCTTTTGGTCATTGGTATCCAACTAATGATAACTTTGAATTAAAAGGATATTCAGATGCAGATTATGCTGGAAGTCTAGTTGATAGAAAAAGTACTAGTGGCACGTGTTTTATGTTAGGACATTCGTTAGTTGCAGGGTCAAGCAGAAAATAGAATTGTATTGCATTATCCACCACAGAGGCAGAGTATATTGCTCTAAGTGGTTGCTCTGCTCAAATTTTATGGATGATACAAACTTTACAAGACTATGGTCTAAATTTTAAACGTGTACCACAAATGTGTGATAGCAAAAGTGCAATTGATCTCACAAATAATCCTGTATATCACTCGCGGACAAAAAATATAGATGTGAGACATCATTTTATTATAGATCATATTTCCAAAGAAAATATCTGCATAAATTTCATTTCAACCGATTCTCAATTGGCAGACATTTTTATAAAACCCCTTCGAAAAAAAAGTTTTTGTCGACTTCGTCTCAGTTTAGGCATTTTAGGAATTTGATTCTATATTTTTGATTATGACCTTAACTGCCTACATTAACTAATCTGACTCCCTACCGATTATCGAAAAGATAAATAGTGATTGAAAAAGTGATGAGTGTTGATACTAATCATATATTATAACTTGAGACAGTATATTTAGTAAATTTCTTTAGAAATTTAAACAAGATTTATAATAACTTTTGATGGGTAAATATTCCATGACCATCTCTATCTTTATCATATTTCTAACGGCCATCACTCATTAAAATTCAATATAGTATGTCAAAATGTGGTATTTTAAATGGAAATTATTTGTCTTCATTTTTGTTTATTTTTAGCAATAAAGACATCCAAAGTATTCACTCTCATTTAAAAGTCCTCACGGTTATGCATGGGTGAATTACTTGGAATTTTTGATTATGTGCTTTTATGCTCACATATCAAAAATGATTATTAAATAGACAAGTTGATTCTAATCCCATTTAAAAGTCCTCACGGTTATGCGTGGTTAGAAGATACTTGAATTCATTTTTTTAAATTCGGAATACTACTAATCTAATTTAAAAGTCCTAACGGTTATGCATGGTTAGTAGATATTCAAATTCCTTATATAACTATACCATAAATAGACACAGCTATATGGTTTACATCATCCCTATCATTCTAAAGTGGAATATGCACCTAACAGGTATTTATGATTTTTATTTGATTTTTTTACTGAAATTTAATATTTATACTCGTTTGGGTATTAATTTCTATCACTTTATCTCTATTTTTCTAACACTGTTACTCTTTTGCTGATAACAAAAGGGGGGAGAAATGTTAAGATTTTGGCAAATAAAGGTCAAATATTTTATTTTGTATTTTCTATTTGCATCTAGGTTCATTTGCATATTTTTATTTATTTCCATGAATATATGAATGGGGAGTTTTGTTGTGGAGAGGGAGCATTCAAATAGGGAGAGCAAATAGAGTCTATCAATGAACAAATACATTTAATAAATTCAAAATCTTAAATATATGTTTGTTATCATCAAAAGGGGGAGATTATTGAATATGCTAGTATATGATTTTTGTTTGATGATAATAAACTTATATATATATATTCATTTAAATGTATTTGTTATTGTGCTATTTTATTTTCACATAATTAAACAAATATTTGCTGAATAAAATAATTAACACAGAATTTAAGTTCAAACAAATATTTTATTCAAACAAATATTTTGTTACAATTTTGAATAGTACAAATTTGTGCTCCCACTATATATACAAAATTTCAATTACAATACAGTTCAATTTACACAAATGTCCTCACTACATATCGCTCATTTACTCGTATTTATCTTCAACTCTATTCCAGTTAGTATCTAGCATCTGAATTATCTGCAAAATAAACACTGACGGAGTAAAATTGAAAAAGAAATATTTTTGCAGTGTAAAATAAAATGTGGTTTGAAAAAATTACCTGTCTCGGTTATTTGGGTTGTTCGTCGTCATTTATTTTGAATTCATCTTACACGAACAGCTTGTTTTAGTTATTTTAACTTGTATTTTCCTTTTAAACTTTTGTAATTTTCTAGTCATGTGACTAGGGGACGAACTACGGTGGTGTAGTTCGAGAATTCTCAACTCAATGACTGAGTTGTGGCAGGGATTTGAGCGTAGAGTTAGGTTAGTCGATAGCGGGTGTCGCGAGTTTATGTGTGTAAGCGTCCGACTACTTAATTTCTAGTAGAAACCTTGGGGGCAGCATGTAGGCAGGGTTTTGCCGAAGCTGGGGTTAATCTCTGTTGTTTTATTTCTGTTTTTTATTCTGCTATTATCTATGTTGCTATTATTCTGCTATTATCAGTGCTGCGATTATTTTATATACTTCTGCATTAAATTTTTATAATTATTAGTATCACCCTATTCTCCCCCTATAGGGTGAAATCGATCCTACAAGTGGTATCGAAACTAGGAACAGAAGTCAATTTTTGTTTTAAAAATTTGATTTTTCAAAAACCAATTTTTGTTTTAAAAATTTGAATTTTTAAAACGGCTTCTTTTAAAAATGCTTTTGCTGAGGGTTAGTCTATAGTTAGACCACCGATGTTCAATAGTGAATATGCTTGTTGGAAAAATAGAATGAAAATTTTTCAGAAAACCATTGATGCTTGGAATATTGTTCAAACGGGTTATAGGACACCAACAATTATGATAGATAATCAAGAAATAGAAAAACCTATGAATCAATGGACAAATTTTGAAACTAAACTGCTAACGGCTAATATCAAGGCTATGAATGTTATTATTTGTTCTTTAGACCAAATTGAATTTAATTGTGTTTCACATTGTTTAACTGCGCAGGAAATCTGGTACACACTTGAAGCAGTTCATAAAGTAACCTCCCAATCTTGTCTTGAAGGACTTAGTAATGAATATAATCAGTGTTTCTCAGGAGAAACAAATGGTAGTGAAAGTGAAGAACCAAGTGAGGTGTGTCGCCAGGCTAAGGAACAACAAGAATGGTATCTAGATTCTGGTTGCTCCAGGCACATGACAGGTGACAATTCAAAGTTTCTTAGCCTAGAAAAACACAAAGGTGGGAGAGTCACTATGGGCAACAATGAGAAATGCAAGATTATTGGTAAAGGTAAAATAGGTAATGGTCAGTTTACCTTAAACGACGTATTATATGTTGAAACATACACTATAATCTGATCTCAATTAGTCAGTTATGTGATAAAGGAATGAATGTTGTTTTTGATTCTGACTTATGCAAAATTGTTGACCAATCATCAAAAGAAATCTTATTTTCAGGTAAGAGGAAAGGTAATATATACTCTCTATCTTTTGATGATCTCACTCTTTCAAAATGTTTGGTAGCAAGGATGTAGAAGTAAATTTATGGCATAGACGATTAGGGCATGCTAGCATGAATATGTTAAACCAATTGAAAAGAAAAGATTTGGTAAGAGGTTTGCCATCACATGATTTCGAAACAGAAATTTTATGTAAAGCATGTACTATTGGAAAACATAAAAAATCATCGTTCCAGGCCAAGAACAATGTAAGCACTTCTAGAGTTCTTGAACTAGTTCATATGGATTTGTTTGGACCTAACGATATTGAAAGTCTCGGTGGTAAGAAATATTGTTTTGTATTGGTTGATCATTACTCTAGATACACATGGTATACTTCTTAGCTAAAAAATCAGAAACATTTTTTTACTTCACCTAATTCACAAAATTAGTTCAAAATGAAAAAGGAGTTTCTATTATTTCACTAAGAAGTGATCATGGTGGAGAATTGGAAAATTATTGTGATGAAAATGGATTTAGACATGAATTCTCTGCCCCTCGTACTCCATAACAAAATGGAGTAGTCGAGAGAAAAAATCGAACCTTATAAGAGTTGGCTAGATCTATGATAAATGAGTATGACTTGCCCTTGTCCTTTTGGGTCGAGGCAGTAAATACAGCCTGTTACGTAATGAATAGAGTCATGATTAGGCCAATTCTTAAGTGAACACCATATGAACTATGGTTCGGCAAAAAGCCAAACGTTGCATATTTCAAGGTTTTTGGGTGTCCGTGTTTCATTCTTAATACAGGTGATCAACTGGGAAAATTTGAGGCAAAAGCTGATGAAGGCATGTTCATGGGATACTCATCCAGAAGCAAAGCCTATAGAGTATAGAACAAAAGGACGAGAACAATCATGGATTCAATCAATGTGAAATTTAATGATGGTATTGATGATCAAAACATGGAAATAATCAAAAGCAATATTGAAGAGGAGAACGAAAAAGATGAAAATGAAAAATGAAAAGAAACCGCAACCACGAAAGAAGTCCAAAGAAATCTGGATCCAGAGAAATTGAAATTCAAAGTAGATCATCTTCCAGAGTTGGTAATAGGAAATCCTATCATAGGTATTCAAACTCGTTCCTCCTTTATAAATTTTATGTAAAGCATGTACTATTGGAAAACAGAAATTTTATGTACAGCATGTACTATTGGAAAACATAAAAAATCATCGTTCCAGGCCAAGAACAATGTAAGCACTTCTAGAGTTCTTGAACTAGTTCATATGGATTTGTTTGGACCTAACGATATTGAAAGTCTCGGTGGTAAGAAATATTGTTTTGTATTGGTTGATCATTACTCTAGATACACATGGTATACTTCTTAGCTAAAAAATCAGAAACATTTTTTTACTTCACCTAATTCACAAAATTAGTTCAAAATGAAAAAGGAGTTTCTATTATTTCACTAAGAAGTGATCATGGTGGAGAATTTGAAAATTATTGTGATGAAAATGGATTTAGACATGAATTCTCTGCCCTACGTACTCCACAACAAAATGGAGTAGTCGAGAGAAAAAATCGAACCTTACAAGAGTTGGCCAGATCTATGATAAACGAGTATGAACTACCCTTGTCGTTTTGGGCCGAGGCAGTAAATACAGCCTGTTACGTAATGACTAGAGTCATGATTAGGCCAATTCTTAAGTGAACACCATATGAACTATGGTTCGGCAAAAAGCCAAACTTTGCATATTTCAAGGTTTTTGGGTGTCCGTGTTCCATTCTTAATACAGGTGATCAACTGGGAAAATTTGATGGAAAGGCTGATGAAGGCATGTTCATGGGATACTCATCTAGAAGCAAAGCCTATAGAGTATACAACAAAAGGACGAGAACAATCATGGAGTAAATCAATGTGAAATTTAATGAAGGTATTGATGATCAAAACATGGAAACAATCGAAAGCAATGTTGAAGAGGAGAACGAAAAGATGAAAATGAAAAACTAAAAGAAACCGCAACCATGAAAGAAGTCCAAAGAAATCTGGATCCAGAGAAATTGAAATTCAAAGCAGATCATCCTTCAGAGTTGGTAATAGGAAATCCTATCGCAGGTAATCAAACTCGTTCCTCCTTTAGAAATTCGTGTGATTTGTGTCTATACTGTGGATTTATCTCAGAAATTGAACCCAAAGACATAGATACACCTCTTAATAATGAAAATTGGTTTATGGCTATGCAAGAAGAGCTAAATCAATTTGAGCGAAATGATGTTTGGACTCTAGCACCTAGACCTAATGATTATCCAGTTGTAGGAACAAAATGGATTTTTAAAAATAAATATGATGAATTTGGAAATGTGATTAGGAATAAAGCTAGGTTAGTTGCTAAAGGTTATAATCAAATTGAAGGAATTGATTTTTACGAAACTTTTGCACTAGTAGCAAGACTAGAGTCCATTAGGATATTGTTAGCTTTTGCTTGCTATAAAGGATATAAACTAAGACAAATGGATATTAAGAGTGCCTTTCTTAACGGAATTTTGAAAGAAGATGTATTTGTTGAAAAACCAGATGGTTTTGAAAGTCATGAATACCCTAATCATGTATGTAAACTTAAGAAAGCATTATATGGATTAAAACGAGTCACTAGAGCTTGGTATGACTGTCTTAGCACTTATCTCCTTGAAAATGGGTTCAAAAAGGGCTTTGTAGACACCACACTATTTCTATTGCATGAAAATGATGATCTTTTGATTGTTCAAATATATGTTGATGACATTATTTATGGTGCCATTAACAATTTGTTGTATGAGAAATTTGAAAAAGTTATGCAGGAAAAAATTGAAATGAGCTTGGTTGGAGAGTTAAAATTCTTTTTAGAATTTAAAATCAAACAAAGCGATAAAGGTACATTCATCTCTTAAATGAAATATATTAGGGAAATTGTCAACAAATTTGGATTGAAAGATGCTAAACCTGCAAAAACCCCCATGAGCACAACAATTGAACTTGACAAGGATGAAAAAGGTAAGGCAGTTGATCAAAAGCAATATCAAGGTATGATTGGATCACTTCTTTATCTTACCGCTTCTAGACCTGATATCATGTTTTCTGTTTGCTTGTGTGCACAATTTCAATCTAATCCAAAAGAATATCATTTAAAAGATAATAAAAGAATTATAAGATATTTGTTGCACACCCCACGTTTTGGTCTTTGGTATCCAACTAATGATAACTTTGAATTAAAAGGATATTCAGATGCAGATTATGTTGGAAGTCTAGTTGATAGAAAAAGTACTGGTGCCACGTGTTTTATGTTAGGACATTCGTTAGTTGCATGGTCAAGCAGAAAACTAAACTGTATTGCAGTATCCACCACAGAGGCGGAGTATATTACTCTAAGTGGTTGCTCTACTCAAATTTTATGGATGATACAAACTTTGCAAGACTATGGTCTAAATTTTAAACATGTACCACTAATGTGTGATAGAAAAAGTGCAATTGATCTCACAAATAATCCTATACATCACTCACGGACAAAACATATAGATGTTACACATCATTTTATTAGAGATCGCATTTCCAAAGAAAATATCTGCATAAATTTCATTTCAACCGATTCTCAATTGGCAGACATTTTTACAAAACCCCTTCCAGAAATTAGTTTTTGTCGACTTCGTCTCGGTTTAGGCATTTTAGAAGTTTGATTCTAAATTTTTGATTATGACCTTAAATGCCTACATTAACTAATCTGACTCCCTACTGATTATCGAAAAGATAAATAGTGATTGAAAAAGTGATGAGTGTTGATACTAATCATATATTATAACTTGAGACAGTATATTTAGTGAATTTCTTTAGAAATTTAAACAAGATTTATAATAACTTTTCATGGGTAAAAATTCCATGACCACTCTATCTCTATCATATTTCTAACGACCATCACTCATTAGAATCCAATATAGTATGTCAAAATGTAGTATTTTAAATGGAAAATTATTTGTCTTCATTTTATTTTATTTTTAGCAATAAAGACATCCTAAGTATTCAATCTCATTTAAAAGTCCTCACGGTTATGCATGGGTGAATTACTTGGAATTTTTGATAATGTGCTTTCTTGCTCATTTAAAAGTCCTCACGGTTATGCATGTATGGAACACATATCAAAATTGATTATTAAATAGACAAGTTGATTCTAATCCCATTTAAAAGTCCTCACGGTTATGCGTGGTTAGAAATACCTGAATTCATTTTTTTTTAAATTTGGAACACTACCAATCTCATTCAAAAGTCCTAACGGTTATGCATGGTTAGTAGATATTCAAATTCCTGATATAACTGTACCACAAATAGACACAGCCATATGGTTTTACATCATCCCTATCATTCTGAAGTGGAATATGCGCCTAACAGAGTATTTATGATTTTGGTTTAATTTTTTATTGAAATTTAATATTTATACTCATTTGGGTATTGATGTTGTATTAATGTCTATCACTTTATCTCTATTTTTCTAACACTATTACTATTTTGCTGATAACAAAAGGGGGAGAGAAAAGTTAAGATTTTGGCAAATAAAGGTCAAATATTTTATTTTGTATTTTCTATTTTCTATTTGCATCTAGGTTCATTTGCATATTTTTATTTATTTCCATACATATATGAAGGGGGAGTTTTGTTGTAGAGAGGGAGCATTCAAATAGGGGGAACAAATAAAGTCTTTCAACGAACAAATACATTTAATAAATTCAAAATTTTAAATATATGTTTGTTATCATCAAAAAGGGAAGATTGTTGAATATGCTAGTATATGATTTTTGTTTGATAATAATAAATATATGTATATATATTCATTTAAATGTATTTGTTAATGTACTATTTTATTTTCACATAATTAAATAAATATTTGCTGAATAAAATAATTAACATAGAATTTAAATTCAAACAAATATTTTATTCAAACAAATATTTTATTCAAACAAATATTTTATTACAATTTTGAATAATACAAATTTGTGCTCTCACTATATACACAAAATTTCAATTACAATACAATTCAATTTACACAAATGTCTTCACTACATATAGCTCATTCACTCGTATTTATCTTCAACTCTATTCCAGTTTGTATCCAGCATCTGAATTATTTGCAAAATAAACACCGACGCAGTAAAATTGAAAAAGAAATATTTTTGCAGTGTAAAATAAAATGTGGTTTGAAAAAATTATTTGTCTCAGTTATTTGGGTTGTTCGTCATCATTTATTTTGAATTCATCTTACACAAACAGCTTGTGACATGCACAGTGCATCACTGTACACGCCACAAGGCCGTGCACACCGATATACACTTGATAAAACTGCAGGGATAGGTGAGCACGAGGTCAAACCCAAGCCGAGGCTGGATTCAACTCAGGTGCAATACAAAAGTATCACAAAGTTGTCGAGTACAAGTTCTCATGCAACAAGAATCCAAAACCAGACATCATCATCATCAATGGATCAAAATACAACTTTACTCAGACTCAAGTAAAAAATCAGTGCAACAGTAGTGAACAGCAAATAAACGAGGCACGTACATGATAACAACTCACCACACAGACTATAAGTACAAACCAAGGTCAGAGACCTTTTGCTGAAGTGCATCGAACCACACAGCAAGACAACATGTACATATGCATATGGACCAAACCAGAACACACACTTCAAATGCAAGTATTCAAAGAGTACAGGATACAAATGCAATAGAGGAAAGAAATAAATCCAGGCACCAAGTATAAACAACATGAAACACAAGTGACTCGAACCATAAATCAATATTAAACCAAACTGCAACAGTCAATGGTTCAAATGGCCAGACTTACAAGACCAATGATAATAATAAACTGGCTTGAAGTGACTCGAAGCAACAACTCAATGCAAACAAGTGCACAAGAGAAAGCCCATGAAATAGCATGCACATATACATAAGCAAGTGTAGACGCAAATGAAAAAATTGAAGCATGGTCAGATATGGAACCAACACACATGCCCAGTGAAACAAGAACAAGTAGTTCAACAGAGATGAATCAAAGACTGATGCAACTACAGATGCAACAAAGATGTGTGCATACACATTGAAACCAGACACGAACAACCATACAACATCTCTACCAAGTTCAGGACCAGTGAACAATGAAGCAAAATCAAAACAGCAGTAGGTTTGACCAAAATCAGGGTAGATTCGTACAAAACTAAGTGCAAGCTCAACAAATACAAGTGCAAAAATCAAATGCACAGGCAACTGTGATAAAGCTTAAATACCAGAGAATCAAAGCCAGATGATATCGCAAGTAAAATGATCAAGTCAAGATAAATCAACATCGTCTAGTCCGAAACGAAAGCCGTGTTTCAAACAAAGTCAATGATCATGCTAAAAATCAAAGCCGTGATGACCAAGGAGAAATCAAATAAGCCAAAATTAAAGCCGTGATAATCAAGCAAAGAATTATTTGGAATAGAATCGGTCAGGAACAATCACAAACATTCAAGTTAAATCGAACAGCCAAGCAAATTAATTGACGAATTCAAATAAATTAGTTCGAACGAAACTTTAGGGAATTAAACCTTATAAAACCCATTAACATCATAGGCAACAAAATCATTCAAGTTCAAAACAAAAATTCAGGGTATACTCTTAAATCAAAATCAAATCAGTATCTCGAATAAAAAGTCGAGCAAAATCGAAATCGAGAAGGAATATCACGTACTAATTTTTCAACCGTATATGCGCTCGCCACAATTTGAAGCAGCCGAAGCAAATCAAAGAGACCATCGATCGACAAAGCAGGGGACGCTGAATCATCTATTCGATCGAGAAACTGAAGTCGGCGCCTTCAAATTTTAGGAAGCCCTAATTATCAGAAATAAAGAGGAACGAACGAGCTAAAGGAAGCAGCCATGTTTCAAAGAAAAAGGATACAGGCCAATTAGAGAAAAAGGAAAAAGGGGATTCATTTTTAACTTTTTAATTGGGCTATTATTTTAAAATAGGGTTTCTAGTTTTATTGTTTTAGTTATTTTAATTTGTATTTTACTTCTAAACTTTTGTAATTTTCTAGTCGTGTGACTCGGGGAAGAACTACGGTGGTGTAGTTCGAGAATTTGCAACTTAGTGGCTGAGTTGTGGCAGGGTTTCGAGCATAGAGTTAGGTTAATCGATAGCGGGTGTCGTGAGTTTACGTGTGTAAGCGTCTGACTACTTAATTTCTAGTCAAAACCTTGGAGGCGACACGTAGGCAGGGTTTTGCCGAAGCTGGGTAAATTTGTGTTGTTCTATTTCTATTTTTTATTCTGCTATTATCTGTGTTGCTATTATTCTTCTATTATTGGTGCTGCGATTATTTTATATACTTCCGCATTAAATTTTTATAATTATTAGTATCACCGTATTCACGCCCCCTCTAGGGTGAAATCGATCCTATAAAGCGGGTTTGCTATCCCTAGCGGACATCCGTTCTTCGATTTTCTTGGACTTGGTACATATTATTACTCTTTTTGTTTTCGATTGGTGCACCTAGATTGTGGGATAGCTTCCCTTGACTCGATATGGGATGGATGGACGCGGTGGGCGGTTGTGGCTACGACGTGTTACCACCAGCCCTGCGACCCAAACTGGTAGTATCCTACCTTGGGCATTACCTCATGTGCCTTGTCATACTTTTATCCCTATACGAGACCCCTATGATTTTGGTTTAGTGTTGTCGTATCACGTCACATCACTGGCTACCGATGTGCTATTGGTTGTTCAAAATGCAAACTGTACGGCAATGCTTAAAAACGCTTTAAGGGGGATTAATGCAAAGCCTTAACCCTTAGAAATATATTTATTTTAGTGATTAGACATTATATATGTAGCATATTCTACTTATAAATATTTTGACGGATCCTTAAAAGATGGAAAATCCCGTAACATCTTTTAAGTTATTGCACGCACGTATACACTGGATAGGAGATGTGAAACCCGTAAACATCTCTGATGCTATTACGCTCATGTTATGTAATATCAATATGACTCACATAAGGATATTTTAGTCCTGAATCGAGTGTTTTGTCTTTTCATTATGCCCGGGTCAGCCTTGAGTATTTCAGCGCATTGAAGATCATTTTCTGGAGGGCGAAGATGAATATTTGGTATATTATTACTATTATTATTCCATGTTTCATGTTATTCTGCTGCATTGTTTTATTTAACCCCGTTGTATATATAACTCTAATAAATGTTGTATAATTTATAATCAAATTTATAATATAAATAGCTTCATGAACTGTTTATTTGATTATTATATTTTGTCATTTCGCTGCGAGATTCTGTGTATATTTTTTTCTTCTTTTCTTATTTTTCTTAATTAACCCCATTGATTATCTTTGTTCCGGATTGTTTAAGTTGGAGATGCATGGATTATTATCGATTTAAACCTTCCAAAATGTGGGTTGTCGCATTATTCATGACCAAATTAAAGGTTTTTGTACACAACATCGTCGCTCAATTGTATGTGCTCCGTACATAATGCGCATCTTGTAAGATCTTAGAGTTCCTTCGTACTTATCAGAATACGAAGAAATTCCAACAAAAGAAAGTGGTCCACAATATCTATTTTTGATGCATCTCCCCAAAAGCTTACCTCGTATCATCCCCTTCGACTAATGGACTCAACAACAACATCAACAAGAACTTCACGGTCCTCCTCCAACTAGCACTCCTCAAAAGACCTACCTCATCCTTCACAAATAACCACCTACCCTAGTTATGCTACCATATATTATTCGAACTCTAGAATACAAGAAGCTCGCGTTGACTCAATGCCAAATGAATCTCTACGTGATTTGGCAATCAAAAATAAAAATGTAATCACTGCTAATCAGCGACCTGTAAGCAGAAAAATGACTAGATTGGAACGTTCTTTCTCCACAAGGATGCCTAAGATGGAGAAGACTTTAAACAAAGTGGTCTCCACTTTAGGAAAAGTGATGCGCAAAGTACGTGATCGATCTTCTTCTTTCTCATCATCTTCACCTTCCCCAACACCTCCACCTTAGGTTTAAACACCAGTTTATTGCTCCCAAGCCTCGCCCGAAGGTATGCCACACGATAGAGGTGACCGAGGAAAGACTCCTATTCATGCACAACCTGAGTAAGAAGACGAAGACAGTGATGAAATGTACGTGTCAGATACTCCGCATTTTCAACAGCAATCGTACAGGGCATTTCAAGGCCTTTCAATTCGCGAAGATGAGGAGTACAATGACCAAACGCATTGGCCGGGTACATACGAGCATGATCCACCCTCTTACTGGGAGTATTACGAGAACTACAGAGGCTTATCTTATTCGCAAAAATAATACAATTAGAGTTTTTTCTTTTTATTTTGCAACTATTGTGCTTGTTTGTTTCCCTATTTACAACTTTTGCTACAATAGTTTCTAATTTTATTTTGAACTTCCATATTTTCTTTTCAATGATCTTAAGTGATAACATGCTATGTCTATTTAATATCTCCTTATCTTATATTGTTTCCCTCCATATTAATAATGACAAAGGGGGAGAAATTTATGCATATACATAGGGGGAGGCAAACATAATAATACTTCCATTGTATATTTGATATTTGACTGTATAGTTGATTTTTGATTGTATAGTTGTCATCATCAAAAAGAGGGAGATTGTTAAAACCTCCAATTAATGTCTCAATGATAAAAACTATACAATCATATACAATCTTATATATATAAACCTTATCAAGATTACATGTATATACTACAAGAAGACACCATACTCGAAGATACTGAGACTCAAAGAGAAACGAAGATTCATTGACCATACTGCTGTTAGTAAGGTTATTCTACCATAAAAGAGTCCTAGTGAAATATTGTTAAGATCTCCTTGAGTACACATGCATACGTGATCACACACAATTTCATATGAATCACAAATAAGCTGAGATACTGATTTTGCACCTCACAGATGTTTGAGTTAAAACTGTAGACGTCCGTGACAATTCTCGGGTTAAAATATTAACAGGTCACAGATGTCTGAGGTTTTACCACAAACGTCTGCCATGTGCAAAAACTGTCAATTCTAAAAAGACACTTCTATTTTAAAATAAAAGGAAATCACCTTTCAACGAAAGGTTGCAGCCATTAAAATGAATAGACTTTCTCAAATAGTAACAACTCTCCATCAGCACCTTTTTAAATCTATAAATACTACTTCGATTGAGAAGTACAAATCAACTAACTTGAATTAATTTATTCTTTTCTCTCTTGATTTCCAAACACTTATTTACCTATACATTATTCACATACTCTCAATCTATTATAACCAAATATAATTTTGGTTCAATCACTTTCTACAACTCAAAGCATTCATATTCATATACTCAAAGGAGATCAAAGGAAGATTTGTACTATAAGTCAAAAACTGTATTATTTGGAACACAAGATTACTAGAGATACTTTTGTATTTGCTTATTCCTCCGGGCGTAGTGAGGGTAATTTGGTTAAAGGAAATACCAAAGGGGAGGTTCGGAAATGGATGTAGGATAAGATTCGAACCAGTATAAAAACTCTGGTTTGCATGCTTTTTATACTTTACTATTTATTGTCTACTATAGTATTAACTTTTATATTTGCATATTATACACAAGTTAGATAATATATGATACACAAGATTTTCAGTTAATAGGTCCAATCAACCCTGTTGAAATGAAGGTTAAGGAGAAGCACCCATCTGTAGCCTCATTTTGAGTGAGTCGAAAGAGGTAATTCATATTGAACATTTGTCTCTTTTGACTGGTTCGAAAGGCCCATTCTTCCCTTAAGGAGTATTTACATTCAATGACATAGTTTATGCTCTTTTGGAAAGAACACCTTCGAAAGGGTTGTATGTACTGTAATGTGTATACGCCTTTCAAAGGAATTTATCTAGCTTGCATAATTTAGTATTTACACATCAAATCCCTTTCGATCAAGTCGAAAGGGTATTTGTTCTTTCGAAGTGGACTCAATGTACATTATATAAACTCTATGATCTATATGTAATGGGATAACATCTTGGACAATATGAGCTCCATTAATTTATTAATATCGAAACACTATCATCATCTTTTTTTAATATTTGATATCATTAAACACGATGATAACATGATTCATATGCATATTATCCAAATTAATCACATTGCATCACATAAAACAAATAGGAATTAAGAAGATAAGAAAGCATTATGTGCAATTGATCATTAGTCAAGCTAATGATCGAAATGATCTCTCTCATGATTAAAATCTTATTAAATCCATGCGCTTCCACTTTTAGCATTAATACAAATTGATTTACAAGTAAGAGAGCTTTTCCCAAATAGATTTAGGGTTACAAAGATTTCATTTTCTAAGAAATAGAAGAAAGAATTTAGGATTCCCAAAATTCGGTCCCCAAACTCGGACCCAATGTCGTATTTATAGATGTAGGTTGGCCCCCTTTCGCGCCCATTCTTTCGCTTCAGTCGAAAGGTCTTCCTCCAATCTTGCGCATGCATCCATTCGACATGGTCGAAAGGACTTCCTTTATCCTTCTGCATGCCTCCTCTCGATGCGGTCGAAAGGTTTTTCTTTTGATCCCTCTCATCCATTCTTACGCTTTCACCTTTTCATTTCAGACATTTTGACCCAATTGAAAGGATCACCTTGATAACCTTTCATTGCCCTTAAAGTTTGAGTGCCTCTTTTACTTTGCTTTTTGCTGAACTGCTTTCAACTCCGTTGAAAAGGGAGGTAGGAGCGCTCTTCGCTTTGTGTTACTATACTTTTGTAAGTGAGAGATGAGTTGAGCTTTCGTATAGCTTCATCGAAAGGGATGGTGAGTGATGACCGGGTCTTAGTGAAAGGACTCTGGGTCTTCATGTAGGGTTTTCATCATGTCTTCGAAGGCTTCCAACTGTTTCGAAGGGGTTGAGCCTGCTTTCGAAAGGTGTTCATTGGAATCATTTCTTCAAGTAGTAAATCAACAAGGTCGAAACTCACTATTTTTTAGGAATTGTTTCTTGTGCACGAGTCTATCGTTTAACACCTTCGAAAGGTGCTTCGAACCCATACTAGCCTTTCTTATATATGTGAATTCATCTGCGTTGAAAGGTCTAGGTGAGGCGAAAGGGTAACCTTGCCTTCTTTTCTACCTTTTCAGAAGCTTTTGTTCTACTTGTCATTTGTAATGCCACTTGGCGCTTGCCACTCCTTCGAAAGCCATCTTAATACTTTCAAAACGCTCCTCTTTGAACTTTGGCAAAACCTATGTCTTCAATTCTTGTAGAGCCTATCACTTTTATAAGCCTTCTTTTCATACCATTGTTCTTAAGTGAATTTTTTATGGTTAACATACGTGAAAATATTTTCAATTTTAAGAAAACGTTTTTTGAAAGCAAGCATACTCCTTTGTTAAAACTTTTCTACTCAAACATTGACACTTCCATTATTTATTTTCAATTATTTCAAGCAATAAAATAATTTCTTAATTAAAATAATTTCCATTATATATATTTCAAATACTCCTATTTAGAAAATAATTTCTTCAAAATAAAACATTTTTTATAGAAATAACCCACATGTAAGTACCTTTACAATAAATCCTCTTTAAATTGTATTATATTTAATATAAAGAACATTTCAACAAAATATCCCTTTCTTTAATATAAGAGTTCTCACTAGATATTCCCGAATGGGATATTCTTAACAAAAATATTTTAAATATATTACCATCATTAAAATAGTTTTCTACCTTAAAGCATCTTTTCAAACAATTACTCCTTAAGCCTTTCAATATATATTTTAAAAATCTGTTAACCAAAAATATTCTTTTACAGATTGATCCTCAATAGAATATTTTTACAAGATATTTTAAATCAAACTTGAGATTACAAAATACTTTTCAACATATACCCTCTTTTTTCAAAAGTTTCATAATTAAAACAATTTTAGCTAAGATGTTCTCATTAGAACATTCCTTTCAAAATAAATTATTTTTAACCAAAGCATCGTTTCATAAAAAAAATCTCAAGTAGAATATTTTTCAACAAAAAATTATCTTTCCATAGCTAAAATCTTCATCACCAATGTGTTCCAATGCCATAATACCGTCAAAAAATACATTACAAAAGAAGTTTTAAAACCAAACAAATTTTTCCACACTGAAATGTTTCTTCAAAGGCTGAATTCAACTTCCATTATCAAATTAAAATGAATTTTTACTAAAATACTTTCAAATAAAAGATATTTACAATATGTACTCTTTCTTAAAAAATATCTTCGTAAAAGTATCATATTTCACCAAATTAAATATTTTATTTTTCAACATAATTTTTGACAAATTACTTTATATCAAAAAATAAACACTTTTCCTTTTTATTCAATATCATTAAAATAAAAAATGTATACTATATAAATTTTCTAAAAATATTATTTACTTAAAAATAGAAATGGTTTCATCTTGTTAAGGTCAAGTTTCAATCAATTTAATATCAGGTGTGTGTCACTTAGATTATAACCAACACTTAATCCCTCTTATAAATATTCATCCTACCCTACTTATATTTACTTGTTTTCCGTACAAAGATCATCACTAATAAACATCATTTTAGGGTGAGGTAACAACAGTTAAACAAACCACCCCTATATACAAAGCATGCAATTACCAATCAAACGCTCTATTATTTATATTCTAACTCAACCTAGGGTATGAAATAAACTAGCATAATTGATATAAATCCACCCAAGGCTTAGGGAATCGCTAAACCTAAGCTCTGGTACCAAGTGTGATGATCCATTATTTTTAATATCCAAATTCAATTACAAACAATGTCAAAATAGGCTTACAACTAACTACAGACATTAAAGAAAGTGGACCATGGGTGTAACAATCTAAAAGAGTCTAAACCATTAAACATAAAAAGGGATACCTCACAGTGGAATTTAAACATCAACATATATATACTATTTTATATCTATAATTATTGCGAACCCGTGCTACGCACATGGAGTTTACTGAATTATTTAATTATCGACGTAGGCAAAGTATGATTTCACTTCTCCATCTCCTTATTCTCCATGCCCCATATGCAACATGAAATCTTAGTCATCCATCACAATAAATTAACGAATTAGTGGGACCTACAATATGTGTTGAATGGATGATGATACAAAATGAGTGGCTGAGATCTATGTAGCACACGAGAAAAGACAATATGGGGATAAAGGATTTGAACTAAGCAAAGTCTCCAGACAATAATGGATTTATACTAAATAATAATAATGAAAACTACTAATTATTCCTTACTTCGTAATAATTATATTACTGAACATGTATATTGATTTAAGAGAATAATAAGTTCAACATGGCTATAATTTATATAAAAGATAAATTCAAATATATACACATCCGGTATGATAATAATATTCCATAACTGGCATAAATAAATCATGCTCAGAGAAAAATAGTGATTCAAATTTGGTTTAAAAAATATTCCAACATTTGCATCAATATACTTTTTGAAACTATCTTAGAAAAATATCTAAATAACTTGGAGCATTATATTTTTGCTAATAAATATAGCAAAATACGATGTAAGAAATATGTGAAAATTGTAAACGTTATATAGTTTATTTTTCTTCTTCTTACTACTCATGAAAACCAGATAATATATAAACTTCTAAGTGAGTGTCTTAGAAACCACCTGTAACGACCTGTATTTTTAACACTTTAAAAATACGAATTAAAATAAAAAATTTGGATAAAAATCCGAAGGAAATAAAATTTTGTGTTGTTAAATGTGAATTACAAGTTAAAATGCAAAACTGAATTCTGAAATAACTTATTTGTAAATTAAATATGGATGTTAACCTGTATTGAATGTAAGCAATGAATTGAGTTTGATTGTAAACCAAATTGGTTATGATTGTAAACAAAGAATAAATAAAACGGTAGATTTAATAGTGGAAGTTTATGTTATTGAAACTAATATAAATAAATGTAACTTAATA
This sequence comes from Allium fistulosum, assembly GCA_030737815.1. Taxonomy (NCBI): domain Eukaryota; kingdom Viridiplantae; phylum Streptophyta; class Magnoliopsida; order Asparagales; family Amaryllidaceae; genus Allium; species Allium fistulosum. Next base: position 1,280,278,722 of record CM060905.1, read on the forward strand.
TTACAGTTGATTGAAATCAAATAATAACCGAAACTGTAATTTGATAAAGATGTTAACTGGTAATTGAACGTAAGTAAAGATTTAAATTTGAATGTAACAAGTAATTGAATTGAATTGAATTTGATTGTAAACAACGAAATAAATAAAATGTACATTTAATATTGAAGTTATAATATGGAAATCAACGTAAATGAATGTAATTTAATATTACTGTGAATTTAAATAAGATGACAGCTGAAGAAAATGAAAGTAAATGAATTATAAACTATTGATAATAATGTATAAGTAAATGGTTGATTCAATAATGAAAGTGTAAATCGAAATAAAAAAATTCATTTGGAATTAAATAACTTGAATTTGAATTACAATATAATTGAACGCTGAATCTAATATAATCTTTTATATTGGATTTATAATGGAAAATTGCATTGTAAAAGATTGTTAATTACTATGAAATTAAAAATGAAATTTGTGAACAATTGAAATTTGATTTAAAAGTTAATAATTTAAAATTGGGAATTTTATATTGAAATTAAACAGTAAAAATAGCCATTTTTACAACTGTCTCGGATTTCGACGAAACCAGTTTCATCGGATCCGTAACAGTGAATTATTGTAAGGTTTCAATTTTCGTAGCAATCAGACTTGTCGTTTGATCGTACGGACTCGAAACGCCTTGAAATAAATGCAATTATAATCAATTAAAATCAATTTGAAATTTTGATTTTAGCATAACTTCTTCATACGATGGAATTTGGACTTGAAACCTTTTCCATTGCGTTTAAAATATTTTAAAACACCTATTTTGATATATGAGTTTACCCAATTTCATTCCGGGGTCAGAACGGGCTTTTCGGGCCATAGTTTGTTCCGCACGTTCATCTATCCAGTCTATCTACTCTATCTCTAACATACCTATATAAACACAATTATAAACCCTAGCCTCCCTAATTTTTTTTGTCTGTACGTACAATTCATCTTCTTCTTAGCTTCTCATTCCAATGGCAGACAAAACCTAATTCCCAAATTCCAAAAAAAAAAAATTCGAGATTTACGCGCTTCGGGTCGCGCTTGGGGTTTCAGGGGGAAAAACCCTGGAGCTACTTTGAGTCGGGAAGAAAACTACTCAGGTCATCGGGTCGTTTTCGCAAAAACTCCAAGCAGGCATCGGGTATTTGAGGTGGGAACTCGAAGTCGACTCAGCACCAGAATTTTCCAATCTTCAAATTTTCATAACTTTTGCATACGGACTCGGATTTGGACGAGGTTTCTTTTGTTAGGATCGTATCGAAATTCCGGACACTTTGACGCTGGTTTGGATGGATTTGGAGACTATCAAAATTTTGGGTTTAAATTGAATTTAAATTCAATTTAAATTCAAAAGGTGAGTGTTTTATAACGCTCACAATGTACTGAATATTTTTATGGTAGTTAAATTTGACATTATGAAGTGATATGAATTTATTTGTCGTTGTTTGATAAATTTTAATTGTCATATAGATTGTCGTGTGAATTCACCGTTGAAAATTTAAATTGACAGTAAATTGAAATTAGGATTTAATTGAAATCAAATTTCCCGATATTGATAACTATGAAATTGCCGTGAATTGTATTGACTATTGGATGATTTATTTCGATGGATGCTATTGGTTGATATTTAAATGTTTGGATGTTTATTTGCTTATATATATCCTGTTATACATGCACATGACACTGTGATTGGTTTAAGTAATATATATTCATCCATGACATTTAATTGAAATAACTAACCAATTGGCCATAGGTTAGAGAATTATATACGGACACCGGGTTGGTTAAATTAAATGATTTTAAAGTTGTTTTGAAATTATTTAAATGAATTGATTTTAAGAATAAAAATCCAATTTATGGAAATTGAATTATTTTGAATTGAAGCTCAAGATGTTGGAATTTAAACTTGGTAAATGAAATTGTTTAATTATTTGAAGTTTAGATTTTTTTTTAAAAAAAGAAAAAAAAATGTTGAAATACGGCGTAAATTTTCGAAAGTTGATTTGTTTTAAAAGATACTTTTAATCGAACTCTGAATATTTCTAAGAAAATTTTTATGAAATGATATTTCAAGTTTGAGTTTGGAATTGAAAATTTATTTAAAATTGAGATTTAATTAATTTGGAATTCAATTGAAATTCAAAGAAATTTGTGAATTGGACTAAATTGAAACTATTGAATTATTTAATAATTAAATAAGGTTAAATTATTTAATGATTAAATTGAATTGAAATTCTTTAATAAGAAAAAATTTGAACTTTTGAATAAGTGAATTTTTACTTCGTAAATAATTGAAATTGAGTTTCTTTATTAATTAAGTTTGGAAAATTATTTAAGAAAGTAAATAAGTGAAATTGAATTTTTTTAACAAGAAATGAAAATGTGATATTTTTGGAATTAATGTAAGACTTGTAATTGAAAGAATTGATTTGACGAACTTAATTTAATTCAAAATTGTAAGTTTTGATTTAATGAAGTTGAACTTAAAAAGGTAGTGTAATGGATTTGAAATTTAATAGAAATTGTTTTGAATGATAAAGTACCTTAACGGATATTAAATGAAATCGATAAATGAATTTAAATTGATTTGAATGTTGAATTAAATTAATTTAAATGATTTCGGAATGAAACTTATATACGAACTTGAATCAATATTTGAATTGTTTAAATTGAAATTGAAATTGAATTATAAGATTTTGAAATTTTGATTTGGAAGTTTTGAAACGTAAATTGTGGAAATTGATTTAGAAAGACAAATGAAATGTTGATTTATAAATTCTAATTGAATTGAAATTGATTTGGTTTTGAAATAAATAAACGACCAATCGGTGAAATAATTACGGAAGTTATTAAAGAGACCGGAATTCGGTTATGGATATACTCTCTATCTAAACCGAAAACCACTTTAATAACTATACGCGGAGTGATGATCCAGAATGAAGTGGTTGGAATGATGTTCGTTGATGACTGAAGAAAGTGAACGATGATGGATAGCCTTGACACTTGTGTCAAATTGGAAATGACTAAAACATGAGCTGTGCCGGGCCAATGGAGGATTTGCTACCTCAAGTGGACACACTTCTTCGAACTACTCATTATATGTTGTCGATTGGTGCACCCTTGATTTTGGGAGTGTTGTTTCACGGTGTTGCGGGCGCTGCGGCGTTGCGTTCTCACCAGTCCGGATCAGGCGAACGGTAGTATCACTACCTTGGGTATTGCCTCATGTGCCTTGTCATACTTGTATTCCATTTATGCGCGACCACTACGATTTTGATTTGTACCTTTAGTATATGGATTGCCCTCTGGTGACTTCCGGTTTTGGGGAAACTACGGTCTTGTATATGCTCTTGGGAATATAAACTGTGTTAAGGGTGGAATGGGCCATGGCTTAACGCTATTTTAATACTTTTACTTTAATGTAGACATATTATAATAGCGTATTGTACTACATAGTAGATAGTTTAACGGATCCTTGAGAGATGGAAAATCCCGTAACATCTCTTAAGTTATTGCACTCACGTTGACACTGGATAGGAGATGTCAAAACCCGTAAACATCTCTGACGCCGTCACACTCATATTTTCTTATTCGATTTGACTTACATGAGATATTTTAGTCCTAACTCGAGTGTTTTGCCTTTTCATTACGCTCGGGTCAGCCTGAGCATTTCAGATAAGGTTGAAGATCTATTCTGGAGGACGAAGACGGAGTTTGGTATTACATCATTTGTATTCTACTACCATATTATTTTTCCGCTGCATTATTGTATTATCTCTGATATGTATGTAACTCTGATTTATGATGTATAATAATAATCAAATTTATTTATTTAACAACTTCATGAACTGTTATTTTATTATTATATCTTGTTCCTTCCGCTGCGAGATTCTGAGTTTGTTTTTGTTCTTTCTTTTCCTTTCTTTTCTTATTTAACCCATTAACCATCCGCCCTTTTTAATGGTTTAGAATCGGCATGTGTGTTTGATTTGTCGATTTAAACTGTCCAAAAAGGCGGGTCGTTACAGTTGGTATCAGAGCTTTGGTTTAGATTACCTTGGCTCTAGTGGGGAATAACTCATTGAAATAGGGTTAAACCTTATGAATGAGTTCGAGTGTATATGAGAGAGCGTATTTGTAATTTTGATATAAAAATGATTTTATATTGTGTTAAATTGTTCCGTTGAGTATTTATGAATTCTGGTTGGTACTTGGGACGCCAAGGCATCGATAGGAATTTCTAAACACTCGAATAGGACAGATTGACATAATATTGTTTTGGACTATATTTTTATATAAAAGAACTATCTTGAAAATTTATAAATTTTGATTGTATTGGTTGTTAGGAGATGATAATATTAGATTATCATCGTTTATTGTTGATTAGTCAATATTTCTAACTATTGACTATTGGACGATTTTAAGAAATGAAACTTGTAAATATGATTGACAATGAATATAAATGGTAAATAAAATAAAATAAAAAAATGAATTTAAATTAAGATGGAGAATTTAAATTCCGGTGTTTTGAAAATTTATTAACAAAAATTCGAAATGTATAATATAAGTATTATATTATAGTATATTCGATTAGAAATTGTTTTCAAAGGATTTTCAAATGAAGTAAGTGTTATACTCCCCTCTTGACACTAGAGAATGATTTCGGTGATGAGTGCATGCATCATCGACGTTTATTTTCGAGAGTCCAAGTGGGGGAGATCACTTAATAGCTTTTTCTAAACCCTGTTTTGATTAAAATTGAATTTTATTTTGTATTCTCTATAGTATGACTTGATACACATTAATATAAGTATATATTATTTCAAACTTGATTTAAAATGAAACCGGAGATGAAATTCTTATGTTCTTTAATATTTAATGACTTTAAACTATTGAGATAAACAAATACTTGAATCATTACGGAACTTCTAAATTGTGAAATGAGAAATGAACCTAAGAGCTAAGTGAAAATATCAATTGAAGTAGAAATCCTTAGAATTAGGAAATTATGAATTTAAAATAAAATTGAAACTGTAAAACTCGCATAGTATTAAATTTCATTCTATAGCATAGATATAACTTACCAAATCATTTAAGAAGTTCAAAAATGTTATATGAATTGTTAATTGGATAATATACAAGTATAGGTTTGAAAAATGAAATATGCATTTAATTAATGGTTTGCAAATATAAATAAAATTGTTAGTAAATAATTGGAATTTAAATTAACATAATGGTGATTCACCATTATGTTAATTTAAAATGGAAATACTATATGTGAATGTAAATGTGAAATTAAATTATAGTGAAATTTAAGTAATGACTTAAGAATTAATTAATTGAAAATTCAACTTTGAATGGAAAGGGTTGTATGTTGTTTAACTACATTCTATTTGCATAACAAAAACTTACCAAATACTTAAAAAGTTTAAAATGCTTATAAGGATAAGTAGAGGAATAATATACCAGTGTGAGAGTGAATAATAAAATGTGAAGATTTATTGATAGTTGTAAATATAAAAGAAATTTAAGCTGTAAAATGAATGATATATACAAGAGAATGAATAAAATTTAAAATTCATGAAATATAAAATTTGTAAATGGAAACTAATTAAAGTTGAATATAACTAAATGTCAATAAACTTGGAAGTGTATGAAATAAAAAATTTTGACTTGGAAATGTATAATTGATTTAGTGTAGATTCTGGATGGATGGTAATGTTTGATGGATGGTAATTGATTTAGTAGAATTCATTAGTGTTAATGGAATTGAATAAACGGAATAAAATTTTAAAATAATCAAATTCAAATTTGAAGCAAAGTGAAATTAAATATAATTGAATCCAATTTAAATTGAAGCAAATTGACTTGAATTTAAAATGTGAATGAAACAAACTTGAATAGATCGGAAATAAATTGAATGTAAACGTATTTTATGGATAAATAAGAAAATAAACGACTTTGTGCTTATGATTGTTTCTTTAGAAAATTTAAAGTTTGATGGTTTGTACTTTGAAATAATAAAAGCAAAATTTTGGAAAAAAATCCAAAATTGTCCAATATATGCTGAAACGAAAACAACCATAACTTTTAAATGACTAGACGAAATTCAATGATATTAGACTTTTCGGAAAGCTTAGAAACTGTAGCACGACTTTTGTTTAGACTGTCTTGAGAAATTCCTTCATTTACTTAGTTAAAAATTTGAATCTTCTCGCTGGCTTGTGTAAAAGGGAAGCAAAATCAGTAGCATATACTCATAGTATTTTTGCCATAACTTTTTACTGGTGTATCGGATTTTGATGATCTTGCACTTTTTGGAAAGCTAAGAACTTAAGTTAAAACTTTTGCTTTAAGTGTTTTGTGTTTTGCTGTCATTTAGAGGGTCGAAAACGTGACCAAACGTCGCTGACCTGCGCAATTCATTGCCAGGTTGAGGCGTATCTATTTAGTAAAACGATCGTAACTTTTGAACGGAATGTCCGAATTTAATGATTTTGGACATTCCGGAAAGCCTGAAACGAATGCAACAACTTTTGTTTGGATTCCATTGTTAAATTTTATCGTTTAGGTGACCAAAAACTGAGATTCGTTTGCTGTCTTGAAATTGGAATTTCAGTTTTGAAGCTAAACATGTTATATGTGTGTTGTTTATGATAAGTATATCGATCTATCTTTATATGCATGGTTCTAACTTGGTTATTGAGCGTTTTAGTAGGTAGCAAAGAGGTTGCGCTTCGCTTGTGGAGCTCGCTTCTGCGCTTAATGCAAAATGTAAGTTAAAATGCTAATAAACGCTAAATAAAAGGTATGTTCTCGGATTACAGTTTATGTTGTGGTATATTATTGTGTTTCCCCATGTTTTGGGATGCCTCATTCTTGTAATGAGATGTATATCATGCAATTATTACCACTGTGAAATTTTTCGGTCCTAGCCGCGCAAAGGAGGTGCTGCCGAAATTTTTCAAAAATCCCGGAGTTAGAAAATTTTGAGATTTTAAAAAAATCCTATAACTAAATTTTGCAAATAAGTCGAATATTTTGAATGAATTATATCTAAATGATGGTTTCCCCTTCTCCGTTCCTTTTCGAGTACGAAAATTTTTAAGTGGGGGAGAATGTAACGACCTGTATTTTTAACACTTTAAAAATACGAATTAAAATAAAAAATTTGGATAAAAATCCGAAGGAAATAAAATTTTGTGTTGTTAAATGTGAATTACAAGTTAAAATGCAAAACTGAATTCTGAAATAACTTATTTGTAAATTAAATATGGATGTTAACCTGTATTGAATGTAAGCAATGAATTGAGTTTGATTGTAAACCAAATTGGTTATGATTGTAAACAAAGAATAAATAAAACGGTAGATTTAATAGTGGAAGTTTATGTTATTGAAACTAATATAAATAAATGTAACTTAATATTACAGTTGATTGAAATCAAATAATAACCGAAACTGTAATTTGATAAAGATGTTGACTGGTAATTGAACGTAAGTAAAGATTTAAATTTGAATGTAACAAGTAATTGAATTGAAATGAATTTGATTGTAAACAACGAAATAAATAAAATGTACATTTAATATTGAAGTTATAATATGGAAATCAACGTAAATGAATGTAATTTAATATTACTGTGAATTTAAATAAGATGACAGCTGAAGAAAATGAAAGTAAATGAATTATAAACTATTGATAATAATGTATAAGTAAATGGTTGATTCAATAATGAAAGTGTAAATCGAAATAAAAAAATTCATTTGGAATTAAATAACTTGAATTTGAATTACAATATAATTGAACGCTGAATCTAATATAATCTTTTATATTGGATTTATAATGGAAAATTGCATTGTAAAAGATTGTTAATTACTATGAAATTAAAAATGAAATTTGTGAACAATTGAAATTTGATTTAAAAGTTAATAATTTAAAATTGGGAATTTTATATTGAAATTAAACAGTAAAAATAGCCATTTTTACAACTGTCTCGGATTTCGACGAAACCAGTTTCATCGGATCCGTAACAGTGAATTATTGTAAGGTTTCAATTTTCGTAGCAATCGGACTTGTCGTTTGATCGTACGGACTCGAAACGCCTTGAAATAAATGCAATTATAATCAATTAAAATCAATTTGAAATTTTGATTTTAGCATAACTTCTTCATACGATGGAATTTGGACTTGAAACCTTTTCCATTGCGTTTAAAATATTTTAAAACACCTATTTTGATATATGAGTTTACCCAATTTCGTTCCGGGGTCAGAACGGGCTTTTCGGGCCATAGTTTGTTCCGCACGTTCATCTATCCAGTCTATCTACTCTATCTCTAACATACCTATATAAACACAATTATAAACCCTAGCCTCCCTAATTTTTTTTGTCTGTACGTACAATTCATCTTCTTCTTAGCTTCTCATTCCAATGGCAGACAAAACCTAATTCCCAAATTCCAAAAAAAAAAAAAATCGAGATTTACGTGCTTCGGGTCGCGCTTGGGGTTTCAAGGGGGAAAACCCTGGAGCTACTTCGAGTCGGGAAGAAAACTACTCAGGTCATCGGGTCGTTTTCGCAAAAACTCCAAGCAGGCATCGGGTATTTGAGGTGGGAACTCGAAGTCGACTCAGCACCAGAATTTTCCAATCTTCAAATTTTCATAACTTTTGCATACGGACTCGGATTTGGACGAGGTTTCTTTTGTTAGGATCGTATCGAAATTCCGGACACTTTGACGCTGGTTTGGATGGATTTGGAGACTGTCAAAATTTTGGGTTTAAATTGAATTTAAATTCAATTTAAATTCAAAAGGTGAGTGTTTTATAACGCTCACAATGTACTGAATATTTTTATGGTAGTTAAATTTGACATTATGAAGTGATATGAATTTATTTGTCGTTGTTTGATAAATTTTAATTGTCATATAGATTGTCGTGTGAATTCACCGTTGAAAATTTAAATTGACAGTAAATTGAAATTAGGATTTAATTGAAATCAAATTTCCCGATATTGATAACTATGAAATTGCCGTGAATTGTATTGACTATTGGATGATTTATTTCGATGGATGCTATTGGTTGATATTTAAATGTTTGGATGTTTATTTGCTTATATATATCCTGTTATACATGCACATGACACTGTGATTGGTTTAAGTAATATATATTCATCCCTGACATTTAATTGAAATAACTAACCAATTGGCCATAGGTTAGAGAATTATATAGGACACCGGGTTGGTTAAATTAAATGATTTTAAAGTTGTTTTGAAATTATTTAAATGAATTGATTTTAAGAATAAAAATCCAATTTATGGAAATTGAATTATTTTGAATTAAAGCTCAAGATGTTGGAATTTAAACTTGGTAAATGAAATTGTTTAATTATTTGAAGTTTAGATTTTTTTTAAAAAAAAGAAAAAAAATGTTGAAATACGGCGTAAATTTTCGAAAGTTGATTTGTTTTAAAAGATTGGACTTTTAATCGAACTCTGAATATTTCTAAGAAAATTTTTATGAAATGATATTTCAAGTTTGAGTTTGGAATTGAAAATTTATTTAAAATTGAGATTTAATTAATTTGGAATTCAATTGAAATTCAAAGAAATTTGTGAATTGGACTAAATTGAAACTATTGAATTATTTAATAATTAAATAAGGTTAAATTATTTAATGATTAAATTGAATTGAAATTCTTTAATAAGAAAAAATTTGAACTTTTGAATAAGTGAATTTTTACTTCGTAAATAATTGAAATTGAGTTTCTTTATTAATTAAGTTTGAAAAATTATTTAAGAAAGTAAATAAGTGAAATTGAATTTTTTTAACAAGAAATGAAAATGTGATATTTTTGGAATTAATGTAAGACTTGTAATTGAAAGAATTGATTTGACGAACTTAATTTAATTCAAAATTGTAAGTTTTGATTTAATGAAGTTGAACTTAAAAAGGTAGTGTAATGGATTTGAAATTTAATAGAAATTGTTTTGAATGATAAAGTACCTTAACGGATATTAAATGAAATCGATAAATGAATTTAAATTGATTTGAATGTTGAATTAAATTAATTTAAATGATTTCGGAATGAAACTTATATACGAACTTGAATCAATATTTGAATTGTTTAAATTGAAATTGAAATTGAATTATAAGATTTTGAAATTTTGATTTGGAAGTTTTGAAACGTAAATTGTGGAAATTGATTTAGAAAGACAAATGAAATGTTGATTTATAAATTCTAATTGAATTGAAATTGATTTGGTTTTGAAATAAATAAACGACCAATCGGTGAAATAATTACGGAAGTTATTAAAGAGACCGGAATTCGGTTATGGATATACTCTCTATCTAAACCGAAAACCACTTTAATAACTATACGCGGAGTGATGATCCAGAATGAAGTGGTTGGAATGATGTTCGTTGATGACTGAAGAAAGTGAACGATGATGGATAGCCTTGACACTTGTGTCAAATTGGAAATGACTAAAACAGGAGCTGTGCCGGGCCAATGGAGGATTTGCTACCTCAAGTGGACACACTTCTTCGAACTACTCATTATATGTTGTCGATTGGTGCACCCTTGATTTTGGGAGTGTTGTTTCACGGTGTTGCGGGCGCTGCGGCGTTGCGTTCTCACCAGTCCGGATCAGGCGAACGGTAGTATCACTACCTTGGGTATTGCCTCATGTGCCTTGTCATACTTGTATTCCATTTATGCGCGACCACTACGATTTTGATTTGTACCTTTAGTATATGGATTGCCCTCTGGTGACTTCTGGTTTTGGGGAAACTACGGTCTTGTATATGCTCTTGGGAATATAAACTGTGTTAAGGGTGGAATGGGCCATGGCTTAACGCTATTTTAATACTTTTACTTTAATGTAGACATATTATAATAGCGTATTGTACTACATAGTAGATAGTTTAACGGATCCTTGAGAGATGGAAAATCCCGTAACATCTCTTAAGTTATTGCACTCACGTTGACACTGGATAGGAGATGTCAAAACCCGTAAACATCTCTGACGCCGTCACACTCATATTTTCTTATTCGATTTGACTTACATGAGATATTTTAGTCCTGACTCGAGTGTTTTGCCTTTTCATTACGCTCGGGTCAGCCTGAGCATTTCAGATAAGGTTGAAGATCTATTCTGGAGGACGAAGACGGAGTTTGGTATTACATCATTTGTATTCTACTACCATATTATTTTTCCGCTGCATTATTGTATTATCTCTGATATGTATGTAACTCTGATTTATGATGTATAATAATAATCAAATTTATTTATTTAACAGCTTCATGAACTGTTATTTTATTATTATATCTTGTTCCTTCCGCTGCGAGATTCTGAGTTTGTTTTTGTTCTTTCTTTTCCTTTCTTTTCTTATTTAACCCATTAACCATCCGCCCTTTTTAATGGTTTAGAATCGGCATGTGTGTTTGATTTGTCGATTTAAACTGTCCAAAAAGGCGGGTCGTTACACCACCATAATAACTAACGGATATAATACTGTCATTAAGAATTTACCTATGCACCACTTCATTACCTCTAATGCAAAGACCGGATGGTCTATTCCTTGGGGAAATTATATTCTAATTTCCAGAACAAATAGGTAATATTTTCTTTTATTTCAAATATTCGTACCAACATAATAACTAAACCAATACAAAACTTTAGCTTAATTCAAAGTGGTACAACATATCAGCATGAGAAAAATTACCTATGGATACACACACACACACACACTTTAGATGTCACCATAATAACTATAATGTTTCCTTTTAATCATAAGAAATATGTGAAAAATATGATGTTGCTTTTAAAGCATAAGAAAATATTATCCTTGTACTATTTGCCAAGTTTGTTGAAGTAAATTGTCTACAAATATACTTCCTTGATTTTTTAATCTTTTTGCGAATCTTATTAAAATTAAGATAAGTATTCATTAAGAATATGTAATGAGTTTCTATGTTAATACTTTATTGTGATAAATATATTTAATACTTTGCATTACATGTTGCTTCTTAGGTTTGAAATGCTGTCGATAAAAGAAAATAATGAAAAGGAATCGGTTGATTATATATTAATACTTTAATTGCCTCATTAAATTTAATTCTCTAATTACTTTGAATTCAAATTGATTAAAATTTAAAACAATTAATTTTATTTATTTCCTATTTGATAATAATATTTGAAATGATCCTTCATATATAAAAACAGTTCAATTGTACACAATACATATATTATATCTTTTGTAAATAGTTACCTATTTACAAACATTTCTAAATGGCAAAAACAAACCTAAACAACATTAAATCATATCGCAAGCAAACATTCTACAATTCTGATACCAAATTCAATCCTATCACAAGACAGACACAACCACAAGAAAGATTAAAGGGATAGCACACATAAGCAATTTATACATAACCAAATATATGCATTTATACATTGATTTTGTGAGTATAGAAATACTCACCTTATCATGTAGAAGTTCCTACTTCTTCTGCTTACAATTTCTCCTCTTTTCTACATACTGTAAAATTCTTATGCTCCAAATCTTGATCAAAAAGCAATCTTCTTCATAAATAACGGTGCAGCATGGTGTTGAGCAACATATTTAAATTTTGGAATTTTAGTGATTTTACTTTTAATTTTAATTTTGAAAGAAGAGGAAAAAGGGTTAAAATTTCTTCAGGAAGAAGAGAATTAAAATGAAGAAAGGCTTGAACGTGGGTGGATTCATGAGAAAGGGGAATAATTCTAGAGCCAAGAAAGATCTAGAAGTAGAGAAATGGATTTGAGCCTTACATAAACTCTTACCCATTTCATTTCCCTCCTCTTATTTCACACTGCTACTAATTTTTACTTAACACAAACCAATATCAACACCCAAATAAAATTTTATTTTCATTACTTAAGTGTTATTTAACATTATGAAATTTTATAATATTTATTTTCTCACAAATTCTTTTTATTTTAACTATTTATTCCAAGCTTGATATTTAGCCAATTATAATGAAAATTCATTTATTAACTAAAATTAACTACAATTTCCATTTTAAAATTATTTCTTACTCAAATCAATATTATTCAATCGATATGTAATTTTATAATATATTATCCCCATATATTAACTTAATTTAATTAACTATTCTTTATTTTAAACCCATTTATTGAATAAATTCTAAAACTTACCCATTCAATTTAAAATCATTTCTAAATTAAAATATTTAATTCCAAAATAATTCTTTTTATCAAACAGTTCTTTTCAAAACAATTAGATTTAATTAATAATTATTTAATCATAAATTTCTAATATTTGCAAATAATTCCAAAATTAGACTTATTTAGTCATAAAAATCCATTTTAATTAGTTAAATCACCATTATTAAGGCTAATCAATTTCATTTCAATAGCGGGTTATTACATACTCCTCCCTTAAGAAAATTGCGTCCTCGTAATTTCTCTTAGGGAAAATCTATAACTATGCTAATAACTTTTACCTTACTATACCATTACTAAAGCACAACCAAATACAAAATAATCAATTTCCAAAACATATTTACATTGCTTTACCTTCACTATTACGGGTTAGCACGTAAAGTGATCTGCATTGACCCGACAAGCATGTAAATAAGAAATGAAAAATTAATTATTAGACCTTTCATCGGTGGCATACAAGACTGGGATTTTTATCTTCCTTGTTCGTTACTCATAATCATGGACTATGAGTTCAAATGAACTCGTTTGGAAGATTTAAATATTTGAACAAATAATTAAAATATTCTCTATATGTTGAAACTTCCAAGGTAGGATGCTTCGGAGTAATTTCTATAATACAAAATATATCCTAAAAATCTTCAACACTCAAAGCATCATATAAAACATCATATCGTTATTCAAATAAATTCCTTTATAATTATAAATACCATATACTTGCTTACCTCTAAAATATATAAAACATTGACTTATAATTTACTCTTCAAAATCAATATCTCACTTTAAAATCTTAAAAATTGAGTAAAACTCAACTCATTTCAAAATATTAAATTTCAAATTCACTTCCTAAAAATTATAATTTACTCAATTCATCCTTTTAGTAAAAAGCGGTGACTAAAACTACATCGGTTTTTTATCCTTACTTTAATCAAAAATTTCAAAATGCTTTCATTAATTTCCAAACCATTTTCACTTAATTAAATCTTCTTTCAAAATACCTTTCCTTAAAAATTTTACTTAACAAATAATATAAGTATTTATCAAATATTTATTTCAAGAACTCATTTCGCAAAAATCTTGGTTATTCATCACTTATCAAATAAATCTTGTAAATATTATATCATTACTACAAAACATTCTTCAACTTCATAATTCTTCTTTACAAAAAAATTCTTTCCTTCAAATATCTTCTATTTACAATTTGAAATCTAATATATATATGTAAATCTTTCATTTATTAAAATACAAACACCTTTTTCAAATTAAAACCCAAAACTTCAAGGTACTTAAATATTTTAGTTCTTATTAAAATCCTTCTAATAAATATATTTTCATAATAGAGGACTTTAATACATTTATAGAATTTAATACTTTAAAATTAGAAACTAAATTCCTTATTTAAACAAGCCCTCTAGTAAATATTTTCATTAAGTATTATTGACTTTACAATTTCCAAAGTAATTCTTATTACACATTTTATTCTTTAAAAATCTGTTTCTCTATTCCAAAAGCGGATAATTAAAATCCATTACTAATCAACTCTGATTCCCATTCAAATTACGTTTCTCCTTTGAAAATCCAAAAATTGTAAAAACCTAATCTTATAGAAATTAGCTATGTGTATAAAAACAAAAATAAGTTTTTATTTTCTTTAAAATAAAATATTTCATCTTTCGAAACTTCCTTTTTAAATTCAATATATATATATATATATAAACTTTAGCACCAAACAATCATTTCTTCATACTTCCTTTTTACCTTTTTACGGTCGTGCTACCACTCTCTCTTTATGTTCCTTCTGTTCCCCCTTCTCTCTCTCTCTCTCTCCCTCCTCCTTTTGTCCCTACCATGGTCGTGCCTCCTCTTCCCCCAACCCCCTTGATCCTAATCCTCCTCCTCTCTCTGTCCCTCCAAGCTCTGTCCCTCCTTCTCTTTTGCTCTCCTCCCCACTGCATCTTGTTGTTCATGGTGGTGTCTCATGTCAACAAGCATGCACTTCTTTGTTTAAGAACAAACCTCGTAACGCAGGGAAGTTCATCCCTATTAACATGCCTAATGTTTTTTCTGGTGAAGCTTTAGTCCCTCCTCCTTCAGTCAGTGAAGCTGTTCGAAATGTTTGGCAAGACTATTTGGTTGCGTTTTTCTAGACAAGCCGCTTTCTTACATGAAAGTGATTCGGCTCCTCAAGTAGTTATGGAAGCTTAAGGGAAATATCAAAGTCAAAACTGATGGGTTAGCCTTTCTTTTCCTACTTTCTAGTGAAGAAGACATGAGGAAGATGGTTAAGGGGGATCTAATTCTCATGCGAAACAAAATGTTTGTAGTTAAGCAGTGGGACCCAACTGTTAGCAATGTCTATGGCACAATCAAATCAGTGCCTATTTGGATACACTTATCTAACATCACTTAATAGCATGGCTCCCTATAGGAATTATCTGGTTAGCCAGCAGGATAGTAAGGGTGATGTGCTTGGATGAAAGTACTGAAAGAATGGATAGGTTGACTTATGCAAAATGTTTGGCAGAAGTTACTCCTTTGTCTAACATGGTGACTTGCTTCCCAGTATTACTTGAAGATGGGACCGAGCAGACAGTGTATGTAAATTATCAATGGAAGCTAGAGGCATGTAGTAGTTGTAAAGTATTTAGTCATTGTCTTGAAAATTATTTGAATGAAAAAGTAAAGGTCGCTGAAAAGGTTGTGATGAAGGAAAGTATAGGAGAAGTTAATAAGAAGGTAGGTAGTACTGCAAATGTTTATGTTAAAAAGGCTGCACATGCTAAAAATATCCGGAGAGGAGTGGCAAGGTATTTTGAATAATGCCAATAAGGAGAAAGTGATAATTAATGACAATGTTCTTGGGTCAACAGCTGAAAAAATCAATATTTATGGTGTTGAGAATGATGCAAGGGAGGATAAATTAAAAGAGAATAGTTGGATGATCAGAATATGTTGGAGGAAGAGGGTAAGGTTGTTACTCATTATGAGGATGCTATATTAACCACTAATAAATTTCATGCACTTCAGGATTTGCTTGGGGAAGTTGATAGTGAATGTGAAGATCATAACATTGCAACTGATGTTGTAATAGTGCATGTGGAAGATATGAATATCCCATCTTCACATGTTGAGTATGGAATTGAATTGAAAGGAATCGAATCAGTGGTTATTCCAAGCCCAGGTGTGGGTGCACATATGTGCAAAAAGCAACAAGTGTTTGATGGTCATGTTGGTGGATCTGCTGTATCTCCTTTTGTTGATACACTTCAAGATCAATCCACTACATCACAAGCTAAAGTTAACAAATTTGTTTGTAATAAGAATGAGTTGCACCTACTGATTAAACCCACAACTATCTTTTTGAATCCACTAGTCTGCTCTGAGCAGCAAGTATTACTAGTATATTAGGTTGATAATCTTGCAACACTTAATACCAACCAAATTCATATGCATGTTGCTATGTATGTACATGAAGAAAGTGCACACTCTTTTGATTCTACCACCAATAATTCACCTACTGATTCCTCTCTTCTTAATCTAGCACCTAATAATCAGTCGATTTTTCCTAATTCTCACATTTCTACTTCGAATTCAAACCTTATCTATACAACTACTTATCAAGTCTCAAATTCTGTTAAAATAACTAATAACTCTCCTTACTCTCACATTCCTCCACCACCTGGCTAGATCTCACCTCCTTTAAATCCAATTGACTCATGCACCACATCAGTTAATCACCTAATACTTGGTTCTCCTCAAAGTTTCAATGCCATCAAAACGAAGACCAGCAACAAACAGAAAAACAAAAACTTGCCCCGAGATCTTAACCAGGGGTTAATCATTGATATGATAAGACAATTTCTAAATCTATCTCTACCTTCAGTTCTAATGTCAAAAGAACTAGGAATAACACTTATCCTCTCTCCATATAGTTTAATTAATGTTACAAAATTTTGGAAGTTGGAATATAAGAGGAGCTCACAAGGAGTTTAAACTTCTTCAAGCTAGGCAACTCATTATTGAAATAATCTTGGTATTTTAGCACTTCTCGAAACTAAATTAAATCAGCCTTTAACTCTCAAAGCTGCCAACTGTCAGAAATTCTTTACTGTTCGATCTTTCATGATTAATGATGAATAATTCAAGTAATAGCCCAAGGATCACCAATACCGAATATTTCACAAACAAAACTTAATATGATTTATTGTTTAAGATGACGTACATTGATTAACAGCGGAAGATGTAATGGCTGTCATCGTCTTCTTATGACTTCTAATAATTACTCTTCTTAGAATTCGGTTTCTCTCTCTAACCCTATTTATTTATGTGTTTCTTGATGGAAAAGAATACATCTGTTAGCTGGGAGAGAGAGGACCCAATCCTTTATATAACATTTAACTCTAAATCTGGTACATCCATCATATACTAATTCAACGCTTAAGATTAATCACAGACCTAATATTCTAATTATAGAACAGTCTATTTATGACTTAATTAATCGGATCACATTAAGATTAGAAACTGCATAACCTTAAAGGTAAATGAAACGTTCTATTTATGACCTAATTAATAGGGTCACATTAAGATTAAAAACTGCATAACGTTAAAAGTAAATGAAACGATTGCAGTTTCTAATAGCAGATTTCTAACATTCTCCCACTAGACCCAATTATTCATAATCTCAAGTGTTGAACATCATACTATGATAAATTGCTGAGAGTTATGGCGGTTGTGTATTATTAATTCAATGCATTCCCTTCCATATACTACAATACCAGCAATCCATCATTTTATACTCATAATTTATATAAAACAGCATAATGGTCCACATAATGTCTTATAACATAATGATTAAACATAATATCTTTATAAGACTCTTTCTTGTTTAAAATTACATAAAGTACGTACTACCACATTTAAACAAGAGACACATAATTGTATATCAGAAACACACAAAGGAGCTCAAAATGTCACACATCAATTATTATTAATACAACCAAGACCCATTCTTTGAACATGTTTCTTAAATTGTCTTGGCTGTAACCCTTTCGTCAAAGGGTCTACAATCATAAGTTCTGTCCTGATGTGCATGATTGACACTCTTTGTTTCTGAACCTCATCTTTCACAACAAGATACTTCGGTTCCATATGTTTGGCACCTTTAGAGTACTTGTCGTTTTTTGAGAAAAACACTGTTGTAGAGTTATCACAATAAATTTTCAGCGGCTTGCTAATGGTGTCGACAACCACAAGTTCTGAAATAAAGTTCCGCAACCATAATGCATGAATAGTGGCTTCATAACATGCCACAAATTCCGCATCCATAGTAGATGAAGCAACGATAGTTTGTTTCGCACTTTTCCATGATATGGCTCCTTGAGCAAACATAAACATGCAACCAAAAGTCGATTTTCTAGTATCGATGCATCCAGCAAAATCTGAATCGCTATATCCAATCAACTCCAATTCATTGGATCTACTATACATGAGCATGTAATCTTTCGTGCCTTGTAATTACCTCAACACTTTCTTTGCAGCTTGCCAATGTTCCCTTCCTAGATTACTTTGATACCTCCCTAACATACCGACCGCAAAACTGATATCCGGTCTAGTACAGGTTTGAGCATACATTAGGCTACCAACTACAGATGCATATGGAATCGATTCCATTTCCTTTCGTTCAACATCATTCTTAGGACATTGCATGAGATTGAATTTATCACCTTTCTGTACAGGAAATTTCCCAGGTGAACACTTACTCATTCCAATTCTCTCTAGAATCCTTTTGATATATCCTTTCTGAGACAATCCCAATATTCCTTATGATCGATCACGAAATATTTCTATTCCAATCACATAGGATGCCTCTCTCATATCTTTCATTTCAAAGTTCGTTGAGAGAAATTCCTTAGTCTCATGCAATATGCTTAAATTATTTGCAGCAAGCAAGATGTCATCAACATAAAGGACTAGATAAATAAACTTGCTCCCACTGATCTTTTGGTATAAACAGTGATCAACCGTATTTTCCTTAAAACCAAAAGATGTAATAATGGTATTGAACTTAATATACCATTGCCGGGATGCTTGTTTAAGCCCATATATTGACTTCTTAAGTTTACACACCAATTGTTCTTTACCTTTTACAGAAAAACCCTCAGGTTGATCCATATAAACATCCTCATCAAGATCTCCATTCAGAAAGGCCGTTTTCACATCCATTTGATGCAATTCCAAATCATAATGTGCTACTAATGCCATTATTATTCTTAGTGAGTCCTTTTTCAAAACAGGAGAAAATGTCTCTTTGTAATCAACACCATCTTTCTGAGTGTAACCCTTAGCAACAAGTCTAGCTTTATACCGTTCGATATTACCACTAGAGTCGTGTTTGGTTTTAAAAACCCATTTGCATCCGACTCTTTTACAACCATGTGGTAACTCAACGAGATCCCAAACTTCATTCTGTTGCATGGATTTTAGTTCTTCTTTCATGGCATTAATCCATTCCTTTGACTCTTTACTTTCTACAGCATGTGAAAACGAAACTGGGTCCTTATTGATTTCTATATCATAATCTGATTCTTGCATATAAACCATATAATCATTAGAAATAGCTGACCTACGATCTCTTTGAGATCTTCTTAATGCTACTTGTTGTGGTTCATGCATATCAGCATTATGTAAGTCATTTCCTTCAGGAAGTACTTCTTCATTTATATGTTGTTCATTATCATGCTATTCTCCAACAGCTGGAACAACATTTGGAGTAATAGTAGATGGAGGAACTATTCTAGGCAATGTAACATTTACCCTTGTTTCCTTTATTTCCACTATTTCTCTTCTAGTTCTCCCACTGACTTCACCAATCTCAATGAATCTTGCATTACTAGTTTCTACAATTCTTGGACTATGATTAGGAAAGTAAAACACATATCCTTTAGATTTTTCAGGGTAACCTAAAAAATACTCACTAATCGTTTGAGAATCTAATTTCTTTTCATGTGGATTATAAATTCTCGCTTCCGCTGGACAACCCCAAACATGCAGGTGTCTTAAGCTAGGTTTACTGTTAGTCCATAATTCAAAAGGAGTCTTTTGAACAGCTTTACTAGGAACCCTATTCAACAAATAATTAGCGGTTTTGAGACCATACGACCACAAATTCTTAAGTAGTGTAGAATCTGACATCATACTCCTAATCATATCTATTAACGTCATATTGCGCCTTTCTGCTACACCATTTTGCTGTGGTGTACCTGACATTATGTATTGCGCACATATGCCATGACTTTCGAGGTATTTTGCAAATGGACCTGGACACTGGCCTGACTCATTATATTTGCCATAATATTCACCACCTCTCTCAGACCTTATGATTTTCACCTTTTTATCTAATTGCCTCTCAACTTCCTTTACAAACGTCTCAAGGACATTCACAGATTGAAATTTTTCATGAAGCAAATAGACATAACCATAGCGGGAAAAATCATCAATAAAAGTGATGAAATACTTTTCTCCATTAAAGGCTGGAGTGTCCATAGGTCCGAAAATATCAGTGTGTATTATTTCAAGAAGCTGGCTGCTTCTAGTGTCTCCTTTCTTATTATGTTTGGTTTGTTTACCTTTAATACAATCCATACATAATTCTAGATCACTAAAGTTCAAATTTGACAAAATTTCATTACTTACTAATCTCATCATTCTTTCTTTAGATATGTGACCTAGTCTTTTATGCTATAAGAAAGAAGAATTTTCATTCAACATGCTACGTTTGCATCCAACATTATTTATTACATTCAGTAAGGAATTCGCATAAGTGTCATTTCAATTTATATAAACCATCAATTAGAATACTAGAACCAACATTATCAGTATTCTTATATAAATCAAAACAACCAGATCCAAACGTACATCTAAAACCAGAAATATCCAACTTACTTACGAAAATAAGGTTTCTAGATAATGAAGGTACATAAAGGGTACTATATAAGTCTAATACATATCCACTTTCTAGAATTAGATGATAAGTCCCAATGCCTTATATTGTGGATTTCATTTCGTTTCCCATAAAGAGAAAATGATCTTCATTTGGATTTATGGTTCGGATCATAAGAAATCCCTGCATATTATTGGAGACATGAGTTGTAGCACCAGTATCAAGCCACCATGTATTAATAGGAACTTCAACTAAATTTGATTCAAAACATACGAAAGATAGATGATTACCTTTCTTTTTGAACCAAGATATCCTTTTCGGACAATCATTTTGATAATGTCCTTTCCTTTTACAGAAATGACATCGAACATCCTTTAGTTCCTTCTTTTCCTTATCCTGCCCATTCTTGGCAGGTGCCTTTTTCTTCTTGAAATGACTTGATTTTCCATTCTTTTCTTTACCAGCTTTATTACTCACAAAACTTACTGAGTGATTCACTTGATTTTTAGTTCCCACAATCCTTTAACTTAGTATATTTCCTTTAGCACTAATATTATTTAAGAATCATTTCGTAAAACTATTACTTAAGTTTATTTCATATTATAACTTATCTGATCAATCATATTTTAAAGACATAAGTCCAAATCCTTAATTAATGCTGGAATTCATTCATAAAACATTTTCTAGTTATAATTACCTTTTGGAGGAGTCATTACTTTATTTAATAGTTCATGACTTAAAATATATATTTGTATGATATACCTTTATATCCTAAGAGTATATACAAATCCCAAATTTCAAATTGGTTTTACTTAAATCTGTCCGTCTAACAAATTTAAACTTTGTTGTAATTTACTATTATCTTAAATTCATAAGTTATAAAACTTATTTCTTATTTAATACTATTATTAATTTTCTAGCTTTAAAACTCTTAAATCTATTTTTTCTTTATAAATCAGATTTATAAATTATCCTTATCTTATTTCATTTACTCAAAGTACTTCACAATCTTTTACCAAAAGTTTTCATAATATCTGAATTAAGTATGATTCGGAAATTTTTGACTGTCCAAAATCGTCGAGAATTTTGTTTTATCTTATCAATTAGCGATCCCAATTTATCTTTAGTTTAAACACTTTTATAAAGATTACTAATCAATGATTCATTTTATTTCTTTAACTTAAGAAAATTATATAGATCGAATAACTCTAAAACAATCCAAGGAACTGGGTACTACCAATAGTATCATATATCCTCTTAACAAGAAGAGTAATACTTAAGAGAAGTGCTTACCAACCGAACACATCTCTTGCCCATTTTTAGTTTATTTTTGAGCCAATCGAATTAGTTATCATAAAATACCTCTTTTTGTTTGAAATAATACCATTTTCAAAATCCTTTAGAGATTACTTTATAAAACCTATTTTATAAATTCATTTTATCTTATATTAATTAACTTCATTTAAATTACCATAATTCTTTTACTCGAATTTAAATTCTCATTCCTTTTATATTTATCTTTTTACACAATCATTTTCTATTATTTGAATACATTTTTATCTTATACGTTCATCCCTTAAATAAATCTTATTATCAAACACCTTATAGTCAAATTGTGAAACTTAATTCACAAGGTATTTGTACTTAAACTTTTAAATCAAACATTTGATCAATTTATGATAGTAACTTAACATCATCATTCTTAATTTATTATTTTGGAATAAGTATTAAAGATCTTAATTACCTTATCAGATTTCTTACTTATCGATTATCTTTATGAAACATCTTATAGTCAAACTGTGAAATTCTAATCACAAAATGTTCATATTTAAATTTCACTAATCCAGATTTCTAACGATACAACTTTTCAAAATATATACTTTATAATCAAAATATAATCCTAGGTAAAATTATTTCATTTACCAATTTTTTTTCAAAATCAGTGTGTCGGTTCGCCTTGTTTAAATGTTTAGGAACCCTCATCGATAACGGTGATCAGGCGCAAAGATCAGAATCCATAAATCACTCAATAGATAAATCAACACAAAACAATTTATTAGTCATTAACAAATACGCACTCATATATAATACACTCAAACTCATTCTAGGGTGTTACTAACCCTTATCTCTAATGAGTCACTCATCCTAGGGTATTACTAACCCTATCTCTGATGAGTCCTTAACCCAACAAAACTAAGGTTCTGGCTTTACCTTCAGCTCTGATACCAAATGTAATGACCCATTTTTCCGTACCCTTTGAATCGATAATAAACCGCACATGTCCAACTCAAAATGCACGAAAAGACGGATCATTAAGGGTAGAAAGAAAAATAAAGACAGAACAGAATCTCACACGAATGGAATAACATATATTATTTCAATAATAATCTTTACAGTGGAAAACTTTAAAATACAATATCAAAGTCTAACCTAAATTCAGCGTGGACAGTTATAACACCTGCCTTTACAAATGCTGAAAAAGCACAAAACAAATGAAATAGATGTAGAGGATAATAGAATACATCCATAGGATGATGAAGATCTCCAGCTCTCCTCTGGAAACTCCAACCGTCTTCAACTCAACCTGAAACTACTCGGATCTGACCCAAGTATAAAAATACCCGGATCAAGCTTGATAAGCCAGCGTGAGATACTCGAAATTTAAAATGACTATATTATCAAAACCTTTGAAAAGAAGGGTATCTCATAAGACCACGCCCACACATAAACATGGATGGGTTTTTACCTTATGATAACCAAAACATTTTTATTACCAAAATACACTTGATATTATTTTTAATGACATTCTTTTGAAAACACTTTTCAAATAAACTTATTCAAATAATGTATCAATACCCGGACTAAGTCTAAGGTAATATATCCGGACTAGATCAACAGAATATACCGAACAAAATATAGGATACAAGAAGGGGTAGCTGAAATGTTTGCAAGTCATTACAGCTATTTTGGGAATACAATCAAAACTGTAAATTTCGTATTGGGATTGGATTTCCAACATGATAGGAAACTAGTGGAAAGATCAATCTGTATCCACGGCTTACGTGCAAGACTCAGACGTCGTTATACAACAACACAAATGGCTAAAAGTAGATACAATCTGTGAATAACATCCAAGGACTCGGACTTCATGCATCCCTGCCATGAGGCCTAGACGTATCTAGTACCTAGGGCTCAGAACATCCGATAACCCAAATCACTACTATCCAAAATGAGAGCATACATCTGACCAAATAGAATCCCATCATAACAGGTTCCACTTTGAATGCCACACTGCTATTCCTTTTATCACTATTTGACACCCACAAGCATACAACCTCTGAGCTCGTATGTCTCAGAGAAGGGTGTTAAGCTAAGAGAAGTTGTCTTCTCCACCACCAAGCAGATGTACATTTGTAAAAGTCAAACATTGTGTCTTGGAAATGCAATGTCAGACATTCATCCATACAATTTCGTTCTAGGACTGAATGAAACCGAAGGCACTTTCCTCGGCCATTACTAGGCGAGAAGCCCTTGTATTCCAAAAAAATCTCCACAATGAGGAGACCACTGCTATAAATAACTCTATAATGGGAGCGACCCAGAGCATGTCAACAAGCAGTCCTCACGCTATGAAGATCCACGGTCTTCAACAATCATCATCTTCAACATGTCCTCACTTTCGAACGTATACATTAGTTCGAAGTGGTTTTCGGATAGGAATCACCCAAATCCGACCCCGGTTCCTTCAAAGCCAATCATCGCTTTAAAAGATGTTAAGTTCATATGTGGATATCAATCATCAATCAATTACTTCATCTTTTATTTAAATCAAATATCTTTCTTAAATATACTCTTTTCAATTTATTCCATTTTCTTGACAAGTGTATATGGTATCATTAAGCCTCATTTATTAAATCATTTGATTTATTAAAACCTTTCTTAAATCCTGGAATAATTCCAAATCATTTTCTCTTTTACTTAGGAAAACCTTTCCAAATCATTTGTTAAATCTTAATCAAAGATTTCCTATATTCAAGTTATAACTTTTAACTTAGGGAAAATATTCCCAAATCATTTATTAAATCTTAATCAAAGATTTCTTTCTTAACTTCAAATCATATTCTTGCAAATCAAAGATTTTCATAACAGAGCACTACTGCCACCTTAGATATGGTAAATTTCACCTCCAGGGACTAATGGCGAGTAATCCTACATCATGAAGATCTTTGTCATCAATGATCATTGTCTTCAATATATTTTATCTCGAAGATTAGTTTGAAGGGGTTTTCGGATAGGAATCACCCAAATCTGATCCCAGTTCTTTGGATAGAAATCACCCAAATCTGATCCTGGTTCCTTCATACCAATCATCGAATAAAAGATGTTAAGTGGTTAATTAATATTCTAAGAATTTGTTTCTTCTCTTTTATTTTGGAAATACTTAAATATGATCTTTTAAAGCATCCGGGCTTTCCTTTCGATCTATTCCACCCTTCGCCTAAAAAGAGAACATAGGCTAGGTAAGTTCTGGGCATTGGTTGCTCCATCCCTAACCTTAGTTAAACACCTTGTTTTATCTTCCCAGATCTCACAAGTGGGACAAATGTACTAGTCGTTTCCGCATACTCAGTTATTAATCTTCATTTTAGAAATGATTTATTAAACTTCCAAATCATCATTTAAAATACTTAATTATTCTTTTAAAAATATTCATAATTGATTCTAGGAAATATCGTTACGTTTAAACTCATATTCAAAAGGTTATAGAATTCGCAGCATAAAATTGCTGCGGAAAGTGCTATATAAGCTTATTTGATTTAACAAATTTTTAATATTTGAAAATTCATATTTTCCTTTCCAAATCTATTTTAAACTATTTTAATAAATTTAGCAAATTTATTTCATATTTTTAAAACATTTAAAATATCAATTTTAAAGAAATCCTTTTCTGGATTCCGAACTGCAAAACCGCGATGCTTTTAGAAAATTATTTTGGACATATTTCAAAATCTACTTGATGAAATCTTAATTTTTTTTTCTTCGTTGGAAAACTATTATCATTGTAGGCCAAAGAATTTATATTTCAAAGAAATCCAACTTATAAATCATTCTCTACGTTAA
Source organism: Allium fistulosum (assembly GCA_030737815.1). Lineage (NCBI taxonomy): Eukaryota > Viridiplantae > Streptophyta > Magnoliopsida > Asparagales > Amaryllidaceae > Allium > Allium fistulosum. The sequence continues at coordinate 1,280,305,036 of CM060905.1, forward strand.
TTTGAAGTTACCGGTCGAAATATACGAACTACTGCTACGCGACGAGGTCGATTTTGACCAGTTTTGTGAATTGCTTCGGAACTTGTCCGAAACACAATTTGTTTTAATCCATATTTAAATTATTTTAACTCATTTAAAATAATATTTTCATCATTTCAAACTCATTTTTAATTTCATTTCATATTATAATATTATATCATTATAACATCATTTTCAATCCTTTTAGATATTTTGAAATCATTAAGAGGCTAAATAATTTCCATACACATATTTCTATGGATTTAAATTCTTACTAAATTAACTATAGTTAATCTCTTATCATTTATCAAACAAGTTGTCAACCATATCACAAACATATAATCGACCACAATATCAACCAAGTTTGCATCTAAGTTATCAAACATTTAACCATCCAACATACTTAAACTTTCAAATCTTTATACTTGAAATAATATATGGATTAATTAGTAAATATGAGTACTCACCTTTAACTTAACCAATTCTTCCTACCAACATTCATATGCAACAACGCTTCACTAAATCCTCTTAACTACACCAAACCATCACGTAAACTCTACCATCATGCTTCAAAGTGCTCAACCACCACCTCTAAACATCCATAAGGCTCGGACACACCTTGATCTTCCTCTTTCTCCATCATTTCTTCACTTCTTAGATGCTAAACCATGTTTTGGTGATATTCTAAGGTCTTTGGCATAGTTTGGTGGAGTTTTGAATTTGTTTGATATGGTTTTGAAAAAGTTAGTAAGGAAATAGAAGAGAAGAAGCCACTAGAGAGTGGAAGAAAAGCTTGAAAAAGGAAGAAGAAGAAGTGAAAAAAGTGAGAAAGCGGATGCTTATTTATCGAAAAAGTTTTGGATTAAATAATATTTTGTAAAAAGACCAAAATACCATTTACTTACTTTTTAAGCAATCTTATTTTTTTCAACACTTAACATCACATTTCAAATCATGCTTTATGTCATTTTCACTTAAGAAGTAAGTAAGGAATATAATAATTATGTTTGGTTTAATTTGATGTTTACTTTTTGCTTTGAAATAACATGTTTGTCCTTTTGTGCTTACTTTTTCTTAATTATATTCTAGAATTTTCTAAGTATGTTTATTAAAAGTAAACTTGATTAGTGAATTAATTAATACTTATACTATTTGAATATATGTTCATATGTAAGAAAATAAAGGTGCAACGACATTGCGACAACTTTTAATCGACAAAACGTTGATTTTCGACAAAATGTTTTACAGTCACATTTTGACATTTTAGTTAAACTATTTATTTTGTAAACCAAATTTAAAAATAAATTTGTATATTACTATTTAAAAATATAAACACTCATAAATAAATTAAAATAATTTATTTAACCATTGAAACTTACTTTTCTAAAATCAGCATTTTGTCACTTTTGTCGATATAGGAAAATGTTACTGTTTTTGTGTATATTTCTATTTTCAAATCCTATTTAATATTATTTGAATCATATAGCCTAACCTATTTTATATTTAAAATCACTTTAGATAGTATATTTTAAAGTGGTCAAATTCTGGGTCATTACAGTTTCCCAAGCAATGATTAAATATATCTTGAGAAAAATGTGTGATCCTCTAGCAATAGAGAAGAGCACACATGAAACTATATATATAACATATAACAAGGCGCTGCCAACATGCCTGGCAGGTAACAAATCTAAGTACGAGTGTCAAAGGAAAAAACACAGGTACCCCTATAATGAGCTCCGGCAAGGCCACCGCCCATTACACTTCAATATCGAGCTCCGGCATGGCCACCGCCCGACAGTAAGGTGTTGGAAGTACCTGAAAAAATGAATAGAATCAAAAGCCAAAGATACTGAAAGCCAGCACCATCTAGTAAGGAAACTTTATGCTGCTAACTTAGAAGGAATAAGGCTGTGGCTAATCTGGAGTAGAATGACTAATGATCTAGAAAGTAAAACTCCACTCTGAAGACTCGGTATAGCTGGAAGTAGCGCCTGGCTAGGGAGTGAATCCTCCTGAAGATAAAATGCCTAAGTGAAGCTAAAGATGAACTGAGAAGAATCCCTCACCACTATCGGCACCTGTGCACTTATAAAGAGACACTAACATCCTATCTATCCCAGACCTGTAACTGAAAATTAACTAGGAAAATAGTTAGAATGGTTCACATATATGTATATAAATAAAATTTATATACATATATGTGTAAATAAAATCTAATGGGACATAATAAAGCAAGGATAAACTAGTACAAAAACTAAAAGCTCTAAAAAAAAGTAAGGGTAATATGATCCATACTGAAAAAAATTAAAGAACTATAAACAAGTACAATAATAACTAAAACAAAATCAAAGAAATTTCTAGAATTATCTTTATGGACCTATAATTAAAAGCAAATTGTGGTACACAGTGGGATCATCATTCAAATTTGAAAAAATATTAATATTATTATTATTATTAATGTCAAAAATATTATTGTTATGTTTGAATATATTAATATTTTTACTAACCTTGTTAAGATATTCCTTAAAAAGGTTATTTTTAGCTAATTTATATTTAGGATTAGAGATCCAATTAAAGCAAAAGGACGAAATTAAAAAAAATCAATTTATTGAAGTGATTATTATTATTATTAAAAATTCTCTGATTTCTTTCAAACTAGATATACCAACAAGATATAATGAATAAAGTATCAAGTATGTACCTATTATCCATATTGAATTTAAATCTAAAAGTGTTCCAATAGAATTCACAATCAGTAATTCTAGTAATAATATTAAAATCAAAATTTTTAAGGGTATTCATTAGAATAAAATAAGTATCCATACAATCGTAGTAAATATGTTTAATATCTTCAAAATGCATATTACAAAAATAACATTTATTATCAATTTGTATATTTTTTCTTTTTAAAAGTTCTATAGTATTTAGTTTTCCATGCATAATTAACCACATGTGAATTTTAGATTTAGGAGGAGCATTTGATTTCCAAATAAATTTGAAAAAGTTATTAGTTACACCTGAAAAGTTAATAAATCTATAAAAAGAATTAGAAGAATATTTCTTACTCTTATCCCACTCCCAACTAATATAATCATTATCATTATCAATATTATAAAGATTTAATCTAGCGTAGAGCAAAGAAAGCTGCCTAAGCGTTGAACCTACTAGAATTCTGTTAAAACTAAAATTCCAAGGAGGGTCATTGTGCCTAAGTTAAAAATCTCATGACTTTTTAAAATGGATTTCCAAAAATAAGATTGTTTAGGGTGACCAAAGGACAAATTTGATATAGATTATTACTACAATTATAGTAATATTTAGAAATAATTTCTTTCCAAGTGGCATTATCATTTATGTCCTTGAACATCCATAACCATTTACCTAGTAGAGACAAATTCATATTATGCAAATTAATGACTCCTAAACCACCATCCTTTTTGGATTTATAAACAGTTTCCCAATTTACTGAACATTTTATGCAGCTGTTTGAATTTTCACCACTCCATAAGTAATCTCTTCTAATTTTATCTATTTTATCAATCACCCAATCAGGAAAAAGATGCATTGACATCCAATAGATTGGGAGAGCTGATAAAACTGAATTAATTAGAACTAGTCTACCCGCTCTAGATAAAAATCTCCCATTCGAATTAGAAGTCTATTTTTAATTTTATTTATGATTATAAACCAATAATCGTGTTTTGGTTTAGTAGGTCTAATCATAAAACCAAGATAGTCAAAAGGAAAATTCATAGTTTTACAATTTATCGTATTAGCAACTAAATTTTCAACTTTTTCAAAATCATTTAAAACTAAAACAGAACTTTTATCAAAATTTATTTTTAAACCTGATAGAAGTTCAAAACTAAATAGAATAAACTTAAGAGAAATAATGTGTCTAGGTAGATGAGAAGAAAAAAGCAAGGTATCATCTGCAAATTGGAGGACTGATATACCGTTACGCAATATATCATTACCTATATTTACCAGTGATCCATTATCAACCGCTTTTTTAATTATCTTAGCAAAAACATCTGCGGCTAAGTTAAACAGAAGAGGCGATAAAGAATCCCCTTGCCTTAAACCTCTCTTAGACTGAATTTTATTACCTAAAATACCATTAACCATAATACTAGAGTTACCAGTTTTAAGAAAATTCATGATCCAGCTAATCCATCTATGACTAAAACCTCTAGCATGAAAAATATCTACTATAAAATTCCAATCTACCGAATCAAAAGCTTTTGCGAAGTCTACTTTTAAAATAGCACAGGTAATATTATTCTTACAACAATGATTAATGTATTCTTGAACAACTGCCACGCCATCGGTGATATTTCTCCCTTTAATGAAAGCAGATTATGAACAGTCGATTAGGTCATTCATTCTTATACTAAGTCTATTAGCTAAAAATTTTGAAATAATTTTAACGGAACAGTTAATTAATGAAATAGGTCTAAAATCTTTTAAATTATTAGCACCTACTTTTTGTGTAATAAAATAACATTTGCAAAATTAAATCTTCCTAATTGCAAATTTCCATTATAAAAGTCATTAAACATGCTAGTTAAATCTAATTTTAAAACATCCCAAAATGTTTTATAAAGGCAATGATTAAATATATCATTACAAAATATGCCAAGAGTGACATATGACGATGCCCCCTTGGTTGATCGAAGTAATATAGTCATATCTGACTTAATATACACAGCGGAATAAAAAAAAATTGAAACTGCAAATCCTAATTAGCTATCCGTCATCCACCTGCTCGTCTTTGGATGCTTTATTCGCCAAAAGATTAAAACCTAAAAACCTTAAACCTCAGCCTACTCAAATCAATTCTGAGTACCCAAGAGTTTTAAGGGAAACAAACAACTTCGAGTCAGACATAAAGCGTGGTGTGAATAATTCTGTTACATCTTTGTTTACTGATATTAAGTGAGACCACGCCGCTTAGCGGACATGTTTCCCCTCACTAATATCCTCTTTTAAACATATATTTTGTAAATCCTTTCCTACAACCAAACTGGTTAATCAAATTGATTATATCAAAATAGCAGTATCCTTTATACTAATAAATGGACTATCTGTCCGTAAAATAAGTAATATGTGAACTATCCATTCACAATATAATAGCAAGATCTGTTATGCTACAAATGGACTATCTATCCATACAACTGGGCTGACTACATGCAAACTAGACTAACTATCTGAAATCTAGGCTGACTGCCTGTAAAGTGGACTGATTGTTCAAAATGTTTTCATAGGGTCAACTACCCTTTAAATTTTCCTTGAAAACCTTTTCAAAACGACTTAGTCCTACAAATCATATATATATATACAAGGAAAATATGTCTTTAGCTTTAAGCCATTTTGCCATGTTGTATACACTTTACCCAAATTAATTTTGATGAGATTGAATAAGGATTAACTATCCTTCCAAAACAAGTCAAAACCCCTTTTAACTTGAAAACATTTAGGTTATTTTGCCTATTCAATACATTCGAAACCTTTGTTTAAAACCTTTAAATAGCCCTTTCGAAACCCTTGAAAGACCCTTTCGGTCAAAACTGTTAAATATTTTCTTTTGAAAATATTGGAAAAGCCTTTTCTTTCTTTTTTCCGAAAGCTTCAAAATATCAAACATCCCCCTTTTAAACCTTTTAAATAATGCCTTTTTAAAACATAGGAAAAACCTTCCTTTCAATCATTTCTAAACCCTAGGGAACCACCCCTTACGAAACCATTCATTAAAACCTTCCGAAACATCCAAAACTCGGTCCTTTCGAAAGCACTTTAGGTTTAATTTAAAACATGTGGAAATCTTTAGAAACCATTGGAAAACTTCTCGGTTAAAACCATTAGGATTCTGCCTTCAAGTAGAGAAAAAGGATAGGAAACCTATTAAAGTCGAAAGCATCTGTTTTGAAACCATTTAAAATCATCTCTTTCAAAACCAATGTGGGTTTTACTTTACTAATAGAAAAAGGGTCTAAAAGGATTTAAGACGAAAGCATCTGCTTCGAAACCATTTCCTAAGTAATGAAGTGATGGTGTCGGAACCATCCCTTCGAAAGCTTTGGAGAGGTGGCCAGGTTTTAGAAAACAAAATAACCCTTTCGAAACCATCTGGGTCGAAAGCTAAAAGGCAGCAGCAAAAGGTTTTGACTTAGTCAAAAGCAATTATTTAAAATCAAAGGCGCAATGCAATCAAATCCATTTCCCTTAAATCACTTGACTTGGTCAAAAGCTACTTAGTCGAAAGCTATTTAGTCGAAAGCAAGCAGGCGTATTTTTTTAATTTAAAACAAAAGACTGCTTCAACCTTTTTGAAACCCCTGATTTGTGTCCCTACTTTCCGCCTGCACCCAATTCACTATGTACTAGTAAACAGATACCATGTGCATTGGTTTTGACTATGTCAGAAGCGAAGATGAGGAGGCGGAACCTAGTGCCGAAAGAGATGAAACAGTGAAAAGCCTGCAGCAAATAGTTCTTTTCACCTAACCTGCCTTACGTGTCTAATTGTGATTGGTTGCTTCTTTCTTTACCAATAAAAAGTACCGCACTTTTCAAAAGTACGACCGACTTTCCAGATTTTATAATTCAAATTATTTTACAAAAATCCCCTTCTCCTCTTTTAATTATATAAAACATTTAAGTCCCATACCTTAAATAATTTTATACAACCATTCAACACTTAGGAAAAATCTACAAAAATTCCCGAAAATCTATTTTAATATGTTTTCCAACATATAAAAATTTCAGACCCCAATTTTTATTATTTAACCAAAAATAATTATTAACCCAAATTAACATTTTATTTACTAGAAAATTCATATTAATTCCATAAAAATTCAAAAAAAAAATCTGAAAATTGAAAACCATCTCCAAAATATTATTTATGATCTTCATAAAATTTCGCAAGGCATTTGGATGTCATTTTATAGGGTTTTCACCTTAAAACATATCATAAATTCAATATGAATAACCATAATTTTTTTTCGCAAGGCCAGCCAGTTTTATAGTGGACCGTCCACTTTTTATTACGAATGTAATATAATAGTTAATACAAGAGTAAAGTAGGAGCACCTTAACTACTAGTAATAAAAGTAAAATACAGCACTGGAGTGTGACAGAAGTGCCACAGCTACAACAAATCACTTAACTACTAGGTCCCCTTAGCGAGGGAAAGAACATCATTGTCCGTTATCGCATGGTCTGGAATCGAGGGAGCATTGCCTAATAAATGTGCAAAAGGACAAAAAAGTAAGGCAAGACATGGGTCATAATCCACTGAATCAGGGGAGTATATGAAGGATCGGTCCCAAGTAGTATCATCTAACATGTTAGCATTCCACTTTGCATGTAGCCCATCAGAAGAGAACACTAGAGAGTCTCCAGAAATGCAGTAACGGAGGCATCTGAGGTCCTGCTCAATGTCGAAAACAAATCTAAAAAAAGGATTCCTCCAAGGGGTTGTATCGCATATCTGAAATAAGATCCACCCAACACCCTTCGGACTCAACACAAACAACAGATAGCCGAGGTGACACAGGATCGGGAACGGATAAAGGAATAACTGGAGCATCAGAAGGAACCACATAATTAACGGAGGCAGGCGAGGCAGGGCTAGCATCAGAACCAAGAGGTGGAACCGAACCGGGAAGGTTGGAAAAGAGGCAGGGATAGGAGCCTTAGGAACCCATTTCTTAAGAGGAGGGAGAGGCAGGGGAATTTTGGGAGCTATGGTAGAGATGGCAAAGTGCTTGCAAGAGATGGCAAGGTGGCCAAAGGAGTGACAAGTAGAACAAATTTCAAGGACCCATCCATAATGAACATGGGCCTCCTCAACATGCCCAACAGCAAGCTGAATAGGAATAGAGTTAGGGAGGGGCTTATCTGCGGTTATTTCAATTAGAGCCTTCACATACACCAATTTCTCACATGCTACTGTATTCGTGTCAAAGCATTTCAGTTTTCCTAAGTTACACGCTAGCCAATTCAAACCAAGCAACGGCTGTAAAACGGAAGGATATGTGAAAAGAAAACCCATACAGGAATAGAAAGAACCTATTCACAAGCACTAGCTATTGTTGGAGTCCATGGAGTAATAATAAAAGGTTTTCCACCAGAAAAGGAAGGCTCGGCCTCTAGGACACACCGACGTTTCTTAAAGGAGGAAAACAAAAGATAATACATGGAATCAACCAACAAAACACGTAAATCACCATGTAGTTTCCAATCCCTACGGCATTCTTTAACCGCAACATGTAGTAGGTGATTCGGATCCAAAAAGAAACCAACCAAATTTCCCGACCAATAGTCTAAACCCGCTTGCATCACACTAGGGGGAGGAATCATTACACCATTCTCCTTCACTATTTCAAATTCAATTGGTTTGTAGATGCCCGTATTTCGGGGCAGGGATGATAATAGAGATGCCCAAGGTTTTGAGCAGCATGGGGAAGGGACTGCAGTCTGTTCAGTAAAGGCTGTAGGGGACTTTCGGGAACCATCAATATGAGTTGCAACAGAGGCCCCAAGTTGCATGACAGCAGATATATGATCACCACAAACCGCGGAAGCAATCATGGATGAAGTAGCAGCAAAAAGGACACCAGAACCCAGCACAACTGCCGAATCAATAACAGGTGAACTAGACAAAGAGGGGCATAAAGGAGGGATATTTGAATCAGTTAGGAGATGCGGCATCAATCGTAGGGGGAGCAGAATTATATAATCGACCAGATCTGGTACAGGAGTAGGCGGTTTTGGAGGGGGAAGAGGATGACTCAGGCATAGATTAGAGAAGAGGGAAGCGATGGAAAGGAGGGGAAAAACGAGGTAGGCGGAGGCATATAAAGGATGAAAAATGCGGTCAGGAAAGTCACGAGAAAAAATCGCCTGGGCGAGGAGCTATTTTTTCGAGTTATATGATGATGAGTTGTTTTGAATAACCATAATTCATCAAAAAGTATATATACACATATTCATTCCATCATTCAAAAACATGGCAAATCCTTGCAAAATATTCGGAATTCATATTAAAACCGAGACACAATCAAAATCGAGATGTAAACATTATTTACCTAAGCTTTTGAGATTATGGAGATTGAGTTGTGAATAGATTTGATTTGAATTAGCTTCTTCTTAGCTTTTCTTCTTCTCTTCCTTGATAATGGTGGCCGACCCCTTAATTTAAAATTTTGAAAATGAAATGAATGTGTAAAATTTTACACGGCCAAGGTTTGGAGGATATAGAAATGGCCTCTTTCCTATTTTACCCCTCCTCTATTTCAAGTTAAATTCATGGTTAAATGGCATAGCTACACCTTAATTAAAATCAAATCTCAATCCCCTAATCTACACATTATTTTATTTTATTCAAATAATTAAATATCCTAAATAATGTTACCAAAAATCTGAGGTGTTACACAAATCCACATTCAAATCAAAATCGACCCACCTGAATTAGAATTCGAAGAGTGGAAACGGTTCGAGTTCGATTCTACGCGAGATCTAGAGAGGTGAATACAACGATGATTAGTATGGAGAGAAGGATGCTTGACTAGAGATTGAGGATGAATGATCTTTTATTTGGAGTTTTGGGTCATGTTAGCACCAAAATTGGTCACTAACCTCGTAGAGAAAGCTTATGTAGAGAAATAAGTGATGAAGGTAAATTAAACAGAGAAGACAATGCTAATTTAAATGCAGAAAGTAAGAACACCAAATTTATAGTGGTTCAGCGTAATTGCCTACGTCCGCTTTGAGGTTAAACTTTATTGATCTTCTTAATGATTGATTACAAATACAATTCGTAGATCAAATGCTTGAATGAAGTTGCTAAGTAAAGAAGATGGATCTGAAAAATGGCAGAGTCTCCCCAGTGTTCTCCCAAAAAAGGTCCTCTTCACTGTGCCCCTGCCCCTCTATTTATAGATAAAGATGGGTTGGACTTCCCAGGTGGGCTCGGCAGCCGAACACTCTGGCCCATATACGGTGGTCGCCATATGTCGAACGATACAGGCCGAACACAATGATGCTGAACCACCCTCTCAGTGCCGAACGATATGCCTACTGCGTGGAAAGAGTGGAATGAATGTTAGTCGAAGCCGAACATGGCTCTGGCCGAACGAAGCGCTTGTTCGACCGTTATTTCTGGCCGAACGTAGGTGCTGGCCGAACGATAGCTTTAACCAAACAATGCTTCTGGCTGAACGATGTCCCTGGCCGAACGTTAGCCTTTAGCTGATCGTTGTCTCTGGACGAACGACGCTTTAGCCGAACGATAGTTATGGCCGGACATTGCCTTTAGCCGAGTAGTACAGTCATGCCGAGTTCCCCAAGATGCCGGGCATTACTGAATGCCGAGTACTCCAAGATGCCCACCGTTCCTGAACGCCGAGTACTCCTAGATGCCGAGTACTCTTGGATGCCGAATGTTCCTATATGCCGAGTGCCCCTGGATGCCGAGTGCTTCCGAATGCCGAGTACTCATGGAAGCCGAGTACTCCTGGAAGCCGAGTTCTACTGAATGCCGAGTAGTCTTGGAAGCCGAGTACTATCCAATGCCGAGCACTCAGTTGCCTGGTCAAATCTCCAGGAAACACTTGCCCCCCAAAGTGTATTATGTGACTGAACGTGATACGCTTTGAGTTGTATAACCTTCGCGTTTCGTTTCAAATCCTTGGCTAACTTCGAATGGAGATGCCTTTTTTAGAATATCGGCAGTTGAGGCGTGTGCCGAGCGTGTTATAAATGCCAAACGATGCACCCAAAGCCGAGCGCTCTTCAATTGCCGAACGTTATTGTATGCCGATGGCGATCACTGCGACTTTGACCGGTTCCACCGGATGTAGCCTTTTCGACTTCTTCTTCTTCCCTATAAAAGCCGGCACCTCCTTCCTTCTTTCCCTTTTCACACTTCTAACATCTCTGCCTTGCACCTGCCGAAGCTACCAGCCAACATACAACTCGCCGATTCTTCCCAAGTCTTCACCTTACCAACTAGGTACCGATCCTTTCGCTTAAATACAGCCTTTACGCTCGAACTCCCTTAATTGATGGGACAAATCGAGCTTTGACTAAAGTGTCGAGTCACGCGACGAGGGAGGTAGGAAGAGTAAATAGAGATGGGTTTTCTAGGAGATCATTGGTAGACACACTGTGGTTCGGCATAAGTATTTTATGTCGGGCTAGATTGGTGAAAAGAGAAACATGAAGGAAGTAGGAGATGATCGGGGGTATCGAGCGGTATGGCCTGGTACGACTTGCCGAACGATGTGCCCCCGTGGTTCGGTGTGGATGGAGGAAGAGACGAGGCCAATGTTGAGGACAGCGTGCCGATGATCATCTCAGCTGAACAGTCACAAACACCGTACCATACTTAGGCCAAACCATGCCGAACAAAACAAGGTCGAACACGACTTACATGCCGAATAACAACTTAGCCGAACCAAAATTTAGCCAAACACAGGCTTAGCCGAACAATGACTTAGCCAAACAAAGACTTAGCCGAACAATGACCTAGCCGAACAATGACTTAGCCGAACAATAGACTTAGCCGAACAATGACTTAGCCGAACAATGACTTAGCCGAATAATAGACTTAGCCGAACAATAGACTTAGCCGAATAGTCGCAAACGCCGAACATTTATTAACTATATCTACCCGTATAGCAAAACAAGAAACAGGGCCCAAACACTCTAGCATATGTGAAGCCGACCTGGATCACCAACTTCTTAGCTTCCGTAAACGTAAATCTGAATCTTAGATTACCATACGTTTTCTGGATCTGGAATTGTAATCGCCAAAAGGCAGGCTTCTGGGGACGGTCAGCGATGACGGTCTCCGAAGGCGATGACTTTATGCTCAGTTTTATTGCAACAACTTTGCGACCTTCGAACTTTCAACGCTTTTACACGATTGCTTGCACTAGATCACACACCACACGGGGAGGATATTCGTGTTGTTAACTCTAACGTTCAACGTTTTTCAAGTATAGTTTTCGCAGGCACATAAACGGATTCATTATTTATTGGGGATGTCTAAGAAGTCTAGCTCTGCCACCATATTTGACAGGCCTGGGCCGTCATCAAGGCAAGAAGCCGCTGATACTTCAAATCCATCGACTTCCCTTGCCAATAACTTAGCACCCGATGCCCTGGAGGCAACAATTCTTTTAGACAACCCGATCGATTCACAAGCTTCGAAGATCAATGAAGCCGCACTTCGACGGATATGCTCCATTCATGGGATTCCTTTCGCCGATGTGTTAGTCCCTTCGCGACACGATCGTCCTCACCTACCCCCAGTCGGATATACCACCTGCAACAAGTTCATGTGTTGGATGGGAAGCGTGCCTCCGTTTAATTTATTCCTTCGGGACGTGTTGCAGTATATCGACATTGCTCCGTCGCAGCTGCATCCGAACGGTCACGTGTTTCTATATGGGACCTATCTACTCTTCATGGCCATCTTCTCTAGACCTCCAACCTCTGGCGACATAAGATACATCTATATGATCAAGAAATGGAATGACAGCCCTTCCTTCATGTTCCTCGAGCCGTACCACAAATGCCAAATCTTGACAGGGGCGTGTAGTAAATTCGCCATGTACAAACAGGAATGGTTCTACGTGCGTTGCCCTCCTGGTTTTGCGAGGAGATGGGTTGAAGGCAGTAAGTCTCTTCGCTGAGTCATCATTCGCGATTAATTGGAGTCATGCATTTTCTAACTCCTCGTTTCATCTTTTCAGGTATCAACCCGCATCCGGAGGGCCGAGGATATTCTGAGGCCATTGAGGCCATTAGAGCTCTTCCTGCCGAGGAACGGGACATTCGAACCATTATTTCAAACGAATCATTGTCGAGGTTCGGCTTGCTAGCCCCTGGTTGTCGGATTTGCCTCCCGGAGGGCGTCTCTATTCCCAAGCCAGTATCCGGTAAAGGGAAAAAACAAGCTGGATCGTCATCACGCCACACTCCCGATGCGCATGGAGAAGGTGAGCACAAAGAGGATGAAGCTCCTGAGACCCAAGGCGAGAATGTGGGTCCTGCTTGGAATCCGGCGGTCGAAGTTCATGACATTGAAATGTCATCCTCCCCTTCGAAGGAAAAGAAGAGGTTAAAATACAAGATTCGGAAGGAGAAAGATGGTGGAACTTCAAAAGTTACGCCTATCCCGCCAGAGAAGGAGGCTTCCTCACAGCACCTGGAAAGTTCTCTAAGGGGTTTGTCGAATCTCTCCATCCCTGACGATATACTTAATTACGGGTTTGACGATCCTGAAGCCCTCAAGTTTTCTTCGCCCGCTAGAGGCAATGCAGGAGTTCAACTCCCAGTCCAGGGAGACAATACTCCGATTAGTAAAGACAAAAGAACTGGTCCGTCGGGGGGAACACTAGGACACACACGCACATTCGCATTCCATCATACACTTCAAGTTTTTTCTTATTTCCTGGATTTTTCTTAACTCGTTATTACCTCTATTCTTTGTAGGTGACATGGGGCGCTCTCACGGACTCGATCACCTTCACGGCTCTTCCATATTTCATCATTCCGGACGGAATTCAGGTTCAGGCAGACGCAGGGACAAAGATGATTATGAAGATAGAGACAACTGTCCCCGCGATTCGTCTTATCGTAAGAAGGCATATTCCCAATCTTCACAGTCCCGTGATCCTCTTCCTCCAACTGAGCCGGATAGAGAGAAATCTTCACAGAAGGGGTATCAACCCGATGCTCCTTGAGAACAACACTCTGGTTCATCGAGTACAAGGCAAATTCGGGAGCAACGAAAAAGAGAAGAACTTCCAAAGCCTCCTCTCCCTACTCCCGCGGTTGACCCAACTGTAGCGGAAAAGATGGTCGATCTTAAGGCCAAATTTCCAAAAATTTGCTTTGATGGTCTGAAGTTCCTCCCAGCTATTCATCATATCCCTGGGCACGTGAAGCAGAGTGCCATTGCTTGCAACAACGACGTCTATGTTTAACATGACGCGTTTGTACACTTGGTTGAAAAGATCTCGGAGGTGTCTGTTGAGCGACAATATGAGATTGATCGTCTGAAATTGGAGGTTGGATGTGACAAGAACATCATCAAGCATCAAGACGAAGAGCTCGCTTCGTATAAGTCGAAGCTAGAAGCCGCTGAGCAAAGTGCAAAAGATACTGCTGAGGCAGTTACTCGTTTAGAGATGGCTCACAAGAAGGAACTTGATGAAGCGGTCCAGCGTAGCGGTGCCCTTGCTTTAGAAAAAGATTCTATCCAAAAAGAAAGGGACGCGCTTGCCACACAAGTCTGAGAGTTGAAAGAATTACTCTCCAAGGAGAAAGAGGATAAAGTAGCTGCTCAAGAAGAGTCACAACGATATTGTGATGAAATCGTTGCTACTCAGCTTCTGAAAACGAAACTCGATGACGAACTTGCTGGGGTTGAAAAAATGAAAGACGAAGCCCGTGAGGAGGGCAAAAGAAAAGCTACGGAGGAGATTGACTCTCGCCTCGAGGCGGCCGCAGAAGCCGGTAGGGAAGAGGTCAAGTGCATGTTTGACCCGTTGATTGCTGAGTATGGAGCCCGTGTCCTTATGCACCGTGATTTGACATTCTTGGGCGATGGCTATCTCGAATCCCTAGCTGAGGCCTGGGAAACTTTAGTGAAGATTAGAAAAATCGAGTCGGGCTCTAAAGAGGTCGATGAGGAAGCCTTGGTGAAGGAGTTTCTTAGGGGGAATGAGCCAGCGGATTTATCTGCAGCTTTGGCGCTTTACAGCAAAGGCTCGCCCCTTCCAAAAGAGAAAAGTGATGAAGCTGGCCCGTCTGGGGCTGAGACTATGGCTCCTCATATTGCTGCTCCTCCCGCTGCTCAACCGGCCGGTCGGCCGACACTTGACCCATTCAAGCAGCACGCCGGCTATGATCCTGAAGATCCCGGGCTTGGCGTTCATGTGTTATCTCCTATTCTGGAGGGTGAAACCCCACACGCAACCGATAGCCAACCAGAACTCGGTAGGAAACTCTTCTTTTCTAGAAGTTGAAAGATCTTGTCATTTTCCAGCAGTGGTTATTCGTTCTAACGCTCATTCTCTATGTTTTCATGCAGGCTGCTCTGACCCCGAACCAACTCCGAGGAGCGATGACGCCAAGGAGGAGGCGGAGAAAACAAGCGATGTTGCTCATGCGGGAGTAGCTCCTGGCCCTGACGCTCAAGTGATCGGGGCGTTAGCTGATGATAAGCTTGACACTTCATCTCCTGCCGAAGGGAGTGATGAAATCAAAATCACTGGCGCCTCTGAGCATACTTCAAAGATGAGCATGAAGGAACGCCTCG
Organism: Allium fistulosum; assembly: GCA_030737815.1. Classification (NCBI taxonomy): domain Eukaryota; kingdom Viridiplantae; phylum Streptophyta; class Magnoliopsida; order Asparagales; family Amaryllidaceae; genus Allium; species Allium fistulosum. The sequence continues at coordinate 1,280,320,391 of CM060905.1, forward strand.
CCAAAGAGGAGAAGAAAAAGGTCGAGGTCAAAGTTGAGCCTGAAATACTGGAACTTACCGACCCGCGGAACAGACCTCTGAAAATCATTCTCCCGGGCAGGTCCAAACCACTGGATGTTCCGTCTCCTACTCCTGACTCCGCTTCTTTAGTGAGCAAGAAATCCAAGAAAAAGCATGAGGGAGAGGAGTCGTCGGAAAAAACAAAAGAAGACAAGAAGAAGAAACTGAAGAAATAATTGCTACACTCGTTCAACGAGTTCCTTGCTTAAGTCTTGTAATTACTTTTACTTTTGTCTCTATAGTTTGTATAGATAGGTTTTTGACTCCAAGTTTTGGAGGAGTAACTGTGTAACCCCATTTTGAACTATTGAATGAAGTTTAGTTTCTTTTTTGCTTGGATGATTCTCTTGCTTTTCTTCGGTTTGCTGACTAACTGTGGTCATAACTCAAGTTCTTATGAGTTGAATTATTTCTCAGTCCATTCTCGTGTTGTTCGAACATTTCCAAACGTGGCATACTTCTTGTTCCACATTTCTTGAGTACTTGGACTTTTTTTTTTCAAATCTACGCTCCAGGGATTTAGAGTAAGTTGATCCGCGTTCAGGGGATTCAGAGGTTCGCATTGTTTACACTCTAGTCCGCGCTCTGGGGACTTAGAGTACTCCGGTCCGTGCTCTGGGGATTCGGAGATTTGAAATCGTTTATACTCTAGTCCGCGCTCCGGGGACTTAGAGTACTCCGGTCCGCGCTCTGGGGATTCGGAGATTTGAAATCGTTTATACTCTAGTCCGCGCTCCGGGGACTTAGAGTACTCCGGTCCGCGCTCTGGGGATTCGGAGATTTGAAATCGTTTATACTCTAGTCCGCGCTCTGGGGACTTAGAGTACTCCGTTCCACGCTCTGAGGATTTGGAGATTTGAAATCGTTTATACTCTAGTCCGCGCTCTGGGGACTTAGAGTACTCCGTTCCGCGCTCTGGGGATTTGGAGATTTGAATCGTTTACACTCTAGTCCGCGCTCTGGGGACTTAGAGTACTCCATTCCGCGCTCTGGGGATTCGGAGATTTGAAATCGTTTATACTCTAGTCCGCGCTCCGGGGACTTAGAGTACTCCGGTCCGCGCTCTGGGGATTCGGAGATTTGAAATCGTTTATACTCTATTCGCGCTCTGGGGACTTAGAGTACTCCATTCCGCGCTCTGGGGATTCGGAGATTTGAAATCATTTATACTCTAGTCCGCGCTCCGGGGACTTAGAGTACTCCGGTCTCCGCTCTTGGGATTCGGAGATTTTAAATCGTTTATACTCTAGTCCGCGCTCTGGGGACTTAGAGTACTCCATTCCGCGCTCTGGGGATTCGGAGATTTGAATCGTTTACACTCTAGTCCGCGCTCTAGGGACTTAGAGTACTCCGTTCTGTGCTCTGGGGATTCGGAGATTTGAAATTGTTTATACTCTAGTCCGCGCTCCGGGGACTTAGAGTACTCCGTTCCGCGCTCTGGGGATACGGAGATTTGAAATCGTTTATATGAGTCCGCACATCGTACCGGATAATGTGGTTCGTCATCCGATTATGAGATATAGAAACACTAGTGATTCGTGGAAAACACGGCTTCAAGCCTTTATTAATGAAAAACAACTAAACTGCTTGATTACATAGTTAAAAAGAAACTAAGTTACGACTGAACGAAAACATACAGGAAATAACAGTGCCTAAAACAAGAAAGAAAACATGCTAAATGTAATAATGCCGCAAATGTTCACTGTTCCACGCTCGGGGGAGTGTCGTGCCATCAACGGTCGCTAGCTTGAATGTTCCCTCTCCAAGCTTCCGTTCAATGACGTATGGACCTTCCCAACTAGGATTCATACGTGATAGTACCGTGAAAACTCGTTTCAGAACGAGGTCACCCACATCAAAAGTCCTTGGGCGGACTCTGCCGTCGTAGTAACGCTTGACTTAGTGTCTGTGCGCTGCCGCCCTTAATTCGGCCTCTTCACGCTTTTCATCGATGCAGTCCAGCGATTCCAACAAGAGGTCCTGGTTCGTATTGGGATCATAATATGTCACTCGGTGTGATGGAACTTCAAGTTCCACGGGTATAACGGCTTCCGAGCCGTATGCCAAGGTGAACGGAGTGTGGCCGGTCGCGGACTTGTGGGTAGTTATATAAGCCCATAGTGCTGTCGGGAGTTCATCTACCCACTTGCCTCCAACCTTCTCCAAACGCTTCTTCAGTATGGACTTGATTATTTTGTTAACGGCCTCAACTTGTCCGTTAGCTTTTGGGTGTGCAACGGCGGCGAACTTCTTCTCAATGCCATACTTTATACAAAACTCTTTGAACTCTCTGCTTTCAAACTGCGTCCCGTTGTCCGTAATGATGGTGCGAGGGAGGCCAAAGCGGCATATAATGTTTCGTACAACAAAATTAATGACCTTCTTAGAGGTGATCGTGGCTAAAGGTTCTTCCTCAGCCCATTTTGTGAAATAGTCGATTGCAACTATCGCGTATTTCGCACCTCCTTTGGATATAGGCAAAGAGCCGATTATATCGATTCCCCAGATTGCAAATGGCCAGGGACTAACCATTTGTGTGAGTTCAGTTGATGGAGTCCTCGGGATTTTCGCATATCTTTGACACTTGTCACATTTCCTTGCGTAGTCTGTAGCGTCCCGATTTACGGTCGGCCAGTAATATCCATAGCGGAGGATCTTTTTTGCTAACGTTTGCCCCTAGTATGGTCGCCGCATTCCCCTTCGTGAACCTCTCTTAAGACCCGCTTTGTCTCGTCATGAGCGATGCACCGTAATAATGGGACTGAGAACCCTTTTCGATACATTAATCCATCCTGCATCACGTATCGCGCAGCCTTTCAAAGGACCTGCCGTCTTTCGCTCCTTTCTTCTGGTAAAGTCCCGGTCGTCAGGTACAGTTTGAATGGGGTTATCCACGATTCCTTCTCGATTTCCGTTTCCAATACACAATCAACTTTCATCTCATCTATGCTCGGGGCGTGCAAGGCCTCAACGGGATACAATCCCATTTGCTGCGCATCGCCTGTGCTCGCAAACTTAGCCAACAAGTCGGCTTCTTTATTCTGTTCGTGCGGAACATGCGAAATGTCATAATGCTCAAGATTTGACAGTAGTTCTTGGACCTGAACAAGGTACGGAGCAAGCTTTTGTCCCTTTGCTTGATAATCTCCCCGCACTTGGTAAACCACCAACTGTGAGTCGCAAAAGATTTCAACTGATTTGATCCCGAGTTCCCCGATGAGTTTCAAGCCAGCAATCAGTGCTTTATATTCTGCTTCGTTATTTGTAGCTGGGAAATCAAGATTCAAAGCATAACAGATCGATCGATTCTTCGGAGTTATAAGAACTACACCCGCGCCGGAGCAATGGTCGTTTGATGCCCCATCAGTGTATAATTTCCATCGAACGGGGGGAATGACGTCATGATTATCTGGTTATATGGGTATGGTAAACTCAGCGATGAAATCTGCTAATGCTTGCCCTTGTATGGCTCTCCGTGGCAAGTAGGCAATATCGAACTGGCTCAACTCGATGTTCTATTTTAGCAATCTTCCAGAAGTTTCTGGTCATTGGAGTACCTGCCGCAAGGGTTGATCGGTATAAACACTGATTGAGTGTGCTTGAAAATATGGGCGTAGCTTACGTGATGCAATCACCAAGCAATATGCCAATTTCTCGATTTTAGGGTAATTTCCTTCTGCCCCCGTTAAGCGCTTGCTAACATAATACACCGGCTTCTGGATCCAGTCCTCCTCGCGAACTAAAGCCGCACTTATCGCATGCGGGGATACAGCCAAGTATACGTACAACATCTCGTGGACTACTGGTTTTGACAGCACCGGTGGGCTCTCCAGATGCCTCACCAGATCCCGGAATGCTTCCTCACAACTAGACGTCCATTCGAAATTCCTCTTCCCTTTCTTTATTATATCAAAGAAAGGGATGCACTTGTCGGTTGCCCTGGATATGAATCGACTTAGCGCAGCTACTTTTCCATTCAGGCTCTGTACCTGCTTTATAGTCTTGGGCACTTGCAAATCTCGAATAGCTTGGATATTTTTTGGGTTAGCTTCAATTCCCCTTGCGTTGACGATGAATCCCAAAAACTTCCCCGACGCAACGCCGAAGGAACACTTCAGAGGGTTGATCTTCATCCCGTAATACCTGAGTATGTCGAACATTTCAGCCAAGTCTCGAATGTGGTCGTTTGACTGTCGTGACTTCACGAGCATGTCATCCACATAGACTTCCATTGTCCTACCAAGTTGGTTCTTGAACATTCGATTCACCAAACGCTGATAAGTCGCTCCTGCGTTCTTCAGTCCGAAGGGCATTACTACATAGAAATATAGCCCGACATCTGTAACGAAGCTGGTGTGTTCTTGGTCCGGAATATGCATCGGGATTTGGTTGTATCCCGAGTATGCATCCATGAATGATAACAGCTCATGTCCTGCGGTGGAGTCGACCAACTGATCGATCCTAGGTAATGGGAAACTGTCCTTGGGGCATGCTTTGTTCAAGTCGGAATAATCTACGCAAGTTCTCCATGTCCCATTCGCCTTTTTTACCAGCACGGGGTTGGATACCCATTCAGGATAGAGGGCGTCGCGGACGAACCCATTGGCTTTGAGTTTGTCCACCTCCTCTCTGAGAGCAGCGGACCTCTCTGGGTCCATTCCTCTTCTTTTTTGTTTAACCGGGACGTATTTCGGGTCTATGTTCAACATATGACTCGTGATGGCGGGAGAAATCCCACACATATCAGAATGTGTCCAGGCGAAAACATCAAGATTCGCCCGGAGGAAGTCACTAAGGTCTTCAGTCATTGCGGGGCCAAGCTATGATCCGATCTTCAGTATTCACGAAGGGTCGTTTCGGCTGACTGAAATGTCAACCGTTAATTCAGCCGGCGCTGCCTTTTCTTCCCTGGGTTTCTCATCGTCGTCTCTCGGATCTATGTCTCTAAAGATCCGAGAATTATGCCCGAGCCAGGGCTCAGGCACTACTTGTCAATTATCCGTGTTAAGGATGCGGACGGGATTGTCCGCAACCTTTCCTTTCTCCCTCCAATGGGCCTCCCGGAGCTCAGCCACATAACAGGAACGACCAGCTGCTTGGTCGCCATGAACAATACCTACCCCTTTGTCAGTTGGGAACTTCAAAGTTAAGCACCACGGGGCTAATGCTGCCCTAAACTCAGCCAGGGCCGGTCGGCCCAAGAAAACATTATACGGAGAATCCACATCCAAAACTACGAAGGGTAGGATTCGCACCCTCCGACGCTCGCCTTGTCCCAGTTCAACTGGTAACTCAACATACCCCCTGCATCGGTCGCTGCGCCATTAAAGCCGTGTATACGAGCTTTGGATGGTTTCAAGTCCTTGGTTTCCATCTTCATTTGGTCATAAGCCTTCTTGAAGATGATGTTGACAGAACTTCCACAATCAATCAGAATTCTTTTGACATAAGCCGGTCCGATCGTCGCAGATATGACCATCGGGTCGACGGTTGGAGCCTCTACTTGGTCAGCATCTCTGTACCTGAACACTATATCGTCTGTCATTACGCGCTGCTGCTTAGCAGGGGTCCCATCCTCCACGTTCGAACAGCACTCAAAATCTGCATGCTTCAGGGAACTTGCGTACCGCTCCATCTCTTGCCAATTCTTATCCGCGGGGTGAGGTCCGCCGATGATTGTATTTATGACTAGTCTACCCACAGTTCGGGCTGGCTCCTCGGGATGACGCGGAGCCGGTGCACGACCTGGGTTGGACGTTCCCTGTCCTTTTTCCTGTGGATCCTTCACAAATTCTTGCAACTTCTTTTGCCTAATCAACTTCTCGATAGCGTCGTGCAGGTGTCTTCACTCTTCCGTATTGTGCCCATAAGTCTCGTGGAAGCGGCAATATTTTCCGGTCCGTTTCTGTTCCTCGGTTGATTCTTTTGGACGTGGCTTTCTGTACTGAAAGGCATTGCAGGTTGATAGGTAAATGTTCTCAAGAGACGCATTCAGCGGGGTATACTCGTTGTAGCTTGGAATTCTCGATTTCCACTTCCCCGCTTCTCTCTTCTTCCCTTGATTTCTTCCTCCGGACTCCTTAGGCTGCCCAGACTTATTCTAGACATTGACTTGGACCTTTCCCGAGTTGTCCCCAGACTGTTTCAAAGCAACGTTGCTTTTCATGGACTCTTGGACAGGTCCTGGTGCCTTATCTTGTCTTACCCACCTAGCTTCCTCTCTCCTTATGAACTGGTGTGCCTTTGAGTAGAAATGCTCTAGCGTAGTCGGAGGTTTTCCTACCAACCAGTCTCCAAACTCAGAATCTGGATCCACACCTCTCATCACAGCCATTAGGATTGCATAATCGTTGGGATTACTGACTTCAGTTGCCGCAACATGGAACCTTTGTTAATATTCCTTCAATGACTCCCCAGGACTTTGGATTACACTTGACAGAGACATTACGTCCTTTGGACGAGTAGTGTGTATCCTGAACTACTCAATAAACTTCTTTGCCAACTCCTCGAAATTGGATACAGACCGCGGAGGAAGTCGGGTAAACCACATAGTAGCAATCCCAGATAGAGTAATTGGAAAGCATCTACACTTGGTGGCATCATTTGCTCTAGCTGAATCCATCATCCATTCGTACCTCATGACATGCTGTCTGGGGTCAGTCTTTCCCTCATACGCAGGGATAGTTGGCATACTAAACTTTCTGGGGTATGCCGCCTGTAACACAACATCTGTGAACGGAGTGTGACTCCTTGATACTCCCCAATCGTCATTCGACAAGCCCTAATTTTCTTTCATCAATTGCCTGACCATGGCTGTCAGGTCTGGTGTCTGTATGGAAGGTGGAAGGTTAGAGTCCGTTCTACGTGACTGTCCATGTTGATGCCTCCTCTCCTGGCGATCTACCAATCGTGCATCTTGAGGTTCGACATCATTAGCGTTTTGATGGTCTGGGCCTCCAGCCTCCATCTGTACTCCAGTTCCTAAGTTTCCAGCTCCGACTTGGTCATGGTTTCCAGCTGTTTGAATAGCAGCACCCGTCCACGCAGCTTCAGTCTTACGGTGCCTGCGCCTGGGAGGTTCATCAGAGGAAGTTGAGCTGTCGGATGAGGAATAGGGGGCGGGATTGCCCCCAGCATTCTGTTGCTGCTGTTGAGTGAGTTGTGCCATCAGGTTGGCGTTAGCTTGCATCTGCTCTCCTAGTTGTCTCCTGCTTTCCCTGAGTTCTCTCATCAAGTCGTTGAACTCTATTCTGGTGACAACTGGAGTTTGGTCCTGGGTGGCAATTCCTACACACGGAATCGCTGGTTGATTGCTAGGTCCTGCTTGTTGTACGCTAGCAGTTTCATGGGCATCCGCATTATGAGAAGCTGACCTGGTACGTGGTCTCGCCATTGTAGAGTTATTGGTTGGAACTCTGAGTAGAATCAACAGATGTCCTATCAATGAGTTGGATCTTCTTTGGGGGATTTGTTCAATCCAGTAGCTTGAAAGCAGATCCTTAAGGTCTGAGAATTCAATTCTCAGTGAAAGCACCAAAGTGTTAGCACCAAAATTGGTCACTAACCTCGTAGAGAAAGATTATGTAGAGAAATAAGTGATGAAGGTAAATTAAACAGAGAAGACAATGCTAATTTAAATGCAGAAAGTAAGAACACCAAATTTATAGTGGTTCAGCGTAATTGCCTACGTCCACTTTGAGGTTAAACTTTATTGATCTTCTTAATGATTGATTACAAATACAATTCGTAGATCAAATGCTTGAATGAAGTTGCTAAGTAAAGAAGATGGATCTGAAAAATGGCAGAGTCTCCCCAGTGTTCTCCCAAAAAAGGTCCTCTTCACTGTGCCCCTGCCCCTCTATTTATAGATAAAGATGGGTTGGACTTCCCAGGTGGGCTCGGCAGCCGAACACTCTGGCCCATATACGGTGGTCGCCATATGCCGAACGATATAGGCCGAACACAATGATGCCGAACCACCCTCTCAGTGCCGAACGATATGCCTGCTGCGTGGGAAGAGTGGAATGAATGTCAGTCGAAGCCGAACATGCCTCTGGCCGAACGAAGCGCTTGTTCGACCGTTATTTCTGGCCGAACGTAGTGCTGGCCGAACGATAGCTTTAACCAAACAATGCTTCTGGCTGAACGATGTCCCTGGCCGAACGTTAGCCTTTAGCTGATCATTGTCTTTGGATGAACGACGCTTTAGCCGAACGATAGTTATGGCCGAACGTTGCCTTTAGCCGAGTAGTACAGTCATGCCGAGTTCCCCAAGATGCCGAGCGTTCCTGAATGCCGAGTACTCCTAGATGCCGAGTACTCCAAGATGCCGAGCGTTCTTGAACGCCGAGTACTCCTAGATACCGAGTACTCCCCAATGCCGAGTACTCCTGGATGCCGAGTACTCCTGGATGCCGAATGTTCCTGTATGCCGAGTGCCCCTGGATGCCGAGTGCTTCCGAATGCTGAGTACTCATGGAAGCCGAGTAATCCTAGAAGCCGAGTTCTACTGAATGCTGAGTACTCATGGAAGCCGAGTACTCCTAGAAGCCGAGTTCTACTGAATGCCGAGTATTCTTGGAAGCCGAGTACTATCCAATGCCGAGCACTCAGTTGCCTGGTCAAATCTCCAGGAAACAGGTCATGATTTGGAACGATAGATGAAGAAAGAGCAATTTTATTTTTTGGTTCGAGTTGAAATGTTGCAAAAGTGAATAGAGAGGATGGATGCGGCTAAGTAAAAGTAGGTCATTTGAAGCCCATGAAGTTGGTTTATATCGATCATTCTGATTGTCTATTCCTTGATTCAACACCGATCGTTTTCAAAGTATGAAATTAGGATTTGGTAAATCAACAAATGACGATTGTTTCGATCATTCCACGTAAACATTATATCGGCCTTTTAGAGCCTAGAAACAAAGACCGATCATTTATGTCAATTGCATACGATCGGTATATGATGGATCCGGAGCAACCCATCAATATATTCTACAACAAATGATCAGATATGATCATTCCTAAAAAAGAGAGAAAAAGGACTTGACAATGACATGTGAACGTGTAATTGTGATCGGGGGTCGGGTGTGAATACGTAAACGTTCTAACATACATACTAAAAAATTCAATTTTTGAAATTGACAAAAATTGAATTCTCACCTGAAATCAATTGGAGAAGAGTCGAAGCCAAATTACTGGAGCCTAATAATCATTGGAAACAAAACAAAATAATCATCGATAAGCCATAATCCAATATTTATATTATTGGAAATCGACCAATAGTTATGACAAATAGAAGGAGATGCGACTCTCAATAAAAAGTGACTCAACGAAAGGATGGTGACTATTTAATAATCTGGATGGGATTTTTCGACGATAGAAATTTGCAACGATTCAAAGCACATCATGTTCAAATAAGACATACTTTGGAGGGAAAATGTTATCCGGCCTTTTGGCCCGGCTATATCTGGACCAATCAGACAAGACAGACTCAATGGTCATTAGGATCGATGTATCGGATTAACGATCACGAAGCCTAAAGATCAAGCCTAAATGATAATATGAAGCAGTAGCAAAGCAGAAGCTGGAGGCAAACACAATAAAGCACATAAATGGAAGTCCACAATTCTATGTAGATAGATCATGTATGATCCATATTCTATACTATGAATCATATCATATCGATTACATAGCTTAATTCAAAGATGATCGGTCGACAAAGCTACGAGTCCAACACACTTGAAACTTTCAAAATATCAATATATTGAAGAGAAAAGTCCTCCCAAATGATCACATGCCAAAATGAGCAAGTTTGAACGATCGGTTTACATCATTCATGAATGATCATACTATTTCAGCATGAACGATCCAATTCAATGAAGATTGGTCGATTTCTCACAAACCATGATTCAGAATGACACCAAACTTTAGGAGCATGGACTAGAGGCATGGGATAGCTTACAAAAACGATTGCAGGTGCATTGGAGAACAAGTGAATTATCGATACAGATCATTCAAACGATCGAGTTAGAACTTGTGATCGTTCTAGTGGGCCCCTACGAATCTAGAGAGTCTTCTGCCGAATTTCCAAAGAGATATTTCAATGTCTTCACTATAAATACAGACTTCATTATTCGTTTAAACGATCTTTACACTGCTTGCTGCATGGGACTCCATTGTAATCAAGTGCTATTATCGTTACTTTATTGTAATCAGATTCACAAGTGATCAATACACCAAATTCTTCAAAGTGGACGTAGGCACGCAACGTCGAACCACTATAAATCCTTGTGTCATTGTTGATACTTAATTCTGATTGCTTATTTACTTATCCTTTCTATTTAATTTTGATTATTCTTCATTTATTCCTCTACTATTCTATTCTTGAGTGCTTGTGCCCACTTTTAGTGCAAACACCCATCGCATTTCATAAATTCCTAATACTTATTCTTCATCTATTATCTCCAGTTTCAAGCCTTTTTAACGGCTTTCTATTTATAAAAATTATGAAGACAATATTTGTTGAAATAAATTAAATTATTAGTGTGTGTGTGTGTGTGTTAGTATAAACACCTCAAAACCACTTCAAATTACTCCCTTTTCTCCTTCATATCTACGGCCATCACCACCTCTTCATTTGGCCGAGCCAACCACCACCTCCATACCAAGCCATGAGCATCCAAGGTTCCAAAGAGCGAGGTGAAGTCCCTAGGAAGGAAGAAAAGCAAGTGTCAGCTTAGAATTAAAGTTAGCAAGGCTATAGTTGATTCAAGTTAGTCCGTCATCAAATGAAGGTAAGAAACTCTATTTATAATATGATATATTGGATGAGATATGTTTGGTTATGCCAGTTGTGATGATTTTTTATCATGTTTGGATGATGATGATATGATTGTTCGATTGTGTTAACAAGTTACGTTCAATACACATCGAAAATCACAAAGGAAATCACTTTCCTTTAATAAATGAAATGGTGTATGTGAGATTGTTAAATCTCTTGAAAAGGGTCTAATATGATTTATAAATGTTTTATAAACACCAAAATCCAATTTGGTGAAGTTTTGACAAGTTATGAAAATTGAGTCAAAAATAGGCATGTCACGTAATGGTAATTAACAATTTCGCACAGATGAAAGTTAAATCCATTTAAACGATGGATTGGGAGTAGGAATTCTTTGGAATAAGAATTTTTCAAGCTCTTACAATCATTATTTTCGAACAAAAGAAAAAGATCAAGTTTCATTTAGTAGATTTTGAAATATGAGCAAAACAAGTTTTCAAAGTAGTCATAGTTTGGCAATTCGGAAACCAAAGGGACAAATTCTTTATAAATGATATTTTTAATTATTTAAAAATATGAAACAAATTTTATAATCTTTAAAAATGTCTTAAAAGAGATTTGAGTTACAAAAATAGATTTCTAAATGATCGGAAAGTTATTTTGATCAAATAAGCCTTAAAAGTACTATTTGCAGCACTTTTTGCAGTACTTTTAATAACTTTTGAAATATGGCTTTAAACTTCGGTATTCTTTCCCAAATCTTTTACAAACTTTATAAATAAATAATTAAGTATTTAAAGATGATTTAAAGGTTATAGAATTTATTTTAAAAGGTTTAAATAAATGACCTAAAGAAAAGTTGTTAAAATCAAGTGATTTAATCTTGGCTCTAAAAGCCGACAAGTAGACTAGATTTTCTATTCATGAGATTTGGATGTGAGGTGCTTAACTAAGGAGATGTTCAGGAGCAACCAATGCCCTGGCTTACCTGGCCACTTTCTTTGGCGAGGGCTAAATAAGGTCGAAATGTCGGAAACAAGATAAATATAAAATATTCAAAATTTATAAATTTAATTTGGTACAGTTTGGATTGTATGGAGATAATCTTCTTATACTTGGTGTTAAATTCTGAGGAGGGAACCTATACTATCCGTGTGAATTTAAAATGTGATTTCACCGCTATTCGACAGATAGTAAAGGTTGAATATGGAAATTGATGTTGAGTAAAACTAGTATAATTTCTATGGATCCACTTTTACTTGAGTATTAACTAATTTGGAATTACCATCTTAGATAACATGGTTTCAACCTATTCAAAAGATATATATTGGAAATAAGAAATCTTCTATTGAGATTAAAATAAATGATTTGGAAATATTTTCTTAAGTAAAGAATGAAATGAATTGGAACTATTCTAAGATTTGGAAAGGCTTTAAGCAATCAAAGGATTTGATAAGAGAGGTTTAATGATTCCATATATATCGGGAAGAAATTTTTTAAAGATATATATCTCTAAAAGATATTTTTGATTAAAATAAAGTACTTAATCAAATGATAAATACCTATTTACCTAAGATCTTTTCATCAATGATTGGTTCGAAGGAATCAGGGTCGTATTTGAGTGATTCTTACCCGAAAACCACTTCGAACAAATCTATGTATTCGAAGCGAAGACATAGATGATGTAAATGAATGAAGAGCTGCTTATCACTGACCCTCAAGGGAAATTTCTCATACATATACATACGTGGATGTAGTATCTTCATTTTATCTTTGATGCAAGGGCTGCTCGCTACTAATCCTAGTGATGATTCCCGACATGATGTGATAGGAGAGTTCCTTCGATTTGTTCGGTTCTTGGACAACTTGTTTGAACGAATGTCTGACATTACATTTCTAATCACATTGATTGATCTCTATAAACTATCATCTATTTGGCGAGGGAGAAGGCAAGTTCTCTTAGCTTAACACCATTTCTTGAGACATACGAGTTCAGGAGTTATACGTTTGTAGAAATCAGTTGTGTGATCATGGAATGGTAATGCGGCATTCAAAGTAGAATGTGCTATGCGAAAGGTAATCGTTACCTCGGGCTTCATTACCCGAAAATGGCTTAAACAGAGCATGTCGTGATGCTATGTGGGTCGCACCCATAAGGCTATGGTCATTACCCTTCTATATTACTCTCTATATGTATAGCATGTTGCATATGATGTGGCCACAGATAGGTCAGTTACGATCGGGATGATATCATATTTGGTTCTATCCGCCACTAAGTTGGGTCTGCAGGTAGGCTAGTTTTGCCAAGTGCAGAGGTTTCAAAAGTCGTTGATCCTCAGTACATCCCTCTAGAGGTGTACTGTATGGAAGGTAGTTCCTTACTTGCCATTGTATGGAATCCATTCTCCAATAAGTGCCTTCGAATTTTATTGAAGAACCTACTTTGTAGCTAGTATGCTGGAATTTAATCAATGTAACAATTTCGGCTAAGATTCATAAGTTTATTTGAAAAGTATTTTCAAATTAATGTCATAAAAATAATATTCTCAGATTTTGCATAGCAAATGTTTTGGTTATAATAAGGTAAAAACCCATTCCATGTTTATATGCAGCGTGATCTTATTAGACACCCTTTGTTTTTATAAAAAATCATATTTTGAGTTTCTCACACCAGTCCCATGACTGACCCAGAGTTTATTTTCTTTCCCCTTAAACTTTGGGTGCCCTATTTTTCCGGCGCCTAGTAGGCAGGTTTAGTTAGAATAAATCTGGAAGAGCTTGGAGCATGGAGCTAGAAGATTCTTTAGTAGACTATTACCTCTTTTTCACCACACTTATGTACTATTGTATTCCAGATTAATAAGAATGATATTTATAACTGTCCATGTTTAACTCTGATAAATGTATTTAAAATTTCCGCTTTAAAGATATATATATATATATATATATTGAATTAATATATGTTATTCCATTCCTGTAACATTCTGTTCTGTCTTTATTTTCTTTTCACTCCATGATAATCTACTTCTCCGGCACTTGGATTTACGGCACATGAATACCAAGGATGTATTAATGTCGATCTTTGAGGGTCGAGAAGGCAGGTCATCATAGTTAATGTTTTGATACCATGCAAGCACCTGATTATACAACTGCTCAATACGTTTGTAATTTGGTGACTTTTGTGTTTATTTCGTCAAGGTAGTGTATTATGTTCATTGAGTTTCGAACTCAAAAGCAATACGAGACTATGGATATTTGATCCATATACGATCACATATAAGTGTCATATGATGAATGGTCACCGTCCGTATTGTGTGAAATGTAACGCAAGAACAAAACTATAATATACATCTAAGAACTTGATTGCCAATGTCGGTTTGATTGGCTCAAGTAAAATGCAACACATTTCATGTCCTTATATGCTAAGGATAATCGAATGTGCTTTTGTAAAGATTTTGTTATAATATTATAGTAAGGGTTTTCTTTTGAATGGCTTTACCGTTTAGAAAGGAAAATGGATGTATAAGAGTAAATGTGATTTCAGGTACAATCGGGATGAAGAAAGTGAATGGTCACTTCTGCTTTATAAAGAAACATCGAAACTGAGAATTATAATAATAATGATATAATACTTAACATTGGAATACGAAATATGATTTTTATTCCAAAATGTAAATTTGTATAAAAAATTGTTTTTTATGAGATTTATTTCTATGTATTCAAGAGATTTGACTAAAGAACTCTCCATTGTAAACTTGTTGCAATATATGAATTTAATAGTTTATATTAAGTGGATGATGGACCTCCGTATTCGGTACGCTATTATAGTAATGATAGAAATAGTAGGAGCATGCCATATAACACATACTGATGCGTTAAGTTAAGACAATTCATTTTGTAAAACTTACCAAATATTATTTATGAAATAATGAATATTTTTCGATGTCGATTGAAAAATAAATATAGTTATATTTCAATGGGAATATTATGAATACTCATTACGAAATAAAACTATATGGTATTTGTTTTCATAAGAAAAGTGTTGTAAAAATACAGAAGTATATGAAATTATTTACTTATTTTGGAATTAGAGACTAAGTCGTAGGTTTGAGAAATAATTTTTATTATATGATTATGAATCATATGATATTGGTTAATTATATCTACGATAATTAAGGATTATGCACCCATTTAGTAGTGGGAGCATCATAAGAGTTGATGAACTCTTCGGTTGATACATATTGATGTATGCAATCGCAAGTCTATTAATACCAAATCGGTTCAACATACCTGGTTATATTAATTGATGATTATCACTGACATAGACATGTGTATTTGATACACATGTAGTTGTCTATGATAAGATAATAGAATCTGAAATGAAATTAAATAAAATAACATAAAGTAAAATAAAAGGACTCAATTTGATCGAATAGGTGAGTATATCGGAAAAGGTTCTAAACGTACCTAAAAATGAATAAAAATTCAATCTCAAAAGCCAGTCCTCCCTATAGTACATAATGATGTATCGATAAAGTTGGGATTAACTTCTTTCTATAAGGTCGTGTACTTAAAAGTAGTGCACAAGATTAAAATTAATTTCAACTAAAGAATTATTTACAAAATCATACAAGGTATGAATTTATTAGAAACCCTAAAATATCCTAAGTTAAGTAGTTGGTAGGTTGTGCTAGTCAAAAGACTGCACGTAATAATGGTTCATGAGGGATCTTGTATGAATCTCCCCAAAATGAGTTTAGAAGGACTGTTATTAGATGATATATATATATATATATATTGAACATAAGTCTTGTAAACTAAAACCAAATCAGTTGTATATAAGGAAATTCATTAGATGTGTATGCATACCTATTCCATTGCACTTAGAAACAACTATTGTTTCAAGAAATACCAACTCCATATTAAAGGAATTTCTTATGAAAATCATTGGTAATAAAATGGATTTGGATACGATCAAAAGATAGAACTAATTTTGAGGGGTAAAATGAAATTAACCATACTTAAATGAACATAATACATGAGAATTCTAATAATTATTCTCGTACATTGAAGAAAACTATGAGTTTTCTGTCAATTTTGAGAATAGATAATCCTCGATAGTCAATTAAACCATTAAGAGTATTGACTCTACTATATAGTATGATGCACAAATCAGAAATAAATTCCATGTATATTATCAAAATATGATTTTGAAAGTTGTACCCAAACGGATATGATCCAGTAATCACAAATTTGTCTTTAAGAGGAAGACAAATGCAATTAGAATATAGTGAGCTACATTGTTATAAATAATACCATAAATTTCAAATGTTGAAATTAACATAGCAGGTTCAACATTCGATATGCTTGTTATCCGGGTTTTTAACCCAGCAGGAACTAATAGAAAACAGAGCAAGCCTGTGTAGGCAGGATGGTTTAGGAATCAACCAAAAAAACCAAGACAAGGAATCGACAAGGGCCAAGCCATACGACTAGGGCAACGAATGGGATCTACGAAGCCGAGAGATGAGCATTCCATCAGTCCAATTAGTAGCTGAGCGTAAACAACTAGGGAATTGCGATCAAAACTAAGAGCAACGATAAAAGGCTATGGGGACATCTTCGAGTCCAGATTCTAGGAAATCCTAAAGGCTTAGCTTGCCAGCAACCCATGCCTCTGCTCAAACCATCAAACGAACTAGATCTGGAACACTATTGCCATGGGTCGCCGGCGACCCATAGGCCATGGGTTGTCTGCGACCCATGGTGTTGGCTCATTTTGCATGCCAGAGCCCCTTCAGTTCGCCTATAACCTACCTGATATCTGATGATGACAGGCCTGGCCCAGAAGCTCTTCAACCCCTATAAATACCCTACCACCTGCAACATAAAGAGAATCTTCTCCGGACTGGTTGCTAAAGCTCTGCTAGAAGTATTCTTCATTCTCTACCTCCCTCATAATAATCTCCAAAGGAATGCGCTGTGATTCTCCAATGGATTTCAACTCAGGAGATCTAATCTAGCTAGGAAATTATCAAAGCCTTGCAATCAAATAGCTCTTGTAATAGAAATCGGTCTATAGTAAAGCTGTAAAGTGGACGTAGGCTTCATTAAAAGTCGAACCACTATAAAAATTCTTCGTCTCCTTTCTTTTACTATTTTATTTTTATACCTATTATCTATAATATTGCTCTGGCAGAACAGGGCTGGTACTTTTTGTTTGTACCAAAATTGGGCAAACACTCTTCGGAAGTATTTGAAGAGATAAAATGAAGAAAATAAATGTAAAAAGAGGATTATCTAATAAACACTCCAGACAATAATTAGAAAAACAGCAAAAGAACACAGAGATTTAGAGTGGTTCGGCATATTGCCTACATCCACTATGAAATGATTGACTTTTATTAACTTTTGCTTGCTGGTTATAGTGGATTACAATAATAAATTTTGAGTACAACAGTGGTTATTGAGTGCAACAATGGTTTCGGTAGAACCTGGATGTCAAATAGCTAAAAGATCCCTTTTCTGTAGGTTCCGGGCTGCTATTTATAGGTGTATTTTGCAAATATCTCGCTCAGATCTCGAGAGACCTCTTTTGGCATGTGGGTGGGCCCACGCAATCATTCTCATGCGGTGTGCGCTCGATCTGTGATCGATACGAACGGATTTCGTATCGATCGTATTTTCGACCAATCGAGTCGAAATCGATCATGAACATTCTTGAGGATGTACGCAAGCTTCTGTGAAAATTTCGTAGCATTTGACTTGTAGATTGTGAGTTATGATCGATGCAAACTTGTGCTTTTCGAAAGCTGTTTCCTTCGTATCGATGCGCTTCATATCGCTCTGTTCGCATCTGTTCAAGCCGTGCCTGCAAGTTGACGTGGCGCTAAATTCTTGGATCGATCCACTTTTCGTGCCGTGTTGACTGCTTCCTCCCTCGTATCCAATATCTAAGCCTTGTTCATATCGATCATAATAGCCTTCTTCGTATCGATCACAATAGCCTTGTTCGTATCGACCATAACAGCTTTGTTCGTATCAATCATAACAGCTATGTTCGTATCGATCAATTGCATTGTTCTGTTCGTATCAATCAATCGCGTTCCATTCGTATCGATGGGAAGTGTTGATTTCATATCAATCTGTGGTTGATTGATACGAAGCATGTTTGAAGCTTAACCGATATGAAATGGACGTTCGTGTTGCAGTCGATGGATACAAAATAGGTGGGCCTGGATGGATACGAAGTAGACTCACTTGCCGTTGATCGATACGAAGTCGTGCACATCTGATGGGTTCGAATAAGATCAATGCGAAGGAGGCCGATTCTCTCGATGGATATGAAGTAATACTTGCTGATGGATATGAACATGCTGAGCCATGATGGGTACGAGGCCGATCGATACAAAATGAGGGATACGACCTAATCGATGCGAAATGATGAACGTGAGTGAGTTGATTTCCTTGGGCATCGATCACATCTTGAGCATACGAACTCGGATGGGTTCAAAATTTGGAAAGTTGGTTTTCACAGCTTTGCTTGTCGCGTCTTGTCAATTGTAGCTCAATCCGGATTCGGACAAAATTTTCGATATCCATAGTGAGCCTATGCATAACCGATCTTCGGGACGGGTTGTCCTCGGTTTCGAGTTAAGTTCTTGGTATCACGGCCTTGCCAAAAGGCGGGGTAACATTTGCCTCCCAAAGTATGTCTTGTGAGAACATGTCATGCTTTGAAAAGCTGCAATCTTCATTCTGAAAAGTTCCATCTGACTTGTTAAACGGTTGTTGTCTTCTCGTCGAAAGTTGTGACCTTTGATTGATCCATAGAAACATAAATCATGAACTATAGACTGCCAATTGTTGTACCGTGTACTGTTGTAATTGATCGCTGTATGATAGTAATCTGTCGTTTGTTGTTTAATCGTCACCAGACAAGTATTCAACTCCTGCCAATTTTAAAGATTGGATGTTAGTCCATTATCCGTGAATGTAGGTTAGCCTGACTTCCGTTAACGTTCGTACGTTCACGAGTCGTTGTCAGGTTTTATATATATATATATATCAAATTCCATATTGACCCTCTCCTAAATCAATGTGAAATTCGATTTGTAACCATGCTTGATGATTGTTTTGGAGTGTCCCTTCGTATCGATCCTCTCCTGGATCGATTCGGGATGAATGAACGTAGATTTCGCATCAATAGAGTTGAATGGTCCAAATATTATTTTGCAATGATCTTCGTATCGAGGGACTTATGATGGATACGAATAGTCCAGCTGGTCCTCCGGGTATTATTCGTATCGGTGGATACGAGTCTTCATGAGCTATACGTTGATGGATACGAATAAAGCAGATCATATCGATGCATTTCAGATGGACTCGAATTTCTGTAGGCTCGAAAATAGTGGATACGAAATAAGTGTTTCATATCGGTGGAATCCAGTGGTTTAAGTAAGGCTTCATTGTAAGTTTTGTACCGATAAGACTCGAATTGATGGATACGAAGAGCCTTCTTCGTATCGATTTGAGGAGAAACCTATTGAAACCGGTCGAAATGACTGGGAGAAGAATCGTTTTTTCTTCTTGGTTTCGTGTCCATATAAATACGTTCTGTACTTAGCCAATTTTTCATCTGCTTTTACTTTCTAGTTTGTCTTCGTATCGATCGTGGGATCGAGGGACTGAAACTGTCTCCATCCAAACTAACATACCTTCTTAATCCTTCAAATCTACACTTCTAATCTAGGTAATTAGTCGATGAATTCATGTAAAAACGATAAGACTTGATTTTCAACACCAATTCAATCAAAGTCATGGCCTATTCTGGCGTTGGTTATGCCGAAGTTGGGTCAAAGCCAGGTCAAGGAAAGAGTAATGGCGTTTGTGCTTATTGGAGAAAAAGGAGTGAGGAGGGACACGAAAGGATAGATGGAAGGTTGTTCGGCCTGAATTTCATATCGATGAAGAGTGAAAGATGAATTCGCATCGATCCAGATTGAGAACGCTTGTATCGATCTGGGTTGAGAACATTCGTATCGAGCTTGGTGTTGGTGCTTCGTAATAAGGCATTGGAGGATTATGAAAAATTAGGCATACGGTGGTTCGGTCTTCATTTCGTATCGATGGATTGGGGAAGAAGGCGTTTAATTTCGTATCAATTATAACGTGAGGTTCCGTATCGATCACCATGCTCCGATTTCATATCGATAGAGAGTTCTCTAACTTCGTAACGATCATTTCTAATTAATACGGGTGCAAAAAAATTTATCGCTACGAAATTGATGTCTCCCTGATCGATGCGAAACTAAGTTGTTAGATGGGTACGAAATTAATGCCTTTCAATCGATATGATATGTATGCTAATCGACCGATATGAAATCAGCGCCTTCTGATCGATGCGAAGTGACTGGCTTTGAACGATACAAAGTACTCAACCTTGATGGATACGAAATGACTGTATGTCATCGATACGAAGTTTCTGGATAGGGATCGATACGAAGCCACCGATTCCAGATCGATACGAAATTCAATGCTGACCGATCGATGCGAAGTTGATGATCTAAATCGATGCGAAATTCAATGCCTTTGCGGTATGATCCAAGTTTGAAATTTGATGGATTTGAATTCTTCGAACACTTGAACATTTAACTCTGACGAGCTCTTCTCTTGCATATCTGGACTTAACTATTAAACTGCATACTTGACTGCCTTTCGAAGCTCGTCGATGGAACTGTAACTTAAAAAACTTAATAAACTTTTACTTGGATCGGCCTCCAAAGTCTGCGTAACATGGTTGTGACGGTCAGCGATGATGGTCACTCCGGTTGAATCTCGAAGTCTTGTCATTTGAACACTTTTTACTTCTGTGACGTTTCTTATGCACCACATAGCACTGCACTACACATTCGCACACTTCACACTAGGGAACGCATGGGCTTATTGTCATCTAATGATGGTTTTTGATAAGTCTATTAGTTATGGAATCCACAAGTTCACCGCAACAGGAGACACCAAGTTCACCTCCTTTGGTGATAGAGGTAACAGCTATCGTAGCTGAGGGTGTAAGCCCAGCTCCGGATGAGCTTCTTGGAGCTACTGTGATTCTAAACCCGCGAGACTCAGTTCCGTCGAACGTTTCTGAATATATGTTAGGAAGAATTTGTCTATGCCATGGGCTGTCATTTGACGATGTTCTGCTTTCGGGGCCAAATGACAGACCACATGCTCCTCCATAGGGGTATACGGCCTTCAACCGACATTCTTGCACAGCCGGGACACTTCCTCCTTTTAAACAATATATACAAGAAGTGTTGGCTTTCTTAGGGATCGCTCCATCGCAATTGCATCCGAACGGGTATGCGTTGCTAAACGGCACCTTCATCGTCTTCATGGAGCACCTCTTGCGGCCCCCAACTCCAGAAGAAATCAGATATATATTCAACGTCAAAAGTCGGGGAGACAACCCTTCTTTCACATTCTTAGAGGCAGTTAGGAACTGCCAAATTGTGACTGGCTCTTGGACCAGATTAAGCTATTTCAAAACTGAATGGTTCTATGTCCGATGCCCACCAGGCTTTGCCAGGCGATGGATAGTTAGACGTAAGTGCTTCAACCTTTTATTACTTGACTGAGTGACATTATTTGGCATCCACTCTGACATTTCATGTCTTTTGCAGCCTCGATTCCGTGGCCAGAGGGCGCCCACTTTAAAGAGATGATCTGAATTCTTCAAGAGGTGTCGAGTGAAATGAGAGAAATAGATTCAGTACTCATGGATGAGAACTTGAGGATTGTTGGGATGATCGATCAAGATCAAAGCATTATACCCAAAGGATCGATCAGAACGGTCTCGACAAAACGAGCTAAACGTAGAGCGCCCAAGCTTTTTGTAGCTGAGGAGGGCGATGTAGAAAGTACGCCCATTGATGATGAGCCCGTTGCTGGGTCTTCGGTCGGGTTTCAAGTGATAGAGGGAAGGAGAAAAGGCAAGGTCGTCGCTCACAAGCGCTCTAAGTCTTTGAGGTGGAAATTAGTAGTGGTGTCTTTACCGGCCTCCGGCATTAGAATCTCAGAGGTCTCTCCCTCACAAATAGAGAGTCCTTTTGAAGGGCTTGCCGACATTTTGATTTCGGACGACGTGTAGCTCCAATACGACAACGGATTGGAAGGGCTTCAGAGCGCCTTAGATTTAGGCGAGGCACTTCCTGCAAGTGTAAACGATATAACCGGTCGGTCGGGGGGGTTTACATATACATGCATTCACTTCACGACACTACACGATTTCCAGTCTTAAGTTGTCTGCCTCGAGAGATCACTAACTCCGTTCTTCTTTTACTTTACAGATACGATGAATAGGCGAGAGTCTATGTTCAGAAGTCTCCGTTCGGTGTGCCAATCATCGAGTTCGTACTATGAGTCCCGTAGGAGGGAGGATGATAGAAACCGCGATCGTGGTTATTCCAGCCAAGAGCGCTACGAGAGGGATAGAGATAGGGATAGGGAGTATAGATACCGATCACGTTCTCCACCACCTTGAGTCCCTACACAACCTTCTATTCACAACTCACATCCCCTGGAGCCTCCGTGCCAAAAACCATCTTCTCATGCTTCAAGGCCCGAGTCTCAGCATCGCAGGACTGAGGTTGAACCTCCCATTATGGATGAATAAGCCATCTCTGAGCCCACTGGGGAAGGGGCTATAAGAATTGCCCAATTAAGAAAAGACTTCCCAAATATATGTTTTGACGGCTTCTTCTTCCCCCCTCACTTAAAGAAAATTCCATCGAAAGCAGAAAACACGATGCATGACTATATTCATGATATCTATACCCAATATAAGGAGTGGATGAAAGCCGCAGACAAAGCATCGGCAGTGGCCTTCGAGCGGGCAAATGCAATTGAGAAACTAGAAACTGAACTTGCTCAGAAGGACCGCATTATCCAAGTGCTCAATGATGAAGCCGAATCTTTTCGGAAATCTAAGATGGAGGCCACCCAAAAAGCTGACGAGGCAACCCAATCTATAGAGAGAATGCGACAAACACATTTCGCTTTGGTGGAGGAGACGAGCCACCGAAACACCACAGTTACCGTCGAAAGGGATGCTACTCTGAAAGAACTCAATGAGCTTAAAGCCAAATTTTCCGAAATCATCAGGGAGAAGGATGATGCAAATAAAGCAGCCCAGAAAGCGTGCGAGCAAGCGGTGGTGCTTCGGGATGAAAGGGATGCAGCAGTGCTCAAAATTCGGGAGGTGGAGGCCAAAGTTAAGGAGGAAGTCAAAATGGCGGAGTCCAGGCTAGAAACTGATATTGAAGATCTCCTCATCACTTACAATGTAAATGTCTTGAAGCATAGGAATCTAGCCTGGCTTGAAAATTATTCGACATGTCTACACAATGCCTGGGGCCGATTAGTAGGAGATGAAAAAGCTGTCCACCAAGCTGAATCAATTGACGAGTTCGAGCTTGAGAACCGGGTGTTGAGCGAAGATGAACGGAAAGTTCTCCATGATGCCATGATTTCATATGAAAAGGAGAAGCTTAGCGCTCAGCATTTGGAGGTTGGAGAAGGCTCTGATGTCGAGCACCGCGATACAAGTCCTGAAACTCCTGTCCCGACTCAGCTTGAACCGACTTCAGCAGTTGATCCTCAATCCGTTCCTGCTTACAACCCGAATCAGCCGCAGTTATCTCAAGCTAGTGAGCAAATCTCTGAGGCCATTCAGCCAACCACGAGTCAAACTGAGGAAGGTACTCTGAACATTTCGTACGTTTGTCCCAAAACCGGAAGCGTACATGAAGTGATTATTAACAGCTCTTCTTTTGCTTTTATTCAATGATTGAAGCTACACCAGTCGTGCCTCCTGCAACTCAAGAACAACACCAATCGCAGGAGGCCATCATAACCGAGGCAACCACAATGACGGCTACCGCCCCTACGGACGGTGCACAAGGGAGCACACTGACTTTTGATGAAGAGATGATGGAGGAACTCCTCGGTCGTCACAGCGATCCCTTTGCTGATTTGCCGTTCGTCATGGGTGGAAGCGCGCCAATGGTTAGTTCTTCGACTCCAACCATTGGAGTCTCCGGCAGTGCTCAAACAATTCATGAGGAGGAATTCATAGCCGAAATCAATGCTGAAATGGAGGTAGCTGCCGGGGTAGCGGATTTGGCGGTGGAATGGCTAGACCTGGTCCAGCCCCTTTGCGGATGATATCTCCGGGAGGAACGGTCGTTGAGATGAGCGTGCCTATCCCACCTCCTTCTGTTGATCTTGTCCCTCCGACTCTGCCTTCAGGAAGTGTTCCAATACATCTGAGTTCGAAGGAGGATATTGATATAATGCCCCTGACTGCAGATCGGCCACCGAAAAGTAAGGGCTCAAAAAGAAAACCGAGTGAGAGCTCCAGCGGGACCACATTGAAGAGGAAACCGAAGAAGAAAAAAGAGTAGATACATCTCTTCGGCTCGTTTTTGAGTAGATAGGAATTTATTTAGTTTTTGCAGGCCATGTATAGATGCGGGTTCGGCCCCTGCTAGTAGGATTTTTAGGATAAACTTTTACTTAATTCTTTTCCACAAATAGTTGAAATGAAATTCCATTTTGTCTTCAACTCAATTTTTGTTTATTTGCTTAAGTGTTTCAACATTTGAACTCCAGTCCGGTACGCTTGTGAAGCTTCGACCCTTGTATTGGATCTGAATTTATTTGTTAAGTCCCAAAATCGTAACTATGAGTCATGACCGAACGTTAAGCTGGACTTCGATGCTGCACTGTCTCAGTCAGTGATTGGTACTTAAGTTTTGCCCCCAGTTTCAGGGACAAATTGTAAAGATCAGGTGGCAATTGTACTTCGCCTTTAACACATCGAGCTTAACGTCGTTGAATTGATGCTGAAACAAGGAAATTCGAGTGGTTGAATCACACTCGCTCATCTATTGACGATTGCATCCACACTGTGGGGATTTGAATCTATATGTCGGCGGTAGGTCATGCCTACTTAAATTTCAAGGAACGTCAATGCTCCGGGGACTTAAGTCATCTTCACGGGTGGTCAGTCACACCCGATCTGCATTTATACTCTGACCGCACTCTGGGGACTCAGAGTTATTTTACGGACAGTCGACTCCAATCCGGTTTGTGTTTAAACTCCAATCCACTCTCCGGGGATTGAGAGTTAATGTTTATACTCCAATTCGCACTTTGGGAATTTGGAGTTGGTGTTCATGTGGACACTTCGGTTTGCACTCTGGGAATCCGGAGTCGGTTGATGTTTATACTCCAGTTCGCGCTCTGGGAACTTGGAGTTGGCCGACAGATGGTCAGTCACATCTGTTTAGGCTTTAGGATTTCGTTCGCACTCCAGGAACGTCGAATCTATCAGGATCATGGATGGTCGGTTCACATCCACCCTAAGTTAACAAGCGAGGTCATTAGATGGACAGATCCATCCTCCTCAAACTTGGTCAAGATACGGGTGAAGTCGTTAGATGGACGGATCCACCTTCTTCGAGATCGTATTTGTAAGTTTATACTCCAATTCACACTCTGGGAATCTGGAGTTGGTTAAAGGATTGTCGTGTATCAATCCTTTTTTGACTTTAGTGTGATGACTTGCCCCGAGCTCGGGTTTCACTTAGCGAGTAACCGATCGTATCACAGTCACTCCCTATTTGAATAAATTCCACCGTCGGGTGGAATTTAGCTCTCCGTGCATAGTGATAGTTGTACGATGCATTCAATAAATCACAGCTCTGGCTCGAAGAGATTGCATTTTATTGCTGAAATAAGAAAATACGGCAAAATCAGTTGCCTTATTACAAATTCAAATTTCAAAATGCAGAAACAAATTGCAAATGAAAAATAGTCTGAATAAATAAACAAAGCCTGTCATGTATAGTATCGACGAAGACTTTCGCTGTTCCAGGCTCTCGAAAGAGTGAGACCGTCAACGGTCGATAATTTGAATGTGCCATCTTCGAGCTTTCGTTTAATAACATACGGCCCTTCCCAAGTTGACTTCATATGCGAAGGGACCGGGTAAATTCTCTTAAGGACAAGATCGCCGAGTAAGGGTTGGGGTTGGACCTTGGCATTGTATAATCGGGAGACTCGACTTCGGTATGCGGCTGCCCTCAAACAGCCTCTTCATGCTTCTCATCCAATAAATCCAGAGATTCGGCAAGTAATATAGCATTTGTCTTCAGATCATAGTATGTCACATGATGAGAAGGAACTTCTAATTCGATTGGAATAACAGCTTCTGAACCATAAGAAAGAGAAAACAGAGTGTGGCTGGTCGCGGACTTGTGGGTTGTTCGGTAAGCCCATAAAGCCATAGGAAGTTCATTGACCCATTTGCCCCTGGCCTTTTCCAGTCGTTTCTTCAGAATAGACTTTATAACTTTATTAACAGCTTCAACTTGTCCATTCGCTTGAGGGTGTGCGACTGTGGAGGATTTCTTTTGAATGTGGAATCGTTGACAGAAATCCTTAAATTCAAGACTGTCAAATTGGGTCCCGTTATCAGTGATGATAGTATGTGGGAGACCAAATCGGCAGATGATCTTGCGCACTACAAAGTTGATCACCTTCTTTGTTGTGATTGTAGCAAGGGGTTCAACTTCCGCCCACTTGGTAAAGTAATCAACTTCTATGATGGTGTACTTCGCACCACCTTTGGCTAGAGGTAGAGATCCAATAATGTCAATGCACCATACTGCAAACGGCCATGGACTGACCATCTGAGTTATTTCGGTATGTGGGGCTCTTGGAATCTGATCGTGTTTCTGGCATTTGTCGCATTTTCTAGCGTAGTCTGATGCATCGCGATTTATGGTTGGCCAATTGTATCCGTATCGGAGCACTTTCTTGGCAAGGGCTTGCCCCCCCGGTGTAATCGCCACATTCCCCTTCATGCACATCATGCAATACGCGTTTGATTTCGTCATGAGCGATACACCGGAGTAAAGGAACAGAGTATCCTCTTCTATACATGACTCTGTTCTGAATAGTGAACCGTGAAGCTTTTCGAAGAATCTGTCTCTTTTCACTCCTGCGCTCTTGCAGGGTTCCATGCCCAAGATAATTTCTGAACGGAGTCATCCATGACTCCTTGTCGTGAACAACCTCAAA
This sequence comes from Allium fistulosum, assembly GCA_030737815.1. Taxonomy (NCBI): domain Eukaryota; kingdom Viridiplantae; phylum Streptophyta; class Magnoliopsida; order Asparagales; family Amaryllidaceae; genus Allium; species Allium fistulosum. Next base: position 1,280,347,374 of record CM060905.1, read on the forward strand.
TATCCAATCTGTCTCCATTCGATCAATGCTCGGGGAAGCTAATGTCTCCACGGAATTGAGTCCCATTTGTTGTGCCTCACCTATGCTGGCTAACTTTGCTAATAAATCGGCTTTTTGATTGCGCTCTTGGGGTATGTAGTAGATGGCATAATAATCGAACTGATTTAATATTTCTTGAACCCGAGCAAGATAAGTAGACAGTCTTCGATCCTTGGCCTGGTATTCCCCCCGAACTTGACACACGACCAATTGCGAATCACAATAAATCTCCACAGCAATGATTTTCAAATCTCTGGCAAGCCTCAATCCGGCAAGTAAGGCTTCATACTCAGCTTCATTATTGGTCACGCGAAAATCAAACTTTAAAGCATAGCATACAGATCGACCTTCGGGAGTTTCAAGCACAACCCCTGCACTTGAGCAACGGTCATTTAATGCACCATCAGTATGCAGCTTCCAGATATACTTGGGAGATTCACTGGTTTCGGGCAAGTCCTCTTGGATAGTAAATTCGGCTATGAAATCTGCTAGGACTTGCCCTTGAATGGCTCACCTTGGAGTGTAGGTAATGTCAAACTGACTTAACTCAATATTCCATTTGAGTAACCTACCAGACGTCTCAAGCCGCGTAAGGACCTGTCGTAACGGCTGGTCGGTGTAAATGGTGATAGGATGAGCCTGGAAATACGGATCGAGCTTCCTCGAGCCAATAACAAGACAATAAGCCAACTTCTCTAGCTTCGGATAATTTCTCTTAGCTCTGGTTAGTCGTTTGCTAATATAGTAGACCGGCTTTTGTGTTCGGTCTTCCTCCCGAATTAGGGCAGCACTGATTGCGTTTTCTGATACCACCAAATAAATGTACAATTTCTCGTGATCAATAGGCTTTGACAAAATTGGCGATGTGGAGAGGTGTTGAATTAGTGCTCGAAATGCGCCCTCACATTCTGTAGTCCATTAAAAATTTCGTTTCCCTTTTCGGATCAGATCGAAGAAGTGAATGCATTTGTCAGTAGATTTTGAAATGAACCTGCTCAGTGCTGCTACTTTCCCATTGAGGCTCTGGACTTGCTTTATAGTTCTTGGAGTTTCAAGGTTTCTAATCGCCCAGATCTTTTCGGGATTGGCTTTGATTCCTCGAGCTTTGACGGTAAACCCAAGGAATTTTCCTGATGCGACCCCAAAGTGACATTTCAATGGATTAAGCTTCATCCTGTATTCTCGGAGGATATTAAACATTGACCCCAGGTCCTTGATGTGATCAGTGGAGAATCGTGACTTGACTAGCATGTCGTCCACGTATACCTCCATGGTTTTCCCAATCTGATTGGTGAACATTAGATTAACTAACCGTTGATAAGTTGCGCCAGCATTCTTGAGTCCAAAAGCTACAACCTTGTAGCAATAAAGTCCCATATTGGTTATGAAGCTGGTATGCTCCTGGTCGGGTAAGTGCATTGGTATTTGATTGTAGCCGGAATACGCATCCATGAAGGATAAGAGTTCATGCCCGGCCGTTGAATCTACGAGTTGATCAATTCGATGAAGTGGAAAACTATCTTTAGGGCAGGCTTTATTCAAATCAGAGTAATCGATGCACGTTCTCCATTTCCCATTTGGCTTTCGGACAAGTACAGGATTTGACACACATTCCGGGTATAATGCATCTTGAATAAATCCAATCGATATAAGCTTGTCTACCTCTTCCTTAAGGGTGGCAGATCTCTTTGGATCCATACCATGCCTTTTTTGTTTGACCGGGACGTGCCGTGGGTCAATGTTCAATGCATGGCTCGTGATGTCCGGTGAGATCCTACACAAGTCAGAATGCATCCAAGCAAACACGTCAAGGTTTTCCTGGAGAAATTCAACCAATTCCTCTTACATTTGTTGGCTTAGCTGAGATCCAATCTTTATCATTCTAGAATCATCGCTATCAACGATCGGGACATCAATCATCAGTTCGGCCGGAGAAGCTTGATTGTCTTTACTTTCGTCTTCACTTTCGGTATCTCTTGGGTCAAGATCTCTTTGGAATTGGTTGGGGTGCCCAGGACTAGGCCCAGGCGTCAATTGTCAATTTTCAACAAAGCGGACGTAGAGGGATTCCTCTACGCCCTTTCCTTTTTCTCTTCGCTGCGCATCTCACAGCTCAACAACATGACAGGCTCATCCAGCAGCCTGATCTCCTTAAATGACTCCAACCCCATGATCGGTGGGGAACTTTAGAGTCAGACACCATAGGGCAATCGCAGTCCTGAACTCAGCTAGGGCCGGTCGGCCCAAGAAAGCATTATATGGCGAGTCTATATCCAACACCACAGATTGTAACATCCGGACTCTCCGACGTTCTCCAATTCCTAACTCCACTAGCAATTCCACCACTCCAGCGGGTATAGTCACACTCCCATTGAAACCATGGATACGGTACTGACAAGTTTTCAAATCCTTAGTCTCCATCTTCATCAGGTCATAGTCTCGCTTAAACAAGATATTCACATAACTTCCACTGTCTACCAAGATCCTCTTCATCCAAGCAGGACCTACTTGAGCTAATATGACAAGTGGATCGATAGTTGGGGCTTCGACCCTGTCGACGTCTCTGTCTCGAAAGACGATGTCGTCAGTCATCGTCTTCTGTTGCTTGGTCGGAGACCCATCTTCCAAACTACTACAACACTCGTAGCTCGCATGCCTCACAAAGCTGGCATACGAATCCATTTCCTTCCAGCTTCGGTCTGCTGGATGAGGACCACCACTAACGGTATTTATCACCAACCTCCCGCCAGTACGAGCGGGTTCCTCATGTCTTGCTTGATTCGGTGTATGGTTCTGATTCGATGGGCCCGCACCTCCAGACTGTGGCGCTCGCACTAACTGTTCCAACTTCCTTTCACGTATCAACTTTTCAATGAGATCCTGCAAATGACGACACTCATTTGTGTTGTGGCCGTAGATTTCATGGAATCTACAAAACTTCCCTGTCTGGATCTGTCTCTCCGACGATTGCTTCGAAGTAGGTTTCTTGTATTGAATAGTATTGCAAGTTTGTAAATACACATTCTCCAGCGACGTATTCAGAGGAGTATAATTATGAAACATAGAAGCCCTACGTCGTGGACCACGATTCTGATCCTGTTTTCTGTTCTGATTCCCATTGCCTTTTTGCTGAGTCTGTTTATTCTGTATGTTCAACTGTACTTTTTCGAAACTCTCCTCGGTTTGTTTTACAGCAACATTGCTCTGAATCCCTTCCATACTAGGCCCTATGTCATCCTGTTTCCTAGACTGTTTCGCATCCTCCCTTCTCAAAGAATTGGGCTGCCTTGGATTAGAAACGGTCCAATGACACAGGGGGTTTTCCAGCCAACCAGTTGTCGAACTCAGAATCATTGTCAATCCCCTTAGTCAGTGCCATAAGAATAGAGTTATCATTTGGGTTGCTGATCTCAATGCATGCAGCATGAAATCTCTCTAAATAACGTCGGAGTGTTTCTCCAGGAGCTTGAGTGACACTGGACAAAGTATTAACATCTTTCGGCCTCGCGACATGCATGCGAAATTGCTCAATAAACTTTGTTGCCAACTGGTCAAAACAAGAGATATATCGAGGTGGTAAACGGGTAAACCACATAGTCGCTATGCCCCCTAGAGATATCGGGAAGCTTCGGCACTTAACTGCATCATCAGCTCGTGCAGCATTCATCAACCATTCGTACTTCAGGATATGTTGATTAGGGTCAGAGCTCCCTTCATAAACAGGTAAAGTCGACATCCTGAATCGCCGAGGTGGTTCAGCATGGATTATCTCATCAGTATAAGGGGTATGACTCTGGGAGATTCACCAGTCGTCATTGCTAAGACCCTGACTCTCACGGATCATTTGACGAATCATCGTCGGAATGTCAGGCATCTGGACATTTTGAGCATGTTGGGCCAAGGTGTGGTCGGGTTCCATAATGCGAGGAGGGGCCGGTCGCTGTCGACGGTCCATGTCTCGCCTCCTTGGTTCTATGTCTTCGGGGACATAAGCCTCGGGAGTATGGTTGCGTTGGTGGCGGGTCGGATCCGTTCGGTTCTGAGCTTTAACTCCCAAATCAGTAGCAGTGGTAGTACGATTTTCAGTAATATGATATGGGGTAGCGCCTCCTCGGGAGAAGGGTCTAGTCTGATGGATGGTTGACGGGCCATCTCGGTTGCCCAAGACTCAATGTATGCTGATGCCTAGTGGCCTGTGTGTAACTTCCATCCAGTCGCGGGCGCGTGGATCTATGATGGTAGTCGGAAGAGGCTGAACTTTCGGTGGATGAATAGGAAGCCTGATCCCTTCTGGATCTCCTTCGTCTTTGAAGATTTAACTGGTTGGTCAATTCTGCATTAGCACGGAGCTGTTGAGTGAGCTGTTGGAGGCTCTGAGTCAGTTCTTGCATTATCATTTGGAATTCTTCCCTGGTGACAGGGCCTTGCGGATCTGATGGTCCGGCAGCATTCTGGTCGAGATGTATGGGATTTTTCCTATCCCGTCCTTCTGGATCTGCGGCAGTTGAAGTAGTCCTTATGTTAACCATGATGGATAGCAAAGCTCTTTCCTAGATTTGATGCAAATCTAAATAGGATGGAAGAACATTAAACTTGAAATATGGATCTTCTTCTTAGATTTCTACAATCGGATATCGATAGTAGATCCAACGAGCAGGAGAAAAACTGTGAATTCTCAGTGAAAGCACCAAAGTGTTTGTACAAAAATTGGGCACAACACTCTTTGAAAGTGTTTGAAGAGATAAAATGAAGAAAATAAATGTAAAAAGAGGATTATCTAACAAACACTCCAGACAATAATTAGAAAAACAGCAAAAGAACGTAGAGATTTAGAGTGGTTCGGCGTGTTGCCTACGTCCACTATGAAATGATTGACTTTTATTAACTTTTGCTTGCTGGTTACAGTGAATTACAATAGTAAATTTCAAGTACAACAGTGGTTTTTGAGTGCAACATGGTTTCGGTAGAGTCTGAATGGCAAAGAGCCAAAAGATCTCTTTTTGTAGGTTTTGCGCTGCTATTTATAGGCGTAGGTTGCAAATATCTCGCTCAGATATCTGGAGAACTTTTCTGGCATGTGGGTGGGCCCATGCAATCGATCCCATGCGGTGTGCACTCGATCTGTGATCGATATGAACGGATTTTGTATCGATCATATTTTGGTCCAATCAAGTCGAAATCGATCATGAACATTCTTGAGGATGTACGCAAGCTTCTATAAAATTTCGTAGCATTTGGACTTATAGATTGTGAGTTATGATTGATGCAAACTTGTGCTTTTCGAAAGTTGTTTCCTTCGTATCGATGCCCTTCGTATCGCTTTGTTCGCATCGATCCAAGCGCATGCCTGCAAGTTTACGTGGCGCTAAATTCTTGGATCGATCCACTTTTCGTGCCGTGTTGACTACTTCCTCCCTCGTATCCAATATCTAAGCCTTGTTCGTATCGATCATAATAGCCTTGTTCGTATCGATCACAACAGCCTTGTTCGTATCGACCATAACAGCTCTGTTCGTATCAATCATAACAGCTCTATTCGTATCGATCAATTGCATCATTCTGTTCGTATCAATCAATCGTATTCCACTTCGTATCGATGGAAAGTGTTGATTTCGTATCGATCTGTGGTTGATCGATACGAACCATGTTTGAAGCTTAACCGATACGAAATGGACGTTCATGTTGCAGTCGATGGATACGAAATAGGTGGGCCTGGATGGATACGAATTAGACTCACTTGCCACTGATCGATACGAAGTCGTGTGCATCTGATGGGTTCGAATAAGATCGATGCGAAGGAGGTCGATTCTCTTGATGGATATGAAGTAATACTTGCTAATGGATATGAACATGCTGAGGCTTGATGGGTACGAGGCCGATCGATACGACATAAGGGATACGACCTGATCGATGCGAAATGATGAACGTGAGTGAGTTGATTTCCTTGGCTTGCATCGATCACATCTTGAGCATACGAACTCGGATTAATTCAAAATTTGGAACGTTGGTTTTCACAGCTTTGCTTGTCGCATCTTGTCAATTGTAGCTCGATCCGGATTTGGAAAAAATTCATTGATATCCATAGTGAGCCTCCGTATAATCGATCTTCGGGACGGGCTGTCCTCGGTTTCCAGTTAAGTTCTTGGTATCACTGCCTTGCCAAAAGGCGGGATAACTGGTGCTTCTAAACTCAAACCAAGGTGTTAGTCCATTTTTTGGGTCAACATTTTGGTGCTTTCACTAAGAAGCTTCAACTCAGGATCCATATCTAGCTATCTACTTTGGATTTCATAGGTCCAGAAGTTAGATCCCTAGTCTTTGCTTAAAGAACTTGCTGTTTAAAATTAATGGCTCCTGGAAGAAGAAGAACGGCCTCTGGAAGGTCCATAGGGGCAGTGATAGCCGCAGAAGGCATTAGCCTCCAACAGGCTAAAGTAAATGGTGCTAATTTGGGAAATCAAGCACCAGGATCCTCTAGTCAGCATGAAGTTGTCACCAAAGATGAGTTGAACAAGATGGCCAAAGAGATTAATCAGAGAATGGAAGATAGTCAAAAGGCTCTAATGGATAAGCTCAATTCTCTGATAACTCTATAATCAAACCCTACCCCTAGGGTTGTCCCTGAACCAACTACGACTATAAAATAAGAAAATTCTTCTGTTTCTGGCTTGCATAAGAGAAACTGAAAGCAACCATTAAGAAGGGCAACAACGAGAAGTAACCTGGAAGAGAATGAGAATACCCCACTTGACGCAAGGCAATCGAATTTGAATTTGAATCAAGGGGCCAAAACCCCATAGGAGGATATAGCTGTGAATCTCTCCGATTCGGAAGATGGAGAGCAGGGTAATCAAGTAGAAGAAGATGCCGACGCATTCACTATTGCTAAGAACATCCGGGCCGCCCCAATTGGACCAAATGCAAGCCAACTGGATCCCACGGGAATGGCTTTCCCGAAGAAAGGAGAGCCTAGGTATCAACCCACGTGCCAAGACCATTTGCCGAACCAAACACTTGGTGCAGTGACTGACTGCCGCCCCCAGGACTATCGGACATCAAAGGCATATGTAGCAGACATGGTCAAGTGACTGATGGACGAGAGTAAAAGCCGAAAGGATGATGAGTGGGAATCTACCCCAAGTTGGACCCCTTTCACCAAAGAGATCTTGAATGAAAGATACCCAGACAAGTCTACTATGCCAACTATCCCTTCCTATGATGGAACAAAAGACCCAAAACCCCATTTGTACAAGTACAATTCGTACATGGACGGAGCCAATGCTCCAGAAGCCGTCCGCTGTTGTGTTTCCCATTTTTCTAGAAGGAGTGTCGTCTATGTGGTTCACCAGACTTCCCCCAAGATCTATCTATACCTTTCACAAACTTGCAACCACGTTCCTCGACCAGTTTAGGCTCCACGACGCACAACCAAAGGATGTCATGTCCCTATTTGGACTAGTTCAAGGGCGCAACGAGTCATTTAAATCATTCATGAGCGGGTTTAACACTGTAGTGACTGAAGTGAGCAACCCCAATGTGGACATGGTTTTTATGGCGTTAGTCCACGCTATCCATTTGGAAATGAAGTTCAGAAAGTGGATTAAGATGAAGCAACGTACTAACAAGAACGACTTCAACTGCAAGGCAGGCCAATACTTGAGATTGGAGGAAGCGCAGGAGTTGGAAAGAAAGACTGCTAGCGCACAATAGGTGAACGCTGAATAGAAAGGAACAACGGCAAATAAATACCCACACGATCCTAGAAACAATCACGAAGTCGTAGGAAAGAACGGAAACTAGAAGAGAAGAAACTGGAACTCCGATAAGAGAAATGGTGGTGGCAGCAGGAAAATATTTAGAGAGTTTGGACCAGGAGACTATACCCCCTTGAATGACATTCCGGAGAATATTTATCTTGCAACATAGGAAACTGAAGAGTATAGGAAACCCCTCAAAAAGGAGGCAATAGAATAGCAGAAGCGCTCAAGGAAATTCTACTGCTTTTATGAGACACACGGGCACAACACGAACGAATGCCGCCACCTTAAGGACTTCATTGAAGGATTAATCCGAGACAACAAACTTCAACAATATGTGAAAGGGCTATGGGAACCTAGCCAAGCAATGGTCCCTCAACCTCCTAGAGAGCAAAGAAATCAGGCTGGAACTAGCGAAGAAGGGTTGAAACGAACTGACCAAACGTTTGTTATCGGCACAATATCTGGGGTACCACATCCTGTACAAAGAAGTTGGGGGGAGATGGAGCAACATGCAAGTTCACTAAAGCATGCCCCGAAGGAATCATGTTTAGCAGTAGATGATGAGGCTCTAGTCAAGTAGCAAAAGGTCCTGAGCAACGACATCGTGTTCCGCAATTGGGACATCGAAGGAATTGAAGCTCCAACTCTTGACCCAATGGTGGTGACGGTAGGAATCGGGCACGCTGTAGTCCGACGAGTGTTGGTTGAAAGTAGAAGTTCAGTTAACATACTTTTCAAACGTACTTTTGATCAAATGAATATTGGCATAAAAAGTGTACCTGTGTGCCAAACAAAGATTCAGGGGTTCACGGGTGAACCCAAGCAACCGGTGGGAGCTATTAACCTACCCGTAGAACTTGGAGAGGGCGAGCGACGAGTCACCCTCATTCAAACTTTTGTGATCGTGAATGAAATGTCAGCATATAATGCATTCTTGGGATGACGAGCGCTAGCCGATTTCAGAATAGCATTGTTCCAATGGTGCCTTACAATGAAGTTCCCTACCGAACATTGGAGTCGGAATTGTGAAAAGGGACCAAAACATCGTCCGGGAATGTTATATCATGGAAGTGCACAGTCCAGAAGAAAGGAAAAAGGAAAGGATGTGGGTAAAGCCCTCCACATCCGTGAACCCTTCGAATAGCAATTACAGAACCGCCCCTTGCTTGGGGACCATGGTCGATTGGACAAGGCTTTGGACCCTAGGAAAAAGAGCTCAGGGGAGGATCGGGCAACACCGACGGAGCTGACGGTGTCTGTCCCAGTCCGCATAAATGACCCAACACGGGTCCTGAGAATCGGGTCGCATTTGGGAAACAAGATGCGGTTGGAGCTAACCAAATTTCTCCATGCTAATTTGGATGTATTCACTTAGACGCATTCCAATATGTGTGGGGTATCACCTGAAATTGCCTGTTACGCCCTCAATATTGATCCCAAATTCACTCCAGTTATGCAAAAAAGGTGTAGCTTTGGCCCTGAACAATCCAAGGCATTGAGAGAAGAAGTGGACAAACTAATAGCTAACGGCTTCATCCGAGATGTAACCTACCCTGAATGGGTATCAAACCCGGTCCTAGTCAAAAGTCCAACGGAAAGTGGCGAACCTGTATTGATTTCTCAGATCTTAACAAAGCTAGTCCAAAGGATAGCTTCTTGCTCCCTAGAATTGATCGATTGGTGGATGGAACGATGGGACATGAGCTACTGTCATTTAAGGATGCGTACTCAGGCTATAACCAGATCCTGATGCATGAACCAGACCAAGAAAACACCAGCTTTGTAACGACCCGTAAATTTCAACTGTTTTAATAACGTAAATAGTTGTAATTTTGTGAAATTTTTAACGATAAAATTTTGAAATAAAAATTTTATATTTGGAATACGTCTAGTTAAACATAGCAACTGGTAAATTTTCGTCCGAAAATATGAAAATTTATTTCGCACGTAAATTCACTTCAATTTAATCAGTTAAAAAGCAGTGAAAATAAAATGTTTCCGAAACCTAAATATTTTTACATAGAAAAATTCTAAACCATCTTCTGAGCAAGATCTCAGTTTGTCATTTTTCCAAATTCGGACATCTTTGGCTCCGTCGATCTTATTTTTCAGTGTTTTTCTTGCATTTTCCGCTGGTAGAAAATTCGAATTTTTATAATTCGATCGTACTACCGATATCTGTATGCCGTTTTAATCGTCTCATCGTGCCGACATTCGCAGTATATTCATATGGATGATTCGGTGTCTGTCTCGCGGTGAAACCGCGATACAGTTAACCGTATCGGTTCCATATTTTGGTATTTTGGGTTTGTGTCCTTTCATTTGTCTCTGGTAACCAACAGCCATTGGTTATTATTGTTTTCTGAAATTTAAATAGTTCCCATGAATTTATGTTATGAAATGAGAAGTCGTTTGTTCATTGAAATGTGCGTTCAAACTTTTGGGTTTCACATTCCCGTTCAAATTCTATTTGCCTAACTTCACTTCTCTTCTTATTCTTCTCTTCTGGTTCTCATCTTTCTTTCTTCTGCCAAAACTTTGTACAGTAAGTTGGTTTGTTCTTCTTCCTCTTTTCTATTTCTACTTTTCTCTAAATCTCCGCCTCCACAACCGAGCCTACGCATGGCCACACCGAGCAACATCGACAACCCACGTCAGTCTTCCTTCCACCTCAGCAGCTCCGCCCCTCATGGCCGAGACCCCCAGTCCCATCTCCTTCCGCGCCCATCCCGACCTCCGCCACGACAGCACTCGGCAGCACCACCATTCAGACCATCGTCCCCTCTAGCGACCGAGCCCACGTTCCCTCGCCACTACTTCCCAGCCGAGGCTGAGAACCATCACCGAAGTCGCCATGGCACTCCTCACGTGAAACCCGCTCAGTCACCCACTCGGCCTCCCCTCCAACCACTTCCTTCTCCGCCAACAGCAGCCGCATCTCCCCGCCTTAAGCTCGCGTCGAAGCTTCGCTCATACTATACTAGTCACGCATGGCTCTGCTTTGGCCGTTATTTTGGTGGGCTGTATACATATTATTCTGTAAGTCATATAAATACATACAGTATATTATAGTTGCATTTGTTGCTCATTTGCAATCTGTTATAGATATAAATTGATATATTAGTTACGTATATATTGGCTGTTTATATACAAATCTAAATAGTATATATGTACTCTGTTTCATAAGTTTATTTCATATACTTTTCTGTTCTCATATAAATGTTTTATTTCATTCTGATTTTATGATTATATATATAGATTTTAAATGTAATTTCATATAATATATTAATGAAGTATCTGGCTGTTAGAGTTTCGTCACTTATATATATGTAAGTTTATATTAATTTAATATTTGTTATAAAAATAATACGAGTTACAAATTTGTTTAGGTTGTATGCCTTGGTTTAAAACGTGAATATATAATTAGTTTATAAATGTTACAATCTTATGTATATATCGGTTGTAGTACATTTAGGTAGTGCAGTGTTATATATGTAGTACAGGGTCTATATGTTAGTCTGGATTTGTTTATACGTATGCGAGCCTTGGGTTTTATGTATATAGTCTTGCTGATTTCGAAAGTTATAAGGATATATATATACATATTTATTTCAAACTATATTTCGGTAAATATGTTGTTTTATAATATATATTATTTTAATATTTGTTTTAAATTTAATATCGACTTACATATATATATTCATATAGGGGTATATCATTTATCTTCAGCAATCCAGTCTCATTGATTTCGTCTGTCCTTATTATCAGCTTTGTTCGACGAATTCGTGCCGTTTTGCTTTGCTTGGATTTGTAACTCAAATTTCAGGGTCCGTATCAGTGTTCGTATCTGGGTCATCTTCTAATATCTCTAGCCTCGAAAGGTGAGCACTCACTCACGATTAACGTTCTTTTATTTATGAGATTTGATTTCAATTGAAACGACAATTGAAATATGCTGTTGTTAGTTAATTACACTGTTATATATGCTATTGCCTGTATCAGTTCACCTGTGACATCTGACACCATTATCTGTTAATTATTTATGCGTTGATAATACAGTTTGGCTGATAATTGATTGATTGTTGATGTTTATATTGGCCGTTAAATTGTTAATGTTAAAATGATAAATAGTATGAAATTGAACTTGATATAGGATAATTAAATGTTAAATTTGATTAACTGACATTTGTATAATATGACCCCTTTAACTGTTAAATCCATTGACACGTATGATTTGCTTAATTACATTTTGAATCACTGAATGTATGTTGTTAAATTGATGATGTATGAAATTGTAAATAGATGACAAGTGAAAAACCGTAATGTAATAATCTTTAATCTACATGAAATGATAGTGTAGATTCTAGAAATAATTATATTAATTCGTACAAATAACAATGCGAATTAATACGGTTATTTCGGGATTATTTGAATTGATTATTGGATTGATATTGGTTGTTGTTGTTGCTTGTTTATTTACTTTGACACCATCCCAGTTATCACACTGCAAGTTCCCTTTGATATGTCTTGATTTCGAATTAAATTGGAATCGGGTTGAAATGATAAATACCCAAAAATTGAACTTTGACTTAGGATAGAAAATTAAATAAAAACCCGATTGGTCAATAATTTGATTTGAGAATAAACGAAGATTTTATTTGAATAAAAAATATGGTTTTGAAATGAAGTTGAAATTTGAATTTTTGATGAAAGGAAAATGGTAATATTTAATAATCTGAAACAAAAGATTAACAGTGTAATCAATGAAAGAATGTTGTTTAATTTGAGAAATGATTGAATTAAGTTTGAAATGATTTAATAATTAAGTTTGAAATTATAATTAAGTTTGAAATTATTAAACTTTGAAATTATTTAATAATTAAGTTTTGAACTATTTAATAATGAATTATTAAATGATTAAATTGAATTGAAATTCTTTAAAAAGAAAAATTGAACTTTTGAATAAGTAAATTTTACTTCGTAAAGGATTGAAATTGAATTTCTTTATTAATTAAGTTTTGGAAAATTATTTAAGGAAGTAAATAAGTGAAATTGGATTTCTTTAACAAAAATGAAATGTGATATTTTTGGAATTAATGTAAGACTTGTAATTGGAGAATTGATTTGACGAATTTAGTTTAATTCGAAATTGTAAGTTTTGTTTTAATGAAGTTGAACTTAAGAATTGATTAAATGAATTGGAAATTTAATAGAAATTGTTTTGAATGATAAAGTAACTTAACGAATATTGAATGAAATCGATAAATGAGTTTAAATTGATTTGAATGTTAAATAGAATTTATTTAAATGATTTCGGAATGAAACTTATATACGAACTTGAATCAATATTTGAATTGTTTTAAATAGAAATTGAAATTGAATTATAAGATTTTGAAACGGAAAATTTGAAGTTTTGAAACGAAAATTTGGAAATTGTTTTAGAAAGACAAATGAAATGTTGATTTACGAATTCTATTTGAAATTGAAATTGATTTGGTTTTTGAAATATATAAACGACCAATCGGTGTAATATTTACGAAAGTTATTAAAGAGACCGGGATCGGTAATGGATATACTCTCTATCTGAACCGAAACCACTTTAATAACTATACGCGGAGTGTTGATCCAGAACGAAGTGGATGTTTTGATGAACGCGTTGACTGAAGAAAGAGAACGATTTTGGATGACCCTTGACATGACTAAAACAGGAGCCGCGCCGGGCCATTGAGGTTCGCTACCTCTAGCGGACACACTTCTTCGATACCTTATCTATTACTTTTGTGATTCGATTTGGGTGCACCCCTTGATTTGGGAGTGTTGTTTCGCGGTGTTGGGATAGTAGCTGCTATGCCCAACATCAGTCCGGATCACGCAACTACTAGTATCCTAGTTGGTATCGCCTCATGTACCTTGTCATACTGATTATCCTATTCGCGACCACTACGATTTTGATTTGTACCTTTAGTATATGGATTGCCCTCTGGTGACTTCCGGTTTTGGGGAAACTACGGTCTTGTATATGCTTTTGGGAATAAAAATGTGTTAAGGGTGGAATGGGCCATGACTTAACGCTATTTTGATATCTTCTTATATTACTGATAGACATTATCTACTTAGCATATACTACTACATAGTAGATAGTTTGACGGATCCTTGAAGGATGGTTATTCCAAACATCCTTTGAGTTACTTGTATTTCAATTGCTATTTCACTTGAGTTGAATTTATTAATATAAGAATGTTAATCCTGACTCAAGTGTTTTGTATTTTGCTTTACGCTCGGGTCAGACTGAGTGGTTCAGCTTTCGAGACTCACCATTGGAGTTGGAGCTTTGCTTGAAGATCCAGCCATCTATTCTGCTTTCAGTATTCGATGATTCCAGTGATGTATTCTGATTCGTATTTGATGTATCGTGTTACTCTTCCGTTGTATCTGGTTTAACTCTGATGTATCGTTTTACTCTTCTGTTGTAAACTCTGATGTATTTTATATATTCATATAGTAGCTTCATGAACTACTATCTCTTTTATTTCCGCTGCACTTATTACTCTGTGTCTGTGATCTGTGATTATTTATTTACTGTATATGTTCAGTTTTGCCAATTTAAATTAACAACGCGGTATTTTGAGCAATTCAACTCCGGCATGAGTGTCTACCTATACACTTATAATGGACGCGAATGGTCCGAAATTCCGGGTCGTTACAGTTGGTATCAGAGCTTTGGTAGCTCTAGGCAAAACTTAACATATAGGGTAAATGTATTTACAGAATCACTCTCATTCGAGTTTCAATCTCTTCCTTTTGACTCAATTCCTTTGAAATTTTGGGAACGTTCCCCTCGGTTCCGAAATTCATTCGTGTCCTTCACTATTCGTCTTCTTTCAATCATGGAGCAACCCCATAACTCCATTCTGAATGTTATCTGTAATAGATCGGCGGTCTCGCCAATCTTAGAATGATTCGTAAAGGAGTAAAACTCCTTTATAATAGGCATCGTTTTACCGGAGATTTCTGTATCCTCGGTTTACGATGCTATCTATCTCCTACTATACCTGAATTCTATTTCTCGAGATTGGATGTTGATTTACCTCGGAATTCAGCATTAATCTTATTATTAAAGTCACGGTCGATCCGGTTAAGGTTGCCCGTAAATTAAATAAGTTTATCCGTCTCCCGATTCTGTTAATAAAATTATCTTATCTCCTGTTCCAAACTTATCTTCGAATCAAATTTCTCTTTGTTTTGAGTCCATCAAAATTTGAATCTCTATCTTTGCTTTGAAATCTATTCCTGTATAGTCGAGCGAAGAAGTGTATTTGTAAATTAATATTTAAAATGTTTTAAAATATATTGTGTTGTTTGAGTTGTGGATGTTGATTTGGGTTTCCGATCGATTCGTCTGATCAACGCTATCGATAGGATTTCCAAAACACTTGAACAGAGCAAACTGACACAATAGTATTTTCAAAATTTGGTAAATAAAATAATCTTGTATGATTATATATATATAAGTATAAATTGACTGAAATTGAATTGTTAATTGAATTGGTTGTCAGAAGGGTAATATTTGATTTTCACTATTTGTTTAGTAAATCATTGATTATTCCAACATAAAAATAAAAGGAATTAAAAAGGTTGGTTCATAGGTTTAGTTAGAAATTTAACTGAATTTAAAGTAAGAATTTGAGAATTTAATTTCCTAAAATTTCAAGCTTTGGTTTTTAAAACTTTTAAAATATATATTATTGAACGTATTTTCAAATAGAAACCGTTTTCAAAGAATTTAAATATTGAAACCAATGCTCTTCTCTTTGTCGCTGGAAAATAATCTCGGTGATGGCGGCCGCATCATCGACGTTCATTTTCGAGTTTCGAAGTGGAGATACTATTCTGTAGCTTTGCTACGGTTTGTTTTGTAAAATATTTTGATTTGAATTTCTTCAGTATAATTTGATTTATATATATAAGTATCTTATTTTAAAATTTAATTTGATTTGATATAAATATATTATATATCTCTCTAAATTGTTTAAAGTTAATCGGAAATCTAATTCTTAAATTTTGTAAAAGGATGATTTTAATTATAAATAAAACCAAAAATTTGGAATAAATATTTAAACTTGAACAATTGAATTGGGAAAATTTTATTTGTATATTGTTCAACTGCATTCTAATACAACTTACCTAAATCATTCAGAAGTTGAATATGTAATTGGATAATATATGAGATAAATTGAATTTATAAATAAAAATTTGAGCGTTTATAATAAATGTTATACACCAAATTTTGATTATAAAGATGTTAACAGAGTTGGATAGGATAGTAAGTAAAACTCAGTTAATAATGAAATAAATTTGTTTTGAGAGAATTAATAAGTTTGTTTTGAAAGAATTAATAGATTGAAATTTTATCAACATATGCAAATACCTTGAATTTAAAAGAAATTAATAGATGTAAATTAATTTAAATCGAAACTTTTATGTTTTAAATTAATTTATATGGGTTAAATATATGTGATTAGATATATTAAGTAGAATAAATTTAACAATAATTTGGAATAAAGAAGAATTTAAATTGTTGAAAATAAAATATGATTATAATAAAAGATTATTCAAATTTATGGTTTTAGAAATTGTAAATTGAGGATAATTGGATAATAAGATAATGAATTTAGAAATAGTCGAGATTGATTTTAGTGAAATCAAATGGATTAAATCAAATTCTTGAATATCAATTAATTTAAATTTGAATTTATATGGTTTAAATTAATTGTTATTTTGTATTTCAAATCTGTTTCTTTCTGGTTGTTTCTATTCTTCTACCTCGTTCCTTTTCGGGGACGAAAAGTTTTGAGTGGGGGAGAATGTAACGACCCGTAAATTTCAACTGTTTTAATAACGTAATTAGTTGTAATTTTGTGAAATTTTTAACGATAAAATTTTGAAATAAAAATTTTATATTTGGAATACGTCTAGTTAAACATAGCAACTGGTAAATTTTCGTCCGAAAATATGAAAATTTATTTCGCGCGTAAATTCACTTCAATTTAATCAGTTAAAAAGCAGTGAAAATAAAATGTTTCCGAAACCTAAATATTTTTACATAGAAAAATTCTAAACCATCTTCTGAGCAAGATCTCAGTTTGTCATTTTTCCAAATTCGGACATCTTTGGCTCCGTCGATCTTATTTTTCAGTGTTTTTCTTGCATTTTCCGCTGGTAGAAAATTCGAATTTTTATAATTCGATCGTACTACCGATATCTGTATGCCGTTTTAATCGTCTCATCGTGCCGACATTCGCAGTATATTCATATGGATGATTCGGTGTTTGTCTCGCGGTGAAACCGCGATACAGTTAACCGTATCGGTTCCATATTTTGGTATTTTGGGTTTGTGTCCTTTCATTTGTCTCTGGTAACCAACAGCCATTGGTTATTATTGTTTTCTGAAATTTAAATAGTTCCCATGAATTTATGTTATGAAATGAGAAGTCGTTTGTTCATTGAAATGTGCGTTCAAACTTTTGGGTTTCACATTCCCGTTCAAATTCTATTTGCCTAACTTCACTTCTCTTCTCATTCTTCTCTTCTGGTTCTCATCTTTCTTTCTTCTGCCAAAACTTTGTACAGTAAGTTGGTTTGTTCTTCTTCCTCTTTTCTATTTCTACTTTTCTCTAAATCTCCGCCTCCACAACCGAGCCTACGCATGGCCACACCGAGCAACATCGACAACCCACGTCAGTCTTCCTTCCACCTCAGCAGCTCCGCCCCTCATGGCCGAGACCCCAGTCCCATCTCCTTCCGCGCCCATCCCGACCTCCGCCACGACAGCACTCGGCAGCACCACCATTCAGACCATCGTCCCCTCTAGCGACCGAGCCCACGTTCCCTCGCCACTACTTCCCAGCCGAGGCTGAGAACCATCACCGAAGTCGCCATGGCACTCCTCACGTGAAACCCGCTCAGTCACCCACTCGGCCTCCCCTCCAACCACTTCCTTCTCCGCCAACAGCAGCCGCATCTCCCCGCCTTAAGCTCGCGTCGAAGCTTCGCTCATACTATACTAGTCACGCATGGCTCTGCTTTGGCCGTTATTTTGGTGGGCTGTATACATATTATTCTGTAAGTCATATAAATACATACAGTATATTATAGTTGCATTTGTTGCTCATTTGCAATCTGTTATAGATATAAATTGATATATTAGTTACGTATATATTGGCTGTTTATATACAAATCTAAATAGTATATATGTACTCTGTTTCATAAGTTTATTTCATATACTTTTCTGTTCTCATATAAATGTTTTATTTCATTCTGATTTTATGATTATATATATAGATTTTAAATGTAATTTCATATAATATATTAATGAAGTATCTGGCTGTTAGAGTTTCGTCACTTATATATATGTAAGTTTATATTAATTTAATATTTGTTATAAAAATAATACGAGTTACAAATTTGTTTAGGTTGTATGCCTTGGTTTAAAACGTGAATATATAATTAGTTTATAAATGTTACAATCTTATGTATATATCGGTTGTAGTACATTTAGGTAGTGCAGTGTTATATATGTAGTACAGGGTCTATATGTTAGTCTGGATTTGTTTATACGTATGCGAGCCTTGGGTTTTATGTATATAGTCTTGCTGATTTCGAAAGTTATAAGGATATATATATACATATTTATTTCAAACTATATTTCGGTAAATATGTTGTTTTATAATATATATTATTTTAATATTTGTTTTAAATTTAATATCGACTTACATATATATATATTCATATAGGGGTATATCATTTATCTTCAGCAATCCAGTCTCATTGATTTCGTCTGTCCTTATTATCAGCTTTGTTCGACGAATTCGTGCCGTTTTGCTTTGCTTGGATTTGTAACTCAAATTTCAGGGTCCGTATCAGTGTTCGTATCTGGGTCATCTTCTAATATCTCTAGCCTCGAAAGGTGAGCACTCACTCACGATTAACGTTCTTTTATTTATGAGATTTGATTTCAATTGAAACGACAATTGAAATATGCTGCTGTTAGTTAATTACACTGTTATATATGCTATTGCCTGTATCAGTTCACCTGTGACATCTGACACCATTATCTGTTAATTATTTATGCGTTGATAATACAGTTTGGCTGATAATTGATTGATTGTTGATGTTTATATTGGCCGTTAAATTGTTAATGTTAAAATGATAAATAGTATGAAATTGAACTTGATATAGGATAATTAAATGTTAAATTTGATTAACTGACATTTGTATAATATGACCCCTTTAACTGTTAAATCCATTGACACGTATGATTTGCTTAATTACATTTTGAATCACTGAATGTATGTTGTTAAATTGATGATGTATGAAATTGTAAATAGATGACAAGTGAAAAACCGTAATGTAATAATCTTTAATCTACATGAAATGATAGTGTAGATTCTAGAAATAATTATATTAATTCGTACAAATAACAATGCGAATTAATACGGTTATTTCGGGATTATTTGAATTGATTATTGGATTGATATTGGTTGTTGTTGTTGCTTGTTTATTTACTTTGACACCATCCCAGTTATCACACTGCAAGTTCCCTTTGATATGTCTTGATTTCGAATTAAATTGGAATTGGGTTGAAATGATAAATACCCAAAAATTGAACTTTGACTTAGGATAGAAAATTAAATAAAAACCCGATTGGTCAATAATTTGATTTGAGAATAAACGAAGATTTTATTTGAATAAAAAATATGGTTTTGAAATGAAGTTGAAATTTGAATTTTTGATGAAAGGAAAATGGTAATATTTAATAATCTGAAACAAAAGATTAACAGTGTAATCAATGAAAGAATGTTGTTTAATTTGAGAAATGATTGAATTAAGTTTGAAATGATTTAATAATTAAGTTTGAAATTATAATTAAGTTTGAAATTATTAAACTTTGAAATTATTTAATAATTAAGTTTTGAACTATTTAATAATGAATTATTAAATGATTAAATTGAATTGAAATTCTTTAATAAGAAAAATTGAACTTTTGAATAAGTAAATTTTACTTCGTAAAGGATTGAAATTGAGTTTCTTTATTAATTAAGTTTTGGAAAATTATTTAAGGAAGTAAATAAGTGAAATTGGATTTCTTTAACAAAAATGAAATGTGATATTTTTGGAATTAATGTAAGACTTGTAATTGGAGAATTGATTTGACGAATTTAGTTTAATTCGAAATTGTAAGTTTTGTTTTAATGAAGTTGAACTTAAGAATTGATTAAATGAATTGGAAATTTAATAGAAATTGTTTTGAATGATAAAGTAACTTAACGAATATTGAATGAAATCGATAAATGAGTTTAAATTGATTTGAATGTTAAATAGAATTTATTTAAATGATTTCGGAATGAAACTTATATACGAACTTGAATCAATATTTGAATTGTTTTAAATAGAAATTGAAATTGAATTATAAGATTTTGAAACGGAAAATTTGAAGTTTTGAAACGAAAATTTGGAAATTGTTTTAGAAAGACAAATGAAATGTTGATTTACGAATTCTATTTGAAATTGAAATTGATTTGGTTTTTGAAATATATAAACGACCAATCGGTGTAATATTTACGAAAGTTATTAAAGAGACCGGGATCGGTAATGGATATACTCTCTATCTGAACCGAAACCACTTTAATAACTATACGCGGAGTGTTGATCCAGAACGAAGTGGATGTTTTGATGAACGCGTTGACTGAAGAAAGAGAACGATTTTGGATGACCCTTGACATGACTAAAACAGGAGCCGCGCCGGGCCATTGAGGTTCGCTACCTCTAGCGAACACACTTCTTCGATACCTTATCTATTACTTTTGTGATTCGATTTGGGTGCACCCCTTGATTTGGGAGTGTTGTTTCGCGGTGTTGGGATAGTAGCTGCTATGCCCAACATCAGTCCGGATCACGCAACTACTAGTATCCTAGTTGGTATCGCCTCATGTACCTTGTCATACTGATTATCCTATTCGCGACCACTACGATTTTGATTTGTACCTTTAGTATATGGATTGCCCTCTGGTGACTTCCGGTTTTGGGGAAACTACGGTCTTGTATATGCTTTTGGGAATAAAAATGTGTTAAGGGTGGAATGGGCCATGACTTAACGCTATTTTGATATCTTCTTATATTACTGATAGACATTATCTACTTAGCATATACTACTACATAGTAGATAGTTTGACGGATCCTTGAAGGATGGTTATTCCAAACATCCTTTGAGTTACTTGTATTTCAATTGCTATTTCACTTGAGTTGAATTTATTAATATAAGAATGTTAATCCTGACTCGAGTGTTTTGTATTTTGCTTTACGCTCGGGTCAGACTGAGTGGTTCAGCTTTCGAGACTCACCATTGGAGTTGGAGCTTTGCTTGAAGATCCAGCCATCTATTCTGCTTTCAGTATTCGATGATTCCAGTGATGTATTCTGATTCGTATTTGATGTATCGTGTTACTCTTCCGTTGTATCTGGTTTAACTCTGATGTATCGTTTTACTCTTCTGTTGTAAACTCTGATGTATTTTATATATTCATATAGTAGCTTCATGAACTACTATCTCTTTTATTTCCGCTGCACTTATTACTCTGTGCATGTGATCTGTGATTATTTATTTACTGTATATGTTCAGTTTTGCCAATTTAAATTAACAACGCGGTATTTTGAGCAATTCAACTCCGGCATGAGTGTCTACCTATACACTTATAATGGACGCGAATGGTCCGAAATTCCGGGTCGTTACAAGCTTCATCATCGATTTGGGACTGAACTTATAAATACCATTTGTAAGAAAAAACGCAGGGGCAACATATCAAAGGCTAGTGAATACTATGTTCAAGCGCCAGATTGGGAAAGCCATGGAAGTTTACGTAGATGATATGTTAATCAATTCCCAAGTAGCCTCTAACCATCTAGATAATCTCGCTGAAATGTTCGAAATACTCTGCAAGTATGGAATGAAGCTCAACCCGCTGAAAAGTCACTTCAGAGTAGCCTCTGGAAAGTTCTTGGGATTCATAGTAAGTGCCCAAGGCATCAAAGCAAACCTAGAGCAGATAACAGCGTTACATGAAGTCCAGGCCTCTAAAATAAGAGAGAACTATAAAGCTTGAGTGGGAAAGTCACAACACTGAGTCGATTTATCTCTAAAGCTACAGACAAGTGTGTACCATTCTTCGATGCGCTAAAAAAGGGAATGAAAAATTTTGAATGGAGCGTAGCATGTCAAACGGCCTTCAAAGAATTGCTACGATACATGGAAACTCCCTCTATCTTATCAAAGCCGCTGGACAGAGAAGATTTATTTATCTAGTTAGTGGTTTACCCGCACGCCTTGAATGCGGCTCTCGTGCGGAAAGAAGCGAGAATCCAGTGACCCGTGTACTAAATTAGCAAGCGGTTGACCGGGGCCTAAAAGAATTACTCAAAGCTAGAGAAGCTGGCATAATGCCTTTTTATCGCATTCGAAAGTTACGATCGTATTTCCAGGCTCATCCCATTAAAGTATTGACCGACCAGCCATTAAAACAAGTCTTATACCGGCCAGAAACTTCCGAACGATTACTCAAGTGGAACATTGAGTTGAGTCGATATGATATCGCATACCATCCAAGGAAAGCAATCAATGGCCAAGCGTTAGCCGACCTCACTGCCGAATTTACTATAAGAGACGACAAGGAGGAAGTTCAATCACAAACGGACGCGCAATGAAAACTTGTTGTCGATGGCGCATCAAATAACTTCTGTTCGGGCGTAGGGATAGTGCTCGAAACCACTGAGGGGCGAGCCATTAGCTATGCCTTGCACTTGGTGTTCCTAGCTACAAATAACAAAACAGAATACGAAGCACTTCTAGCAGGACGAAAGGTCGTGAAGGAACTCAAAATAAAGTCCGTCCATATATATAGCGACTCCCAACTGATCGTATGTCAAGTGAAAGGAGAATACCAGGCGCGTGGTGAAAATCAGGCCCCGTATCTATCCAAAGTGCAAGAGCTACCGAGCGACATCGAACACTACACTATAACTCATATACCACGGGAACAAAACACAAAGGCAGACTTTTTGACTAAGTTGACAAGCTCTGAAGAATCCCAGTCACTGGGAGTAGCCCCAGTCGAAACTCTAACCAATCCAAGCATTAACGAAATGGATGTAGAACGGATTTTCGAGGCCATTGTGGAACAGGACACATGGATGACACCGATAAAAGACTATCTGCTGGTGGGAACCCTTCCAATAGATCGAAATTAACGGAAGAAGCTACTCCGAAAGGTTCCCTGGTTCATGATACAGGATGGAATACTCTATCGATGGGGATTCTCGACTCCTTTTCTTAGGTGTGTGACCGATGATGAAGCACGACGAATCCTGAAAGAAGTACATGAAGGCGAGTGCGGAGACCACACTGGGAGGCAGACACTGGCATAGAAAGTCCTTCGATATGGATACTTCTGGTCAACGGTAAACCGCAATGCCGTAGATCACGCTAGAAGATGTGATCGTAGTCAGAGATTCAGCAAAATCAAGAGAACTCCTTTAATGGAACAGACGAAAATGGTCAGCCCATGGCCGTTTGCAATATGGAGAATCGATTTAATTGGCGTCTTTCCAATAGTAAAAGAGGAAGCCAAATGTGTTATAGTTGCCGTAGATTATTTCACAAAATGGACCGAAGTGGAGCCGCTGGCCACCATAACCACAAAGAAAGTTATTGACTTTGTTACTAAAAACATCATTTGCAGGTTTGGCATGCCACAAAAAATCATCACTGACAATGGAACGCAATTCAAAAGCGCCGAGTTCAAAAACTTCTGCAAGCGCTTTCGAATTGAAAAAAGCTTTTTCGCAGTGGCTCATTCGCAGGCAAACGGGCCAATGGAAGCAATAAACAAGATCATCAAGTCCACCATCAAAAAGAGACTAACAAAAGCGAAGGGAAACTGGGTTGATGAGCTTACACTAGCACTATGGGCTTACAGAACTACACACAAAGCGACAACTGGCCACACTACGTTTGCATTGGCTTATGGTTCGGAAGCAATGATTCCTATTAAATTAGAGGTCCCCTCGTACCGAAGGTAGAATTTCGATCAAAAGCAAAACGAGCAACTCCTCCTCGAATCGCTAGACATAGTTGATAAAAACAAAAGTAGAGTTGAGAATTGCCGCCCACCAAAAAAGGGTCGCACGGTACTTCAACTCCAAAGTGCACAGCCAAACCTTCGAAGTCGGCGATCTCATGCTCAAGCGAGTTTACCCTATCCCGGGAGCCTTTGGACCGAACTGGGAAGGACCATTTTTCGTTAATCAAAAGCTTGATGACGGTACCTTCAAGCTAACAACCGTTGACGAGGTCGCAATTCCCAGAGCCTGGAACGGGGAATCACTCCGTCGTTTAAAAGCAACTTTATGTTTTTTCCAATTTTCAGCAAATAAGCCGTTCCGGAAATACTGATGGCATTATAAATAGGTGAAGAATCTGCCATGCTTTTCTTAATAAAGTTTGCTCCTAGAAACACCCAAACTATGTTCATAATAATTACAAGACGAGTCGACAGAAGCTAATCGACTCAAACCGTTGGATCGGCGGAATCCGATCTTAGTCCTTTGAAGAATTGATGCTGCTCCGGCTGCATTAAGAGGGCCATGAATCCAAATTCCAACTCCTCACATTGCCTAGAGATAGGCAACGCCGAGGAGCCCTAAATCAAAATCCTCGCGTTGCCCGGAGAAAGGCAACGCTGAGGAGCCCCAAATCAAGCTTCTCGTGTTGCCTAGAGATAGACAACATCGAGAAGCTTCATTGTTCGGAGATAGGCAACGCCGAGGAGCCCCAAATCAAGCTTCTCCCATTGCCTAGAGATAGGAAACACCGAGGAGATCCAAATTAATCTCCTCGCGTTGCCTGGAGATTGGCAACACCGAGAAACTCCAAATCAAACTTCTCGCGTTGCCCGGAGATAGGAAACGCCGAGGAGCTCCAAATCAAGTTTCTCGCATTTCCCGGAGATAGGCAACGCTGAGGAGCTCCAAGTTCCAACTTCTCGCATTGCCTGGAGATAGGAAACGCTGAGGAGTTTCAAATTCAAAACTTTTGACACTGCCCGGAGATAGGCAGCGCTGAAGAGCCCCAAAAGCCGCGCACTCAACCTAAAACTTTTCACATTTCCTGGGGACACCGAATACTTGAAAATTGTTTGGAATGAAAAAATCTGCGAACGGGGGAACATACACCTATGCTGAGACAGAATCACACAGATACGAAAAGTCCACAAGTCCTGTCACTCCAAATAATAATAAATTCACAGGCTCTATCTCAAAGTTAACAAGGATTCTAAAAAAAATTCTAAGTCTTAGAAATTATTAAATGTTTTATGGGTCTCTGAATGAAAATTCTTCAAGTGCTGTAAATTTCTAAGTTCTGTTACTTAGAACGATGGACTCCTGCTATGATCTTGGAACTAGAAGTTAATGTAAATGGCGCAATTACATAGAGCATACACGAATAAACAGATAAAAATAAAGTCAAAATATCATTGTATTGCTTATGATTGTCTATACACGGGATCAAAATGTAGGGGTCATACCCACATAGCAACGGCCAACAAAGGAAAATACAAACTCTATAATCAGGACACAAAGTACAAACTCTGCACGTGAACAAAATGACTCAAAAAGAAATGAAAAACTAAATACAAGTTGGGCTTCCTACAAGTTGTGAGCCAAAATCCGATCCACCCTCAAGCCATCTGCTCAGCGTCTCTTACCACCACTTCCCTTTCCACCCTTGGTTAGTAGTTTTTGCCTTTTTTCGGGGAAGTTTCGCTACCGGTAACATCAATGTGCATTTCGGTGGCAATCTTCTCATCATCCTCCGAGAGTTTTTCCAAAGAGCCACCTTTTCCCTTGCGTTTTTGTGACCTCCAAGAGCTCTTCGAAGCTTTGATGGCCTCCGCCTTTTCCTTTTTGACGGCAACCAACTCATAATGAGTCTTATGTGGCCGCTCCTTCGGCGTCTCCTGCTCCTTGGCCTCAGGTACAGTTGTATCACCTTCCAAAGATTCCAAAGGGTCATCCAAGCCATGGAGCGCTGCAATCTTCTCGGCCTCTGGCTCCGGCTGTGAGCTTGGCATAGATGTGAGAACTGAAGCGGGAACAGGTACAACCTCAGAAGAGGTGAAAAGGGAAGCATGCACAGGTGCCGAAGTAATTTGCGCGTCAACAAGATTAGTGGATGGACCTATAAGATCAAAAAGGAAAGCGTTGAACTCCTCTTGCTCTTGTGGTGTAAGATGGAGACCCCGAATTCGGGAGAAGCATAGGTGTTACCTGCACCGGAAGAAGGATCGTGAACGGCGACCTCGAACTTGTCCCATTCACCTTCTTTGGAGGGCTCCACCACATAAGGGACAACGTCAAGTCCCAAACTCATTGGACGGTCGTGGAGTTGCTTTGATGGTTCACCCCCACTGGAGGAAGAAGGCCTAGTGAGAATGTCAGTAGCAGACATCAAGGCAGAATCGGTAGCCTCCCTCTCCCGTTCAACCCAAAGGATCTCCTGGCCCTCCAATGGTGCCTTCTTGGATTCCTCATTGAGATAAGCATCCCTCAACTGTTGCTCTGTATAAACATCTCCATTCTCAGCAAAGCGGGATAAGATCTCTTCCCAAATAAGGGTAAGAGTGAATGGATATTTCGGGCTAAGGTAGCTGAGGCTCCCAGATGCAACAAGGAATTAACATAGAAGTTCAGGATCGTTGCATCCAGCTTCTCCATTTTTCGATCATAAGTGTGCCGGAGGTCCAAGTAATTTTCTGTCACCAAAGCCTTCTCAGTCTCAACGGCAGCCTTGTCAGCATTGAGTTGTCCGGCCTGAGCCTGTAATTTTACGATGGTCTCGACTTGGTCGGCGATCGTTTTAATGTGCCCCTCGACGATTAGATCATGGTCAGTAATTGTTTTCCATTGAGCTTAGATAACAGCTCAACTTTGCCTCCTCCGCATTTGTCTTTTTGATTTCGTCTCTCCAAACGATCTCAATCTTCTCATGTGCCTCCTTCAGCTCTTTCAATAGGCTAGCGGTTCTCTTACTCTCCCGGAGTGCCATTTCCTTCTCCTCCTCTAACTGTTTAATTTTGGCGACCCGATCTGCCAGCGCCCTTTCAAAATCATCTTTCTCATTTTTGAAGGAGAGGATCTCTTGATAATTATTCCTATTTATGTCTACTAGCTGCTTGCAAAGCTTCTTCCATCTCTCAGTCTGCTCAAGGTCACTTTGGATGGATTGGAGATGCAACACGTAGGAATCCCTGCGAATGGGATGAATATCCATGTCGAACTTAACTCCTTTTAGGAACCAACCTGAAAGGGCCGCCTCAAGCTTAGGAGGGCTCGCAAGAAGAGTATAGGCTGGCCTTCAGTGTAGATGAGATGCGCCAAGAGCAGCAGTAACAATAGAGGAAGATGGAACATGTGCTGGAGGCAGAATCAAAGCAGAAGAAATAGGAACCTCTTGACCCATAGAAGCATGTTTCGAAGTGAGTTCGAAAGGATGAGGGCGATATTCAAACTTTTATTTCTTCGACACTCATCCTTTTCTTCATGAGACTGTCTTTTCTCATACCCGCCTCTGTGCGAACAAGCCTTATCTCTCTCCTCTTGGCGGTGGGTGTCGGCCTCAAGTTCTTTCCTCCGCCTATACTCGTCTTCTATCTCTCGGACTTGGTGGCGGCTAAAGGAGCGATTTGGGTACCGCTACGAATCAGTATAATCCTCGAAGTCATCGTAGAAGCCTCGCCCTCTCATCATAGCTGGAATAAAGTGTACATGAAAGATTTTAGAAACACATACGGAATTAAGCAAATATATGAGGGAATGAAAGATTAGGAATACATGTAATCCTAGTGTGATGTGTCATGCATTTCTGATATGGGCCTAAGGCGTCGTCACAAACTGAAGCAAATGGCTGTCGAAAGAGGGATTGGGCTGGCCATGGATGTCATAAGTAATGCTAGGCTGACCGATGGAGCAATATCGCCCGAATAAGACGGTGTCGTGTCGAATCTAAAATCTCCTTTCATAAGTACATCAAAGTCGACGAATACATCACTAAAATCTCCAAGGTGTGCACCGCCATTATTACTTGGAGAATCTTGGCATATACTAGTTTTCAGGTCATTGCGCTTGCTACTTATGTCGGAAGGGGAAAATTTGGAAGGACGGGACTCATCCTCGGAGTCTCATCGCAAGAATCCACATCATCGCCTTCCGATTCCGACGAAAAGTAATCGCTAGCAGTAGTTTCACCACTGCTACATTCAAACTCCCTATCCGCTTTCTCTGAATCCACTACGGCTTTGCCCTCTCTATGCAAGGGCTCCTCTTCCGTTTCCTCCTGGATCGGAAATAATATGGCTAAGCCACTTAGGCAAACCGAAGTGGTTTCTTCCACCTCATGGGCTTCACCGTGTGGTCTTTCGAATGGGCCACCTATCATCTGACCTTCATCAGAATCATGTGAAGAAGAAGATGGTCTTGCATGAACTCTGGCTCGACTTGGAGAAGGAGCTTCACTCTGAGCGACGGACCTACCCAGAGCCAACTGTCCGTATTGGCACAAGTTCTCATCGGTTAGCAAGACTTTAATGCACCGCTCCTTAGCATCGATAGCCTTTAAAGTTTGGAAAATTCCGTTGAGAGCTACGTCTAGATTTGGCCTGGGAATAACTACAAAGGACAGGCGATCAGGTAGAAACCCTACTACAACACTTTAAAGTCCGATAGGCAAAAAGGAGAACTTAATCCCTGTTGTCCAGCGGCGATTAAACCCCTCGGGGCGTCTAGCGAAGAAGTACTGTGTCTTGAACTGTGATAAATTGCTTTGCATCCGCAAGAATACTTTTCGGTTACGCTGGGCTTCGATGGTGATCAAAGAGGGACAGTCATCTCTCCTCCTGAACGCCAAAAAATACCACAACTCGTCGAAATTTGGAGCACGGCCAAACTTTCTCATAAAAAGGACATGCAAGCACGTAAGGATGGCGTATCCATTCGGATAAAGCTGGAATGGGACGATTCCTAAGTTCAAAAGCGTTTCGTGTAGAAAATTGTTGAAGGGAGGCACGACTCCATTCAAACACATATATCTATGGCAAGCAGTGTACCCCAGGGGAGGCAAATGAGCAAACTCATCATTTGCAACTAGACGCACATCTTCCTTGGGAATCCTATGCTGCAGACATATATTGTGAAGAACCTTAGCAAAGACCACTGATGAGGCTCGTTCAGGTGGATTGAGTAGAACCAGAAAGTTGGGAGGTGTACGGTCCACGATGGACCCAATCGAAACTAATTGGTCGAATTGGGCTTGCGAGGTCGATGATAATTCGACTTCGGAGAGCGTCGAGCTCCACCCGCTTGGCTTATAATGTGTAGATAGCTGCTTTATTCTATATAACAGTACTCACGTCCACAAACAGTCTGGTAAATCTCTTCTAAATTCTTAAAATTCACTAATCACAATTGAATTTCCAAAAATGGTAACTTGTAATCGACGTGTCGAATTTCGAGTG
Organism: Allium fistulosum; assembly: GCA_030737815.1. NCBI lineage: Eukaryota > Viridiplantae > Streptophyta > Magnoliopsida > Asparagales > Amaryllidaceae > Allium > Allium fistulosum. Next base: position 1,280,376,793 of record CM060905.1, read on the forward strand.
TGAATTGGGGCAAGCATGTAAGTGTGGTATGTTATCTATATGGGATAAACTCGGTGCTCAGAACACTACAAGCGCTCCATCCCGTGAAGATAGTTCACTCACAGTGAGAGAAGAAAAGAACTTCCCGTGTCAGTTTGTTTTTTCATTTTATCTACTCCTGGTGCACTAACCCGTTATCGATCAATGATCGATAATGGATCTGTTGTCCTGAGTGAAATGGAAAATTCTTCTCCTTGCAGGAATGCCGAACATGCAACAAGAAAACAAGACGAATCTGAGTCCTAGAAAGAAATCGAGATCGATTAGGTAGATGTGCATGATGTCCAATAACAGCTATAAAATTGGGTATGAGTCAATTCTGGTACAACGGATGAAGATAGCAAAGCGCGCTAAGTGTTGGGCCACAACCCAAATGTCACTTCCGAAAGAAACTCAAGACCCAAATAGCTATCTCGACCGTTAAACCGTAATCAACTTGGACTTCTTGTAGTCAACATTGTGAATGTATACTAGATGATAAGACATTACACCAATGCAATAATCAGTAAACCAATTCAGCGAACCTACCTCTAACTGAATTCAAAGGGACAAGAAGAATTGCGAATTAAACACATCGAGCTATGCACTGGATTATGGGCGAGCTAATGATGGGTCGGCTACAGACCAACGGTAGGCTAGGGTTCAAATTCGAACAAGATGATAGAACAGTTAGGGTTTCGTGAGATAGACAAATCAAGTTGATGCTTGGGTGAATCGGCGGCGAATGGATCAAGACAGCATATTGAATTGGAGTTGGGTTTGCTCGGGTCGAATCACTGGAAGGTTTGGTTGCTTGAAAGAGTTGGAGTAGCTTGGGTCGAATGAGGGAGAAGAGGTCGGCTTGAGTATATGTAGGCAGAAAGAAAGAGTAAAAAATTATGCTAAGTATTCGGGTCGCTAGCGACCTAATCCATCATGGGTCGCCTAACAACCCAACCTAGCCTTGTAATAAAAATTTCCCCATACCGATAGGTCGCTAGCGACCCATCAAAAAAAGGGAAAAATGAAAATGGAATGATGAATGATGATAATAAAAAATGCATATATATATATATATCTAAAAGAAGAAAGCTTCATCTACTCATCTCAAACTTGATTGATTACAAATGTCTGTCACTCCAAGGCATGCCGGAAAGCTGCAAGCATACACATGATAGACTGTGACAAGTTATAGCAGCCAGAATCAAAGAAAGACGACCGATGATGTTGGGCCAACATATGTGTAGAGCTCTAGTGCAGTCACTTAAAAATCAGCAAATGGATATTGAAGAAGATAAATTCTAGAGCATGCCTTGTTTACAACGAAGACGTACTATGGGGGGTAAATGTTATCCGAGTTTTTAACCCAGCAGGAACTAATAGAAAACAGAGCAAACTTGTGTAGGCAGGATGGTTCAGGAATCAACCAGGAAAACTGAGATAAGGAATCGACAAGGGCCAAGCCATACGACTAGGGCAACGAATGGGATCCACGAAGCCGAGAGATGAGCATTCCATCAATCCAATCAATAGCTGAGCGTAAACAACTAGGGAATTACCATCAAAACGTAAGAGCAATGATGAAAGGCTATGGGGACATCTCATAGTCTAGATTCTAGGAAATCCTAAAGGCTTAGCTCGCCACCAACCCATGCCTCTGCTCAAACCATCAAACGAACTAGATCTGGAACACCATTGAAAAGAGGCAAAACTCGGTCTGCAAAATGAACCAAGCCTATGGTCACCAGCGACCCATAGGCAAAGGGTCGCCGGCGACCTATGGTTTTGGCTCATTTTGCATGCCAGAGCCCCTTCAGGTCACCTGTAACCTACCTGATAGCTGATGATGACAGGCATAGCCCAGAAGCTCTTCAACCCCTATAAATACCCTTCCACCTACAACATAAAGAGGATCTTCTCCAGACTGGTTGCTAAAGCTCTGTTGGAAGTATTCTTCATTCTCTACCTCCCTCATAACAATCTCCAAAGCAATGCACTATGTTTCTCTAGTGGATTTCAACTCAGGAGATCTAATCTAGCTAGGAAATTATCAAATCCTTATAATCAAACAGCTCTTGGAACAGCAATCAGTCTATAGTAAAGCTATAAAGTGGACGTAGACTTCATTTGCAACCGAACCACTATAAAAATTCTCTATCTTCTTTCTTTTACTGTTCTATTTTTATACCTGTATCTTTGATATTGCTCTGTCAAATTAGGGCTGGTGCTTTCAAACTTAAACCAGGGTGTTGTTCCATTTTTTGGGCCAACAGTGCTCAAGTAGGTATGGATTTTACTCACAAAATTATCGCATAGTATGACTTTACTTTTTGGTACGTATGTGTGGAAATGGAAAATTCTAAAAAATGATTTAGAGTGAACTGTTTACATATAATAACCAAAGTATCTCGAAGTCGGTAGGAGCGATATTGAGTTTGTGAGTTTTAGGATATGATTCATGAATGGATTCGAAAGTATCATTCAGAAAAGCATCAAAATTGAACTAGTGTTTTGATAGAAATATTAAATAGTTTGATTATCAATCAAAATGCAGAGGAAGCATGTGTTCATAAGAAAAACGTTAAAAGGTACATTGTTGTTTCTAAACTATAAATAAACACGTTGCTGATATTTCAACGATGTACTTATGTTAAAATCAGCCTTAGTTGTTTTGATACTTGACGTTGGATTTGTAAATGATGTCTTTTATAGTAAGTATAAAAGATATTGGGAATGCCCCTAAACAATATGCAAAGACACCTTATTAAAATGTTTAATACGGTACGTATAAAAATGATTTCTTATGTATTGGCAATAAGAATTATCATACATGTTATGTTGTCTATGATATCATGATTTGTTTGTCTATTTGATACATAAAGCAAATATCAAATCCAAATAGATATCCCTAAATGGTTGTTTGAGGTATTATGTGTATTTATGAAATATTGGAGAATTAGAAATAACAGATTACTTATGAAGGAGTGCTCAGACTCAAACTTCATAAGTAATATTGAGTATAATATGTCAATAATAAATTCGAGTTAAGAACCTTTAAGTTGGAAATGTTATAAATGGAAGACTGTGGCAGATTCAATGAAAAAGGCTAATTACATCGCCTTGAATAGTGCCGCAATAAAAGCAATGTATATAAATATAAATGCACAATTATATAACCGAGCTGATGGTGATTCCAAATGTTGAGAATCCCATAACTTTTTTATATGATAACAATGTCACGGTATAGTTCTAATAGAACTTAGAGCTCATGGAAGTCGAGAAACATACCCTGAATTGTACGACATGATAAAGGTAGTTTATCAGCGGCGAAGAGTGTTAACTGACAGAGTAGATGATCAAAGCATAATAGCATGCTCATTCACTAAGCGATTGACTTGATTGATTTTTGAAAAACCGGTTAAGGAAGTTTGAATAAGATTCTATAATTGAACCCAAGTGCAAATGGAAGATTAATAGAGTTAGGGGTATGTCCTAGGGGCAATTATAGAATTTGTTACATATATCTAACTCGTTCACCAACCTTGCTCGAAGTAAAAACTGTTTTCTTTCTATTATATACTTGTTATAACGTGTTATATTAATTAACTAATTCAATTAAAAGTATGTTTAGTAGAAAATCCACAAATGGTATATTTTGTGATATTAGTTGTAAATTGTTGTAATTATGAGCAATTTATCTCAATAAAAAATAAATATACCATTTTAAATATCCCTAGTCAAGAAGTATTGGATATTGATATATCCATTGAGACTAGTGTGCATAATGCTCTCCAAATGTTGGGCAGTAAATTACTCCTGATTGTTTGGTGCACCAAAGGGTTACGTACTGATAGTTATTAGATAACTATATAGTGACTCACTCAATAATTTTCTGTTGGTTAATATAACTAAGGTCAAATAAAAAATGTCAAGGTGACTAATTTATACAGTTCTGTCGACTCGAGAATACTATTGATCTTTAATGTGGAAGCTTCGCTTTGATTATAGTTAAATCGTGGGACAACGTCTATCGAACAAATATAGTTGAGTTGAGTGGAAGCGTTGGAAGTGAAACACTATTCAAGAGAGGATTCGTCTCCTAAGTTATATAAGGTTAGTATCACGGTCAACTAATGTCAACTCAAAGTCAAAGTCTCTGGCCAGAGCAGTTCCGTTAATAACAATTGTTATTTTTAAACCAATGACTTTATGTTTGACTACAAAGTTGAATATAGGCAATGTTGGAATTTTGACCATTACCAAATTCCATAAGTCCAAAGTGATATTATCTTAATGAAAAGAATTGGTATAAATAATTATCACCAAACGGTGCTGCTTAAGTGTTTGTGAAATTAAATTTTATTGAAAAGACATGTAAGCGATGACTTTAGTCAAACTGTCATACCACTACCTAAGGTGGTGTGTGAACGTTGATATTTGAATTTTTCAGTATTAATCGCTAACTGAATTCACACTTGTGAGTCACACTACCGCATTGGTGATTTCTTTGAAAACCACGCAATTTAATTAATTTGTATTATAAATTGATTAAATTAATTAGTATTTATGAGATAATAATAATTTTTGATTTATTTGATGTTTTGAATGTTGCTAGAAATTATTTAAATGCATATATAAAAGTTATATTTGCATATATCGATATGCGGTATTGGTATAATTCAAAACATAGTTTAAATAATAAAATAATTACACAAGAGTTTTTTTTTATTTGGAGAATTTGCGCATTAGGAATGTGTTTGGACCAGCCATATAATGATGAGAGGAGGAAATCAAATAATTGGATTAATTGAAATTTAAAAAGGGAATAAAAGAAGGAAGCTTTGATAAGAGAATGCAAAAGATTCCTTTAATTATACTAAAAACAAAATCTCCTCATTTTTCATTCCAAAAAATAACATCTTTTTCTTCCTCTTCTCTATCATTCAACAATGGCTGAAAGTTCTTCCAAAAAAAGTCAAAACAAATTCAAAGCAACATCAAATTAAATTAAAGAAAGATGGTTCATCCTTCTCTTGCAAAGTGGAATGCTAATTTATTTGAAATCTACGAGCAAGGCACAAATAGGTTTATCGATTTGAGAGCCAGCAACTCCAAATCTAATGATTCGATTCAAGGAAAAAATTCATGGTTTCAAGGTGCGACTTCATGGCAATGATAAAGGTTTATTATCTCTTATCTATTGATAAATAATTTTGTTGTTATTTTATATTTCTATTAGATAGCTTGATTATGACGAATCTTGTATGTGAATATGTTGTCACATAATGGATGGTTGTATGTATAAGTGCATACAATTATTATTATCATTTTGTTTGTTTGTAAGATGTTCTCTGCATTAAAATGAATTTCTTTATTTCCTTTTCCAAATTTGAATCTAATATTGTTTAGTTAACTTTAACTGCACAAATTTATAGTTAAATGATTTACATTTTATAAACTTATTTTTTAATAAAAAAGAATTTTTTTTATGTAAGCTTAAAAGACATTCTATATATATACACATATATACATATACATATATATTGAATTTTTATATGAACTCCTTTGTTAATTAATTTAAAATGGATTAAGTAGATTAAATTTATTCATATGCGTTTGGAGAAATGACAAATATGCACATTATATAAGACTTCTAAAAAACAATATATTTCTCTTACAACCATATTGCTTCAATTAATTAATTAATAAATATTAAACTAAAATTTTATTTGATGGCTAAAGCATCTTTTGTTGTTATAAAATATGTTTATCATTATAAAATACATTCTTTTATTAAACAGCCATTTCACTTTATATATGTTCATTCTTTGTTGAATTTTGAAATGAAACGGTTCTATCAAATGAAATTTAATGACCCTATTAATCACTATATTAATTCTCTCTCTTTCCTAATATAACTTAACCTTTCATTTAAAAACCTATCTTCATTCCAAAATTAATTTTCAGGCTGTAGGCCCTTATTCAATAAATGAATATATTTTACAAAATTCATCCTTAGTTTTTTTAGTATATAAGTATACAAATATATTTCTTTAGAAATAAAGAGGCTAAGTAAGTTATAAAGAGAATTAATCACTACAATAATTTCTCTTTCTTTAAAATGACCAAGCTTTTCATTCCTCAAACTTTCACACTTCAAAACTTAAATAATTGCCTCATTTGTATTATATAAACCTCATTCATATTTACATTTATACATGCATTTTATATTTACATAAATTTTACAGACTATTCGATATAATGACTTTTAGTATGCACACATATATTTTCATTATATCCACATACCACTTCGATGCACTCATACATATATCTAGATGGTATAATCGAGTACACTTAAATGGTATAATCGAATGTAAAAGAGGATAACATGTCCGTAGCGATGTAAATCCCAACATCTAAACGCGGGCATGTTAAACCATGTACACATAATAATGTTGCACATGCACATTTACACATATGTGTATATATGGTACATATGCTCAGAACATACTACAAAATAAATAAAATAAAAATTTATTTATAAAGCTAAATAAAATAATGGTTTTATTTAAAAGAGAATTTAGAAAAGCTCTAAATATATTTAGACTTCATAGGCCAAATATAGATCTAAAATGGTAACTTTTTTGAAATTCACTCATTACTTCCACGACGAGTTGGCTCAGTCCCAACAGTTAGTGCATAATCCATAGTATTCATGCAACCATCGCAACCAATACAACCAATGATAATAGTATAAGTAGGAAACAATATTCCTACTGATCCATCTAACAAATCATTATACGGGGAAACAACGAAAATAAAACATAGCCAACGAACATGAACAACATCCATTGTCAAACGAAATTAGCAAATAAGGAAACAACATAAATATACTTACATACATTATTAATTATTAACTATAATAATACATCATCAATGTAAGTACAAATCATATACTAATCATTCCATAATAGTAACACAACATCAATATCACTAAATGTGTATTAATTTAATCAATATTAGTAAGACAACACCCATCATCAAATAACCATAATAACTACCCATCATCTAGTAGAAATAATGGTAAAATATCACATTCATCAAAATCTGAAACCATCATCAAATATCAAATATATGTGATATAATTACAACCAAGAATTAATCACATTCAATAACAATCTAAATAATATATTACATCCATTATTCTCTTAAGTATAAAAACATTTTATTATTGTTTATTTTAAAATATTAATTTATTTATTACATCTTAAAACAATATGCTTCTTTAAAAACGATAATATTCTTATGAGATCCTTTACGTACTACATTTCTTCAAATATCCCAAAAACATTGTATTTTAAAAATATATAGCAATATTCATCAAAGTACTTGTTAAAAGGATATTGGTATTATTTTATATCAAAAATAATGATATATATTAAAACCTCTTTAATATTTCCCTAAAACTAATTTATTACTATTTAATAATATGATTTATTTCAAATTACCAAAACTCTTTTTTATTTCTGTCTATCTCAAATAGTAACTCTCTTATCCTAAAACACTTATGGAAAACATTTCATATCTATTATTATTTGTTTGGACCAAAAATGACATAAACACCCTATTAAATATCAAATATGAAAATTAGAAAAGAAAAGAGAGTAAAAGCTAGAAAAGAACACAAAATATTTGTAGTGGTTCGGATAATATTATGGCGTTGGTCCAATTTATCCTTTTATATCTGTTTCTATTAGTTTTTACAAACTCTGATTTTACAACCGGGGAGTCTCAACTAGGTGAAAATCCAACAGTGTATTTTTTAGTTAGAAGTTTAGAATGAAGAAGAAGCAAAGTCCACGCTCCAAGCACTCTTCATCTCCATATTTAGCTTTGAAAAATTACTACGCATGATCTCCACATTGTGCTCGTCGTCCTATAAAATTCTCATGGTTAAACCCCAATCCATGTTTCACAACTCGGTGATGATCCATAGACCCCAGCTCTTCACTGATCTATCTTGGATCCAACTTCAGGCTACTTCATGCTTTGCTCTATGCTTTTCATTGCTTGCTCCAAGTTTTACCCTAGTTTTTAAACTTTTCTAAGTCATGCCCATGCACAACTCAGTGATGATCCATAGGGCATAACTCGGTGGGGTTTAATGGAGTCAAGTTCCACTTTTCAACCGACTTTTTTGTACTCCTTCATTCTATCGTCTTGTGTTGTTTTTCTAGATGTATGTATCTGTTTCTCTATCATTTTTTAGTCCAGTTTAATCATTCGAACCTGTTCGAGGATTGGAAATTTTTTTGGTAACACATTCCCCCTAAAGCACGCCTTGTGAATAGAAGGTCTTTTGCTCAAGAACACACATCAAAGCTGGCCACTCATTAGTAATTGAGCTCTTTGGTTATCGACTGATCAAACTGCAGCGAATCATCCTATTCTTTAGAATTCACCTATAAATAAAAGATTGTTCCCGACCATCATAGCTAAAGACTTAAGTCCTTGCTCAAGTGTTAGTCATAAATCATCATCATTATGTGTTCTCCTAGAATTATTATATCATATATTGATATCGGTTCATGTTCTTTCGGGACTAATATCATAGGTAAATCATATATTGGGGAATTATGCACCAACAATTGTGGAAGTAAATTGCTATCGGCTGGAGTGTTGCTTGTAAGTCATCCAATATCACCAAGTATCCCATTATAAGGATGCCTAATGGAATCAAAGCAATGACTTTCATCAACTATTCAGTTATCATAATTCATCAATCATGGTAGTGCATTTCCACCAATTGAAGGACCATTTATAAATCTTCTAGAATCACCCATCATCCCATCATAAATAAGTCCAATCGAATCAAGGTGATGATGTAATCTAGTGATCATTATCAAATCATTTCAAAATAGAGTGGCATTCAAATCCCAATGTGTGGTCCTTGATATGTCCAGATTACGTAATCGACATTCAATCTCGGTTCCGATCTCTTCAGACAACATAATCGATGTCAAGTGTAGCTTTTGGTCTCTCCAGATCACGTAATCATATATCCAGTCCAATCATTATTCTCTATGGACCATATTTCCAATCCAATTCCCGATCCATCTGGATCCTCCAATCACGTATCCAGTTTGTTTTCTGATCTCTTTAGGTCATATATCCAGATTGAGCCCAATCTGCTCACTCTTCGATGAGGGAACTCAATGTTAGAGCAAGTCCATGCCCATACTCTTCGTGAAGGGACTCATCATCCAAGTGCACACATCCACTCATTCTAACGCAATAAGGCTTGCTACCCGAGCGCACCCATTCATTCACTCCCTGGCAAAGAGGCTTACTATCCGTGTGCATCAGTCCATTCTTCGACCAAGAGGCTTGCTATCTGAGTGCACCCATCCATTTACTCTTCGATAAAGAGCTTTGATTTCCGATACGAGTCCATCCACTTGCTCTCCAGAAAGGGGACTCATATCCTATCATCTCATTATCTTGATTTTGAGCAATAATCAAAATCTGTTGGCAATCAATTGTAATATCAATATCGATCATCATATTCGAGTGATTTTTGAATCCACACATCCATCATTTATCCATTTACCAAGTTCAAACAACAAAACATTCTATCAGATCAAGGATTACTCTCGGACTTAACCTCAGGATGTGTTCAGGGATCGACCAAGATCTTATGCATGTGTATGTGGTCCAGTAGTAATTCTTCGTATCTTATTTAAGGAAAACGAAAGTGCAAAGATCGTACATGATCTAATTCATCTCGATCATGGGATAATCATCATTAGCCTAGTTCCCTGGCTAGATCCAAATAAATCCACCATAGATGATAGGCATTCTGGCTAAACCAACATGGTTTGGTTCCTTACATATTGTGGCAATCAGTCATTCTAAACTTGCTTTTCTATTAAATCCCACACATGCCTAGATTCATTCGTTTCATGTCCGTCCAGCTCATGAAACAATCAAAAAATTCAGACAATCCATAGTGTTATCCATATATTTTTCGACTGTCAAATGTACTTGAGAAGTCAGCAAGAGAAAAAGAAGGAACTAAGTCCATGGGAAGATATGGAAACATTCCAAAAAGCAAGATCTAGCCTATAAATGCATGGTGATACGACGAACCAATAAATTTATGAATGATACATTGGGCTTTGAGTCAATAATGTAACTAACCTTTAATAGTACTGTTACTACAAATATGTATATTGGGCATCTAAAGAGAGCATGTCAAGTTTGGGATTGATAAGGGATGTAGAGCCTGAAGAAAGTAAAGTCATCAAGCAAGCTTCTAGCAATTGCAAGAAGGTGTCGAATGTCAAATAACAAAGGGTATTAAGCCTTATATCGAATGTTCAAGTAGTTAATAGGCATAGAAGACATGCTAAATCTTTAAGTATGTCGAACTCCAAGCAGTTAAAAAACAGTGAAGAGGTGTCGAGTCTTTAAAGGGTAACAAGCCTCTACAACAGCAAGTGTTGTCGAGCACTTAGAAAGTATAAGGTAATGTCGAACATTGGCAATGAAGACAGGTATCGAGCCTGTAAGAGGATGAAGATGTTGAACTAGTAAATGCTTAGAGATATTGAGCTACAACAAACTTGGAAGAACAAGAGATGTTGAACCTCTACAGTGCAAAATATTTTATAGTATGCAGCAAAGGAAGGATGCCGCACTACTAAAGGATGTTGAACATCTAACCGCAAGTAGAGGATATCGAGTTTCTACAAATAATAAGCCTATGATGCATCAACTATTATCGAGCCTCTACAACAGTAATTGTTATAGAGCATCTACTAATATATGGTATCGAGCTTCAACACTAGCAAAGGATTTCATGCTTTTACAAGCAGCAAGGGATACCGAAAATTAGAGATGTAAAAGTTGTTGAGTTTCTATAAGGGAGATTATGTTGTCGAACTTATATAAGCAAGTAATGTCAAATCTCAAACAATGGGATGTTGTGATTTTATAAGGATAGTTCTATCAGAGCCCTTTGATTCAAAGTTGTGCCACATGTCAATCATTCCACATGATTGACATCGATATAAATAGGCCTCCATCGGCACCTAGAGGGGGCGAATCATTTTTTCTAAATTTCTTACCATTTCAAGTTGTAAATCCTAAATTGATTTGGGTATTTTTAGAGTCAATTGTAACATATGAACTTTTTGCAAATAAGGACTTGTACATTCAATTTTTCATAACAAACTTCTCTTTTACTTACTTAATTGACTATTTGTAACATTGAACATGCATATGACCTATCTTTGAACTTAGACTTGAACAATGGAAATGCATATGACTTATCTTTGGGTTTGGACTCAAACCTGGACTTGTATATACTTTTAAACTTGCATCAGGTCACTTAAGCCCTTATTCAACCCAGCCTTGACTTGCCTTGCATATTTGGTTAGCAAAGAAATTTGCTAACACATAGGCTCTCTCTTTGCCAATTTCCGATATGCAGGTAATGCAAGAATCGCTTTAATTTGTCCAATGGTCCTATTTCTGATATGCCTAAATGTCCCAATTCAGTTCAATCGTTTTGGTCCAAATGTCCAAAGTCTATAATTTCAAGTTCAGAAATATGCAATTTGAAGGGCTTGGAATGGCCAGATTGCTACAGTAATTTTGGCCTTGCTACGGTGTTTTTTTAGAATTTTCCGAAGGAAAAAATTATCAGAAGTGAGAATTTTACAAGGATTTTATATCTAAACACACTATTATTATTTCATAGATATACCAACATTACACTCTTCATAATAGCATACATTCTTCTTAATAGTACAAACTAAAAATCAAACTCTTATTGCACACATATAGTTTTTTTTGAAATTTTTTTCAGTGGCCTTCCATTGCTAAGCCCCTGCTTTTATAGTTGGGGATCCATGCTTTCCATACTTTCCTAGAGTGATGACCTAGTAATAATAGGGACAAGTAGGTGGTTGGGGTGGAGCTTTAGGCTATGAGGTGTTATATTTATTTCTCTAGAAAAGGCTAAGCCATAGGTTGGTTGAAAAGTTCTTAGATTTATGAGGTGTAAAATATAGGTAGTTAGATGCTGAAATATTATAGACTTCTATTCTCCAATTTCGTTTTCCAGTGTTGTGATTTCTTCCTCAGTAAGCGTGTCATTTCCTCCCATTTAGCATTGGAAGTATTCTTCCATTTCTCCTTCTAGAATAAAATATTCTTCTTAACACTGAGTTCCAACTGGTCCAAGTTTAAGAGACGCCAAATTTTTTTTGACCATTGTCAACTTGTTAATATAACTTTCATATTGAGAGAGAAAGTCATATAACAAGATTGTCCTGTCTTCATAAATGGAACAGCAGATTCCAATGTTGACTGCTTCAGTGAAAAATTCATTGCCAGCCTGATGCCTTTCCTTTTCTTCAAAGAACTTCATTTTATCAAATATTTCTAATCCACGTTGAGGCGATTCAGTGACTTTTGAAGTTCCTAAATTTGGACTAATGGATAAGACAAATAAATTGTCTTTCTTCCCAAATGCTCCAAATTCTAAATAAAAATATATTTTGAAACTTTATTGGATGTTCAAGGACTTTTTTCTTGCAAATTTCGAGGATGTAGTCTGAAAAGTCTTCAGGATAATTTGTATTCACATAGATTTCATGAACCAAACCCTTTTGGATATGTTCTTTATATTTGGGAATATCGTTAAAACATGCCAAAATCCTTGGCCTTCGGTTTTCGTTCTTAATTAGATGCTTATTTTCAATGAGCTTAGTGATTTCTGTATCTTTAAGTTGGTTGAAAACAAAAGTAACTGGCTTTCGCCAATGATTTGTTGTTGGTATAAAGAAATCGTTTCTTGAACTTTTTCTCCGGCATTCATTTCTTGTCCCTTTTTATTTTCAACTAGGCAAAGTTTAAGTAATTCAAGAAAATCTTGAATTCTTAAATTTAAAAGGTCATTTGTCTCTATTCGAGACATTATTTTTTCAAATCTCTTTCTTCAACGGATGTGCCGTTGAATAATTTTGCTTCTTTTACATCAAGTGCTTTAATTCTTGATGTATTGAAAAATTGTAAAAGTTTGGTTACCTGATATTTTATGTCATGAATAATTTTATCTCTATTGGCCCCATATTGTTTTGTATCCCAAAATGCTTTCACAAGTTGAGAAAGCCAAAATTTTGCTACCCTTTGATCCCCTGATTGAACAGCCGTTGAACTTATCATATAATTCTGGGTCTCCTCCTTTCATCTACATATTGTACCGATCCTTTAAAATTGTTTTAGCATAAGATTTTTATTGCACTCCAGTAGAAGTAAGAACCTTCTCTGTATTTTGATCATGTTTATTCATTTGCACCAGTTTGTTTTGGAAGGTTTGAGTTGTTTGTTGGATAATTTCCTTTCCTTTTGCTGATGTAGATGTTTTGATGGAGACTTGCTTTTTATTCGATGTTGAAGTTTCTGTGAATACTAGTTTTGCCTTTTGTTGGCGATGTAACTTGTTGAAAAGCTTGTTGTCTTTTCATTTCTTCTATGATAATATCAATTTTGTCCATAGATTAAGTCCTGGTAAGATAATCAGCTATAAAATTAGTATAGCTAGGAATATATTTAACATCATAATTATATATTTCTAAATACATTGCAATTCTAATTCTTCTAAGATTTTCTTCTGGATTATTTATTGTCCTCTTTTTGAAGAACTGGGCTATAGATTTATTATCTGTCTCGATAACAAAAATGTCTATTTAATAGTTAAATTTTCAAGCTTTTTATTGCAAACTTGATAACAAGTAATTCTTCATCATATGTAGCATATTTAATCTAGGACTTATCAAACTTTCCAGATGCATAAGATATTATTTCCTTTTGTTTTGCAATTAGTACTTTTGCCCAAAAGTTATCTGAAGCATCTGTTTGTAAGGTGACTAATTCATCATCAGAAGGAAAATAAAGAATTTTTTGGTCTTTCACCATATCTTTAATTTTTTTTAATTTCATCTTCTCCTTGTTTTTGTAATGTAATTGGAATTTTTTCAGTGTTCCATCTTCTTGGTTGTTCACCATTTGTTTATTTGTATTTTGCTTGCTCTTCAGCAAGTTTTTTTTGTGAGTATTAGACTTTGGAAGATAAATTTGGTATAAATTTTCTTCCATAATTTATTAATCCCAAAAAACATTGAAGTTCTTTTAGTGTAGTAAAGGTTTTTGGAACATCTTTTATTTTTGAATAAATATGTTGTTGTAATTCTATTTGTCCACTTCTAATAATTTTTCCAAGAAAATCAATCTCTGTTTTAAATAATTCAATTTTTTAGAGCTTAGAATTACACCATTTTTTAGTAGTATTTTTATTACAGTTAAAAGATGTTGTTTATGTTCTTCTTCTGTATTTGAAAATACTAATATATCATTAATGTATAATACAATAAATGGTAAATGTCCAAACATAGAGTTCATCCATTTTTGGAATTTTGAGGAGCATTTTTTAGTCCAAAGGGCATAACAAGCCATTCAAAATGCCCTTGTGGACTACTAAAAGTTGTTAATTCAACTGATTCTTTATCATCTAGTTTTATTTGCCAAAAACCTGATTTGGCATCAAATTTGCTATAGTAGTTTGCTCCTTGAATTTGCTTAATTAAATTTTCTGCAGAAGGAATTATATATCCATCATATTTTGTATAACTATTTAATTTTCTATAAAACAAATTTGAAATGGTACTTAGATACAACATATCACTGGGATAACATAACACAAATCACATGTCAATATATGTTCGAATCACGCTACACAAGTTTCAAACTTGTGACCCCTTGCACCAAAGTCGAATCACTTAACCACTGGGAAAATGATGCTTGTCATTTTCTATAATTTATTACCATTCTAGCTTTTCCTCTTTTAACCTCAGCATGCTTCCTTACTAAGAATGCTGGAGAAGAATGAGGACTAAAACTTTTTGGATTAGTTTAAGATCTAATAATTCATTTATTTGCTTTGAAAACTCTTCTTTATCAAGTGGTGTAACCATAATATATTAACTCTTACCTTAGAATCTTTATATTGTTCCATTAATTCAATTTTACAATATCTTGGTGCTTTGTCAAATAACTTTAATGGATTATAGAATAAAGTGGTTCTAACATATTATGTATTAAAGTTTCATATTCATTTGCAGTCGGTATATTATAGGTGCAAATTTTTGGTTGTAATTTGCTAGACATTTGTGTACTAACCCTTTCAATTAAGGTAGTAGTTTTTTCAATATTTTTTATAGACGGATTATAGTGAGATGCAATTGTAACAGGTAGTGGAATTTTTGGAACAAGAGTATCGTCAAGTATAAAAAAGTGTTTATAAAAAGGTGGTAGATGGTGGAGATTATCCATTCCTAAAATACAATAATTTTCAAATTCTCATGGTAATAAGGCAAAATCAAAATTATATACTTTATTGTTGTTATATATATCAGGTATTTGAACTTGTAATCCTTTTACTTTATAGTTCACAAGGACCTGTCTTCCCATAAAAACATTTAGCATTCCTTTTTTATCTAAAGGTGTATAGAATTGTTTTGGTATAAAAACTTCTTGTAATAAGCTGACTTCAGCACCGAAATCTAGTAAAGCATGTATTGTGAATTCCTGATATTCAGGAATACATATTGTCAATGGAATATACATATACAATTCTGCTTTTCTTTTTAAATCTATGGATCTAATCATGATGTTTTATGTTAGATAATGGAATCTTTACAACCATTCGGTTTGATTCCTGTTTTGTTTGTTTTTCCAAGATTTTAATGTTATACCTACAACTAGGGATTCATGTCGAAAACTCATCCTATGGTTAATTCCCTTTAAAATTTTGAATGTCAGTTCTACATCTGCTAACTCATGAACTGATTGTGTTCTTGCAATGTAATCGAAGAAGAGGTTTCTTCTTTACCTTTTGTAATTGTGGAAATAGTATTTTCTGACGCTGTAAATTATTCTATAGGCATATGTATTTTTGGTTTGAGAGATTTTACAAAAACTTGTATTCATTGTCGAACTTTAGATGTCTTATGTCAACTAATTTTGGTTGGATTATTTTTTACTATTCCAACTTCATATGGTTTAATAAACTGTTTAGGTGTTATTGACTTAAATGTGGATGTGTCATTTAAAGACATACAATGTTCCCATTGTATCCCTTAGACTTTAGAACCTTGTAAGAGTTCAATATTTTGTAGATTAACTGATAACGTACAAGCTTTCTCTATATTTTGATCTTCAAGACTAATATAAAAATCAGGATGTATATTTACCCCAAATAGTCTATTCGTCGGGTTAGATTTTGCTCCTCCAATAATACTATTTAAAGGATTATTTGTAATTCTTTCATCCATGCAAACAATCATTATTGGAGTATCAATACCAAATCTAAAAAGACCAGTTATTTTTATTTGTATTAATCCTATATGTAGATATTTCATTCTTGGATACTTTTGTTTTAATTTTTTAATTGTTTCTTTATTTAGAAGACTTATTGAAGTGAAATCTTCTTCTCTTTTTAATTCTACATTTCCTTGCATACGTTCAAATATGCATGTATTTTGATTAAGAAATTTTGGTTTAAAAGATATAGGTTTGTAGATTTCTTTTTTATCTGAATGAGGAATTGCTTCTTTTAATTTTTCTAGATCTTCATCTGCGATAACAAATTGCTTGCCAGTACTATCTTCTATTTTAGGATTTGTAATTTCTTCAAATGTAAATGTGTTCATATAAATTCGGTATTCATGATAAGTTTCTTTATTTCTTGAAGTTTGGGATGAAGAAGTACCTAATGGAGTACATGTTTCTTGGTGATGAAATTCTTCTTTTATTATTGGAAGGTCTTTGTATTTATGTATTACAAGTAATCCAATTGGATCTCCTTATCCAATCGTGTAATCTCTATATTCTAAACTAGTACTTTTCATGAAATTGGAAATATTAGTTCTTGAAAGTGGTTCTATAAGCCCGTCTGTTATAAAAAAAATTGCATCCGTAGGAATATTATGAATTAATCCATAGTATCCTAATGGAATTTTTATTATTAAATCCAAAAAAACCTATGTTGTATGATATCGTTTTAGATTAATACTTCTCCCTACATATAATGTATATCCTAGAGAGTTTATTCTTTCCTTTTTTGGCAGAATTGCATAACGGGTTAAGGGTATGATTTTAATTTGATTATGTGTTTGATTAATTATTATCATATTAATCTTAAAATTTTTGAATGATGAGCTATTTATCTCTTCTTCTGATTATTTTCTTCAGAATCATTTGATGTTTCTGAATAACATTCAATTTTATAAATTGAGGAATTCTCTTCACTTGCTATATCTTCAATGGTACCAACATTTATACCATATTCTTCTATGTCAGTTAAGATTATACTTTTTATATTTGTTGGACATTCGTTAGAATAATGTCCTTCTTTATTATGTTTAAAACATTTACAACCTTTTTGAAATTTCTTTTTAATAAATTTCTTTTATTAGAATTTATTTTCTTCCTTTTTATACTCTAGTTTCCCTTTTTTTTCTTGTTATTCTAAAGTTTGATTTCTTTTTTTGTTTAGGGTATTTGGGTTTATATTTCTTTCCATATTCTGGAGGACATCCAAATCTTACATTTATATCTTCTACATAGTTGGAACAACATGCAAATCCAAGTTTAGAATTATTTATTTCCTTCATTTGTTTATGAGATTTTGCTTGTTCACAAACTCTTTCCATAGTTTCCATGCAAGCTATTTTCAGTAAACCCGTACTATGGTTATCTTCTACCTGGGAACCTCTAAGGATATCATATCTTTCTTTAATAATATTATCCCAAGGGTAAGGAATTTTTGTGAAAAATGCTTTTAACCAAAAAATCTTTTGTTCATTAGTTGTTAGATTATATATTAGTCCTATGTATTTGGCAGTAAATTCTTCTAACATGCAAATATCACATAACTATATCTTTAGTAATTGTTTTTCACAATTTTCGTCTTTTGTTAATATCTCACCGGTAAAGTCTTCTAATAGTAATTTTGATAAGCTTACAAGGGATTCTTGCTTTGATCCTTTATTTTTAACTTGTTGTAAATATTCCAGATTTATTTTTTCAATATTCTTTGGCCATACTAAGGGGCCCCCATTCCAATAACTTGTTGCATAATGTAAAAATTGAACAGTATTCATTACTAGTGGTAACAGATTTATTACTCCACTCATATGTTGTAACCATGTATTAACATATTTTTTAATTTTCCTATATGGGATTCAATCTATATGAAATTTTAAATTATGATTTAAAGATGAATGATCTTCATAAAAATCTTTCAATTTTCTTCTTGAAGAATGATATCTAATCCAATTCGCTCTTGTTCCATGTCTAAGAATTTCATGGTAAGGGTCATTACTAGCTCCTTCATAATTATTATTATAAACACTTTCTTCATGGTCAGACATTTCAACATATGTTTGAAGTGGCTGTGCATTTATTGGTGGCATAGTTACCGTTGATTGAAAATCTGGAGTTCTTAAAGCTAAAGCACTTTCCATCTCTTTAGTATTAATTTTATAATTATCTTCTTCTGATTCATCCAAATCTTTCGACTTAAAATATTTAATTGCTGAAGCATATTTTTCATAATAAGAGTAAACTTTCGTGCTTTTAATTTCTCCTTTTATTTCCTTTTCTTAAAGAGTAAGAAATTTTTTGTAACATATTGGATCAATATCTTCAACATCTATCTTATTTTTTTCTTCTTCTGAATATTTGACTATTTTTTATACTATTCGTCCAGTGGATTGCTAGACTTTTTTGATTAAAACGCGTAGATTATTTTTGTTTTTCTTCTTTCTTTAGTTTTTTATTTATTTCTTTCATTTCAATGTTAATTTCTTGCAAAAGGTCTATAAATATAATTGTAAATTCCATTTCAGAGATTTTCTTGTGTTGGAAGATGAACAATATGTTCATAATGTTCGTTTTTTAAATTAAAATGGCAATTATGATTGTCTGGAATTATAATTTTATCTTCACTCATGTTTTGAGATTCTTGAACATAATTCTATTGGTTGTTCTTAGGAAATAATTTTTATAAAAAACAAGCCTTTTAAATCTTGGTTAATTTTGACCTAAAAAATTACGGCTAAACATGGTACCCCTAATCACACTTATGCTAACCGTGGCTTTCTAGTAGGGTTAGGCTTCGAATCTACAGCCACTAGCTTATACCGTTGCTTCACAAAATTAGAGCATAGCATTGGTTCGTTTCCATTGGTTCGTTTCCTACTTCATGCGTAATAACCAAGAAAAAATGACAAAATTGATAAAAATTTCTTAGAAAACACAATAGAATTATGCTCAAGATAAAATTTTAAGATATCATATTTAGAAAAATAACTGAAAAAGTAAACATACCTTAATGGCTCTGATACCAAAGAGATGCAGGTAATGCAAGAACCGTTTTAATATATCCAATGGTCCTGTTTTCGATATACCTAAATGTTTAAATTCAATTCAATCGTTTCGGTCCAAATCTCCAAAGTCCAAAACTTCAAGTTCAGAAATATGCAGTTTGAAGGGCTTGGAACTGCATATTTCTAAACTTGAAATTCTGGACTTTGGACATTTGGATCGAAACAATTGAACTAAATTTGTACATTTAGGCATATCGAAAACAGGACCATTGGACAGATTAAAGCGTTTCTTCCATTACCTGCATCTCTTTGGTATCAGAGCCATTGAACATAAACAACATTCATTGTCAAACAAAATTATCAAATAAGTAAACAAGATAAATATACTTACATACATTATTAATTATTAACTATTAATGTATGTAATTATATTTATCTTGTTTCCTTATTTGATAATTTTGTTTGACAATGAATGTTGTTTATGTTCAATGGCTCTGATACCAAAGAGATGCAGGTAATGGAAGAAACGCTTTAATCTGTCCAATGGTCCTGTTTTCGATATGCCTAAATGTACAAATTTAGTTCAATTGTTTCGATCCAAATGTCCAAAGTCCAGAATTTCAAGTTTAGAAATATGCAGTTCCAAGCCCTTCAAACTGCATATTTCTGAACTTGAAGTTTTGGACTTTGGACATTTGGACCGAAACGATTGAATTGAATTTAAACATTTAGGTATATCGAAAACAGGACCATTGGATATATTAAAACGGTTCTTGCATTACCTGCATCTCTTTGGTATCAGAGCCATTAAGGTATGTTTACTTTTTCAGTTATTTTTCTAAATATGATAGCTTAAAATTTTATCTTGAGCATAATTCTATTGTGTTTTCTAAGAAATTTTTATCAAATTTGTCATTTTTTCTTGGTTATTACGCATGAAGTAGGAAACGAACCAATGGAAACGAACCAATGCTATGCTTTTTGAATGTCCGCTCATGTCCGCTTCCCCAGTACGTCCCATTGCCCCTACTGTATCATCCTTCTCCACCGACAACTCTGACTTTCCACCATGTCTTTCTGTCCTTCCCTTCGCTTCTTCTCTTTCGCCACCTATCTATCATGTCACGTCCACCTTGTTATCCTCTCTTGTCAGTAAACCATCCCCAGTTCCATCTCAGCTTCCATCAGTCCTTCCTCCGCCCCTTCTCCCTGACCAACGCGCTCCGTTGACGCCACCTGCTCTCTTCTCTGACCTACCTTCTTGCCTTTCAGTTCAACCTTCTTCTTTTCCGCCAGCTTTTAATCTTGTCACGTCCATCACCGTGGCTTCCTCTCCTATCAGTGATCCACCCCCTGAGCGTTTGAACTCTTCACCTTTAGCTTCTTTACCTCCTGACCCTCCACCGCTCCTCAACCCTGATCAATCCCCCACCAAGCTACCTTCTTCTGTTTCGATGTCAAAACAATCTCTTCCTCCTTCCCCCAGTCAAGGTGAACGAAAATGGACTTCCTTGTTTAAGCACAAGCCCAGAAATGCTGGGAAGTACATTCCCGTTGACCTTATTCCTGTTTATGAAGAAGATGCTCTTGTGCTGCCGCAACTCGTTCTGGATGCTGGTGCAGAGATTTGGAATGACACACTTGTTGGATTCTTCCTGGACAAGCCTTTATCCTATACTGTTGTGATTCAAAAACTCAAAATCAACTGGAAGCTTAAAGGCTCTGTTAGAGTCAAATCAGATGGTACTGTCTTCCTTTTTAATTTTTCTTGTGATGAAGACAGACTCAAAGTACTTCAGGGTGACCCCATTATAATGAACAACAAGATGTTCATAGTTAAACTATACGATGTAGCTGTCAGTAACATTACTGGCTCAGTTACCTCAGTACCAGTTTGGGTCCATCTATATAATCTTCCAATATTTACATGGTCGCCTCTGGGAATCAATTGGTTGTGTAGTCATCTGGGAAGAATGCTGTGCATGGATGAATCTACTGAGAAATAGAACAGGTTGAGCTACGCAAAGTGCTTCATTGAAGTGAAACCAGACAAGGAGCTTGTAAATGAATTTAAAGTTAAATTGGTGGAGGGTGGTTTTCAAAAAATATATGTAGAGTATCAATGGAGACCAGACATATGTGTTGAGTGCAAGAGATTTGGTCACACAACTGAAAGATGTGAGGAAGAGAGTATGAATACAACTGACAAAGAAAATGATGCAAGCAAGTATGAAGCAAAAGAAAACAAAGTTAATTCTGCAGGACATGTTCAGACAAATAAACGAATTAAACCCTATCAGATAAAAGTAACAAGGAAATGGCAACGTGTAGGTAAAAAGAAAATTGTCTCAGTAGCGAATGAAAGGATCAGCGAGCAGAAAAGAGGTAACAATCAAGAAGTTATATATGACAAAGATAGAGACAATGATTATGAAGAAAAGAAAGATGAGGAGGGAGAATGTCATGAGATGGGAGATGTTAATAATGAAAAGAAAGATGATAAAGGAGAATGTCAAGAGATAGGAGAAGAAATTGAAGGAATTAAAAAACAAACAAATGGTAACAAAGCACACACAGAAAAAGTCAATATACAAACTGTTGAAGAAAAAGCAAGCAAAGAAACAGAGATAAATGAAGGTATAACTGAAGAAGTGTTGCCTGATAAACTTATGATGTCCAACAGATTTGAAGCTTTGATTGGTTTGGAGGAATCAGAGCTACTAATAAACATGCCTGAAGCAAGTAAAAACAACAGAGGAACTATGGAAAGCGATTGGGTCAATGCAACAAACATAGAAGAAAGCAACATAAAACATAAGAAACAAAGCAACAAAACAGCAAGTCCATCTGGGGCAGATCGTTTTGAACAAGTGCAACAAAACGATTACAACAATATTGGGAAAACAAAGCTCAATGAAACAAAAGTAGAAAGTACGAAAGAACATGATGAAGAAAAGAGCAGCAGTGGTAGAAGAGGCAGCAGAAGCAATAGCAAGAGCAATAAATTCAAAAGAGTAGCTAACGCAGATGCTGACATGCACAAGCACAAAACTGAATGCACAGCTAAACCAATCTATTCCCCAAACAAAGACAGAGAACAGAATGCATCATCTCCATCAACTTATGCCAAAATCAAACCTCCATTAGCCTACAAACCTCCTCCCAATTCGTCCCCTCTCGATTCTCCTACATTGCAACACACCCCTCCACCAACCCTCACTCGCAACCAAATGACCTCCACCACAATGGATAATGAAACTGCTAGCAAAGATAATACCCCCCTTTCGGCAACATTTCCAAATTACTTGTCCTCAACACATGCGGTAACGAGGAGGATGAAAATAGAATATCTTAATGCTAGAATACTCCAATGATGTCACACATTGGAATTTGGAACATAAGAGGGGCACACCATGTTATCAAACAAGACCAGTGTAAACAACTCATTACTACTCACCAATTATCGGTATTGGCAATTCTTGAAACCAAGCTTAACCTTCCTTTAACGATTAAGGCGGCTGAATATATTAATCCAAATTGGAAACTTATTCACAACCACAACGAATCACCCTATGGAAGAATCTTAATTCTTTTCAATCCCATGAAGTATCAGATTACTCCCATTCTCTCCTCTCCTCAATTTATTCACTGTTATGCCCAAGACCTCACTGACAGTACTCCACTGTATATCACCTTTATATATGCTTCTAACTCTGTTGTTAATAGATCATCGCTGTTAACTGTCATCCCATCTCTAAGGCAGTCCTCCCACCCCTGGATTATTCTAGGGGATTTCAACTGCTGTCATTCTATCTCTGATAGAGTAGGAGGAAACCCTCTGTCCCTGAGCGAAATTCATCCTCTCAGTAGTGCTTTACATGATGCTGAACTTGTATCTATAAAATCTGTTGGTATGCAATTCTCTTGGAATAACAAAAGGAAGCAAGGCAGGAGAACTTTTTCCAGAATTGATCATTCCTTTGCTAATCAAAATGCCCTAACCAAATGGCCCACCATATACAACCTTCTCCCCCCTCCACTTCTATCTGACCACTCCCCTCAAATTATTCATCTTCGTGAAGCGGACGTGAAAGGAAAATCAAATTTTAAATTTTTTAACAGTTGGGTTTCTGAACCTGACTTTAAACCCACTGTCCAAGCTGCTTGGAACATAAACATAAATGGTAATCATCTTTTTATTTTGCAGGAAAAAATAAGAGAAATGAAAGACGTTATGAAGCTATGGGCATCAAAAAAATTTGGCAAAGGCGATAAACTGAGTAGTAGTATTCTGGTAAAGCTTGTAGAGGTCCAGAAGGCTATGCTAAATAATGTTCTGGATGATAGCCTGTCTTCTACTGAAACAACTTTGTCTCAACAATACTATAATGCACTTGTTCTTGAAAGTGACATGATTAGGCAAAAAGCGAGAATTAAATGGTGGGAAAAAGGGGATAGAAACAGTGCTTACTTTCACAGTAGTCTTAAGAACAGGCAGAGGAGGGACAACATTGTCACTATCTATGACATGCATGTTGTTTTGCAAACTACTTCTGTTGGAGTTGAGGAAGCTTTTGAGCAACATTTCATGAGTATTTATGGCAACACAAACAACTTCGTTCCTAAGATTGATGACATCCCTTATGATATATTACCAAGACTTGATGAGGTTGAATTCAACTTACTGTGCTCTGAAGTAACCAATAATGAAATTGAAAAAGCTATGTTCTCTCTTAATTCTAATTCATGCGGTGGTCCCGATGGGCTGAATGCTTATTTTTATACTACATGCTGGTTAATAGTTTCTGAAGATGTATGCAATGCCATATCTCTTTTCTTCAAAAAGGGTAAACTATATAGGTCATTCAATTATACCAATATTGCTTTAATCCCGAAGCATAAAAATGCATATCATGTTAAAGATTTTCGTCCTATATCCTGTTGCAACACAATATATAAATGCATCTCCAAAGTCATTGCTACTAGACTCAAGAATGTTCTCCCTACTATTGTTTCCAGCAACCAAGCTGCTTTTTTACCTGGAAGAAATATTCTAGACCACATCCTGCTTGCGCATGAGCTTATTAAGGGTTATAAAAGCAAAAATTCCCCACCTAAAGCAATGATGAAGCTCGACATTATGAAGGCGTTTGATATGTTACAGTGGGACAGTATTGTACGCATCATGGGGTATATGAATTTCCCTCCTCATATTATAGCATGGATCTTTGAGTGCATCTCTTCTCCAACATATTCAATCAACGTCAACGAAACTGCCAAAGGATTTTTCAAAAGTAGGCAGGGAATAAGACAGGGAGACCCACTGTCAGCATACATATTCATTCTTGTCATGGAATTACTTACCAGGTTGATAAACAAAGCAATCCAACAAGGGAAAATCAAATTGCATCCAGCATGTAAGGACCCGCTTATCTCTGCATTGTTGTTTGCTGATGACTTGATTCTATTTTGCTCTCCGGACACTGAAACCGTCAAAAACATAATGATAACCCTCGATCTTTTTTATTCTATGACGGGGTTAAAGGTAAATATTCAAAAGTCTAACATCACTCTTGCTGGTGTTAGTTTAGCTCAGGCAAATCTAATAACTCAAATGACTGGTCTACCCCATAACCAAACGACTGTTTCCTACCTTGGTCTGCCCCTTACTACGTCTAAAATCACAACTAATCATTGTCTTCCGATGTATGAGAAGATCATTGCTAAACTGAATTGTTGGACCACTCGAAAGCTTAGTCAAGCTGGTAGATTAACTTTGATTAAGTCTGTTACCTTTGCCATGCAAGTGTATTGGACCAGAGCTTATATTCTCCCAACCAATTTAATTAATATGATTAGAACTGCTATCATGCGTTTCCTATGGACTGGTAGAACATCGGGAAGATATATTGCACCAACTGGGTATGCTACTGTTGAGAAGCCTATGAACAAAGGAGGCCTTGGAATTATAAATATGAAACAGTGGAACAAGGCTGCTTTTGCTAAGCATGTTGATTCTTTGTTTAATTGCCCTGATAGTCTATGGGCTGAGTGGTCCAAAAAACATATTCTTAAATGCAGGAGAATGTGGAACATGGATAAAAGGCAAAAAATGAGCTGGACCTGGCAGAGTATGTTCAAGATCAAGGAGCTCTTTCTTCCTCTCATACAGATGAACACCAACAATGAACACAATGTTAGTTTCTGGGATGATCCATGGCTTGATAATGGTTTCATTCTCAGAAGACATCTTACTTACAATGAAATACAGCAGACTGGTGTGCATGCTAATACGAAAGTTAGTGATGTTCTCGAGCATTTTCAGGGTATTCAAACTTTTTCTTCTAATCGGAGAGTTCAAAAAGTGTGGGATAGTATAAAGAAGTTCTCCCCTCTCCCTTCTACATCTGATTTAGTTGTTTGGGGAAAGAAAAAAGGTAAATTCAAAATTAGTGATGCGTATGAATTTTTGATGCAGAACAGTGCAAAACAAAACTGGAAATGGATGAAGAGAATTTGGAGTAGAGATAGTACCATGAGAGAGAACTTAACATTGTGGAAAATTTTGAACCGTGTTATGCTGACCAAGGCAAAGCTAGTTAGTTTAGGCAAGAATATTGACATCTATTGCACCTTCTGTTGTGCTGAACCTGAAACTATCGATCATTTATTCTTTGAATGTCCAGAGATCAAGTATCTGTGGAATGCGGTGATGAGTAAGATGCAAAGTAAACGACCAATGGATAACAACCAAGCTGAATGGGAACGGATATACACAAAAACAGGTAACAAGCAAAAGGTAAAGAGAATTTTTGGTGTGGCGTTGAAAAGTTTCGTTTACGCGGTGTGGAGAGAACGTAACTGCAGAGTTTTTGACGCCTCAAAGGCCAAGAATGCTACCACTTTCATGCTATGGATTATGAATGAAATTGATTGTTCACTAAGGTTTCTTTTCACCTATGATCCAGGAATAGGGTAGAACTTTAATTCGTATATGTCTGTGTTTTATGTTTTTTTCTTAAGTTGTGTTTTCATCAGTTGTGCTTGTAGCACCATGTTTTTTCCCATTTTCAATGAGCTCATGCTCATCTTGTTGTAACTTGTGTCTTGTAATCTTTGGTGCTGCAATAAAATGGTCGGGGGCCATCCAACCCCGTCGGCCTTGCCAAAAAAAATTTATTAACTATAATAATACATCATCAATGTAAGTACAAATCATCTACTATATACTAATCATTCCACAATAGTAACGCAACATCAATATCATTAAATGTGTATTAATTTAATCAATATTAGTAAGACAACACCCATCATCAAATAACCATAATAACTAACCATCATCTCGTAGAAATAATGGTAAAATACCACACTCATCAAAATCTTAAACCATCATCAAACATCAAATATATGTGATATAATTACAACCAAGAATTAATCACATTCAACAACAATCTAAATAATATATTACATCCATTTTTCTCTTAAGTATAAAAACATTTTATTATAGTTTATTTTAAAAGCTTAATTCATTTATTACATCTTAAAACAATATGCTTCTTTAAAAACAATAATATTCTTATGAGATCCTTTACGTACTCCATTTCTTTAAATATCCCAAAAACATTATATTTTAAAAATATATAGCAATATTCATCAAAATACTTTAAAAGGATATTAGTATTATTTTACATCAAAAATAATGATATATATTAAAACCTCTTTAATATTTCCCCAAAACTAATTTATTATTTAATAATACGATTTATTTCAAATTACCAAAACTCTTTTTTATTTCTATCTATCTCAAATAGTAACTCTCTTATCCTAAAACACTTATGGAAAACATTTCATATCTATTATTATTTGTTTGGACCAAAAATGATATAAACACCCAATTAAATATCAAATATGAAAACTAGAAAAGAAAAGAGAGTAAAAAGCTAGAAAAAACACAAAATATTTGTAGTGGTTCGGAAAATATTATGACATTGGTCCACTTTATCCTTTTATATCCGTTTTTATTAGTTTTTACAAACTATGATTTTTCAACCGGGGAGTCTCAGCTCGGTGAGAATCCAACAGTGTATTTTTTAGTTAGAAGTTTAAAATGAATAAGAAGCAAAGTCCACGTTCCAAGCACTCTCCATCTCCATATTTGGCTCTGAAAAATTACTACACATGATCTCCACGTTATGCTCGTCTTCCTATAAAATTCTCATGGTTAAACCCCAATCCATGTTTCACAACTCAGTGATGATCCATGGGCCCCATCTCATCATTGATCTATCTTGGATCCAACTTCGGGCTACTTCATGCTTCGCTCTATGCTTTTCATTGCTTGCTCCTAGTTTTACCCTAGTTTTTCAACTTTTCTAAGTCATGCCCATGCACCACTCGAATGATCCATAGGGCATAACTCAGTGGGGTGTAATGGAGTCAAGTTCCACTTTTCAACTGACTTTTTTTGTACTCCTTCATTATATTGCATTGTGATGTTTTTCTAAATGTTTGTATCTATTTATCTATCTTTTTTTAGTCAAGTTTAATCATTCGAATCTGTTCAAGGATTGGAAATTTTTTGGTAACACTTTCCTCTCCAAAGCACGCCTTGTGAATAGAAGGTCTTTTGGTCGAGAACACATATCAAAGCTGGCCAATCATTAGTAATTGAGCTCTTTGGTTACCGAATGACAAAATTGCAGCAAATCATCCTATTCTTTCGAACTCACTTATAAATCAAAGATCATTCCAGACCATCATAGCTAAAGACTTTAGTCCTTGCTCAAGTGTTAGTCATAAATCATCATCATTCTGTGTTCTCCTAGAATTATTATATCATATATCAATATCGGTTCATGTTCTTTCGGAACTAATATCATAGGAAAATCATATATTGGGTAAACATGCACCAACAATTATGGAAGTAAATTGCCATCGGTTGGAGTGTTGCTGGTAAGTTGTCTAGTATTGCCAAGTATCCCATAATAAAGATGGCTAATCGAATCGAAGCAATGGCTTTCATCAACCATTCGATTATCATAATTCATCAATCATGGTATTGCATTGCCACCGATTGAAGGATCATTTATGAATCTTCTAGAATCACCCTTTAATTCTTATTGACTTCCTCCAATCATAGATCTCGTGTTTGGCCTTTTCATCTTCTTTAAATTAAAGTTTTAAGGTTTTAAATCTGAGTTCTCTCAATGAAAGTACCAAAATGTTTGGACCGAGAATGACACAAACATTCAATGAAATATAAAATATGAAAATTAGAAAAGACAATATAGTAAAAGCAAGAAAAGAACACATAATTTTTACGATGGCTCAGTAAATACTTTAGCCTACATCCACTTTATTCTTTTATATTTGTTTTTGAGAGACTTTACAGACTGTGATTTTACAACTCGATAGTCTCAACTCGGTGGGAATCCAACGGTACTTTTCAGAGTAATAAGTTTACAACTCATCATAGTTAGAAGTTCAGAAGGAAGAAGAAGCAAAGTCCCATTTCTAAGCACCCTCCACCTCTACTTATAGGTGAAAATCTTACATTTGGCTCCGAAAATTAATACACACGATCTTCATGTTATGCACATCATTCCATAAAAATCTCATGGCCAAACCCCGACATATGTTTCATAACTCGATGATGATCCATGGACCCTAACTCATCATGATCTGACTTGGATCTAACTTCGGGTTACTTCATGCTTTGCTCCGAATTTTACCCAAGTTTTTCTTCAAATTTCCTAGATCGTGCCATGTACAATTCGGTGATGATCCTAGGGTACAACTCTGTGGGGATCCATGGAGTCAAATTCCACTTTTCAACTATCTTCTTTGTATACCTTCATTCTGTCATCTTGTGATGTTTTTCTAAGTGTTTGTATATGTTTCTCTATCGTTCTTCAGTCCATTTTAATCATTCGAGTTTGTTTGAAAACTGTGAAAATTTTATTGATGGCATTATTATATAGAAAACACCTTTTTGTTTTATTTCACAAATGGCAACAATAATAATATTTTCTACCATAAATATCATAAAATAGGTCATTTTGTCATTAATACAAAACAATATTATTTTCATTGAAATCCATATTATTATTATTATTATTATTATTTAAAACTTCATTTTATTTTATAAAAACAATAAACTTTCAAAATCTCAATTCAAAACATCATTCTAGTTATTATTTATGAATTTAACAAAAATTACATACTTTAATTTCAATAAAGTTAAGTTATCATTATTTATAGAAACCATTCAAAATCTGTAAAAAAACCTTATTATTTATTTATTCAATTTCTTATTATTATCCAATTTATCCTAATTAATTAATTTTCAATTCAAATCAAGTATTTATTTTAGTTAAACTCCCAGAAATACGACAATCAACAATAATTATTCGATTAGGGCATACGACATCCAAAATATCATAATAACCAAGCAATCATCCACCAAATACAACATATATCAATAAATATGATTTTTCATCTATAGCTATATATTTCATAATTCAAAATTCAATTAATTAAATCAAATTAACAATACCAACGCGCTTTTGTTAGCTACCTCCAAACTCAGCAAACCCAACATCAAAACATCTTGAATTCCACCATGAGGCCAAAGGAAGAAATCGCGCATGAATTGAAGTTCATATGTGAAAGATAAAAAGGTTAAAAGATCTTGAGTTTAACTTGTAAATAAATAAAATTAGGTTTCAAATTGCAAAATCTCACCTTCACTGTCGTGACCGAAACCGATGCTCACCTATGATAGTCAAGCTTTGACCATCGATTGCTTCCTAACCACACCGTAATAGCTTCTTCGTCAACCACCATTTGCTAGCACCAGTCATTCTCCACCGGCTCGACCCACCGTTGTAACGACCTGACTTTTTGACTCTCGAATATCGACATTAATACATCAACGTTATTCGTGTGTCGAAAACTTAAGTGTCAAAAAGAATAGAACAAGAAAGGAAGAACACAACATCAGAATCTCACAACCGAACAATAGTATATAATATCAAAAAAATAGTACAAAAGGTTACTCTGAATACAGGATTCCAGAGTTACAAAACCTAAGTATTATCATCGGTCTGAAGAGTAATAACTATTTATCCTCAATGCTGATATATATAGCTAAAATGAACAATGGAAATAGAAATAGATAGATAGTGGAAGCCTCCAGCTCATCTTCTAAACTCTAAAGTGTCCAAGGAAAAACCTGCTACTCGGCCTACTTGAAAGAGTAGGCGAGGATTTTTGGGGGAAAAACCAAGTTCAAACATAAGTCTGGTATGAGAAAACCTAAGATACATGAATACATGTAATAGTAACTATTGAGAGTGTACGGATTTCCATAATGGTTTTCCCTAAAAGAAACCAACCATTCATTAAGTTTAATATAGTGATATGATAGATAATGTCTAGGGTATAGGATATAATCATATCAAATAGTTGTGATGTAACAACCCAGCACAGAGTAGGCTTAAATTTCGACTCAAAAAAGGCCCATCGAAACTTAGATCCATTCTAAGGCAAGCTGTTTGTAGTAAAAAGAAATAACATTGTAGAGTCTTAACTAAACTTTCAGAACTCACAGTAGACAGAAAAAAATATAATAGTAAAGTGTACTCGTTTATTTCAAAACTTTAAAAATGTCATAACACATAATCCCATGAATACCATAATAATATCCATTACAACAATTGTTTAAATCCATAGGTACAAATAAAAGAAAATAATAATAAATACTGCCACCAGCCAAGCTTCCCCATATCTAAGCATTGTCACCGTTATCACTCCATCCTTAAGTTATGTTGTAATGAGGAGGGAGTCAGAACAACAAGTATCTGGTGAATAAAAACCTCGAGTCTTACCTTTTTAGTACTTGGGCAGTATATTTCAAAATAAGAATACTTTAACGAACATAAAACAATTAAGTCATTTAATACTGCTTTATAAGGAAAGGAGGTGGGTCCAACCACTTAATACCTTCCATTCTAGAAGTAGATTTCTAGAATCCCATATCCTAATCATAATGTCATAAAAAGCTAATAATGTGAGAGAAGGTACCCAAGCCACTTAATACTTCCCAATGGAAAATAGGCAGACTTTGGTCATTTAAGACTTAACTAAGGCAGGCCTCATCATTTATGGCTTATTTCCAAAAGCATGCTCCTTAATGCTACTATATAGCTAACATCACATGGAATCTCATAGGCCACTTAATACTTCCAAATGGAAAATGGACAGACTCTGGCCATTTAAGACCTTAAATAAGGCAGACCCCATCATTTAAGACCCATTTCCAGAAGCGGACCTTGTAGAGATACCACCTAATGTAACTCCTTAGCCATTTAATACTTCATCGGGGGAAAAGAGGCAGGTCCAACCACTTAATAACTCAAAACCCCGAAGCAGGCCCTTCGTCTTATGGCACATACTCATAATGATCTCTTACATCAGTGCGTTATTCATAGGAACTTGTAGCTAGATTAGCTGGGCAGATTTCCCCAACAGAATTTGGAACTAACCTCACGTTACAAATATTATCATACAGACATCTCACATTAATAAAAATGTACACAACTGTTGGAAGCCTCAAAGTGAAAGGTAGACTCCATCTTGTAATTCTATTGACCTCGCATCCCTATGACTTGGCCACAATCAATTACTCTCTCCACACACACACACACACATCTCATCATTTCATAAATAAGGCCTTATAAGGAATCTTCCTTACTATGCCTTAAAATAAATATTTAGGCTATATAAGAGTTTCCTTTTATTTTCGCCTTAAAATCAATTACCTTCCTAATGGGGGAAATAAACGCCTAATGAACTACGCTATATACGCAGTAATGTTAATTATGCAAATAGAGATAAATAAATATTCGTGCCTAATCAGTTCTAAACGCTTAAGTTTTACGCTCTAAACTAGATGTAACATCCCCCTACTTGGAGGCTCAAAACTAACGGTTATGGATGCTGCAGTCATCCATAGTTATTAATCTTCGACGACCAAATATGATGGTGCTAGATTCATTGATACACAGATCATAAGAATATGGAAAAAAAATTAACAATTCAAAAACATATTTCCAAACTCCATTCAAAACATTTCATGTTCATTACATAATCCAAAAACGTTAACCACGTTCAGTAAAAATATAATTATTACACATACGCCAAGAGCGACATATGAAGATGCCCCCTTGGTTGATCAGAGTATACAATAAGGCTAATAAATCAACCTTTACATGCAAATACACAACGAAAAAGATAACTCTAAATAACTAACTGCCTCCTGCATGCCTCCGGAAGCTTTATTCATCTAAGAAGAGAACCTGAAAACCTAAACCTCAAACTACTCAAAATAAATTGAGTAGCTGAGAGTTTAAGGGGAAAACAAAAACTTCAAGTCAGACATAAAGCTTGGTATGAATAATAATCTAAAATTTCAATCCTTTTTAGATATCTAGTGAGACCATGTCGCTTAGCGGAACGGGTTTTCCCCTCACTAGTATCCTAAAGACTTTATAAAATCATATTCTGTACTCCTGCATCCACAATGGTTAAAACATACATTTTCAAAATAATATGACGATATGCATACTTGAAAATAATTATATTTTACCATTCCCAGTTTAATCTGACACCCTGCCATAATTATAGTTTCTAGGGTCACTATCAACCTTTTTAGTTTTCATAGGTTTACTAATAACCTTATTATAATTAATAGACACCCTGTCCTATTCCTAGTTTTCATGGGATCACTAAGAATCTATAGGCTCTTGCAGTTAACTTAATTAATTCATGGTTTTCCCCAACCTATTGTTCATTCCAATAACTAATCACTTTATCCTAGTTTTCATGGGTTGATAGGAACATATGGACTTATCCAATAACTCACTTCACATCCTAGTTTTCATGGGTTGACTAGGAACCTATTGATACTTACATTAGCTACTTGCTTATCCTAGTTTTCATGGGTTTACTAGGAACCTATTGAATGATGTCAATTCTTAGTCTGGATATAGTTTTCATAGGTTCACTACAAACCACTTAGCTCATACTAGTCCTTAATACATAGTTTCCATGGGCTAACTATGAACCTATTGGTTTCCTCCAATAACACTTGATCATAATTTTCATGGGTTTACTATGAACCTTTGGGATTTTGCCAATAACTATTTTATCATAGTTTTCATGGGTTTACTATGAACATGTTTGGTCACATCCAATAACTATAAAGTTTGGGCATCCTATAATTTTGGTCCCCTGACTCCATGGATGCAATTCTACTCATTCAGGAGTTTAAGTAATTTTTATATGTACTATTAAGTTAACCTAAATGGTTCTTCTACCCCTTTTTCCCCAGAATACAGTTATGGGTTTTTATGTGAATATATTCATATTTGAAGAAGCAAAATAGCAATTTAACCATACCACTTCTGTATGTTTAAGGTCCTTGAATTACATTTCATAAAACATAGTTAACACCATTTAACTTATAATTTTATCAAGGCAATACTTCTTCAAAGTTTTATACTTAAAGCCATTACAAAACTCCTTTATATAAGCCGTGGAGTTTTCCTTAAAAATCTAGAGTATGGGTATTTTTAAGACCTTTTGAAACCATTGGAAAGCAAACCTTTCGAAGACTTAAAAAATATTAAAAACCTTTTTAAAACTGAACCCTTCGACCTTGTCGAGGGGTTTCCTAAATCCTTTCAAAACCAAACCTTTTGACCTTGTCGAAAGGTCTTCAAAACAACCTTTTGAATCCAAACCCTTCGAAACCATTGAAACCATTCAGCAATTCAAATCTTTCGAAAGCATTCAACTCTTAAAATATAAACCTTTCGAAGAATTACTGGGTTCAATTTAAAACATGTGGAAAATCTTCTTTAAAACCTCTCGACTTCATTGGAAGCTGCCTTTCGACATTGTCAGAAGGTCTGCTTCGAAAGCTTTAAAACATTTCATTTAAAACAATAGGCCTCTGCCTTTAAAATAAATTCTTCGAAAGCTTGGGTTATACTGCAATTATAAAACAAGGGTAAATCATCTAAATCGTAGGCTTTGATACCTTTCGAAAGCAATGGGAGAAGCGGCTGGTTTTTAAAACAGGTAAACCTTTCATTTTTGTCGAAAGCAACAACTTCGAAAGGTTGGAAAAAGCGGCCAATACCTTTCGACTATGTTGAAAGGTTAAAAAAAATGATAAAGCGGTAGTAACCTTTCAACTTTGTAAGAAGGTTTAAAAACCTTTATTTAAATATTTGACCTAGTCGAAAGCAATCAAGATGAAAGCTCTTATTCGCAAGCAAAGCAGGCTATCATTGACTTATAAAACAAACATACTTCAACCTTTTTGGCAACCAACCTTTCGACTAAGTACTCTTCGACATTATTCAATTCATTACGTACCAAGTAACTTGATACCATATGCATTGAACTTTGACCTTGTCGAGAGCTAACCTTTCGACCAAGTCGAAAGGTCTGGGTCGAAAGGTTTGATGCTAAAATAGGCTGAAACATGCTAAAAGTATGTTTTCTTTGTTTTTAACTTAAAAGGATAACTTTTCAACTAACCTGCAGTTAATTGTCAAATTCCTATTGGTTAACAAAATACTTTTCAGAAAAGTGCTACCGCTAATTTCAGAATTTAAATTTAAATTTTATTTTATAAAATGCCCCTTCTCCTAAATTAAATATATAAAACATTTAAATCTCATACCTTAAACAATTTTATATATTCATCAAAACACTTAGGAAAAATCTGGAAAAATTCCTAAAAATCTATTTTAATTTGTTTTCCAACATATAAAAATTTCAAACCCAAATAATCATCATTTTAGCTGTAAATAATTTATAACCCAATAAATTATTTTCTTCACTAGGAAATTGATATAAAATCCATCTTAATTTCGAAAATTATGAAAAACCCATCTTCAAAATCAGGTTTTCTACAATATAAAATTTACCCATACCTTGTTTAAACATATAGATAAATCATAATCAAGCATATCATCAATCAATATCATAAGAACTGATTTATCATTAGATCTAAAACCATAAGATGATATAATCAAAATAGAGATGTATAAATTATTATTCACAATAGATTATATAAGGAAATTGAAGTTTGGTTGTGATTCCTTCTAACTTGAATCCTAAGCTTTAAGTTGATTTTCTCTTCTCTTCTTCCTAACGGCTGGCCTTGCTTTCTTCTTACGTTTGAAATTTTGTTTGAGATAAAATGAACGCGTATGACTAAGGGAGATAGTATAAGGGTGGGAAATATGGGGGGCTATTTACGCTAATGCCCTTATGTTTGATATCCTAACCATGTGTTCGTTAGATTTTAGATAGGCACGACCACCTAGTTTATTAATCAACCTCAATCTCCTTATCAACATTATTCTATTTAATTTATTCTAATTAAATCTCTTGAATAATGTCACTAAATATAGGGGTGTTACACCAGAGTTAAAAGTCAATTCCCTAACCAGTTATTATTATAAGTCCTTTTTCTTCAAATTCCCAAGATTTCATGGGATTCTAATGTCCAAAACGTGAAATAAATATTCACAACCAAAACTGA
Source organism: Allium fistulosum (assembly GCA_030737815.1). Classification (NCBI taxonomy): domain Eukaryota; kingdom Viridiplantae; phylum Streptophyta; class Magnoliopsida; order Asparagales; family Amaryllidaceae; genus Allium; species Allium fistulosum. The sequence goes on from CM060905.1 coordinate 1,280,412,889, forward strand.
AATAACAGACTTATAAAAAAGATAGAAACTCAATTTATTACACTAATTCAATGGAATATCTTAAACAATAAGAATTACAATCTAAACCTCATATTCTATTCAACTCCTCTTTTTACAAAAAAATAGATAAGAATAAGTGGTGTAAACCACGAATAGAATTCATAATCTAAACCTGTTTGCGCCAAAATTGGTCACAGACACCCAATTGCACATGAAAGCACCAATATCCAGTCAAAAATCACAAATACTGTTTATGTAGAGAGTATAATATGAAGACCAATCAAAATTAAAATGAAAGTAGGTAAAAAAGACACGATTTATAGTGGTTTGGCTAACTCCGACCTACATCCACTCCAGAAATTTCCTTTTTATTATACTGAAATCTGATTACAGTTACAATCTTGGATTTCTGAAACAAAAATGGTAGAGTAGCCTTTAGGAGGAAGATGAAGAGAAACGGAATGAGAATCCCTCTTTCTAAAGCCACACCTGCTGTATTTATAGGCAAAACCCCGGCTACAGGGCCTACTCACCTACATGGGCCCATCATAGTGACCGTCGAGCCCAACTTGTCAAAATATGCTGACTTGAGGTAGACAACATGTCGACCCAGTGAAAACTCGGCTAAAATCCAAAGCAAACCTATGGATGACCCGAAGTAAGAAGAATGCCGACCCCAAGTAAAATGTACGCCGACCCCAAATGAACTCTCCTTTGTCAACCTGAGTATTGACCCGAAGTAAATATAGTGCAGGCCCCAAGTAGGACCCGAAGAAAGTCATATGCCGACCCCTAGCTCAATGACGACCCAAAGTGACTCAACAATGCCGACCTGAAGCTGAGTGCATGTCGACCCCAAGCAAATGCCGATCCCAAGCAAACATGCTGACCTCGAGATGCTTCTATAGCTGACCCCAAGTGGACCAACTACCGACCCGAAGTAAGTGCCTCCTTAACCTGGAGTGAAATCTACTCTAACCCAAAGTTGTTTCATATGTCGATCCCTCAAAATATGCCGACCCCTCGAAGTATGCCGACCCGAAGCGACCCGAAGTAGAACCCGAAGTAAACACCTCAAGTAGGACCGAAGCAAGTCATATGCCGACCCCTAGCTCAATGCCGACCCGAAGTGACTCAACAATGCCGACCCGAAGTAGAACCCGAAGTAAACACCATGCCGACCCCAAGTAGAACCCGAAGCAAGTCATATGCCGATCCCATGCCATCTCCATATGTCGACCCCATGCCAAAGCTATGTCGACCCGAAGTTTTACCAACGCCAACCCTAAGTAGATGTCGATCCAACCCTAAGCAAGAGCAATGCCGACCTGACCAAAGTACATCCAATCGTGACCCGAGTAAACGCTTTCCTGACCCGAAGCAAACCTCAAGGTGACTCGAAGTAGACCCCGAGCAATTCATCTCTTGCAAAAATCCATATCCCAAGTAACCAACATCGTTTATATATCGACTGTGCTGAATCCCGGCTTCATATTGTTATCCATAAATGATTTTCCATCCATCCATTCGAACCAAAACCATAATATTCAAGCCTCGATAACCGTGCAGTCGATTGGGTTAAATCCGCATGTATGCTTCCTTGCCAAAAGGCAGGTAAACAAAACCCTTTATTGAAGGATCTGATGTGCATATAAAAGTGTATATTTCTACTTCCATATTTAATCTTCTTTTATTAAAATAAATGAGCATATTAGGGTATTTTGCATGTTTAAACCAAAATCTAAACTGTTTTCAAATCATCATTCATTCATCTTCATTTGGGGGGAAAATCGTAATTTTCTGCATGAACTAATTTGGAGAAAATTTATCTGCACATTTTTATTTTTAATTATAAAAAATTGAGTGCAAATTGGATGGAGCTTCATGGATATATTCATGCACAAGTGTTCGAGGCCAAAAGAATGTAGAAAAGAAAAGAAATAATGCAACATTGAGGAGCCCATATGCCCACTAACTAATGGATCATAAGTAAAAGCATATGCACATGTTAATAGAGATTTAAAAGTATGTTAGTGGGGATTAATTAATTCCATAATGATTACTTGGAGGCTACACAATCTCAAGGGCATTTTTGGTAGGCCCTGAAAATGGAGTTAGGGTTTTAGGCATGTATAAATACCCCTTATGTTTCATGTAATTAGTTCTTCTTTTTTTATGCAAAGTTATAGCACAAAATTAATGATAAATAAAATATCTCTTTAATGGCTTCTTAAACTTGTTCTTTACTTTCATGCACTTTCATTTCATGTTTTATTTTATTGATATTTTATTTTATGCTCTCTTACATCTTTACTTTCATGCACTTTCATTTCATGCTTTCTTTTATTGATATTTTATTTTATGCTCTCTTATTTAGTTTATACTTTTCTTATTTCATTTTAGTAGCATATATTTAATTCTTGCAATTAGTTTAGTTTTATTTTAGGCAAGTGGTTAGCTCTCTTTTCTTTTAGTTAGCTCTCATTTTCCTTCCTTTTTATGTTTAAATCATTTTGTGTTGCAATGAATTCAAATATGAGAAGCTAAACCCCTTCAATTAAGGGGTAATGAAGTTCTCATGAATCATACTAAATCAACATAAAATGGTTGCATTTGCACTCTCTTGTTTTGTGCTTGATGGAAATTAAAAATGATGGTAGTTTATGTTTCTTTTTTTAATTTGATAGCTTATGTTGACCGCTCAAATAGGTTATGCTTAATCCAGTATAAACATAAACTATTTGATCATTTTCCTAAGCGATTTCGATAATGAAAGTCAAACTAGAACCAAAATTTGATGATCTATGTTACTAGTTCATAGTAAATAGGTCATGCTAAAAATAGACTTTTTTTAACTTTATGATCTATGTTTGAATAGTGTGTTAGAGTTTGATGGTTTAAGTTGTGCTAATTAATAGCACAAATAAGCCATGCTCATAGTAAACACATAGTTCATTTCTAATTAAAATATAAATGAGTGACTATGGATACATTTTTTGTTTGATTTATATGAATAATTGAAAGTGAATTTACTTCTAAATTACTTTTAAATCACATAGTTTTATTCATTTTTACTCTAGTCTGTTTTCTAGAATTTTCTTAGTTTACAACAATTTCAAAACCTTGGGCTAATTTGATTGAGTAATATTTGAATTTAATTCTTTCCATATAGATCGACCGCACTCGCATACGTACAATGATTGTACACCGTACGCTTGCGGTTTTATAACGATATACTTTCGACGGTTTTCTAAGTGAGAAAATCCGTTGTTTAACAAGTTTTTGGCGTCGTTGCTGGAAAAAAAAATTGATTTTATTTTTACTCTTTGAATTATTTTTGTTGATTTTTCTTTTGTACTCATTTTGCGCTTTGTTCTTCTCTTAAAAAAAGAAAAGAAAAATAAAACACCATTGCATTTCTGTTCTTTGTTTTAATCTCCGTTACACTTTGTTATGCATTTTTTTGATCTCTATTGTGTTAAATTGTGCATCTGCGTCTGCTTGTGCTTCATTTCATTTGCAATAGCAATCACTCTAAGTTTTATTTGTTGTTTTCTATTTTCTTCATTGCATTTCATTTCATTTAGTTTACATATAGAGGATCATTTCATTTTAAAGAAAAATGAACAAAAATACAAAAAAAAAGTTAGTGTCATTTCAATTTACATTTTCATATTTCTATTCATTTCTATTGGTGATTTTTTATTTACTAGATTGCATTTTGTTGCTCTCTGTTCTTTACATTCTATTACATTGATCAGTCCTCCTCCTACTCCATAAACTAACTCACCCATTTCTTCTACAATTCCAAATACTATTACCTACAGCCTTCTCCCAAGAAACCGCTACAACCATCCCCCCTAACCACTGCTCCTCCTTTTGCAAATTACTCCACCATAGTACAACCTGCCTTCAACCTCCTCCATATCAGAAATATCCACACTTCAACAACAAACAACATCCACTTTCTCCTCTCCAAACTACAATCCATCACCCTCAAAGAAAAACTACTTACTCAATCACCCAAACACAACACCTTCTTTCACCATCAAATAACAACTACAAATCAAAGCCTCTACCAGCATCACACTAACATCCACTTCAATAAACCCTGCAATCCTCTGCAACCACACTATAACAAAAACTCTGCTTATACATAGCACCACCAACTAATTAACTTATCCCTTAACCTCAATGAAACGTGCACACCTCCTGTATTCTCAACATCCCCATACAAAACCCTCCTCGGTCAACTTCACAAGTTTGTGTTTCAACCTTGTGACCAGAAAACCTTTCCTCCCTCATCAATGCAATATTCTACATCATCAACCACCTACAACTGCAAACTGCATCTTCTTCACCACCATCATCAACCTACCTCGTCACTTCAGCCACCTCCCAATAACACACAGCTTCCCTATATTGTTACCTCAGCATTCAAACATCACCTCCCTGCTACTACTTCGGCCTAAACACCCGAATCTCACAACTACAAGTTCAAAGAACAATCACCACTTCCTTCTCCCAACCACCAAGCAACCATCATCGGCTCTTGATCGCATTCTCCTCTAACAACCTGTCTCCTTCTTCATTCCTGCAAGCCCATACAACCCACCAACAACCAATGACCTCGCAACCAGCCTCGACCATCTCACCAACCACTACACTGCCTGTGCTTCAACACAACTCCAAATCCAAATCGACCCTAAAATCAAACACCAAACTTCGAAAAGCCAATTGGCAACCATCCACAAATCGCCAACATCTCCTCAGCCACATTCAAATTCACCTCCATCACAACTCCAATTCCGCACTACAACCAAATTGAACAAATCAACCACCGCACTCCAACCGACAATCCAAATCTGCCACAACCTTCACCACTAACTCTCTGATTTCAAACTTCAAATCATGTTTGAATTACGATTTCCCTTTTCATTTTTTTCTTTATATCAAGTCACGTGAAATTTTTAATTTGATTTATGATTTTTTTTAAACACCGAAGTAAGGAAGAACGGTACGGGTTTAGCACATTTGTAAAAGGGAAGTTGGGCTACTGGGTAGTGGGTAGTGGGCTGCCTTATATTTTTTCTTTTTCTTTTTTTGGTTTTAAGTGAAGTGTTTGATTTTGGGTTTTCTTTCACCATATATATATATATATATATCGTTTTCAACCCTTTTTCAAGTTGTAGGAAATAAAAACAAATTACTGCTACAAAATGCTCTGCTCTGCTTGCTAAAAAATTACGCTAAAATTTTTTTTGCTGCTTTTAAATAGGTTTGCTAATAATTCTACATGCTCCGGTATAGTGTTCTTATCTCCTGTTTTTTATTTTTCTTGCATTGTTAGTTGCTAGCATTTATAAAAATGAAATAAAAAAAATCAAATCTCATTTGTAGTTGCATTGTTAATATACATTTAATTTCTGTTTTGCATTCATTTTATCTTATTTTCTTTTCTAAGGGCAACGCCCAAATCCACATAAGGTGGGGGATTTCAAGATTCCTTCCTTGGCCCACAAATTACATATCATCATAGAATTTGATTAATTATAATGTTTAGACGTTGGACTTAAGGGTGTCACGGGCTCATTTAGGTCATAATTGCAATTTGACAAGTTGTCTTCATTTAACAATCTATTTCTTGGTGTCTAGACTATGGCAGAGCAATAATCATTTATAAATATTATGGTGATTTATAAATATTATAGTGATTTTTTTTTCTATAGGTACTTAAACCTTCGGCTGCATTGCTATGGTGACTCGTGGTGCATCGATAACTCTTGTCTGTTACTTGGCAAAAAGCTATTTTGTTGAATTAAGTCAAGACTATACAATTTTGGTTTAGGAGCTACTAAGGACCGAAAATTTGTAGTTAAGTCCTTACATTCATTTAGTTGCATTAGTTCATGCATATAAAAAACAAAAAAAATCCAAAAGTTAAACAAAAAATCACATTTTCTTTAACATGGTTTTTAAATATAAATAAAAAAACAAATATTTTCCTTTGAAAAAAAATCAAACAAAATTAAAAAATCCAAAAACAAGCATTTTACTTAATTAATTTTTTTTAGCTAAAAAAACAAAAAAATCTTTTCAAGAACAAAATAAAAAAAGGAAAATAAAAACATTTCAAAAAAAGAAAAAGTTTTTAAAATCCAAGAAAACAAATAAAATCTCCTTTTTAAAATAAATTCTTTTTTGATAAATATTTTTTCTTTAAAAAACAAAAGAAATGAATTTTTCACTTTATTTCATTCTCTAAACCTTATGTCAGTCTCTTAACCTTGATTTTCACATCTTTCTCTCCTTGATATTTTCACTTTTCATGAGTACCTAGACTCATGACACAACAACTAATCGTTTAACCCGAACAAACGATCCTCCAACGATGGCTAGTGAAAACACTCCTCGAAATATCATGGATAGAATCTTTCCCGACTGAGTTCCTATCTCTCCTTGTATCACATTACCCGCACAAACGGGTAGTCACTTTGAAATTCATACAAATCATATTGCCACACTCCCGAAATTTGGTAATTTTTAACATGATGACCCATACATCTTCTTAACAAAAATTCGAACAAGTCTGTGCAACATTAAACTCCAACAATTATGTGACGATGGAATCAAACTTCGGTTAATTCCAGTTGCCCTTACCGATTATGCTGAAAAATGATTGTACAGCTCACTTTCGAACTCAATCAGAACTTGGGGTGAATTCATTAAAGTGTTCTTAAAAAAATTCTACCCCTTGGAAAAAACAACCAAAATATGAAACGAAATTGTAAATTTTCATCAATTCAAGGGTGAACCTTTCGGAAAATACTTTGAAAGATTTTAAGGAGCTTTTGATAAAATGTCCACACCATAATTACGGAAAATGGACTCTTTGCCAAATCTTATACGATGGACTTAAATATAGTTCACGAGCCATGCTTGAATCGATGTGCCAAGGCAATTTTCTTACCTAACATCACGAAAATGCTTGGTAATTCCTCGAGAACTTGACCGAAAAATCATCCCAATGGGAACATTCTAACGAAAAATCCATTTATTCACGATCGTGCACACACTAAATAGGATCATCGTTGGCTTTGGAAGTTAAAATCGATGCAATAGTAAATAAGTTCGACAACGTTTTCTCACCCAATCAAATGAACCAAGCTTCCCAACCATTTTGTTATAAATGCAACGATCTGAATCATATTGTCGATCCATGCCCTCATTTAGTAGAACAACTCAATGCTTTTAACAAAGTTAAAAATGATTCATTTTCTCTAACGTACAATCCTGTTGGAGAAATCATCTTAACTTTGCATAGAACCAAAATAACTCTAACACGAATTTCGTTCATCCCAATTTTCAAGCATTTCTGTACAATGCCTCGAATCCTCCTTTTCAACCAAACCACTTTTAAAAAAAATTGCGGCTCCATCTCAAAATCAATTGCAACAATCTTTCACCTCGCAAGACGATAAATGAAAGACTTCAGTTGAGAAGAGACTTGAAACTTTGGCTAAAGCGACCACTCAAAACCTTCAATCAAATAGCAATTTGCAAAATTTGTTAACCTCATACATGCAAAATACAAGTCAATCAACTGCTAAATTTGAAATGAAAATGAATCAATTAGCCACTTCTGTTAGTGAACGTGAACGAGGCACGTTCCCAAGTCAGCCAATTCCGAATCCTTGAAATCAAAACACGAACTCGAATCAAGCTCATGTCATTTAAGGTAGCAATGTGAACCAAATGAATGTTATCACAACTTTTTGTTCCATTAAACTAATCGATAACCAAGTTGTCAAGCCAAACGATTTATCGAAAGCTTCTCTTGACACTTCAAAAACGACAAGCAATTCTGAACAAAATACCGAGTCAAAAATCGAATCAAATTCCAATCCAAATTCTTCTTCTACTCAAGTAGACTGACATACTAAGTATTGAATTCCATTCCACATCGACTTCGACCTAAGAAACATTTCGATCAAATGGAAAAGATGTTGGAAATTTTCAAACAAATCAATGTGAACATCCCTCTTCTTGATGTCTTTCAACAAGTCCCAACTTATGCTAAGTTCCTGAAAGACTTGTGTACTCAAAAATGACACACTCATGTATCCAAGAAAGTTTTCTTAGCTGGCGGTCTTAGCGAAGTTTTGTCTCAATTTATCCCGTAAAATACAAAAATCCTGGATGTTCGACAATCTCATGCAAAATAGGAGACAAGACGATTGATAAGTGCTTACTAGACTTGGTTGCGAGCGTCAAATTGATTCCTTATTCAGTTTACCAGCAACTTGGCTTGGGTGAACTAAAACAGACAAAATTTACTCTTCAGTTTGCTGATCATTTAATAAAGAAACCTATGGGAGAAATCGAGGACGTACTCATCAAAATCGATCAACTCATGTTCCCTATTGAGTTCATTGTCCTAGAAACAAATTGTGAATAATCCGATGAGTCAAATTCCATTAATTTTAGGACAACCTTTCTTAGCCACTTTGAATGCCCTAATCAATTGTCGAAATGGTTCGATGAAAATTTCTTTTGGTAAAATGTTTTTGGATCTTAACATCTTTAATCTCAAAAATCAATCGGATGAACCACTTAATCAAACATTTGAAGTTAGCTCCATTCAAGAAAATTTTGACAATGAAACAGTTGACCTTATCAATTAACATTAGACCAAATACGAACAATTGTTTCAAGACGAGCTTCACGAGATTGAATGTCACGACCCAAAATTCATCATTCGAAAATAGACATCAAATACTTCACTTGTATCTGACTGCCAAAATTCGAACGTCAAATTTCAGTTCGGATGGAGCTTATAACAACAATTAGATGAATATAAAACAGCAGAACAGAATCAACATCATAAAAGTCATCACAGATACAACATCGATATAAAACCCATACTTCATCAGAGTATTTAATACATATACTACAACTCCAAATACAACATCATGATAATTCACAGTGATCATATATCCAAAAAGTCTTCAAATGAAAGAAGTGATAACGGACTCCCAAAAGCTAAACACCTGAGATCTCCAAAAAGCTCCTAAGAATATCTCCCAGATAAAAGCTCCAAAATACAGCTAACTCCAAAATACGGAAACCTGCTATTAGGCTGCCCGTGTAGAAATAATGGGCACCCAGAGTTTAGGAAAGAAAACAATAAACTCTGGATCAATCATGGGACTGGTATGAGTAAACAAAAACAGTTGTATTTAAATGAAACTAGATTTTATAAAAGAATTTTCGGTATGCTTTTAAAAATGGAACCACCATAAGACCTCCCACCACACACACAATGCAAACGCAGAATTGGAAGATATTTCTTCTTATGATAGTTAAATATGCTTGGTACGAAGAAATTTCTTTGATATTATTGTTAGTGCATAATGTATAAAGCATTTCGAAAATAGAATATTAATCTTAGCCAACAAACGACCATTATCGTATGTCTACTATAGCTACCATCTAAACAGTGGTGACCACCATACATAAATGGCAGGTTCTACAACTAAAACTGTACAGGGTTTCGTATTGGTAATTGGATTTCCAACAAATGGTCAGGCCAAGGAATTTCCCATTGCCACATAGGTACGCCTCGTGAAGGACGACCCTGAGAAAAAACCTAACATTACGGTTAGATCTCTGCCAACACAAGGCCGGGTTACCCCTAACTGGGTAACTACTGACACGAGTATGCCATCTCCCGGTTGTAACCAACCTTTAACCGGGGCCCCAACAACAAATCACAAAGTAAGATATAAACATATTTGCGACATCCACATAAGTTACGTATCTGGGCTCCATACCATGATACCACTTCTATCCAGAAGGAAATGAACATACCCTAAGGGGCGCTACCCCCAATAACCTTGCCGCATCTTTCCTATTTTGACCATTCCGGGGTGTGAGGTTCGACGAAGTCTCGTCCACAAAGCTACGCTTTTCACAAAGCCATGCTTTGGGTCAACAGATGACCAAAGCAATGATTACCAAGATAAATGATCAAACAAAAAAATCATCTCACAAATGATCAAATAATGATCATCACACAGCAACACTCAGCATGTCACATTACCAAATTGGGAGCATATCGCTGATAAATTTCAACTACATAACCTCTGAGCTCGTACGTCTCAGAGAAGGGTGTTAAGCTAAAATAATAAATTCTCCGCCACCAAACAGAAATGTATTTGAAAGAAATCGGCTTTATATCTCAAAGTGTAATGTCAGACATGTAACCATACAAGTCTGTTCCGGGTTCGAACAGAACCGAAGGCACTTCCAAAGAAGTCCTTGCAAATCCGGATAATTTTCTAATCACGTCCGGACTTCCCATCACAAAAGAGTGATATAAATCTCTATACTGGAGCAACTCGATGCAGAGACATTCGACAGGTTGTCCTTTCATTTTCGAAAATATCCAGTCTTCAACACCGGTCTTCCAATGCCATCCATATACGACGCATCACTATTCGGAATGGGTTATATGACTCAAAGGTCTTTTCCCGGCTAACCCGAATGGTGAGCGTTAATTTCAAAAACATGTGTATATGTTGTTCACAAAAATTCATAGATTCGATGTGGGTTTCGGATAATTAACTAAAATCCGATTCCCTGTCGCATCGAAGTTTTAAATGCCGTTTTGCGGCCAAACAGGGGTTTCACATCGATACAGAACAAATCACAATCTCAGTACAGTACATGGCAATCTATATCACACAGTATCACAAACAGAATAGAAATATCAATATGGTGCACAACAATAGTTACTTATTTTCCAATGTTGTTTTAAATAAATTTACCACACGATTAATTTTAAAACAATGATAAGAATTTGGATAAATAAATTAAAGCTTGATTAACTCGTTTTATTGTTTCGAATTTAATTATTTTAATTAACCGCTAAATTTGATTTGTTAACTTTAATTTATCTAGATAATAAATTCTTAATTTACAAATTGTTTTGAACCTTAATTGTTTATTAATCGATTTACTTACAAATTGTAAATCATTCTTTTCAAAATCATTGATTAATTATTTAAATGAAGGGTTAATTTAAATTATTTAAATGGTTTAAACTTATAGTAAGTTTGAACTTAACATAATAAATCTTGGTTGCATTTCAAATACAAAAATTACTTAGCATTTTAATTTCTGAATTTTATTGGGCCTAACCCAATTCTTAACAAACCCGAGTAAAACCCAGGTGTTACTCGAGTCAACCTCGCGTTTATTCACATTATTCACCGAGCCATCCTCCTTTCTTCCCCCATGCCCTGTTTCTTCTTCTCCCTGTTTCTTCTTCTCTTTTTTTTTCAGTTTACGTTCCTAACCCTAGACAGCCCAGATATACTCGCGTACGCGAGTTTCATCCCATGCAAATCACGAAATTTCTCGAGTTCAGCTCGAGTTCCCAAATCCACACGTACTGATACTAAAACCCAGACGCCAACACCACCGTGCACGTGCACAGTGGTTCGCCGCGACTTCGGTGATCCTCGCTGCCACCCACAAACCACAATTCGCCCTCTCATTCGAAAACAAAACCCAGGTCGACGTGAAAAACTCGAATGCAACTTTTGCTCGTTCAAACAAACTGCAACTCAAAACTCATCGAACACAATCGCTTCGCCGCCACGTCTCGGTCACCAGAAAAACCAACGCTTCCGGCCATACCACGATAACGTCCACATCTTCCATCCCCTCGAGTTTCATAAAACTCGATCACTCCTAGGTGATGCAATCACCTTGCTTTCGACCCACTGCAAAACTCCATCTTAAACCCTACTTTGGGTTCGAACGGCAATTTCATCCATTCGAAAAATCATTTAGTATTTTTCTCATCATTATTGAGGTTCAAACTAGCTTCAATTCAAATTTCAACATTTATCATTAACTAATTTAGTGGTAATTCGAAAAAGTGTTATTTTTGTTCAAAAACCAAATACTCTGTGAATACTCAACTAAAAATCACTATTTTTATTTCAAAAATCTTATTCCTTTATGTTTATTCAAGTTATACAATCTATTCAACAAATTAAAGTATTCGAGTTTCTCATAAAAATTTCTTTTTACAGTAAATTTGAAGTTTACAGTGATGACAACTTACTGTATGTTTAATTAACTTTACAAAATCTTGTTTGAGGATTAAAACAACTTGATTTATTTGAAAAACCCAAACTTGTCAGTGATTAAAGCAAATAGACTTTAGTTTTGAAAACAATTATAATCCCTGTACAAATGTTTACAGGGAACACAGAGCATTACTGGGATATTATCACACTAAAACATGAACAAGCAGTTTATAATTAAAGTTCAAACTGTTTTAAATAAACTTGAAATTCTTTACAAAATCATGTTTACTCACCTTTGAAATTTATTAGGAGACAGAGAATACTTTCACTTGTTTTGGAAAATCTACAGTTTTTATTCCTCTACTCTTTTATTTCTCTCTTCAGCAATTTGTTTTGGACTTGTATATATTTTTCTAAGTTTATTTTCTTTCTTCAGTAAAAAGTTTTGAACGAACTGATGCATGGGTTGATACATATAGAAATGTACAGAGCAAGGGAGGTACAGTTTTCTTTTTATTTAATGGTGGCTGATATGATTTTGTTCATGTGAGAGAGTAATAACATTTAATGCCAATATGGTTTCTTTGTATATTTCCAGCATGTTTTATTATAAGTACATTTATTTTTATTATTTTATATTTTTATTTGTTGACTAAACCAACTTAATTTCGGCTGAGAGGGTTTTCACTTTGCTAAAGGTGATGGCATTTAATGTTTGTGTTCCCATCTTTGCTTACATACAATTTTATTTTTACTTTGCAAGTACTGTTTGTTTTGCAGATTTTTGTCTTGTTTATATTTTTACTTACTTATACTTAAATGCATGTCCTTTCTTTTGTGATCCAAACTTGTTTTTGTTTTACTTACAATTTTCCTTCTTGTTTCCTGGTTTATATAGTTCTTATGCAACTTGTATGAATTTTCTATGTCATCATATAACCATAAAATCTTATTACAACATAAACCTTGAATTTTATTTCTATTTTAAAGTTAACTATTTATATTTAATTCATCACACATATTTTATTTTATTGTTTAAAACAGTTTCTTATTTGATATATATATTTTTATTTATTTATCATATAACTTTATAATACTAATATTAACAATATTTATTCCTCTTAAGTTTTCTCAAATTTAAAATTCAAAAATTTAAACAATTTAACGAATTAAATTTTCCAAAAATTCCGGGATGTTACAATATCCCCTCCTTAAGAAAATTTCATCCTCGAAATGTAAAGAGAGAGAAACGTAAACAAAGAATATATGAATTCAGAAAAATAAGAAATGGCTTACCAATTTAAGCCGAAATGTCTATTCTGCAATTGGGATATGATTTCTTCATATTATATTCAGTTTCCCAAGTACAGTCCTTTGGATCGCCACTCCATTGAACTTTGACCAGATTCACAACTTTGTTTCTTAATCGCTTTTCATCACGATCAACAATTTTTATTGGTTCCCTCTTTACTGCCAAGTTAGGAGTGATTTCTAGATCCTGCTGAGCAGCTTCTTCAATAATATCATCTGGATCGTGCACATACTTCCGAAGATTAGAAATGTGAAACACATCATGCACGCCAAACAACCAGCTGGGTAGCTGTACTCGATATGCTAGAGAACCAATCCTTTCCAGAATAGGAAAAGGACCAATATAATGCGGTGCTAGCTTTCCCGTTTTCTCGAATCTCAATACACCCCGCATCGGAGATACTTTCAGAAATACAGAATCTCCAACTTGAAATTCCAAAAATCTTCTTCGACGGTCATAATAGCTCTTCTGACGACTTTGGGCAGTTATTAATTTCTTTCGAATAAAGTCTACCTTCTCAGTGGCTTCTTTGGTCATATCTGGTCCTAAGACGAGCCTGTCACCTGATTCAATCCAGCATGCAGGTGATCGACACAGACGACCATATAAAGCTTCGAAAGGAGCCATTTCTATACTGGCCTGATAGCTGTTATTATATGAGAATTCAACCAGATGTAAATGGTCCTCCCATGAACCACCAAAATCATGAACACAAGAACGCAATAGGTCTTCCAGAATTCGGTTGACCCTTTCAGTCTGTCCATCAGATTGCGGGTGATAAGCAGTACTGAAATTTAATTTCGTTCCCAAAGCATCCTGAAACGCCTCCCAAAATCTACTAGTGAAGGTCGGGTCACGATCACTCACTATACTGCTGGGAATACCATGGAGATGAACAATTTCTTTTATATATATACCTGCCAAGCTTGCTGCAGTTCGAGTGGATTTCACTGGAATAAAGTGAGCAGTTTTGGTTAAATGATCCACTATAACCCAAATCGCTTCATTACCCTTTTTAGTTCGTGGCAATCCGTCGATGAAATCCATCGATACCTGATCCCACTTCCATTCCGGTACTTCCAAAGGTTGAAGTAAACCGGCCACTTTCCTTTGATCGCTTTTGATTTGCTGACAAGTAGCACAGCGACTCACATATATCGATATGTCTCTCTTTATCGTCTTCCACCAGAATGTTCTTTTAATATCTTGATACATTTTATTAATTCCTGGGTGGATACTGAATTTGGACTTGTGACACTCGTCCAAGACTTCTCGTTTTAGCTCTAGAATGTCCGGAACACAAAGTCTGCCTTTCATCCTTATAACTTCTCTATTATCTATTTCAAAACTAGTATCCTCACCCTGGCGTATTCTTGTATGGATTCCTCGAAGAAACTCATCTTCATTTTGCCTGCTCGCGATCTTCTTAATAAGAGTAGGAGTGATAACAAGATATGTGAGAACAGCATGTCTTCTACTCAAAGCATCGGCAACCACATTGGCTTTTCCCGGCGTATACAGAATATCTAGGTCATAAGATGCCAGAAATTCCAACCAACGTTGTTGTCGCAGATTCAGATCCTTTTGGGTAAAGAGATATTTCAAAGATTTATGGTCGGTGAATAATTCAAAATTTTCACCTAAAACAAAGAGAGTTTATTAAGTATATTTATTTAGTTAATTTCGTAATTTGTTAAGAAAGCTGAAAAGATTCTTACCCAGAAGATAGTGTCGCCAGATTTTTAAAGCAAAAACAACAGCCAAAAGCTCCAAATCATGTGTTGGGTGGTTTTTCTCGTGCGGACGTAATTGTCTACTTGCGTAGGCAACTACCTTCCCATTCTGCATTAATACTGCACCTACTCCATCACCACACGCGTCAGTATAGACAGATAAGCCTTGGTTCCCGTCAATAATAACGAGAACAGGAGCAGTAGTCAATCTCTTTTTCAATTCCTGGAAAGCTTCATCACATCTTGGAGTCCAATCGAATTTAGCATTCTTCATTGTTAGCTTAGTCAATGGACTAGCCAACTTAGAAAAATCATGTACAAACTTTCTATAATATCCCGCTAAACCGAGAAAACTTCGAACTTCTCTAGGAGTAGTGGGTTGCTTCCAGTCCAAAATTGCAGAAATCTTGCTTGGATCAACCGAAATTCCTTCTTCATTAACAATATGACCGAGAAATTTGACTTCTTTGACCCAAAAGTGACACTTAGAAAATTTAGCGAATAAGACATTCGTCCTCAATATCTCCAAAACAATTCTGAGATGTTCATAATGCTCCTCTTCAGTTTTGGAGTAAATCAAAATATCATCAATAAATACAAGGACAAATTTGTTCAATACTTCTCGAAATACTCGGGTCATTAAATCCACGAAGTACGCAGGAGCGTTGGTCAGTCCGAAGGGCATAACTAACCATTCGTAGAACATGTCTAGACCCCTAAAAGCAGTAAAATGTACACAATCCTCAGCTATTCGCAGCTGATGGAATCCCTGAGCTAAATCCATTTTAGAAAAGAATCGAGCGCCATGAATTTGATCAAATAGATCGTCAATTCTAGGTAAAGGGAATTTGTTCTTGAGAGTTTGTTTATTGAGATCGCGGTAATCTACACACAACCTCAAAGATCCGTCTGATTTAGCTACAAATACAACGGCTGAACCCCATTCGGAAACACTAGGGCGAATCAATCCTTTCTTTAGCAAATCCCGAGTTTGATCGACTAATTCAATTTTCTCCCTAGGTGCCATCCTGCGACTTGCGTGAACCACAGGACGGGCATTGGGTACTAAGTCAATTCGGAACGCTATTTCTCTGTGTGGAGGTAAGGAATTTACTTCTTCAAATACGTATTCCCGAACAACAAGTATAGACTGCAAACTGCGTTCAGGATATCCCAAAGTATACATCAATCTATCTCTCCTTGGACTCGGATCCTCACAAGAGATTTCAATAAAATTTCCAAAGTCCGTTTTGACTAAAACTGTCCGATTATTACAATCCAATATAGCTTTGTATATCGATAACCAGTTTATACCGAGTAAGATTTCAAATTCATTAAATTCAAGGATATAAAGGTTGATAGGGAATTGATAGTGAGCATATGAAATAGGAACTCTCTTACAATATAAACAAAGATTTGCGGGACCTCCAACCGGATTTTTCACGCAAATAGGATCGTCAGCAAATTTAGTTTTAAGTCCTAATTCACTTACGGTTTGTTGGGAGATAAAGCTATGTGAAGCTCCCGTGTCAAATAAAACTCTAACAGTTCTATCATAAATAGTAAGGTTACCTTCCAGAACACCTTTTCCTTTATCAGCTTTCGAAGTTGAAGGGTCTTTCTTTATCCCATAAACATTTGCCACCTGTGCTGGTTTCATCATTGGGCAATCCTTAATAACATGTCCAGGCTTGTGACAATTATAGCATTCCTTAGCTCCCTGATTATTCTTCACAGGTTGTTCCTTGTTAACTTGCTTCTTTGGTTTTGTGCAGCTGTTTGAATAATGGCCCTTCTCTTGGCAGTTGTAACAAGTTATATTGCTTGTCGAATTTCCTTGGCTGCTCTTCTTATTATTGCCTTGTTGTGGCTTCTTGCCCCCAAACTTCCTTTTCTTCCAGTTCTGATTATTTGAATTTCCTCCTTCCTTTGGAATCTCCTGCATATCCAATGTGGCATACCTGTATCCCATATCAATAAGATCAGAAAAAGATTCCTTGACGTGCGTTGTCATTCTTTCGTGATACTTCTGGTTCATTCCTCGGATAAACCTTTCATTCTTCTTAAGAGGCGTGTTTAACAACTCCGGACCAAAACGGGATAGTTCGTTGAACTTGTTTAAGTACTCTTCAAATGTCAGGCTTCCTTGCTTTAAATCTAAAAATTCTTGGTACATTCTGGAAATTCTCGCCGACGGCATATAACGCTTTTCAAACACCTCCTTAAAACGATCCCAAGTAAACTCTTCCTCAGGTTCATCAACAATGACTGTTTCCCACCAGGCTGAAGCTTCTTCTTGGAGTTGCCAAGAAGCTATAAGTCTCTTCTGCTTGTCTTGCAGCTTAAGCCCTTTAAAAAATTTCTCGCAAGATCTTACCCATGCTTGAGTCTTAACAATTGACTCCTTGCCGGTGAATGGTTTGCCACCAAGCTTTGCGAAATTTTTATACAAATCAGCCAGATTCGGCTGCTGCTGGATATCTATTGCTGCTACTACTGTTGGAGGGTCTTGGTTAGGTGCTGCTGCATTCCCTCGACCCCTTGCTCTTCCTCTGCGTCCGCTCATTCTTACTTATCTGAAATTAGTAAGAAAATCGATTTAGATATACGGACGAAGTATCTTAAGGAATATCAGCAGTAAAAAGAAATAGACTAAGAAATTTTAGAGTTTCAGTCTTTGTTATACTCATTCTAGGGTATACTTCACCCTATCTCTAATGAGCCATCTAATGTGTTATACTTCGTAGCTAAAGTTCTTACTCAACCAGAAGCTCTGATACCAAATTGTCACGACCCAAATTTCATCATTCGAAAATAGACATCAAATACTTCACTTGTATCCGACTGCCAAAATTCGAACGTCAAATTTCAGTTCGAATGGAGCTTATAACAACAATTAGATGAATATAAAACAGCGGAACAGAATCAACATCATAAAAGTCATCACAGATACAACATCGATATAAAACCCATACTTCATCAGAGTATTTAATACATATACTACAACTCCAAATACAACATCATGATAATACACAGTGATCATATATCCAAAAAGTCTTCAAATGAAAGAAGTGATAACGGACTCCCAAAAGCTAAACACCTGAGATCTCCAAAAAGCTCCTAAGAATATCTCCCAGATAAAAGCTCCAAAATACAGCTAACTCCAAAATACGGAAACCTGCTACTAGGCTGCCCGTGTAGAAATAATGGGCACCTAGAGTTTAGGAAAGAAAACAATAAACTCTGGATCAGTCATGGTACTGGTATGAGTAAACAAAAACAATTGTATTTAAATGAAACTTGATTTTATAAAAGAATTTTCGGTATGCTTTTAAAAATGGAACCACCATAAGACCTCCCACCACACACACAATGCAAACGCAGAATTGGAGGAGATTTCTTCTTATGATAGTTAAATATGCTTGGTACGAAGAAATTTCTTTGATATTATTGTTAGTGCATAGTGTATAAAGCATTTCGAAAATAGAATATTAATCTTAGCCAACGTACGACCATTATCGTATGTCTATTATAGCTACCATCTAAACAGTGGTGACCACCATACATAAATGGCAGGTTCTATAACTAAAACCGTACAGGGTTTCGTATTGGTAATTGGATTTCCAACAAATGGTCAGGCCAAGGAACTTCCCATTGCCACATAGGTACGCCTCTGGAAGGACGACCCTGAGAAATAACCTAACATTACGGTTAGATCTCTGCCAACACAAGGCCGGGTTACCCCTAACTGGGTAACTACTGACACGAGTATGCCATCTCTCGGTTGTAACCAACCTTTAACCGGGGCCCCAACAACAAATCACAAAGTAAGATATAAACATATTTGCGACATCCACATAAGTTACGTATCTGGGCTCCATACCATGATACCACTTCTATCCAGAAGGAAATGAACATACCCTAAGGGGCGCTACCCCCAATAACCTTGCCGCATCTTTCCTGTTTTGACCATTCCGGGGTGTGAGGTTCGACGAAGTCTCGTCCACAAAGCTACGCTTTTCACAAAGCCATGCTTTGGGTCAACAGATGACCAAAGCAATGATTACCAAGATAAATGATCAAACAAAAAAATCATCTCACAAATGATCAAATAATGATCATCACACAGCAACACTCAGCATGTCACATTACCAAATTGGGAGCATATCGCTGATAAATTTCAACTACATAACCTCTGAGCTCGTACGTCTCAGAGAAGGGTGTTAAGCTAAAATAATAAATTCTCCGCCACCAAACAGAAATGTATTTGAAAGAAATCGGCTTTATATCTCAAAGTGTAATGTCAGACATGTAACCATACAAGTCTGTTCCGGGTTCGAACAGAACCGAAGGCACTTCCAAAGAAGTCCTTGCAAATCCGGATAATTTTCTAATCACGTCCGGACTTCCCATCACAAAAGAGTGATATAAATCTCTATACCGGAGCAACTCGATGCAGAGACATTCGACAGGTTGTCCTTTCATTTTCGAAAATATCCGGTCTTCAACACCGGTCTTCCAATGCCATCCATATACGACGTATCACTATTCGGAATGGGTTATATGACTCAAAGGTCTTTTCCCGGCTAACCCGAATGGTGAGCGTTAATTTCAAAAACATGTGTATATGTTGTTCACAAAAATTCATAGATTCGATGTGGGTTTCGGATAATTAACTAAAATCTGATTCCCTGTCGCATCGAAGTTTTAAATGTCGTTTTGCGGCCAAACAGCGGTTTCACATCGATACAGAACAAATCACAATCTCAGTACAGTACATGGCAATCTATATCACACAGTATCACAAACAGAACAGAAATATCAATATGGTGCACAACAATAGTTACTTATTTTCCAATGTTGTTTTAAATAAATTTACCACACGATTAATTTTAAAACAATGATAAGAATTTGGATAAATAAATTAAAGCTTGATTAACTCGTTTTATTGTTTCAAATTTAATTATTTTAATTAACCGCTAAATTTGATTTGTTAACTTTAATTTATCTAGATAATAAATTCTTAATTTACAAATTGTTTTGAACCTTAATTGTTTATTAATCGATTTACTTACAAATTGTAAATCATTCTTTTCAAAATCATTGATTAATTATTTAAATGAAGTGTTAATTTAAATTATTTAAATGGTTTAAACTTATAGTAAGTTTGAACTTAACATAATAAATCTTGGTTGCATTTCAAATACAAAAATTACTTAGCATTTTAATTTCTGAATTTTATTGGGCCTAACCCAATTCTTAACAAACCCGAGTAAAACCCAGGTGTTACTCGAGTCAACCTCGCGTTTATTCACATTATTCACCGAGCCATCCTCCTTTCTTCCCCCATGCCCTGTTTCTTCTTCTCTTTTTTTTCAGTTTACGTTCCTAACCCTAGATAGCCCAGATATACTCGCTTACGCGAGTTTCATCCCATGCAAATCACGAAATTTCTCGAGTTCAATTCGAGTTCCCAAATCCACACGTACTGATACTAAAACCCAGACGCCAACACCACCGTGCACGTGCACAGTGGTTCGGCGCGACTCCGGTGATCCTCGCTGCCACCCACAAACCATAATTCGCCCTCTCATTCGAAAACAAAACCCAGGTCGATGTGAAAAACTCAAATGCAACTTTTGCTCGTTCAAACGAACTGCAACTCGAAACTCATCGAACACAATCGCTTCGCCGCCACGTCTCGGTCACCAGAAAAACCAACGCTTCCGGCCATACCACGATAACGTCCACATCTTCCATCCCCTTGAGTTTCATAAAACTCGATCACTCCTAGGTAATGCAATCACCTTGCTTTCGACCCACTGCAAAACTCCATCTTAAACCCTACTTTGGGTTCAAACGGCAATTTCATCCATTTGAAAAATCATTTAGTATTTTTCTCATCATTATTGAGGTTCAAACTAGCTTCAATTCAAATTTCAACATTTATCATTAACTAAATTAGTGGTAATTCGAAAAAGTGTTATTTTTGTTCAAAAACCAATACTCTGTGAATACTCAACTAAAAATCACTATTTTTATTACAAAAGTCTTATTCCTTTATGTTTATTCAAGTTATACAATCTATTCAACAAATTAAAGTATTCGAGTTTCTCATAAAAATTTCTTTTTACAGTAAATTTGAAGTTTACAGTGATGACAACTTACTGTATGTTTAATTAACTTTACAAAATCTTGTTTGAGGATTAAAACAACTTGATTTATTTGAAAAACCCAAACTTGTCAGTGATTAAAGCAAATAGACTTTAGTTTTGAAAACAATTATAATCCCTGTACAAATGTTTACAGGGAACACAGAGCATTACTGGGATATTATCACACTAAAACATGAACAAGCAGTTTATAATTAAAGTTCAAACTGTTTTAAATAAACTTGAAATTCTTTACAAAATCATGTTTACTCACCTTTGAAATTTATTAGGAGACAGAGAATACTTTCACTTGTTTTGGAAAATCTACAGTTTTTATTCCTCTACTCTTTTATTTCTCTCTTCAGCAATTTTTTGGCAAAGCCAGCGGGGTTAAATGGACCCCTACCATACTTATTATTAACAAAAGGATAAAAACAAGATATTACAACAAGGAAATCACCAAAAACAAAGGGTCAATACAAAGGACCAGAAAAGGTTATAAAGAACTAATAATAGAGAGGACCAATACATGTTTAGAGGTAGCTTGCCCTTTAAACACCCTAGTGTTCCTCTCCATCCATATGAAGTATAAAGCCTTCTTAAAGATTCTTAGTAATAAGCAACCTCTTTCAGTCTTCCATCTTGTAGCCTTGAAAATATTGTACCATTCCATGGTGGAAATACATACAGGCCTTTGAAATCCAAAATGAAGTAGCAGGTTACTCCAAATATGAAAACAGAAATCACATTCAAAAAACAAATGTGACACAGTCTCAACTCCAGTACCACAGAATAAGCATATATCACTTTGAATAATACCATAGGATTTAAGTTTATGTAAAGTAAGGATACCATTCTTCAGCACTTTCCACATGAAAATGTTTTCCTTTGGCACAGAAAGAGAGTCCCAAGTTCTGGAAGACCATAAAAAGGAAGGATGCTCATCAGTGGAGGTAAGAGCAGCATACACAGAATGTAAATTATGAGCCTTGTCATTCCAGGAAACATGATGATTGCAAACATTATATTGCTGAGTCTGAATAATATTCCAAGCATTCCTAATCACAGAAGAACTGCAGTAGGGTAAAGAGACAATCCCATCAGCCCAGTATCTTTCAACAGATGCATTATCATTAATGCCAGAGAGGAGTTTAGATTCATACTCAATTTCAGTAGCCAGAATGATACCTCTAGTAGACCATGGGTCATACCAAAAGGATATGTTAGCAATGTCTTTCATTTTCCTCTGGACCATGGGAAGGAAAAACTCTCTGCTTCTCAAGATATTCCTCCAAGCCCAACTACAGTCAGATGGAGTAGGTATAGTCCAGAAATTATTATCACGAATGAGATAGTTCCTACACCAAGCAGCCCACAAATTATTATCACACCTCTGAATTTTGTCAATTCTAGAAGATAGGGTAGCAAAGTTCCATTTCTTGATATTTATAATTCCAAGACCACCTTTATCAAAAGAACAGCATATATGTCGAAAGGCAATTGGAATCAATTTCTTAGCAAAAGGGTTAGCATGCCAAAGAAACTGATTCAAGGCAGAGTTAATCATGCTAATAAGTTTGGCTGGAAGGATGAATATTCTGGCATAATAAACACACATGGATATTGCAACAGACTTAACAATAACAAGCCTACCTGCCATAGAGAACTTAGAACTTTTCCAACTAGATAACTTAGTAGTAACTTTTTCAAACAGTTGAAGGCATTGATAAGTTCTTATTCTAGAAGTACACAGGGGAATACCAAGATATGATTCATTGTCACTAAAAGGGGAGAGACCTGTCATTGCATACAATATTACTTTTTCTTCATCAGGCAAGCCAGCAATGAACAATCTAGATTTACTTCTATTAATGGTAAGACCAGTCAGAACCTGGAAGGAAGCTAGAACATTTAATACCCCACTAATAGAGTTATAAGTTGGCTTGGTGAAAAGGAGAAGGTCATCAGCAAACAACAGAGTGGAAATACCATTTTTCTTGCACAAAGGATGATAATCAAAAAACTTATTACACACAGCAGAAGTACACAGAGAAGTGAGCAATTCCATGACACATATAAATAGGTAGGGAGAGATTGGATCACCTTGTCTAATTCCTTGAGTAGCTCCAAAGTATCCAAAAGTGAAGCCATTAATACTAAGGGAGTAGTTTACTGTAGAGATGCAAGTATATATCCAAGACAGGAAGGGGACTGGGAAGTGCATCTTATGAAGAATGTAAATAATAGATTTCCACTGAACAGAATCATAGGCCTTTTGAATGTCTAATTTAAGAACACATCTAGGGGATATGTGATTCCTGCTGTAGCCCCTCAGAAGCTCAGAAGCAAGAAGGATATTGTCAGTGATGTCACGACCAGGAAGAAAAGCACTTTGATTAGCAGAGATTAAAACATCCATAGTGATTTTCATTCTAGCAGTCAATATACGAGATATGCATTTGTAGATCACATTACAACAAGCAACAGGTCTAAATTGGTTAACTGATGTAGGATGGCCAGTTTTAGGAATCAGGGCTAACTTGGTAGCATTAATGCCAGATAATAATTTACTATGCTTGAAAAAATTCCTTATTGCTTTAGAAACATCATTACCAATAATATCCCAAGTAACTTTAAAAAAATGAGCATTGAAACCATCCGGACCCGGAGAACTATTAGAATTCATACCAAAAATAGACTGCTTAATTTCATCCTCAGTGATCTCCTTGATTAAGTCAGATCCCATGGCATCAGAGATGGAAGGAAAGTGATGGGAAGAAAATTGATCCAGAGAAATGGAAGGAGTTATAGGATTACCAAGATTAAACTGAAGGTAATCCAAAAAGGCTCCATGAACAGATTCATGAGTATCACAAGGTAAGCCATGCATATCTAGGATGGAAGAGATGTTTTCAGAAGACTGCTGAATTTTTAAAGATTTGTGAAATGAGGATGTGTTTTTATCACCATTCAGAAGCCAATCATGTTTAGATTTTTGCTTTGCCATGATATTTTCTTCAACAAGAGCTTTAGAGAGGTCTTTCAGTAATGAAGTCTCAAGAGCAGTCAGATGAGGCTGATCATTATTTCTTTGGATAAGAAGTTGAGTTTGGAATAACTTTTCACGAATTGCAGCTGACATACTATTACCATTGCCAAAAGTCTGCTGAGCCCATGTCTTTAAAATAAACTTTAGATGCTTGAGCCTAGCCTGCAAAATAAACATAGGGTTTCCAAAAAAATGAGACTTCCAGTTATCTTTAACAATACTTAAAAAATCAGGGTGTTTAGACCAGTTATTAAAAAATGAAAAAGAGGAACGCCTTCTCACAGGATCCTTGCCCCATTCAATAATAAGAGGAGAATGATCAGATAAGGATGGAGGGGGAATATTGGTGGAAAGATTAGGCCATTCAAGTATAGCAGAGTAGTTCATATAAACTCTATCAAGTTTACAGAAGGTTCTTTTTCCAGTTCTACTCGAGTTATTCCAAGTGAAAAAAGCTCCTCTTGTAGGGGAGGGAATAAGGTTAGCATCATAGATGGCTTTGTTGAGGGGACGAGTTTGATTATAGGTTAAAGGAGTACCACCAGTTTTCTCAGAAGATAATTGCATACAGTTCCAGTCACCAATACAGAGCCAAGGTAGATTAGACTGTTGAAGAGAAGGAAGGATATCAAGAAAAGATTGTCTCAGAGAAGCATTGTTATCAGCATAAACAGTAGTAAGAAGAAAGGAAGTGGAGGAAGGGATGTGAAAAATCTCAGAATGGATGAATTGCCTATGAACGGTGATTGGAGAAAGATTGAATATTGATGGATTCCATATGATTAATAGCCTACCAAAAGGAGCTTGAGAAAGATTATGGATTAAGCTCCAGCCATGTCTAATAATGGAGGCAGCATTGATAGTAGAATTATGATTGAGTTTTGTTTCAGCAATAGCCATAAGATTGATTTTGTGAGAAGAAATAAGATTAGATATTTCCAGTTGCTTGACAATGGAGTTAGCACCCCTAATGTTCCAAAAGCCTATATTTCCAGTCATTATGATATTAGTGTTGAAGATGCTCTGGTTTTAACCCCAGAAGAAGGTATTGCCATGGAATGTGGAGATAACATATTCAAACCAATTTGGTCAATGGAAAACTCCATCCCATTATCTAAGTCAGTCGAGGAGGTAATATTGGATTTCTTTGGTCTACCTTTCTTTCTTTTAGATGAGGAGACCGGAATTGAGGAATGGAGAATATTTGGATTAGCTGAGGAAACTGAATTAAGTAAGTCTTTGAAAATTGGACTAGGAAGAGAAAGGGAGGAGTATGGAGATGCTTGTGATATAGAAGAAGTAAGAGGCTGAGTAGAACGAGCAATAGGAGAAGTGCAGGTAATATCTGGAAATAAGGTGTGCATGTCAGGGCTTGGTGTATCATTGTGCATGTCAGAAGAGTGAACATTGAGATGCACATCTTCACCATCTTCAGAAATTTCCTGAAGCACTGAGAAGGCATTATGGGTAGGCACCAATTCAAATTCAGACTGCATATCACCAATATTACCATGAAGAACCTCATTTTTATCAGAGCAAATTGTTTCCATTTGAATAACTCCAGAATTATTTAAAATATTACACTTATCAGCTAACAGGGAAGGAGCAGGTTGATTTATACCATCATTTTGAATAATCATTTGTTGACTTGTGGAAGCATTTTCATTATCATTATTTCCAGTTATGTTACCTTCCAACAAAGTCACAGCCATTATTTCATTTTGTTCAATATCAATTTGACCAGCAACTTCGTCATTCGTTAAATTTGCACGAGCCTCATCAGAAAGGTTATCATCAACAATTTTTTCCATCTGAATATTATTACTCATCTCCCTGTCTACTTTTCTCCAGACCTTTAGCCCAAGTTTTTTCCATCTGAATATTATTACTCATAAAACACCCTTCTCTCTTCAGCAATTTGTTTTGGACTTGTATATATTTTTCTAAGTTTATTTTCTTTCTTCAGTAAAAAGTTTTGAACGAACTGATGCATGGGTTGATACATATAGAAATGTACAGAGCAAGGGAGGTACAGTTTTCTTTTTATTTAATGGTGGCTGATATGATTTTGTTCATGTGAGAGAGTAATAGCATTTAATGCCAATATGGTTTCTTTGTATATTTCCAGCATGTTTTATTATAAGTACATTTATTTTTATTATTTTATATTTTTATTTGTTGACTAAACCAACTTAATTTCGGCTGAGAGGGTTTTCACTTTGCTAAAGGTGATGGCATTTAATGTTTGTGTTCCCATCTTTGCTTACATACAATTTTATTTTTACTTTGCAAGTACTGTTTGTTTTGCAGATTTTTGTCTTGTTTATATTTTTACTTACTTATACTTAAATGTATGTCCTTTTTTTTGTGATCCAAACTTGTTTTTGTTTTACTTACAATTTTCCTTCTTGTTTCCTGGTTTATATAGTTCTTATGCAACTTGTATGAATTTTCTATGTCTTCATATAACCATAAAATCTTATTACAACATAAACCTTGAATTTTATTTCTATTTTAAAGTTAACTATTTATATTTAATTCATCACATATATTTTATTTTATTGTTTAAAACAGTTTCTTATTTGATATATTTTTTTTTATTTATTTATCATATAACTTTATAATACTAATATTAACAATATTTTATTCCTCTTAAGTTTTCTCAAATTTAAAATTCAAAAATTTAAACAATTTAACGAATTAAATTTTCCAAAAATTCCGGGATGTTACATTGAAAATGCACTTTCGTCTGAACCCCTCAAGGTTGAGTCAGACCTTCAACCAAATTCATTGACTAAGCAACCTCCTAGGTTGGAACTCAAACCTCTTCCCGATCACCTTAAGTACGCATACTTAGGTGATAACGAAATGTTTCCTGTCATAATCTCTTCAAATCTTTCTCTTGATCAAGAAGCTTCCCTTCTTTTGAATATGTCGATAAACATAAAGGCAATTGGATGGTCGATTATCGATATAAAGGGAATTAACCACTCTTTCTCAATATCGTATCCACTGAGTTGATGAAGCCAAGCCTATTCATGATGCGGAATGAAGGCTTAACCCAAAATTGAAGGATGTGGTTTGAGATGGAATTCTTAAGCTCCTCGATAATGAAATCATATACCTCATTTCTAATAGTCCGTGGGTTAGCCCAATCCATGTCGTGCCTAAAAAGTCTGGACTTACTGCTATCATGACGATGCTAACGAACTTATTCCAACTCGTACTCAAACAGGTAGGCGTATTTGCATTGCTTATCGAAAATTAAATGCTACAGCACGTAAAGATCACTTTCCTCTTCCTTTCATTGACCAAATGCTCGAATTTTTAGCCGGCCATGAATTATATTGCTTTCTTGATGGTTATTCTGATTATAACCAAATTCCGATCGCCCTCAAAGATCAAGAGAAAATGACTTTCACATGTCCCTTTAGCACCTTTGCGTGTTGACATATGCCATTTGGCCTTTGCAACGCTCTTGCCATTTTCCAAAGGTGCATGGTCAGCATCTTTTCAAATATGATTGAATGCTTTTTAGAAGTATTTATGGATGATTTTTCTATCTTTGGAAATTCTTTTTCCAAGTGCTTACACCATCTCGAGATGGTTCTGAATCGATGCATGGACAAACACCTAACTTTAAATTGGGAAAATGCCATTTTATGGTCAAAAATGGCATTGTCCTTGGGCATGTCATTTCAAACAAAGGCATTGAGGTAGATAAAGCAAAAGTTGGCGGAATTGCAAATTTACCCATTTCCAAATATGTGAAAGACATTTGTTCATTTCTTGGGCACACTGTTTCTATCGATGCTTTGTAAAAGACTTTAGTACAATTACTTGGCCGTTGACTAATCTTTTAGGAAAAGATGTTCCTTTAGATTTCAATTCTAATTATGTTTCTAATTTCAAACGTCTCAAAAATGAACTCATTTCCACTTCCATCATTCGTTCTTCCAATTGGGATCTTCCTTTCGAAATAATGTGTGATGCTTCTAACTTTGCAATTGGTGCTGTCTTAGGACAATGCATCAGCAAAATTCTTCATGTCATTTACTACGCTAGAATGACTTTAAACGATGCTCTGCTCAATTACATGAAAACTGAAAAAGAGCATCTAGTGATCATCTTTATGCTTGAAAAGTTCCAACCTTATTTAGTTTGCTCACACATTATGATTTACACTGATCATTCCGCTCGTAAGTTCCTTTTCGCTAAAAGAATGCTAAGTCTCATTTGATCCGATGGATCTATTTACTCCAAGAATTTGACCTTACGATCAAAGACAAAAAAGGATCTGACAACATCATTGCTGATTAACTATCGCATCTTCCAAATGCACCACCTTCTTTCCCAATCAACGAGAACTTTCCTGATGAAAAACTCCTTTCTGTTTCCATCGATCCATGGTATGTCGATATAGTAAACTATTTAGTCACTAAGGAAACTCCTTCATTTTGATCGAAATAAGATAAATACAAATTTCTTTACCAAGTCAAGTACTTCTATTGAGATTATCCATACTTGTTTAAGTATTTCCATAACCAAGCTTATGGTGGTCACTTCGGTCCTAGGGAAAACTGAACAGAAAACGGAAGATTGATCAGTAAAACTTGTGATCGCTGCCAAATGTTAGGAAAAATCTCTTGCGAAACATGATGCCTTTGAACCCCATTCTTACGATTGAAACCTTTGACGTTTGGGGTATTGACTTTATGGGACCATTGTCCAACTCTTTCGGAAACCTGTACATTCTTCTTACTGTTGATTACGTCTCAAAATAAGTTGAAGCCATTCCATGTAAAACAAATGACCACAAAGTTGTTGTGAAATTCATAAAAAACATCTTTTCAAGGTTTGGAACACCTCGCACAATAATAAACGACAATGGAACCTATTTTTGTAATCGATCATTTGAAACTCTAATGAAGAAATATTCGATAACCCACAAGTTATCCACCCCTTATCATCCTCAAACTTGTGGTCAAATTGAAGTTTCAAATTGCCAAATCAAGAAAATTTTGGAGAAAACTGTAAATAAAAACACAAAAGATTGGTCACATTGACATGTGTGCTTTGGGCTTAACTGCGTAGGGATGTCTCCTTTTACGTTAGTTTATGTTAAATCATGTCACTTACTTGTTGAACTTGAACATAAAACGTTGTGGGCAATTAAGAACATAAACTTTGATCTTGAAAAAGCTGACGAAAATAGAAAAATGCAACATATTGAATTAGAGGAAATTAGGAATGACGTGTATGAAAATGAGAAAATTTACAAAAAGAACAAAACTTTTTTATGACAAGTCAATCCTAAGAAAAACATTTTCGCCGAATCACAAAGTTCTTCTATATGACTCTCAACTTTATTTGTTCCCTAGGAAATTAAAATCAAGGTGGACAGGACCATATATGGTACATGCAGTTTTTCCACATAGTGCCGTAGAAATAGAAAACCCTAGGGATGGATCAACTTTTAAAGTTAATAGTCATCGTTTAAAATCTTACTTGGAGTTGATGAGTGATCGAGAGGAGGAGCACATGATTCTTCATGAGCCATACTATGTCTAGTAAGAAATTTTAATCCTCTCTTGTAAATATGTACATATATTTCTCCATTCACTCATTATATCATGCATTGACGGTGGGGACAAAGTCACAATCAAGTGTAAGGGGAGTCTCATGTTTCTTTTGATTTTTCATGGTTATTTTTTGCATTTTCTTTCCAAAAAGAAAAAAATAAATTTTTTAGCATATGATTTACTTTTGAAGAAACATGATAGAAAAGATATACATTTTTGGTTATTAGATAGAAAATTTTGAAAGTTTACTTGTCTCAACAAAAATAAAAATAAAAGTTTGAGCACAAGCAACTATGGTGTAACTAGTATATAGGAAGGTTCATAGGTGATAATTATGAAGTATATCCTAATTGTAATCTTTGTTTAAAATAGTGTGGATTTAAAGTAAAGGTGATAACATATTTGACCTTCTAAATAAGTGGTGCTAAGATGATTTTGAATAATTCTCTCTTTTCAAAAAAAATCTTAATAATAAGAAACACCTAGAGTCATGTGTTCACACATCAGTGTGTACTCTCGCCACACTCTATACCCTTCTCACATAAGCCCGAAACGCTGTGCATGATCGGTATATCTAGCCTCGGTTTATCTGAGTTAGGTGTATGTAAATAAAATTAAAATAATAATAATAATAACCTAGAGTCATATGTTCATACGCAAGTGTGTACACCGGCCATGCTCTGTACTCTTCTCACGTAAGCCCGAAAGACGATACATGATCGGTATATCTGGCCTTAGTTTATCTGCGTTAGGTGTGTAAACAATAATATTTTTTACTACTTTACTAGATTGATTTGACTTGTTATTCAAAATAAATAAAAATGCCACTTTGCAAAACTTTGATAATCAACTAAATGATTCATTTCATAATTGCACTATGTTATCAACCGAAACAACTAGCCAAACTTGGGTCCAGTTGTAATGGTAACTTAATTTTTGCCGGAAGTTTTGATGAGTAAAAAGACTAAAATTGCTTGATAATAACCAAAACTTCGTGTCAATTTAGAAGTAAATTCTTTATTTGTAAATATTTTGGAAAACTTGCATCATGTAGTCACATTAGAATTTGCATATTGCATTTGGATTTTGTGGGTAGTATCCGGTGAAAACCATCATGAGACAACACTCATCCTACTAGGGACACCTAGAGGCTTAACGGATAATTGCATTTGCTCAATGCAATTGTGTTTCCTACGAATATGGATTTATCCTAGTTTTAGTTTATTCGAGGATGAATAAAAGATAAGTGTGGGGGTATTTGATATGCATGTAAAAGTGTAAATTTTTACTCCCATGTTTGATCTTCTTTATTGAAATAAATGATCATATTAGGGTATTTACATGTTTAGACCAAAATCTAATTTTTTTTTTCAAATCATCATTCATTCATCTTCATTTGGGGGCAAAATGGTAATTTTGTTTATGAATTAATTTTGAGAATTTATTTGCACATTTTTTTTATTTATAGGAAATTGAGTGCAAATTGGATGGAGCTTCATGGATATATGCATGCCCAAGTGTTCAAGGCCAAAAGAATGCAGAAAAGAAAAAAATAATGCAACATGGAGGAGCCCACATGCCCACTAGGTAATGGACCATAATTAAAAGCACATGCACATGTTAATCGAGATTTAAAGGCATGTGAGTGGGGATTAATTAATTTTTTAATGGTTACTTGGAGGCTACACAATCTCAAGGCATTTTTGATAGTCCCCTAAAAATGGAATTAGGGTTTTAGCCATGTATAAATACCTCTTATGTTTCATGTAAATAGGTCTTTTTTTATGCAAAGTTGTAGCACAAAATTAATGATAAATAAAATATCTCTTTCATGGCTTCTTAGCCTTGTTCTTTACTTTTAAGAACTTTCATTTCATGCTTTCTTTTATTGATATTTTATTTTATGCTCTCTTATTTTTTATGATTCTCTTATTTCATGTTAGTGGCATGGATTTAATCCTTGCATTTAGTTTAGTTTTATCTCATGCAAGTAGTTAGCTCTCTTTTCTTTTAATTAGCTCTCATTTTACCTTGCTTTTTATGCTTAAATCATTTTGTGTTGATATGAGTTCAAATATGAGAAGCTAAATCCCTTTAATTTTGGGGTAATGAGGCTCTTATGCATCATACTAAATCAACATAAAATGGTTGCATTTGCAGTCTCTTGTTTTGTGCTTAATGGAAATTAAAAATGATGGTAGTTTATGTTTGTTTTTCTAATTTGATAGCCTATATTGATAACTCAAATAGGTTATGCTTAATCCAGTTTAAGCATAAACTATTCGATCATTTTCCTAAGCGATTTTGATTATGAAATTAGAACCAAAATTTGATGATCTATGTTACTAGTTCATAGTAAATTGGTCATGCTTAAAATAGATTTTTTTTTAATTTCATGACCATTTTCATGTGATTTTAGAAGTGGGTTTGAATAGTGTGTTAGAGTTTGATGATTTAAATTATGGTAATTAATAGCACAAATAAGCCATGTTTATAATAAAAACATAGTTTATTTCTGCTTAAAATATAAATGAGAGGCTATGAATACATTTTGTGTTTGATTTATATGAATGATTGAAAGTAAATTTACCTCTAAATTGCTCCTTAATCTCATAGTTTTATTAACTTTTTCTCTAGTTTGTTTTCTACAATTTGCTTAGTTTACAACAATTTTAAAACCTTGGGCTAATTTGATTGAGTAATATTATAATTTAATTCTTTCCCTATGGATCGAGTCATACTTGCATACATACTACGATTGTACGCAATGAGCTTGTGATTTTATAACGATATATTTTCAACAGTTTTCTAATTGATAGAAAATCCAAATCGTTTAACATGATCACAATTTAACCCAAAGAAGAAGGAGAAGTGGAATAAACTATGAGATTATCAAATATTGCATAAATGAAACAAATCCCATCAAATTAATGTAAATAATCCGGAATCCTAGCATAGAATTGACATATCGAAATAAAAAGGAATTGTAGGGGATTTTAACTAAGATATTTTCGAAATCCCAATCTGTAAGGCATATTCAAATGCAAAAAGAAATACACTAAATAATTGTTGAAAAGAAATACAAAGGTTTCCACTCACAAATTAGCCTCAGCTTCACTCAAATGGATTTGTAGCCTTCTGATCTCTTCCAGAATCTCTCTCTTTTGATATATGTGTATGTGTGTGTGTGTGTATGCACACAAGGGAAGATGTATATATACACATTAGATTTAGAATAATTGGAGAAGAATAGGATAATAATAGATTGGAGGAAGAAGAAACAAATAGGAAATGAGTGGAATTATTACCTAAATTCTTGATAGAGTTTCTGAATCTTATTAGAGAGGGATTGCAATCGCAGATTTTAGTCATATTCCCTAAAATAATATGAATAAAAGTGGAGATGATAGGGTTCTATTTATAGGAGTTGAAACGCACCAGAACCATAGGATGGAAGTAGGTGGGAAATGGGTAAATCTGGAGCGTACAACCAACTAAAAAAAAACTTAAAACCCTAGCTGCCACTTGCAACTTCAATATGTTAGATAAAACCCTAGCCACCAAGCGGTCCACGGCCATTGGACGATCAGTCGATCGCTTGGTCGACCGGTTGACCCATTCAACTCAACTGCTCTTCTTATTTAGGGGAACATTTATTTATTTTTCTGTTGCAAGATTATTTTATTCCCTAATTAACTTTTTAACATTAAATGTTAATTAAACGTTTACTTAGCCCCTAAACTAATTTTTGAAATTTAAACAGTAAGTTTGATTTTGAATTTGAATTTGAATTCAAACTAAATTAATTTAAATCTTAGAACTTTAAATGCTCATAATTTTTTTGCTTGCGCTCCGTTTTCAGCTTATTATATATTGAAACAGATCAAAATTTCGCCACAAACGCAATGGAATAACTTTCGTGGCTAAATTCCAACTTTTATAAAATTTTCATATCCAACGCTTATCATATTTAATTCAATTTACTTTATTTATTTATGGTTCATTTTATGTGATGCCTACATTGGTCACACCACAACATACGTAGGCTATATTTAAAACCACTAAGGCACGTTCGCATAATGGATTTTCCATGGAGACGCCGCCAGTAAACCAAAGCAGATCTCCATGCACAAGGATCGGAAAATACCTTTCGAGCATTATATATCTCTAGGTAAATATACCATAAGGTAACGCAAGCGACCTACTCCTAAACATAAACATGAACCATGTGGAACCAAATATCATCTACTCCTATCAGCCAACAATCGATAAGTATCTCTAGATATGGAGTTGATAATACCCTGACATAGGTAAGCCAAAATCTAGGTTATGCAGCCTACTCTGTCTTTAGCCATTTCCAGTGTCGAGATTACATTCGACATCTTTCATATGAGTCTTCATTCACTATGCCATAAAGTGAATCAGATAATGATGATCACACAACATAAGGTAGATTTTCCATTATCCCACTTTTTCGCACAACACATGACAAAAGCATTTGTTGTTTGAAGAGCCACATAATTTTTCATCTGTTGTCTGAATTGCCCATGAAATCTCTATGAACAAGCTTGTTATTCATACAACATTTTATATGTCGTCTGATTTAAGTTATCAAAATTTTTATTTTAGGCTCCATCTTTTCCCTCTAAATTATTTCGTGGCTACTTTTTATTTTTGTTTCCACCATGTATATTTTTGTTCCCCTTTCTTTCTATTTTATTTTTTTATTCGTTTCTTTGTTTCACTCCATATTAAAAGTTTGATCGTTTCTAAGATCAGGGTTTCAATGGCTTTGAAATTCATTCGGATCATCTTGCTTCTTCAATTTCCTTTCTTCTTCAATCGCCTTCCTTTATCGCCTTTCTTCTTCAATCGATGCTCGTATTCATTGATTAGTACGAAATTTATGGTTGTGGTTGCTTCTTGTCGAGATTTCTTCGATTTATATTAGTACGATTTCTACCCCTACTGATTTATACTGTTCTCGACTTCTATGTCTAAAGCTAATGATGATTTGGGTATACTTATAGGGTTTTATTCCCTGTATTTTCGGCTTTGAAAATTTCATGCTTTGATTTCTGTTGTTCCATGTCCATACATATGTCTGTTGCTTGTACTTGCTGTACAATGTTGTATTTCTTGCTTAGTTGATGATGAAGGCAGTTTGGCTGGTTCTTGCTTTGATGCTTATGTTGGATGCTGCTTGAGTTGTTTGCTGTGTTGAATTCAATTTTCTTGGAGCTTGCTTATTTATGTGTACATTTAATTATGTTTATGCTTATGTTGGTTGTTATTTGGGTTCATTTATTAGATCTTTCTCGGATGTTTTAATTTTCTTAATCATCTTGGTATGAGTTATGGCACCGCCTTGTTTTTAATTTGCGGCACTGCCTTGTTCAATTTGTGCCTTGTTCAATTTTGGGCATTTGCTATTTTAATTTATGTCACTTGCTATTTTAATTTATGTCCCTTGCTGTTTCAATTTATGACAAGGTGGTGCATAATAGTGATGCCTTGTTTGTGCACTTTGATGGTCCATGTTGCTTTTACTATCTTGGTTCATCTATATGTGTTGTTGAGTTTCCTTTCTATTCACTATGTACATATATACATGTATATACATATCTGTATATATGTATATTAGTGTGCCTGGTTATGTCGAAATGTGTGTACTTGGTTATATCGAAATTGTCCATTGTTTACTGCATTTGCACCGACACTTGTATATACATATGTGTATATATGTATATGTGTGTTTATATGTGCATATCACCACATATTTATATATCACTACATATGTGTGTGTGTGTGTGTGTATGTGTGAACGTTCATGTATATACATACATAATATCTACATATATATGTTTTAATTTGCGGCACTTGCTTTTGCACTATGATTTCTTGTTACACTTTCAATTCATTGTTTTAATATGTGAACTTCCATGCTTGAACCATTTTGAGGTGTAGTTGAACTTGTTTTCTATTCTAAACCATTTTGAATTGCATTTGAGTCAATGTGTGTGCTTGGTTTTGCTGCTTGGTTCAAGGCAATGTTGAGATATTTTGATAATTTTGAGCTGGACCAATTTTTAATTACTTGAGCTTGAACCATTTTGAGAATGTACATATATACATGTATATACATATGTGTGTATATGTATATAGTTGAGCTCTGAAGCTTGTTGTTTGGTTTGCTTGTACTTGTATTTGTATATGTGCATGGTTTGTTTTGATTGACTCCATATGCTTGCTGTTGGTTGAATCTTTGATCATATGTTGCATATATACATGTATATACATATGTGTATATGTGTATATATGTGTTGCTTCAACACTTGTTGTTTTGCTTGAGCTTGTTTATGTGCACTATGATTTTTTATTACACTTTCAATTGCAAATCTGTTTATGTTCAATTCCCACATATACTAGTATGCCTTGAGCTTGAACCATTTTGAGTATGTATATATATACATGTATATACATATGTGTATATATGTATATTACTTGAGCTCTGAAGCTTGTTGTTTGGTTTGCTTGTACTTGTACTTCTCTATGTGTCTGGCTTGTTTTGAGTTGTTGAATTGCTGAAACTATTTTTACGATATGTGCACCTAAGTTGAGCCCGAGGAGGGTTGGGCTTGAC
Source organism: Allium fistulosum (assembly GCA_030737815.1). Lineage (NCBI taxonomy): Eukaryota > Viridiplantae > Streptophyta > Magnoliopsida > Asparagales > Amaryllidaceae > Allium > Allium fistulosum. The sequence goes on from CM060905.1 coordinate 1,280,449,461, forward strand.
CTTCTGCACATTTGCATTATGGTGAGCCTTCAAGCTTGACCTTTGTAATAGTCTAGATATTTAATCTATGTCTGGCCTTATGATATTCATAGTGACACATTGCGCATATCATAAGTTGTGTGTGCACGCATATATTTGTCCATGTCTAAAACATGCACTACACCAAATACTGAGATTTGCAACTAACCATCCGCGCATTTGGCAACGGTTAATAACCGTTGCCATTTAGCAACGGTTAATAACCGTCTTGGTTCAGTTAGCAACGGGTTTTTCTTGTTGCTAATTGGGAACGGTTATTAACCGTAGCTTCTTTGGAGACAAATGATGGCGGTGAATTTCATCCTTTCGCGCCATAATTTTTGGCACGCTTCGTTCCAATTAGCAACGGTTTTCAACCGTGGCTAATTAGCAACGGTTATTAACCGTCCCAATCTTTTAGCCGGCCCAATGGCAAGCCCACCAAGCCCCTGGGATGGGGCAACCAACTGAGCCGGGCAACACCCAAAATCTGTTTTACTTCACAGTTACAGCTCAATAGCAATCTCCATGTTGGCGATCTGCTCGAACCCAAAAAAACTAGGGTTTCAAAAATCAACGCTTTCTAAATAATCATCGCTGCATACTCGGCTATTCCATCAGCCATCGTCGGCTCAAGCTTGCCTCCTACGCGATATTTTCTACTGCTGATTTGAAGTCCTGCTACAGTCTCTATACTGCCACTGCTAATTAAGTATGCGAATTTCTTGTTTTGAGTTGTCTAATTTTCTAAAATTGAGTCGCCCTTTTACTGCTTTAGATTTCATTAACCTTGAAAACGCCTGAAGCTAATAACTTATTAGTATTTAGTTATAAACAAGTAGTTTTCTGTAAATAATCGTTTAGGAATTGAAATTTGAAAGCTGAAGCTAAAAAACTAATAATTATTTAGGAACTGATACTTACATTGATGTACTATTTTTCCTACAGTGTGTGTATGTCTACCCGCAAACATTTAGTTCATTTTTTCTGCAACTTGAAAAGATCCCCTTCTGCCTTTTTTACTATTTCCACTGAACCATGTGTAAACCAGACCATCAACTGCACAACCAAAATGGTCGTGAAGGTCATTTCTACTTACCATGTCTTCATATGTCACTCCTCAGAATTGAAGTGAACTCAAAATATATCAACTGCAGATGTTATACCGTTAAAAAAAAGGGTCTACCATATATAGGTCGAAAATTAGAAAAATAGGGTGAACACGGAACCAATAAAGCTAGCCGCTTTTTTCCTACCTCTATCTCGACTCATATAATGGTTTCTCATATCATAGACAACTTAGAATAATAGCCATGCATGTAATAGGTTCACCATATGTAATGATTTCTCATGATTTATACTGTTCTTAAATTATGTTTAACCTTGCTTGCGCACAACACAAAAATTCAAGCTTCACATATAATAAACTTCAACTAGTCAAATTAATAGCACCACATTGATTTGTCAGAATTGAATAAATGACTAAGCTAAAAATTACATTATTAAAAAATCCACATGCAGATGATTGGCAATCGCTTATTGTACAGTAGAAATCACAAAATCGTAAACAAATTGAAAATTTACTACAACATACCATACCTGCAAATCGATCGAGCAATCAAAAGCTTGCTATAAGTTTAGACGAGTTGCTTACCGTCATTACGCTTGCATTTTATGGAAGAATAAAGCTGAAATTTTGGGGGAGGCACTAAAATGACCTACTTCCTCCAGTTTTGAAATTTTGGTTGATTAAAGAAAAAAATGACAAATATCTACTACTCTTCAATAGTTTGCCAAAGTAGAGATGCACCTTCTAATCTGAACCATCAGAATACATATTTGATGTTTTAAGTGTACAGTGTTAGAGAACCAAGAAACAATTGGTTATGCAAGGGATGATCTTTTTACATTTATATATGATTTGTTTTACAAATTATAATGTACTGTACTGTACTGCATGCTAGTTAGACATAGTTGCTTATAGTGACTGTTAGGGTATAAGTTGATGCAATGAATTTTGTTTTACTAAATATGAGACCATATTTAGTAAGTGGATAAAATTGTTGTTAATGGCGCAAACCAAGTATCAGGAGAGGGGTAATGCATAGACATTACTCTGGTGCTACAAAATGGCGCCGTTGTAATGGCAAATTTATTGGAAACAGTTTGATGCTAATGTTAAATTTCAAGTGAAATCAAAAGAATATTCATCTGTTTAGTTAATATCAAAGTTGAACTTGGTGGAAAGCCATAAGATATTGTTACCCATGATTTATTATTAGCTCTTGTTATTTTCTTTCAGTATGTCTTTTAGTATAGACAAACAATGGATGAATCAATCTAATCGAAGAAATACAGAATATGTGGAAGGTGTGAGAAATTTCGTTAAATTTGTTGCTGAAAACGGTGGCAATAAGGAAAAGTATTCGTGCCCTTGCACGCGGTGCAAAAATGAAGATACATTCAAATTAAATGACATTCATTTTCATTTGCTTAGATATGGTATTGTTCAATCATATACCGTGTGGTGTTTTCACGGGGAAAGAATACCGAAGAAGCCAAAACAACAACCGGTTAGTCATGCCACAAATACTGATGACTCCGAACATATTAGGATGGAGGATTTGATCAATGATGCAGATAGATTCCATCATTTTCAACCTACAAGTCAGTTTCATGATAATGCTAATATTGGTGAGCAGTTTACGGATAAATCATTTTTTGATAGTGCAACTGCAACAGAGCCATTGTATCCTTCTTGTCCAAAAGAGATTACAAAGTTGTATGCCATTGTGAAACTGAATAGCTTGTCGACCCAATACGGCTTTTCAGACAATGGTGTGACTGCAGTACTCGAATTCATAAAGGAGTTACTCCCCGAAGGTAACACGCTACCTTCAAAGTACCCCGACGTGAAGAAGATCATTAAGCAAGTTGGGATGAATTACATAACTTATGATGCATGCATTAATGACTGCATCTTGTACTGGAAAGATAATGCGAACAAAGTTTCATGTACAAATTGCAACGCACCAAGATACAAGACATCATTCGACGAAGAGAGAAAAGCTACCACAGTACCTCAAAAGACCTTAAGACATTTTCCTTTAATTTCTAGTTTGAGAAGACTGTATACTGTACCATGGATAGCAGAAGCGATGACCTGGCATGGTCGTGCCAAGTCCGGTACAACCGTAATGCGTCATCCGCATGATACTTCTCAATGGAAAACTACAGATTCTTTTGATTCTTCGTTTGCTGCTGAACCATGAAATATCACGCTTGGAATAGCAACAGATGGTTTCTGTTCGAATGCTTCTTTAACTAACCCTTACAGCTGTTGGCCAGTAATTGTAGTACCATATAACCTTCCTCCATCTTTGTGCATGAAAAGAGAGTTCTCAATGTTAACACTGTTGATTTCTGGGCCAAAACAACCGGGGAAGGATATTGATGTTTATTTAGAACCTTTGATAGACGAGTTAAAGCAGTTATGGGAAGGAGTCGTTACATTTGATTCATTTATGAAATCTGAGTTCACAATGAGAGCTAGAGTGTTGTGGGCAATCCATGATCATCCCGCTCTTGGGACTTTGTCGGGATGTACAACTCACGGCTACTTTGCATGTCCTCTTTGTGGAGAAGAAACTACATCTGTTTATCTCCCTGAAAGTAAGAAGATTTGTTACATGGGACATCGTAGATTTCTTCCGTCCGGACACAAGTTTCGATACGATAAGACAAATTTCAACAACGAGCAAGAACTTAAGCGTCCTCCAAAACCACTGACTGGTTATCAAGTTGAAAAAAGGTAGCGAATATAAAAATGAAAGTTAGTAAAAACATACCGGAAATTGGTCGAAAACGGAAAAAGACAATCGATGAAGAAGTTCCTGCATGGTATAGGAGGTCGAAGTTCTTTGATTTGCCATATTGGAAAACAAATTTGACCCGACATAATATTGATGTTATGCATACAGAGATGAATGTCACGAAACATTTGATCAACACAATTATGAACCATAAAGACATGTCAAAAGATGGGATCAATGCACGAAAGGATTTGAAAATCATGGGTATAAAACAAAAGTTGTGGGTGATAGAAGATCCTGAAACAAGTAAAGTAACCATACCAAATGCGACTTTCACTTTGAGCAAAGAAGAAAAGATACGGTTTTGCACCGTTTTGAAAAATTTGAAAGTGCCGAGCAAATTCTCTTTGAACTTCCATAACAATGTGAGCATCAACCCTCCTGAACTAAAAAATATGAAGTCACATGATTACCACGTCATAATGCAACATTTACTTCCGGTATTGCTTCAGCATTGTTTTCCGCAACATAAGGATCTACGGAATGCTATTCACCGCATTAGTCTCTTTTATAACATTTTGTGCTCAAAGGTGATCAACAGGGAACATCTTCTAAAAGCAAAGGCTAGTTTGGTAGAAGCAATGTGTGTTATTGAAAAACATTTTCCGCCTGCATTTTTTGATATCAGTATTCACCTTATGGTTCATTTAGCCGATGAAGCATTGATTTCTGGTCCTGTTAGATATAGGTGGATGTACCCATTTGAACGGTAAATTACTAATTTTAGTTATGTACATAATTATTCGATTTAAATAGCTATTGATGTCTACATTTTACAATTATTCATCTTCATAGGTTGATGAAAACATATAAAGGATATGTGCGCAACAAAAGATATATTGAAGGGTGTATTGCAGAAGGATATATTGTACAAGAAGCTAGTCTTTACTGCATGGAGTATATGCCAAAAGGAGGTGCTGGCACTCATAAACATACCCGTGAAGCGTTTTTAGACGAGGATGATGAGTTTGCTGATGAAATAGCACTAGATAATGGTAAAGATATAACGTTAACTCAAGTGCAATTTCAATAAGTGCGTAAATGGGTCCTTGATAAATACGACGGATTGGATGAATGGAAGAAGTAAATTCATGAATTTGTTCTGAATTCTTATTATTGTAAATCAATTCATATATATAGTATTTATTGTGTGTTTTTCGTAGGAGGTATAACTCCTATGTTCAAAGCACCAAATCTCAAACTCGAGGCGGGGGTACATCTGGGGAAGCTATTAAAAATTTCACTTTTTGGTTACGTGAGGAGGTATATGTATTAAATATTTAACGTATTTTCAAGTTGACCATACACCTCCTTGACAATGTTTTTTTACTTATTGTGTTTGTTGTAGTTGTTGAAGACCGTCGATGTTGACTCAACTCTTTGGCGATTAGTTAACGGGCCGAAGTTTGATGCCCGTAGTTATATGAAGTACCAAGTGAATGGGTTTTTATTTTCTCCGAAGAGTTATGAAGAGCGAAAGCTAACACAGGATAGTGGTGTATGCATGAGAGCAATTACATAATTTAGAGCGAGTGGGAAGGATAAAAATTTTAAGGAAGCAGAAATAACTTATTACGGAGTCATTCAACAGATAATTGAGTTGGATTACATTGACTTCAAACAAACAGTTTTTTATTGTGATTGGGTAAAGGTCGAAGATAAGATCAATGGTTGTAAAATAGATTCTGTTTCAAGCTTGATCACAGTTAACTTGGGAAAATTGAAGAATAAAGATAGCGTGAATGATGAGCCATTTATTCTTGCATCGGAAGCGAGTCAAGTGTTCTACTCAAAAGATTTAAAAAATAACGGATGGTTTGTGGTTTTGCATACACCAAAACGGTTGACCATAAATGTGGATGACACTGAGTTTCCCACCGGTTATCAATCAGCTTTTGAAGACAATGAAAAATTAGAAGATCTTATCAAATGCATATGTTAACTTTGTATTTCAGAGCAGTTATTGTACCTTAACAAAATATTTATTTAAAATGGTGTAAAATGTAAAATATAGCGTGAATGATAGTAATAGATGCATTATATTTTTTATTAGTGTCATTATAATATCCTGATGGATCCATAAGGATGGATATATTGCAAGAGTTCATTTTGTGTTTGTAGTTGTAGGTACTTACATATGATCACATACATACACACATGTACACATACATACATATGATCAGCTTGACTATTCTTTCTTTCTTTGTGTTTGTAGGTAGACAGGCAGTTCAAGTTATTGTATTTGCACCCTTTAGTTCAACAGTGCTAAGGTAATATATTTTTGTATTTGCATCCTTTATTTCAGTCAGTATTTTAGATATTGTTTTGAATCCGCTTAAGTTTAAAATTCTGGTGATGCAGGAAGACTTTATCACTGCCGCATTAAAGTGAATGTTCCCCTTCCCTCCCATCCATATGATCCCCGATTGATGTTAGCCACATTATTGCATGGACTTCCCTCCATAACAAGATCAAATGCATTATATGACTTAATAAAATTGCTCCAAGCGATTACTGGTAAGCTGCTGTACATCTGATATAGTAAACAACGTGCCCTTCTGATTTGTCTGATCCCATCAGTTTCTCATCACATTACGATTATTGTCAGTCGGACTGACAAAAATCGTAATGTGGTGAGAAGTTGGTGGGATCAGACAAATCAATAAGGGGACGTTGGTTCATATATCAGATGTACAGCAGCTTAACTGTGATCGCTTGGAGCAAATTTTATTAAGACATATAGGGCATTTGATCTTGTTATGGAGGGGGCTCCATGCAATAAGGTGGCCAACATAAATCGGGCATCATAGGGATGGGCTGGAAGGGGAAGAACTGTACGTCATAATGTTGTTGGGATTATTTTAGGATTTGAGACTTTGCAGGACATAATGTCACAAGATGCCACACCACCGTCAAATGATACAACTTCCCAATCATCCACTTTAAAACGGGAGAAAATTGATATAGACAACTACGGTTCTCCAGTCGGAAAAAATGGTTCAAAGGTCGCTACGAAGATTGGTAAACTAGTAAAAAATCATGTGCCAATCTCATATCCAAGTTGGAAAAAAGTTCCGCCAAATTACAAGGAAGACGTGTGGAATCAATTGGAGGTAATAATGAGCTCCGTTCATTTATAATGCTTTCAATACAGAAATAAAAAATGGTTTACATGCATTTTTTGTTATGCAGAAATATTATGAGCTCGATCCTCTATCAAAGGACCTTATTATGAAAAAAATGTCTGAGGCTTTTAGGAGACACAAGAATGATTTGCGCAAGAATCATTATGACCATTTCATCACTGACGAAGAAAGAATGAGAAATTGTCTACCGAAAATTGCTCAAGATGATTGGGATGAGTTCATAAGAAACGAATCAAAACCCGAGGCGAAAGAAAAAAGGAAGCGAGGCAAACAAAATAGATCAATGCTCGAATATGGTCATCATTCGGGACGTAAGAGTCACGCTATGATTACTCAAGAAATGGTATGTGTCATTGAATTGGTGCATCACATTGCATATACCGTTAGTTCCAAATATAATTTTAGGTCATTGTATGCAGGTCGATTCAAGTAGTCCGGGAACAGAAGTATCACGTCTTCAAGTATGGGAGAAAACGCATAAGAAAAAAGATGGCAGCACGTCAGATGCGACATCTTCCTACTTTGTAAGTTAAACAAATAATAACGCCTCTAAATTAAATTTTCATTATTAATATATATGTATTTACTTTTTAGGACAAAATTGAAAAAGAAAAGGAAACGACGAGTGGTGGTGATGAAGCCGTCTTTATATCAGTGTTTGGTAAAGATGTAAAGGGCAGGAGCCGAAGTATTGGGACCAATATAGCTCCTAGCCAAGTTAAGAGTGCTGCCATTCCATGCAAACGGCTCAAACAGGCCCAAGGAATATATGAGCAGCGACTGCAAAATGTGGAGCAAAAATTGATGAAGCTGGACAATATGGATGATAAACTGGAGCGTCTTCTCAGCATAGCCCAAGATAATCGTCAAGTAGGCAGTGAAATCGCATCTTCTCAGTTTGCCACTCCGAACAATCAGTTAATCGACCAAAGATGTGAAATCCTGAACTTCGAGGACGAAGTAATTGCAACAGGTACTATTCTATTAAAATTTGAAGAAAATAATATGTTGCAAAGTCAGTGAATGCTTAACTTCGTGAACGGGAGAGTGTGCTGCATTTTCTTGCACGTATAAGCAAATTTATAACTTGCTGCCACATGTTTAATACAAAGTGAACCGTCACAATTTTGCTGAGTTATATCTCAACACATTTTTACATTTTTCATTTAACATAGCTGAACAATAGTGAGGCTGTTAGTCAAGAAATAATGGCTGATATTGTTTAAACTTCTGCACCCTTTTAAATTGAGTTGCTAGCTGTTGTAGAGTAAAGACAGGTGAGTTTGAAACTCACGCATTTAATATATATGTTGCTTGGTTGCCAAAAAAATTCTCTGTAATTCACTTCTGGCATTAAACCCAAGTCATTATTAGGCAAATTTGGGTCTAGTTCATATGCTATGAAACTTGGGCCATCGTTGCATGTTTGTGAAATGGTTTTGGGTAGCATGAGTTTTGTTTTTTGTTAGTTCTGTAAATGTGATTCCATATATTCACTCCAAAAATGCTTATATAACAGGTACTATATGTCGAGATTCCACAGCATTAGTAATTCATGGAAAAGCAGTACCACCCACATATGAAAAAGTGTTATTGGACAAAATTTTATTGCCGGATGAGCTAACCGCCAAAATATGTCGACAATTTACCGAGACCTTTGGGGATGTTGGAGTCGGAGGTTATGTGAGCCATCAAAAGGGTTTGATACGATATCTTTAGTCGGAGGTATTGATATTTCTGACTTGTTCTTTGCATATATTACTGATTTTCTTTTGTTTGCCTGTACACAATCGTACACACAGTCATGCATACATAAATACAAGCATGCAAGCACCTTTCACAATTTACATTCAAGACTTATCACATGCAAAATAGATATATCAAGTTTTAAGAATTTATAAGGGTGGTTTGCTCACCTGGATAGTTTGACAGAGAGGAAAGAGAACCTGAAAAACATTTCAAAATCTGGAAATTGAGGTGTTTGCGCCAAAATTGGTCACAAACCCCGAATGTTGTGAAAGCACCAGTATATGAATATAAATCAACAATATTCACACACAAATCTCAAATCTAAGCAAACAGAGTATCACAATTCAGAAATAATGAACAGAAATACGAGATTTATAGTGGTTCGGCGATCTTGCCTACGTCCACTCTGAAGTTGATGATTTTATTGATGTTCACTCGATGATTACAATCTCTTCTAATGTAGTACAACTGAAATTATATTCTAAGTCTCAATCTAAGGTAGCGGTGGTGTTCTGGAGTAAATCTGGCAGAATCTGGGCGCTCTTCAGTACTTAGAATTCTCCGACCTCTTTTCTGAATGACCAGGGGCTCTATTTATAGGTGTAGGAGGCTGATATTTTGCCTAAATTGAAGGGAGACCAGTTCTGGCACGTGAGGGGGCCCACATACCCGCTTTTAGGAAATCCGGGCCCACTTTGGGATCGATTCGACCCTTGCTTCGAATCGATCAAGATTTGCTCCGATTGAGATGAAACTTGGTGTGAACATTCCTTAGGTTGCCAGTAAGCTACTGTGAAAATTTCATAGCATTTGGACTTGTAGATCTCGAGATATGATCGATTTAAGATTGCATACTCGGCTGAAACGTCTCTTCGAATCGATCCTTTTCGACTCGAGTACTTCGAATCGATTGCTTCGACTCGATTCAGTGTGTCTTCGCGATGACGTGGCGTGCCTTCTTCGTATCGACCCGACTTGTGCTCCGAGTTGTCTGGGTCAAAAACCCTCGTTTCAGGCGCTTCGACTTAGTCGATTCGAAGTGATGGGTTTGAAGGAATGCTCCTTCGAATCGATCGAATAGGCGCCCTTCGAATCGATTCGACTGGTGGATACAAAGTTATCTTGACGGAGTGGGTTCGAAGTAACTTATGGGATGGAGTCGAAGGGTATTGGTTGCATGGATTCGAAGTGGAGGAAAAACTGAGGGGTTCGAAGTGTTGGATTCGAACGTAGCCTGTTTGGATGGATTCGAAGCAGGGAGAACTCGATGGTTTCGAACGACTAAGACCTCATCGATTCGAACTAGATCATATGAATTTGACGTGGTGGATTCGAACATGCTGAGGCGATGGATACGAACTCCATGGATTCGAACAGTGGCTCTTCTATGGATTCGAACATCGCATCTTCCCTAACTTGCATTTATCATATCTCATTCATACGAACCCCGATTGACTCGAAATTTGGAACGCTAGTTCTCATGACTTTGCTTGATGTGTCTTATCAATTGTAGCCCGATCCGGACTTGGACAAAAATCATTGATATCCATGGTGAAACAGTGTATAACGAACTTTTACAACGAACTGTCTTTAGTTTTCCAGTCAACTTTTTGGTGTCACGGCCTTGCCAAAAGGCGGGATAACATTTGCCCCCCCCCCCAAAACATGCCTTGCGATAGGAAGGTGTGTTTTGTAATGCCATAAGCTGAATGTTCGTATCCTGTTGATGACCTGCAAAGAAATTGATAGTCTTTCCTGACCATGAATGACGATCGTTCACGACCGTATGTCATTTGAGATGATATGTGACCGTTCGAGGTCAGTTGTTTTTCATGGAAAATAATGAAATGGGACCGTTCGCGGTCGGATGTCGTTCTAGACGAGTTGCGACCGTTCGTGATCGTGTGTCGTTCTAGGAGAACTATGACCGTTCGCAGTTAGGTGACGTGGAAAGAGGAATGTGATCGTTCGCGATCGCGTGCCGTGCGGGGCAAAATGTGTGATTGTTCGCGATCGAATTTCATATTAGGTGAATTGTGACCGTTCGTGGTCGAGTGCCGTACGAGGCAGAGTGTGATCGTTCGTGATCGAATGTTATACTAGATGAAGTGTGACCATTCGCGGTCAGGTGCCGTTCGAGGCAAATGGTGACTGTTCGAGGTCGGGTGCCGTTCGAGGCTAATGGTGACCGTTCGAGGTCGGGTGCCGTTCGAGGCTAATGGTGACCGTTCGAGGTCGGGTGTCGTTCGAGGCTAATGGTGACCGTTCGAGGTCGGGTGCCGTTCGAGGCTAATGGTGACCGTTCGAGGTCGGGTGCCGTTCGAGGCGAATGAGTGTGCCCGGGAGTGGGACTTAGTATTATCAATGTCAGGTTTACGTTCGGGTGAACTTCTGAATTAGCGATCGTGGCGGTTCGTCGCCATACAAGGTGTGCTTGTGGACCGTTCGCGATCCAAAGCATACACGAGTAACTTCTTCTACAGAATTGAAAATATCAAATTAACGTTCACAGAAATATTCAAACAAACAAAGTCTAAATGTTCAAATCAACATGAAACAAAAGCAAAGCAAGGATGTCGAAGTGTAAATTCTCACTACGAGACGATCAACGATCATTCAGAGCATGCCTGTGGATCGTTCGCGATCTCATACATGTGTAAATGGTTTGATGTTGTTAGTGAGAAGTTTACGACTTGTTCATCGTTTATTCAAATCAATTGATAACCAAACGGTGTCCTGGTTCAGGATCACCCCTAGCTGATGTAGATGGTGGTCGCTCTGGTTCCACCGTTGGAGTTCGCCTCCTCACATACTGAAGTAGCCTGCCGTTCCTGATATGCCCTTCTACTTCATCCTTCAGATGTCTACAATCATTTGTGCTATGCCCATTCAGCTCGTGGAATAAGCAATATTTGTCTGATTTTCTCTCGTCGGTAGTTGGATCCCGTCGTATTGGTCTACGATAGGCAACTTGCTCTCGGGTGTCTTGGTAGATTCGCTCCAAACCCTCGTTGAGTTCTGAATAGGTGGTAAATCGCGGCTCCCTCCGTTGCCGCTTTGACCTGTCATCATTTTCTTCAGCCTTTCGTTTTCCTTTATCCTAGTTTAAATCCTTTTCAAAAGGTTTTTTGTCTTTAAGTGCATAAACTTCTATTCCCTCTCCTTCTTCTCTTTCAGCATTAGCGTCTTCCAATCGTAAAAACTTTTCTGCCTCGTGATAGAATTCTCCTAGATCCATAGGGGGATCCTTAGTTAATGAATTTTTGAATTCCGTGCCGTCAGCTATTCCGGACACAGCTGCCATCATAACCATGGATGGATCTGGCCGATACACCGATGCTGCTGCCGCATTGAACCGCGTCAGGAAATTCCTCAAAGACTCCCCAGCTTTCTGTTTTAGCGTTGCCAAACTCATCACATTCTTGGGTCTTGAAATATGAACCCTGAATTGCCTCATAAATTTTTCAATCAAATCGGTCCATGTCCCAATAAAGCCGCTCTCTAGCTGTCTGAACCATAAAGCTGCTATGTCTGTCAAATACAATGGGAAGCACCGGGCCATGACTTCCTGTGATGCCCCCAGCACTTCCATGTGCCTTATATACCTCGTTAGATGGACCGCAGGGTCCATCCTTCCATCATACCTCTCTACTGTTGGCAGTTTGAATTCCGGTGGGTTCCTAGCCAATCTAATCGCAGGAGAAAAGGGGCTCTTGTTCATGTCTTCAAGATCTCTGTTTACTAATCCGCCTCTCATGGCTCGCCTGACCATCTCTGCCAATCTATCATTATCTCCAAGCTGTAGTCCTTGTTCACTACCTTCGATCTGCCCCCCGAGTCCGTGTGAGCTTTTGGGTGTGTGCCCCCCTGGCTGAGCGTTCATCCCTCTATTGCCGCCAGGTTGCTCGGATGTCCTTGTCTCTCTTCCCAGGTTTGGATCAACATGTCCTAAATGTATGCCCCCCAGCTCCGACGCTGTGCCAGATGGTCCTGCTCCGTTCTGGATTCTGGTTGTTCCTTGATTTTGCGCTCCAAGCTGTCCAATTTGTTGAAGCAAATTCTGAATCATTTCCTCCTGTCTCTTCATCATTGTCTCCATCTCATCCCTGGTGATGAAGACTGAAGCTTGGTTTGCTCCTGAGGAAGCCTCTTGACTCCCTTCGTGCTGACTTTGTTCTGGCCTTGGCCTTCTGCTCGATTGTCTCGTCATAGCTTTTCAATTCTGAACTTTTAAACCTTCGAGTTCAACTTCCAAGCGGTAGACTCCTTGAGTTCAGCTCTCAGTGAAAGCACCAAAGTGTTTGCGCCAAAATTGGTCACAAACCCCGAATGTTGTGAAAGCACCAGTATATGAATATAAATCAACAATATTCACACACAAATCTCAAATCTAAGCAAACAGAGTATCACAATTCAGAAATAATGAACAGAAATACGAGATTTATAGTGGTTCGGCGATCTTGCCTACGTCCACTCTGAAGTTGATGATTTTATTGATGTTCACTCGATGATTACAATCTCTTCTAATGTAGTACAACTGAAATTATATTCTAAGTCTCAATCTAAGGTAGCGGTGGTGTTCTGGAGTAAATCTGGCAGAATCTGGGCGCTCTTCAGTACTTAGAATTCTCCGACCTCTTTTCTGAATGACCAGGGGCTCTATTTATAGGTGTAGGAGGCTGATATTTTGCCTAAATTGAAGGGAGACCAGTTCTGGCACGTGAGGGGGCCCACATACCCGCTTTTAGGAAATCTGGGCCCACTTTGGGATCGATTCGACCCTTGCTTCGAATCGATCAAGATTTGCTCCGATTGAGATGAAACTTGGTGTGAACATTCCTTAGGTTGCCAGTAAGCTACTGTGAAAATTTCATAGCATTTGGACTTGTAGATCTCGAGATATGATCGATTTAAGATTGCATACTCGGCTGAAACGTCTCTTCGAATCGATCCTTTTCGACTCGAGTACTTCGAATCGATTGCTTCGACTCGATTCAGTGTGTCTTCGCGATGACGTGGCGTGCCTTCTTCGTATCGACCCGACTTGTGCTCCGAGTTGTCTGGGTCAAAAACCCTCGTTTCAGGCGCTTCGACTTAGTCGATTCGAAGTGATGGGTTTGAAGGAATGCTCCTTCGAATCGATCGAATAGGCGCCCTTCGAATCGATTCGACTGGTGGATACAAAGTTATCTTGACGGAGTGGGTTCGAAGTAACTTATGGGATGGAGTCGAAGGGTATTGGTTGCATGGATTCGAAGTGGAGGAAAAACTGAGGGGTTCGAAGTTTTGGATTCGAACGTAGCCTGTTTGGATGGATTCGAAGCAGGGAGAACTCGATGGTTTCGAACGACTAAGACCTCATCGATTCGAACTAGATCATATGAATTTGACGTGGTGGATTCGAACATGCTGAGGCGATGGATACGAACTCCATGAATTCGAACAGTGGCTCTTCTATGGATTCGAACATCGCATCTTCCCTAACTTGCATTTATCATATCTCATTCATACGAACCCCGATTGACTCGAAATTTGGAACGCTGGTTCTCATGACTTTGCTTGATGTGTCTTATCAATTGTAGCCCGATCCGGACTTGGACAAAAATCATTGATATCCATGGTGAAACAGTGTATAACGAACTTTTACAACGAACTGTCTTTAGTTTTCCAGTCAACTTTTTGGTGTCACGGCCTTGCCAAAAGGCGGGATAACATGAGGCTTGATCAAATTTTCTTTATCCTAACCGTTGTTTGCTTTGAATTGCTTTGTACTTGTAGTCTTGGCTTTAGTTAGATGTATATATATATGCCTTGTACTTGTAGTCTTGGCTCTAGTTAGATGTGCAGTTTGCTTTATTACTGCCTGGTCTGTCGTAGATGTATACTTGTAGTTTCTTTTACTGGTCTGCCTTTGATCTTATTTACAGTCTGGCATAGTATCCATATGCATTTGGTCCAACCATTTTGTTCTTGTATATCATGTGATGGTTAGTTTGCATCAGTTATTTATGCATTTCAGTATAGTTGCATTCTTGTGCTTTGTCTCTGCATTCACTTCAGATATACTGACTTTTGTTTTCATCCCCTGGTTGCTTGGTACATTTCTGTAGCTCCACTGATGGTCTATATTGTGTTGAACTTCAAGTCTGCACTGCAAATCATTTTGCCTCGAGTTTGTACTGTCTGGTTGAGGTTCTAATCATATGTAGAATCAGGTAGATGCTTTTTGTTTTTGAAGTGGAATATTCTTTCCAGATTTATGAAGTTGAACTACCTTTGAATTTAATCTTCGAGTTGCACATGAACCAGGTTGAACATTGAAGTCTGAAAACTGGAATGCTTTGCCCTGTAATGAACCATGTAGACTTCACTGCTTGCAAAACAATGTAGTGTAATTAATGAAATCTTTGTACTGTAGTGTAATAAACAATGCAGTGTAATAAGTATGATATTCCGGCACGGTAGCATTCTGTTTGCAAAACAATGAGTGTAATTATAAGTTTGATAATAATTTTATATGTATGGTATATGTGCGATATGTTTATAGTGCTTGTGTACCAATATTTTGATATATATTGATATTCTGGTATATATACTGAGATATACGCAGTAGTGAGTTACAGATGTGATTTTGTAGGAGCAGGAGCAAACACTATGCGCAACGGTTGTTAACCGTTGCTTTATGTGTGACTTTGGGCATAAAGCAACGGTTTTAAACCGTTTTTTACTGGACATAAAGCAACGGTTTATACCCGTTGCTTATTGTCCATAAAGCAACGGTTTATACCCGTTGCATTTTTTCCAATTTGCAACGGTTAATACCCGTTGCCTTTTCCAAAATTTGCAACGGTTTATACCCGTTGCCTTTTGGACATAAAGCAACGGTTTTCTCCCGTCGCTAAATTCAACCACTCTTGTAATGAAGACGGTTTTTACCCGTTGCTTTTAGACATAACAACGGTTTATACCCGTTGTTAATATCTTATAATGGTGTAGTGATGAAAAGAAAACAACCCATAAGTTGAGGCAATATTATATTTAAATTCAATTATATTTTTTAAATTTGGCTTTGTTTCTATTTCCATTTTACTGCATTGTTTATTTGTCAGATATGGGAGACGGTTGGACATAAGCTGGAGCAAGCAAATCAAGGTCAACAACAAAATAAACTCGAGTGAGTGTGAGTGAGTGCTAGTAAAAAAACGTTATATATAAGAGTGTAGAGAAAAGTTGTATATATGAGAGCGATAATGAAAGTTGTATTGTATTTGAAAATGTAAGAATAGTGAGAGTTATATTGTATTCGAATTTGAATTTGATTTGAAATAAAATATTTGTTTAAATAAAATTGAGGTTTGTTATTTCATTCTGAAATATAATATAAGTGTAATTGGAATGCATATTAGTCAATATATATATATGTTATCTAATAGGAAATTCTAAAAATGATACTATAACATCAGGCAACACATGGTTTTGTTTATTTTTGTTATGATAGTGTATATCAAATGATGGGGCATATATATATGGTCTGATGTGCAATGAGACGGCATGAGATTTAACGACAAGTAGATATGCAATCAGACAACGGAGCATATCTGTCGTTTGATGCAATTTTTTCCTATAGTGATTACTCGAACAGAACTCGAATCCACAAATGAATTTCTATATCTCGAATAGAACACGATTCACTATATGGATTTGAGCATCTTGAATAGATATTGAATCTTAATATAGATTCCCTTTCTCAACCGCTCTAAAACATAGAATCCATATACTAGTTCTAAAGTGGTATTCGGTAAGTAAACACTTACTCATCCTAAACTCTTCAAAATTAATCGATGAATTTTTGAATTAACTCAATTTTGGTTTTTTCAGAAGTAAATGAAAGCTAGATGCATTTTGTAACAATACTCCTCCTCGGGGGTTCTCATTAGTAAGAAATCGTGAAGCCTTTCGATTACTTCTTAAGTTAATATTAAGTCAAATTCAACATTACAAGAAAACACATTTTTAGTTGCACTTACTGGTAGTGTTTCAAAGCTAAGTGCTTCTATATTTGGTTTTGTAATATATTTCACTTACTTTCAACACTACCGAATTTTTTAGAGGCCCGACTATTTTTTATTTTACGCGCTTAGTTCTGAATATTATTTTCACTTCCCAAACAAAGTTCCCCCATCTCCAAAACTCTAAATCTATTTCCTCATTTCATCATTGCATAACTCCGTCACTTTGCTCATCACCTTTCATCTTGCATACTTCATACCACAATTCAAATGTTTTATGCTATCACAAAGAAAATATATCTAGACGACTACTATAGGCTGTCGTAGGGAACTACATCCTATAAGAGGAGGATGCACGAGATGGAGGTAGTGTAAATCTTTCCCCCAATTTTATATTTTCGCGACTTAAGATGGATGCAGTGTAAAAGTCCTAAATTTCATGAACATTCTATCTACTTGATATCCTTTCTTTTTACTCTTTTTTATGTATATGTTCATTGGTAAAGAGTTTAAGCTTGCGGTTTTAAATATGAAATTGATATATTGGTCATTTGTGACCTCATCCATTTGCTTTCTTCTAACTTGTTTACTGAATAAATGATATTGTTGTATGATTGGTTTGACTTTCTCAAAAAGGTCGATTGATTATTGATTGTATGAAACTGTAGAATTTTGAGGAAATGGTTTTCTTTGGGACCATACTGGTGAAATTTTCTGGCAAAAATATGAATTTGCTGATATCTTTTAATGAGTGATTTTTCATGTTGGTATCTTATTTTTTTTGCTTATTGCTGATATCTTTTTAATGGGTGATTTTTCAGTGCATTTTAATCTGAAATAAAGATGATAAAATGCTTTGAACCACATTGTTCATTATCCATGTTTTAATCAGATTCTCATTTCCATATTTTTTAGCTTTGCGTATATAGATGAAAAGGTTCTTGTTCATTAATTTTTCCTGCCAGTTAATTGAATACTTTGGCTAATATCTTGTTCATTACAATTGTTTGCACAATGTAAAAGCTTACTTATACTAATTTTTCTTCATAGTTCTAATTTCTTAAAAGAAACTCTATCATTACTCAATGATAAATAAATTGTATGATAAATGACACTAAAAAATATTTTGTTTATGATGCAGTTCATTGGGAATGTGCATGGTGATGAGCCCGTGGGTCGAGAATTGCTCATACTTCTTGCAATTGCTTGTGTGATAATTATATGAGGGATTCTCAAGTACTTCTGTGGACAACTTCCTTCACACGTGTTTGTTTGTGTAATGTTTTCCCCCTCTTTTTTATATACAGTGTAAAACTACTAGGTGTCTTAACATTTTATCAAATACTCAATATACTGGATAGATATATTTGTATACACAAAGCACCCTTAATTTCGGATACTTACTATTGTTTGTCGCCTATATTACTTGTAATGCTTTCGTTGACTTTTACCCCGCCCCTACACAAGCTAATCTGCGGTTTTTTAATACCAAGAGAATCAAACTTTACTTCGTAAACTTTAAGCGAGTACGCGTTGTACCCACAATACACACTTCAGATCCCGTGGCTCGAACTTACGACCTTTGATCACTCAAGATACATCACAGACCAATAAGGCAACCCTGTGATGTTGCTAACTTGCGGTTTCATTGATTGTAATACCTTTTCAATAAGTATTATCATGATCTAAAGTTGAAAACCATTAGACTGAATAACCACTATATTGATATGAATCAAGATGTCTTCAGTATAGTTATGCTGCAATATTCTTGTTTTACAGTATCCTCTAGGCTGTAACTTTATAAAATCATGAAGTTTATTCTTACTTGAATGCATAATAACAGACAGTATTACAAGTTGGCTCCCTTTTCACTCAATGATGGTTGATTCAATATGAATATTTTTTTCTTTCTAAAAGAAGAAGTGATCTAGTGTGCTGGATTCTATATTTTAGTGAATTTAATTAGAATCTGTAACTACTTGCACACAGTAGCAGAAAACACTGATGTATGCAGAGGAAATTGCATGTTCTATGAACTCTCTTATAGCCAATCTTTATTTGATGTCTTATACATCCTGTTTGCACGTAGGCAGCATTGATTGTTAAAAACATCCATCTTTGTATTCTTCCTACAATGAATCCTGATGGATTTTCTCTTAAGAGACGAGGTAATGCAAACAACGTGGATCTAAACCAAAATTTTCCAGACCAAGTGAGTTACGCTAATTGTTAAATTACCCACTACAAGTGAAACATGCAGGATAATACCTATCACTTTTGTATCCTACGCGTCAAATCATGATATGCTCCCTATCCTTTATAATATATCATTCCAATTATCCATTAGTACAATATATGATCCATCTACATCTCTTCATTTGGATATGTATCAGACTTAAGTATGTGATGCATTCCTGTCACCAGCTTAAGTGTGGGCGTTGAGGAATGCAGCCTTAATAAAAAATAATGTTACCCTCACAACTTTTTTTGAATACGTTGTAGTTTTTTCCAATGAATGATGTGGGCTCAAGGCAACCTGAAACACAAGCTATTATGGATTGGGTTAAATGGCTACATTTCACGGCATCTGCAAGTTTGCATGGGGTAAAATAAATTTACTGTTAGGTTTGCATTATTTTTACTACCGTACATTTGAGATGTACTTTTAGCGATTCCCCAACTTTGAAATGTGTTTAAGGAACGTCAATCATAGATGTTCTGTAGTGCACATACACTAAAATTTAACTTCAGGGATACATGTATTATATACTACAAGATCTATAGATCTAAAGTTTAAACTAGCATTCAAATATCATATATATGTTTGGCTTTTCATCTCCTAGAAAGTCCTGATAAATCACAATGTATCCCTGAACATTACTATGGTGTGTAAAAATCTCAAGTATGTCATATAAACGGTACTTCTGTAAGTTTTTCTAAAACTCTAATCCCGTTTAAATGATGTTTCTATTAAAATAGGTTTTAATCAGTGTACTACAAATGGATGTCGGTTCAACTTAAAAACTTAATTATACGTAAGCATACATATGTGCAGTAATCATTTGAATTGGATGTTTGTTACTAAAAAATTATAAGATAAATATTTTTTAGTGAACATATTTACTCATTGTAATTTATAATTCTTGAATTTGAATTCTTGAACATAAAAACTTATATACAAAGAAATTGATCAGTCATCCTTCAGTCTCACTTTTCTTCTTACATTGGTTATCACTACCCTAAGATAAAATTGAGCGAGAGAAAGTACAGTATTGACATTCCTATTGGAATGCTACCATTTTTTGGCTTGTCCACTCTTTTCTATTTGACTCTCAGCCTTATACTCCATGGAAATGCTTTCTATGCACTTGCAAACATACGTATGATATGCAACACATATCATGCTTTCTTTCATAAACTACGATTTTTCCTGTCCAGATGCTTGTAGAATCATATGTGCATTTTTTTGCTCTTCAGTTTAATTTAATTTTACAACTACCCTTAACTCATATAACATTCTTTTGGTATATAGAGTGCACTTGTTGCAAATTATCCTTAGGATGTTTTGGAGACTCAAGGTACTACTTTTCTATGTCTAAGCTATTTCTAGTTGTAATCCACTATAATTTAGCCTTAAATTAGTATCTATGCTATTTAATTCACATCATATCTGTGGATCAAACTCTACACTTTTGATACTTATACAGTGCAGTTTTTGCTTATTAAGTTTTCACTTTATGATCTCTACCCAATTAGATTGAAAAGGAACGACTAAATCAATGTGAGAATGAGCATATTATCAATCATATTTTACCAAAATCACTTCATAAAATCTCTCTAGATTCACAATTCTCTATTGTCTCAATCAATTTCTCTCGCCTACCCATTCCTTCCTTAGTTTTCAAGTCTTATTTTCCATTAAATAATTGTCAACCCTGGTACATTGATATAAAGTTGCAGTCGGTCTCTCTCAAGCATTAGATATGTTTCCCGATTAATCTTGAATAAATCATACCTGTTATACACACCACACACAATCATATATTGAAGTGTGGGCATACTCACACACACAAAACTGACAAAACCCTAATAAAAATAGCCATAAGGAGACAATTTTGGCCTACTGTCGTTGACTTTATTGCTGCCCACAGTTGCACTGTCTCAAAAGAAATGTGCCTAGCTATGTTGACAAGCTGTCTGCAATGTTCTGTTGTCTCATTACTCTTTTGTTGATGTTGACAGTAGTTACTGCTTAGTGCATGAAAATTTTAATACCTCCTTTACTTTCTCTAATAACCTATGTTAAGAAGTTGCATAATTTCTTATCCACCAGCTAAAAAAATGAGATTCTTGTTTTATTTCAGTTAGCATTATCGCTTTCATGTTCCACTTTTTTAACTTTACTGGGCCAATATACACATTTCTTTTTGAAAGTTAGTGTCCTTAAAGATACGAGCTTACATAAATCTGAGTTTCTCTGAAGAATATCCAAAAAATCAAGTTTTTCTTATAAGCATTTTGATGTCTTAGATACTTGAATCCAAGACCTCATGATCTACACCTCAGAGGTCTTAGGACTAGTGCTGGTGGTACTTGACAACCAACATACATATTAGCCTCAACCAGTTGTCGTTTCACCTTTTATGCTTTCTTCTCCTTGTCCCCAAATTATCTTTACCCCATGTATGGAAAAGCACACCCATAAATTTAGAAACCAATCGCATTTTGCCATGCTTATAATATGATTCTCATCTCTTAATTCGCTTTGTATTCATGGTATTATGCTATGCCATCAGGAGTGTTACTGAAGTGCTACTTTACAAGGGGTTGCTGCATTGTTTTAGATAAAATGTTGCAGTTTGTACAAGCTAAAGTATAAAAATTCCATGTTGAAGTGCATAAGTCCCAAAAAGAGCGCATGTTGGTTGTCTTGAAGTGTGTACTAAAGCAAAATAGAACTGGCACAAATTGGCCACAACTGTTGGAAGTGATGCAAACAAAAAGGAGGTTCGTGCTGGTATTGTAGTTGAAATTAATTTTATTTAATATAATTAATCATTTTTATCATGTCGGATGCTCCTGAAATCAATTTTTAAAGCCCATATAGAATGCTAGAGAGAAGAATGCATGCTACTGTTGGCCAAGGTACTGCATTATTAGAGGTAAAAATTTATTGAAAATTAACTAAGTTTATCATTATGGTTCCTTAAGAATGTTGATGTACATCTCCATACTAAATCCATGCTTCATTATTTATGTCCCTTATGAATGTTCATCTCCATCACTAAGTCCATTAAGACCATACCAAGCCTTTCCAGCATCCATCTTCTTTAGAAGTTTATTAATTCCCGCATACACATATGTCAAATCATTGGTTTTATTGTATGTTGGAAAAGGATCCTATCTGCAACCAACATTTGGATATTCTCTTAGTCAACAATATTATCATAAGCAAATGTCTTCCATTATGATGACATATGCACCAGTGAGAGAACTCTATAATGTAAATACAAAAGATCTATTCATTTAAATATCAAAAATGAAACATATAAATCTAGTAAGAAATAAAATTGAAACATGACTCTAAATGATAGTTTGATGTGGTTTCTATCGCATATCATGAAGAATTAGTGGGGTTTCTAGAGCAATTACATTGATAAACCATACAGGGTCACAAGAAAATGTTTTAATACAACGGTAAGAAAATGCATTTATGCTTATGGATTTCAAAAGGTTAAGCTAGACAAATGAACTCATTCTTCTCTCTGGCATAATTATAGTTTGAATAAACTAACTAAGTTTTTAAAAAAATTAAATACGTTTATAAAAATTAACTAAGTATTATAAAAATTAAAAGTTTATAATAATAATAACAACAATAACAATAATGATAATAACAACAACAATAATAACAAAAACCAAGTTCAATAAAAAAATTAACTAAGTTTATATAATGATAATAATAGTAAACTATAGTTTGATAAAAATTAACTAAGTTTACAATAATAATAATAAATTAACTAAGTCAACTTAGTTTTATAATTAATACCTATAATAATAACAAAAATATCAAAAATAAAGTTTATAAAAATTACCTAAGTTAACTAAGTTTTATAAAAATTAAATAAGTTTATAAAAATTAGCTAAGTTTATAATAATAATAATAATAAATTAACTAATTTTACAGCAATGGTAATAAATTGACTAATTTTATGAAAAATTTATAAGTTTGAGATCATTTATAAAAGTTAACTAAGTTGATAGAGTTTAAGTTTGAGATAATTTATAAGTGTAAGTTAATTAAAATATAGGTTATAGCAATTGCGAAAATTTATAAGTCTAACAGTAATAAAACAATAGTTTGAATAAATTAACTAAGTTTTATAAAAAATTAAATATGTTTATAAAAATTAACTAAGTATTATAAAAATTAACAAGTTTACAATAATAATAATAATAAACTAAGTTTGATTAAAAAATTAACTAAGTTTATAATAATAATAAACTATAGCTTGATAAAAATTAACTAAGTTTATAATAATAATAATAATAATAATAATAATAATAAATTAGTAAGTAAACTAAGTTTTATAATTAATAATAACAATAATAACATAAACTAAGTTTATAAAAATTAACTAAGTTAGCTAAATTTTATAAAAATTAAATAAGTTTATAATAATAATAATAAAAATTAACTAAGTTTACAATAATAATAATAAATTAACAAGTTTATGAAAAATTTATAAGTTTGAG
The DNA here is from genome assembly GCA_030737815.1 of Allium fistulosum. Classification (NCBI taxonomy): domain Eukaryota; kingdom Viridiplantae; phylum Streptophyta; class Magnoliopsida; order Asparagales; family Amaryllidaceae; genus Allium; species Allium fistulosum. The sequence continues at coordinate 1,280,473,011 of CM060905.1, forward strand.
ATAATTTATGAAAGTTAACTAAGTTAATAAAGTTTAAGTTTAAGATAATTAATAAGTTTAAATTAATTAAAATAAGTTTATTATAAAAATTAACCAAGTTTTATAACAAGTTAACTAAAGTATAAAATTATTTAAATTTAAGAAATGTTTGACTAAGGATGTTTGATATACTTTAAATATGCAAAGCAGTTTCATAATCATTTGTTGATTGTTAAACTTGTCAACAGGTAATTAGCCTTTTAGGAGTAAAGACCAATTGCAACAAAGAATCGTGGATAATCAAATAATGAACATGGCTTTAATTGATATATATATATATATGTATGTGTGTGTGTGTGTATATATATGTATATATATATATATATATATATATATATATATATATATATATTACACCATTTTGTTAGTACTTGTTGTGTTAACTTATCTATGAATGGCTATGGATTTTATGTGAATTTGCTTATTTTATCGAAAAACTATTATAGAAATGGTTATGGATATCAAATTTGTTTATGTGATTAACGTGTTTTTTCAATTGTTTAAATATGATGATAATGTGATTGATAGTTGATTTGTATTTGAAAATTATTTGATTGATTGTTGGTTTTAATAAGACTATTATGCGAGTGATGGCTGGAAATGATATACAGGCCATCAACAGGAAACGACGTCATGTAAAGTATGCTGCAAAACAATTAATAATCTTTAGTAGCATTTTAAAAACACTACGGAAATAAATGTGAATGACAAAGACATGACTTTTGAGTTTTGAACACTCGCTACCAAAACATTTAGTAGCCTTTCTGCAAACACTACAGTACGACATGCTACTAAAAGTCTGAGACTTTTTGTAGCGTTTCTAAAACCCTACAATATGTCAAGTTTTAGTAGCGTATTCTACAACGCTACAAAAAGTTTTAGACTTTTAATGCATATCGTATCGCAACGTTTACCGGAACGCTAGTAAAAGTTTTGGTGGCGTTGTTTCAATGCTACGAAAGGCATTGTCTGGTGTAGTGCAATAATCGATTAATTGATTGTCTAGTCAAAACAATTGCTTATACGAATCAACATTTGCAAGCTAAACTCATTTCCAACATTCAAACTTATATATTCCTCATCCAAGAGTGAAGCCAGGAAATCTAGAGCATCGGTTGCGTCAAAGCTTTGCATAGACACTTCATTCTTGAATCTCACAAATAGGTAAATCTACCTTGTCGACTTTTAGTGTTAAGTATAGTATTAATGATTTTCATAAACAAGTAAGAAATCAACATGATTAACACATTTACGACATTCCGAACTTAACTATTCCTCGAACAAGAGGGAAACCGGTAGGTTAGAGCGCTATTGCTCCATCCTTACTCGATATCAATCTTAACTCTCACAGATAGATAAACCTACTTCGTCGGCTTTTAGCATTAAGCAAATTTGATTACTTTTCAATAAGTAATCGCATAATAAAACCATTTGTCCACTAAGCAATTCTTAACCCTTTTTCAAAAACATTTGTATATACTTTTAAAGTACTTGAAAATACTTATAATAGGTTTTAAAACATTTATCCAAAATATTACTTCAAAATAACAAGTTTGTAAAATCTTTAAAACTTGGAAAAGAATATGTTTTATTATAAAAGACTCTTCTTTAAAAATTCACAATTAATTCTTAAATATTCATAAAGACATCAAACCACTTTTAGAATACTCTAATAACAGTTAGTAAACACTTGTAAAAAGAATGAAATAAAATACTTAGACTTAAATATCTTTTCAAACCTTTTAAGTTCAAAAATCAAGTCTAAATGGAGCAGTATTGCACAAGTGAATTTTTGGTAGTTTTCATGATGTTACTTAACGTTTTATATCTAAGATTTTAATAGCAACAAACATACATATAAAATATAATAAAAATGGTGAGAAACCCCTAAGCATCTCTATACAAAGTTCCATAGAAATCGCCAAAAACAAGGTAATTCACAACTACATCAATAGCGATAAAAGCAATAAATGCACTTTCAAATCCGAGTTATATTAAAACCTATGTTCAACTACAACCTATTCGCTTCGTTCCAAGACCTTCCTATATGTCATACAAGTCCATTCAAGTTGGTTCAAGTTCGTCAAGTCCGCACATATGCTAATTGCTTCCAAAGCAAAAATCAAAATCAATGTTTTCAACATAAGTCCAAGTCAATTTAAACAACTTTAACAAAACCAAACACAAGCAAATATGAGTAATATTTTTAATTAAAGTGGCGAGTTAGCTCACCTTTTACCCCATAAATAACCAAGATTCAAGCGTCTAAGTCCGACCTCAACCTAGCAACACCTTTCCTTCCTTCTCTTTCCTTGGATTTGCCTCGCCTTTGCCTCCAAACCCCTTATAGTGCTCACGGCCTTCACTCCTAGGGTGAGACTGGCTTTGCTTCTTCAATTTTTAACTAGGTAGGATGTTTTTTAATGTAGTAGTAAGACTTCACTCAAAGTTTGAGTAGATTTGGATTTGATTTGCAAATATTTTGATTTAGAAAATTATGAAAATGAAGAAGAAGAAGAAGACATGGATTTTATAACTTCAAACTTTGTGAATTTGTGAATGATAACTGAAGTTGCGACCCTCCTTATATAAGCAATGAATGGTGCTCTTTAAGTTCGAATTCACCCCTATTTCATGCCTGAAAGCCTTACCTCCTATCTCTTCTTCTTTATGTCACTTCTTCTTTATGCTAATTACCATTTTACCCCTCTCATGATAATATCTTTTATCCTAATAAAAACTTCTAGAACATTCCAAGCTTTATAAAGAGGCATGTGTTCATTGATCAGTTGCTAATATGTTCATTTGACCATTAGACAAGTGAACAAGAGTTCGAACAACCTATATTGATTGAAAAGTTGTTTATCGGTAAATCAATTTTCGGTCACATTATCGATTTTTCTTCGATGAATATATTTTTGTAAACAAATTTCAAAAACAAGTTTCTTGTGATTATATATTAATTAAATGATGTTTAACAAGGTTATAAAATCATATTTATAACACATAATTATATTTTTAAACGTTTTGATATTCGAAAACAAAGTGTTTGAATTTCCGGGTCGCTACATTTTCCTCCATTTAGAGCATTTCGTCCTCAAATTCAAATTAGAACGATAATCAAAGAAGATAGAAGAACAAGATACATATATAAAGTACTGCTGAAACTATATACAAACTAAACTATAATTAAAATGCATACTAAGTGACTCGACCTCAAGCAGTTGATACACTACAAAAGATGTACGGTACTAAGATAAGAAATCTCTAGTCTCAGAACAAATCAAGATAGGACTCTTTCAAAATATCTGTCGTTTCCCATGTACAATCCCAAGCATCCTTGCTCTGTTCTACCTTGACTAACCTTACAACCTTAGTCCTCAATCGCTCCGTATCCTTATCAAAAATACAAACAGGCTATCTCAAAACAGTGAAATTTGGCTCAATCTTCAAGTTCTCCTGCTACGATGCTTCCACTATCATTGAAGGATCATATACAAACTTATGCAAATGAGACATATGAAATACACTGTGCACACCTGCTAGCCTAATCGGTAACTCGATTCTATATGCGAGTGTACCAATCCTCTCCAAAATCGTTAATGGTCCTAATAATGAGGAGCCAACTTCCCAGTCCTTCCAAACCGGACTACACTTCTCATTGAGAAACCTATACAAACACAAAGTCTCCAACTAAGAACCCCAAGTCTCTGCACCTCTCATCTGCATCGCTCTTTTGTCAATTATGTACTTCCTTGATTCGCTTTCAAATCTCTATGACCTAATCTGATGCCTAACAAATCATATCCGGCCCAAGCACCAGACGACCCCCAGGTTCTACCTAACACAATGGAGATTTGCAAGGCCATCCATACAATGCTTCGAGTGGTGCTATTCGGATATGGACATGATAACTGTTGTTGTATGAAAACTCAACAAGTGGTAAGTGTTCTTTCCATGAACCTCCAAAATCTAAAATGCATGCTCGCAGCAAGTCCTCCAATAATCGGTTCATCTTTTTCGGTTACCCATCAGTCTACAGATGGTAGGTGGTACTCAAACTAAGCTCGATCCCTAAGGCCTCATGCAAACCTTTCTATAACTGGCTTGTGAATATCGGATCTCTATCGCTCACGATACCATATGGAACACCATGCAATCTAACGGTTTCCTTAACATATAATTTAGCCAAACTGGAAGTTTTTCTCGTTAGTCTTAATAGGTAAGAAGTGAGCGCTCTAGGTCAATTGATCCACGATAACCCATACACCGTTGTTACCTCTTCTTGACCTAGGCAGTCTATCGATGAAGTCCATGGAAATCCGCTCCCACTTCCACTTAGGAGTCTTGAGTGGCTGAAGCAGTCCAGCCGTCTTCTGATGACTACCATTTAACTATTGGCGATTAGCACATCTACTTACAAAGATAGAAACATCCCTCTTTATGTCTTGATACATATTAGTGACCCTGGGATGTATCGTCAACCTAAAATGGGGACTCTCTACTAAAAAGTCTTACCTAATCTCACCCACATTCAAGACACACAACCTACCGTTCATTCTCAAAATGCCATGGCTATCCACCTCGAATCCCGACCATCTCTCTAATGCCTCATTCTCGCTTACATTCTTAGCTACCCTTGCAAAATGAAGATCTCTAAGCTGATTCTCTTCGATACGACTAATCAGAGTCGAATGAACCTCAACATTTGCCATAACCATATACCTCATAATAAGTGCATCAGCTATGGCATTAGCTTTCCCTAGTGTACATAATATGTCTAGATCATAGGCCGCAAGAAACTCCAACCACCTTTGCTGCTTCATGTTTAAGTCCTTTTACGTAAAAAGATACTTCAAAGATTTATGATTCGTCTACAACTCGGAGATTTCACCTAGCAAATGATGTCTCCACATCTTTAACACAAATACCATTGTAATGTTACTCCAAGTTGTGAGTTGCATGCCTCGCTTCATGCAGTTTGAGCTGCTGACTCACATAAGTAGTAACCCTTCCATACTGCATTAACATAGCACCTAGACCCGTTCTACATGCATCAGTGTAAACAGCCAAACCTTCAACCCCATCTGGCACAATAAGAATAGGAGCATGAGTCAACTTTTCCTTTAACTTTATGAATTCTTTCTCGCATTTATCAGTCCACAAAAATTTGACATCTTTCTTCGTTAAATTCGTTAAGCGAGAGGCAATCTTCGAGACATCCTATATAAATCTCTTATAATAACCTGCTAGACCTAGAAAGCTCCTAATTTTAGTTGCATTATTCAGCCTTTTCTAATCCTAAATGGCCATAACCTTAGTGGGATCAACATAAATATCCTCCGCCGAAACAACGTGACCTAAGAATCTAACTTCTGAATGTCAAAAATGACATTTCGAGAACTTAGCATTCAACATATGGTCTCTTAGTGTTTCTAGAACAATCCTCAAATGGCGTGAATGTTCCTCCTCGGTCTTGGAGTAGACCGGAATATCATGAATAAAAACAAGAACAAACTTATTCAACACATCTCAGAAAACTCAATTCAGAGTCTACAAAATTTGCTGGAGCATTATTAGGTCGAATGGCATACCTAACAACTCATAAAACTGATCAAAGCTAAAAGCGGCCAAGTGTACACTCTCCTCTACCACACTCAACTGATGGAAACCCGTAGCAAGGTCAAGCTGAGAAAACACTCGAGCTCCATGAAGCTAATTGAACAAGTCATATATCTTAGGCAAAGGATGCTTATTCCTAATAGCTCGTTTGTTGAGCTCATGATAATTTACACATAGTCTTAAGGAACCTTCCACCTTCGTAGCAAAGACGACTGGCACTCCTCAACTCGAGCGATTTGGTTAGATCAAGGCCTTTTGCAACAAATCACTAACCTAATTTGTTAGCTCCAACTTCTCCTCCGGTGCAAGTCTACGAACAGGCAGTACAATAGGTTTTGCATCTTTCACTAAATCGATGTAAAATTCTATCTCCTGATGAGGTGGTAGACCAGACACCTCTTCGAAGACATCTGCAAATTCCCAAACAATAGGGATCGAACCCAACCATTCCTCTGCCACATCAAGAGAATAAATAAAACTAGTCATAAGCGAGCTAGGCTCTTTACAAGACAAAGTATGAACCTTCCTTCCCTTCTTTAACACCACAGTCCAAGATGGCATGATTTTGAGACAACCAATCCATCCTCAATAGGACATCAAAATCCATAAAACCTAGAACATACATATCAATAGGAAAGAGTTAGTTAAAACAAGAAATTGGAACTCCTAAATAGATCATACAGAGATTGGCCGAGAATCCAAAAACAAATAGAATTATAAGCTATAATTGGCACCAGTCTTAATTTATCAACAAGACTACTAAAAACGAAATTAAGAGAAGCATCAGTATCAAATAAGACACAAATAGGAATACTGAAAACAGATAGAATACCTTCCAAAACCTGCTTTCCCTTTGTAGATGTAGAAGTGGAAGGTGCTGAAGCTAGTGCAAAAGCTCGAGGTTGTTCTCTCTTACGAAGCATCAGACAATCTCTAACTACATGACTGGGCTGATAGCAGTTGTAGCAACTCCTTGGTGCAAACTTTGCCTCGTCCGTTTGAGGTTCTACCTTCAGTACCCTAGCAAAAGGCGCCTTAACTAACGAAGCTTCCACCATTTTCCCTCCCTTACTCAACCTACAACTTGCAGCAAAGTGTCCATTATGTCCACACTTATGACAAACGACTTCATGAATATCTGTCGGCGGCTGAAATTTCTGCTTGTTGTCCCCAGTTGGTGCAGAAATAGACGGCTTCAGAGCCAAACTCTCAAACCTCAGCCCCATGTTCACCAAATTTACATAAAACACCAAGATGTGATTCGTCATATTACCCTTGAATTTCGGATGCATCCCTACGATGAACATCCCATTCCTTTTCAATGGCATATCTATCAAACTAGGCCCGAACCGAGACAAAGTAGTGAACCGGTTATCATACTCTGCACTGGCTTGGCCCCTACTTCAAGTCGTGGAAGTTCCTAAACAACAAAGTCTTCCCGACTTCTTGGATAAACTTCATCTTAAATCCCACCTTAAGTTAGGCCCAAGAGAAGTCTTTCTCTTAGACATCAGCAGTGATAGAACTCCACAAATCCATGGTTGCGTCCATCAGATGTCGTGACGCCAATGTCGTCTGACTCCATATCCCTAAATATCTGATCACACAACTTCATTACTCGACTAGAGCTCAAATCCCCAAATGGATTCCTATATCTCGAAAATATCATGAATCACTATATGAAGTCGAGCATCTTGAACATGAAGTGGTATTCGGTAAGTAAAACACTTACCAATCCCGGACTCTTCAAAAACTATCGATGAATTTTAGGTTAACTCAATTCTGGTTATTTCAAAAGTAAGTGAAAGCTAGAGGCATTTCATACCACCTCCTTCCCAGGGGTTCTCATTGGTATGAAATTGTGAAGCCTTTCGATTACTTCTTAAGTTAATATTAGGTTAAATTCGATAATTGACTAATCGATTATCTAGTAAAAACAATTGCTTATACAAATTAATATTTGTATGCTTAACTCATTTTCGACATTCCAACTAATACTATTCCTCGTTCAAGAGTGAAGCCGGGTAAGTTATAGCAATGGTTGCATCAAAACCTTGCTTAGACACTTCCTTGAATCTCACAAATAAATAAGTCTACCTCGTCGGCTTTTAGTGTTAAGTATAGTACTAATGATTTCCATAAACATGTAAGAAATCAACACGTTTGGCACATTTCTGACATTTCTGACTTAACTATTCCTTTATCAAAGGGAATCCAGTAGGTTATAGCTCTATTGCTCCATCCTTACTTGACATCAATCTTAACTCTAACAAATAGATAAGCCTACTTAGTCAGCTTTTAGCATTAAGCAAAGTTAATTACTTTTCAAAAACTAATCGCATAATAAAACCGTTTATCCACTAAGCAATTATTAACCCCTTTTCAAAAACATTTTGATATAATTAATAATTGAAAATACATATAATAGGTTTTAAAACATTTATCCAAAATATTACTTTAAAATAACAAGTTTGTAAAATCTTTGAAACTTGAAAAAGAACATGTTTTATTATAAAAATCTCTTCTTTATAAATTCAAAATTAATTCATAAAAATTCATAAAGACCCCAAACCACTTTTAAAATAATTTAATAATAGTTAATAAACACTTATAGAAAAAGTGAAGAAAAATACTTAAACTTAAATATCTTTTCAAACCTTTTAAGGCCAAAAGTCAAGTCTAAACGGGGCAGTTTTGCACAAGTGATTTTTTTGTCATTTTCGTGATGTTACTTAACTTTTTACTATCCAAGCTTTCAATAGCAACAAACATACATATAAAACATTATAAATATGACGAGAAACCTCTAAGGATCTCTGTACATAATTCCAAAGAAATTACCAAAAACAAGGTAATTCAAAACTGCATCTATAACCACTATCGTTATAAGTGCACTTTCAAATCCGAGTTATATTAAAACCTATGTTCAACTACAACCTATATGCTTTGTTCCAAGATCTTGCTATATGTCATATAAGTCTATTCAAGTCCATTCAAGTCCATACATATGCCACTTGCTTTCAAAGCAAGAACCAAAATCAATGTTTTCAACATATATCCAAATCAATTTTAAACAACTTTAATAAAACCAAACACAAGAAAATATGAGTTATATTTACAATCAAAGTGGTGAGTTAACTCACCATTTAACCCCACAAACAACCTAGATCCAAGGATCTTAGTCCAACCTTAACCTAGCAACACCTGTCCTTTCTTTTATTTCCTTGAATTTGCCTCTAAATCGCTTATAGTGCTCACAACCTTCACTCCTAGGGTGAGAATGGCGTTGCTTCTTCAACTTCTAACTAGATACGATGGTCTCTAATGCGGTTGTAAGGCTTCACTTAAAGTTTGAGTGGTTTTGGATTTGATTTGCAAATATTTTACTTTAGAAAATTATGAAGAGGAAGAAGAATGCAACGTCCCATAATTTTATCACTTTGATTTGGAATATTTAATTAGTTTTAAATATTCAAATATAGGTTGATTAAACATAAATAATAATGTTTTATGTGATAAATAATAATGGCGATCTTGATGTTTACAAAAATATATTCTTTGGAAAAATATTGATGAAATGACCGAAAATCACTTTATCGGTAGATTGCTTTTTAACCATCAAAAGTCGTGCATGATTTTTTTTACACACACTTATTTCTCCATTTAAGAAAGAATATGTAATAAAAAATTTTATTTTATTTTTGAAAATAAAATATATTTATGACATCGTTAGGGATATCATCACTTTTATATATTTTCTGGAATTCTAAATTAAGTTTAAATAATCAAATAATTGTCTTAAAATAATAATACTTTATTTTAATAAGTTATATAATGATAATAAGTCATTTATAATAGTTTTATAAATATATATATACTTGTTTTAAAAATATAAGAAAATTCATAATGTTTTGTCGATACGACAGCACTTTTATAAACACTTGTTTAGTATTGATTTATATGGTTTATAATTCAAATGTGATCATTTTAATTAATTACTAATGATAAAAATTAGTTTTCAAATTTGTTTACATTTACATGTAATTTAATTAATAAGTGAAAATGTGACCAAGAATCAGCTTTTCGATTTTCTATGGTTTAACGAACGGAAGTTGTTCAAAGTGGTCATAATGTTTTTTATATGTCTTATGCACATATATACACTACCATATACATATACACATATAACATATATACATACACTTAAATATATACATATCACAAAATATCTAAAATATTTATATAAAGTCAAAAGAAAACTACACATCAATGTTAGTCCTTGAGATGATGGTTTTGATGACAACAACCTTAGAATAGATTATAAAATATAAATACTAACATTACAAGTTTAGATATATATGTATTTGCAGGATCTAACCATGCAGGTATCAAGAATGAAGACTGTACAGTATAGAGATTCAAGATACAGAGATAGAAGACTCATGAGTATCAAGATTATCAAGAGTTCAAGGTTAAGTTTGTTTTATTAGGAATATTTGTTAAAACTCGTAGAAAAGCACTGGCATCTTAATATCCAATTTATTCGTGGAATGGAATCCACTTCGAGCCCGTTAAAGGGATGGAACCCTAAGTAGGATGGAACCTACGAAAATCTAGTGGGACATTGTTTTGTATCCACTAATTTTAATTCAAATGATTTTACAAAATTATCTTGTTTTCAAAATGATTTCAAAACTTTCCTTTTAAAAGATTCAAACTCTCTATCCTGATTTTAAATAATTTTAGCCTCAAAACATCTTTAATTTCAAAGTCAAAATACTCCTGATTTTAAATGTCTTTTCAAATAATATATTTAACTTTTAATATTTATACTTAGATTTAAATATAAAATTATAGTTAAATTATGTATATATTGTTCTTTATATTTACTTATGAATTTCAACTATATTCAAGTATATTTATAAAGTTTTAAATAGTTTTTATATAAGATAAATATTGTTTTTATAGAAATTCAAATTATCATTTTTGGCTGAGGGATGTCGACATGCCCCTAGGTAGTATGTCGACATAGTGACAGTTGAAGTTCAAGTTCAAAATAAGTGTCTATTCGCCATAACTCTTCATGAAAGGTCATGGCTGTTGGTTTTCTATAAATAGGGGTCAGTTTCAACGAATTTTCAATCATATTTTTCTGCTTTTCACTCCTCTTCATCTTCCATATTTCTTATTACAAAATCATACCATTACTCTGCCAAAATCAACATCGAATCATACTCGATTACTTCTAGTTTGATTCTACATCACTATCTCTACAAGGTTCTCAGTGCTATTCAGAGTTATAGGTTTCTTTGTAATATATTAGCGAGAAAAGGTGTGATTGTATCCCTGGAAATCAATTGGGTGAACTTGTTGCCCGGTAAATCAAGTATCCTTACCCAGAGGATTGGTATTCTGGAGGGTGTACCTCGTAGCCTTGAAATCGAGGGTTGTAATTGTTGAATTGCTTTTGAAAGGAAATCCGTACTTAGTTGTGCGTGACTGGATGTAGGGTAACTCCGAACCAGTATAAAATCCGATGTGTTCTTTCCTTTACTGCTTTTACTTTATATTTGCATTTGTGTTTGATTCTGTGTTCATATCTGTGTCTAATTAGTGTATACATTGTTAATAAAGTTAGATAAACTCAAAAAGATTAACAAATTTCTTAAAACACTATTCACCCCCCCCCTCTAGTGTTAATTCTAGCCTTAAGATCCTTAATCCGCATTTCTCACATTTGGTATCAGAGCTTTGTTTTCAAAAGTTTCATTATCTGAATTTTTAAAAATTTCAAAATGGCTACTAATAGTAGTACTGCTATTACCACCAACACTAGTTCATTTGTAGAAGGTCAGTCTACTGCCAGACCACCACTTTTTAATGGCAGTAACTATGCATATTGGGCATGTAGGATGAGAATATATTTACAATCTGTAGGATTAGATACTTGGAATATCACACAAACTGAATATTCTGAACCCACAACTAATTTTGCACAGTGGACCACTGAGCAAAAGACTGTTGCACAAAATAACTCTAAGGCAATGAATATTCTGTTTTGTTCACTTGAAAGAAATGAATTTAATAGAGTGTCAGTTTGTAAGTCTGCATATGAAATCTGGAAAACTTTGCAAGTAACTCACGAAGGAACAAGCAAAGTTAAACAGACCAAAATTTCCATGCTCACAAATCAGTTTCAGCTATTTAAAATGAATACTAATGAGTCTATTTCAGATATGTATAGTCGATTTCAAGATATTGTGCATTCTTTAATATCTTTGGGAAAGGAATTTTCGGAAGAAGATCAAGTCAGAAATTTTTTGAATTCTCTCACTCCAGAATGGGATCAAAAGACACTTGCAATTGAAGAGGCAAATGACATCAGTACTTTAAAGATAGAAGAATTGATTGGAAATCTAATGTCGTTTGAAGTTCAAATGATCGGGAGAAGAGAAAGCAAAGCATCTGAAAAGAAATCAATGGCATTTAATGCATTGATCGATGGATCAGACTCAAACAGTGACAATGATGAAGAGATAGCATTTATGACCAGAAATTTTAGGAAATTTCTGAAGTACAGAAAATTGAATAGTTCCAAGAGAAGCAACTTTAAGAATTCCGGTAATCAGACTACAGTACCAAACTTTATCAAATGCTTCAATTGTGACAAACCAGGTCATATCAAAAAGAACTGTCCGTATCCAGAAAGGTAGAATCCTCCTATGAACAATGAACCAGCAAAGAAACGGAAGCATGCATTTACTGCTACTCTAGATGAATCAGACTCGTCCTCAAGTGATGATGATCAAAAGACGGATAACTCGAATTTGTGTTTCACTGCAGTTCACGACTCCGACGAGTTTAAAGAAACGGACTCAGAAAAAGGTACACGTTTACAATATAATTGGTTGAAATTGCTTGTATATAATTAGTTGCTTGATTGTTTGATTGATTGATTTTAAATTGATATGCTGTTTGAATTTTAAAATTTATTTTCTATTTTTACTATTATTTTATTATTATTATTTTTATTATTTTTGACACATTCTGAAATATATTATAAGTAAAATAATATTTCAGAAATATAGACATTAATAATAATATTTATATATATATGTATATTAGACATCTTAGGAAAATCATATCATGAAAGTTCACAGGCACATGTCGACATGGCCCCTACCACGATGTTGACATGCCTACCTGAATTTGAATTTCAAATTTTGAATTCAAATGTTTGAATTTCCCTCCACCTTTTCACTTCATTTATTTCTCTGAAAAGATACCTTTTGACCAGAGAATATGTCCTTTGAAAGTCTATTTATCCACTATCTTTTATCATATCTTTTCACTTTCATTTTCAAATTCAAACTCTCTCTTCATATCTTCAAGCACTCTACTCTCTACTCTAATGGCTTCTTCAAGCAACCCCTCAACCATGAGAATTTCCAGAAAAATCAAAGATCAATTATTCAATGATCCGGAGGAAATTAAAGCATACATCAATTATGCTAATTATGCCAAAGTCCATCCCGGAAAATTTGCTATTTTTCAAGATTTTTCTTCTTATGAAATTGATTCTCTTTTTGCAAACAATGGTGTTTTAAGTCTTATTGACTCTTCACAAAACGATTTTGTTTGCTATCCTAATCTTGTCAAAATCTTTTATGCTAATCTAAACCGTGCTTTTTATAATGGAAATGAGAATGAGATTTGGAGTAGTGTCAAAGGGACTCAAATTATTTTGAATTGTGATCTCTTGGGTACCATTCTTAATTGCAAAAACACGGGAATGGATCTTTCTAATTTTAAAATCGATGAACATGATCGTGAGACATTTCATCATATTTTTGAAGGAGATGATAATTTTGAATTTAAAAACCGAAACTTTCGTCCTAAAGCAAGGATTGTTAATCTTCTTTTGCAACATACTTTGACCCCAAGATCGGGAAACTTTAACAATCCTACCACAAAAGTGTGCAAAGCCCTTTTTGGTATTTTTGGAAATTATGACATCAATTGGGCGCAAGTTATTTTGGATGAACTTCGTCCTAAAAATTTTGAAATGGGAGAAAACACTTTATATCATGGAATTTACTTTACTCGGATTTTTAACTATTTTGGAGTGGATTTCAAAGGTGAATAATTTGTCTCTAGAAAAGTTTTTAATATCTCAAACATTTCTCTCATGAAAATCCCATATGTTTTTCAACCTTATGAGACTCTTACCGAAAAGGAAGAGCGTTTGGCTCATGAAGAAATGGAAGAGGAAGAAGAAGAAGACAGGGATGAAATGGAAATAGATGAAGAAGAAGAAGAAGGTGAAACATCCTTAGAAAGTATTGAATACCCTTCCAATCCATCCAACAAAACCCTTCTCAAAAACCAAAAGATAATTGTGGAGAATCAACGGATTTTAAAATGATCCGTTAGTAAGAAGTTGGATAACATGTCTTCGAAGATGAACAAGTTCTTTTCAAAAGTCAGCAAGAAACTTGGACTATCTTCATCATCTTCATCTTCTAACTAGTTTTATCTTTTAGTATCTTATTGTATTTGTCTTAGTTTGTTTCGAATGTTCGTGTAGTTCCTTATGTTTAATCATTGTATTATCCAATTATGCAATGAAATTGAATTTCCTTCCTGTCATCTAGCTTATTTTATATCTAGAATAAATGTTAGTATGCTATAGAAATATATATACATCATTATTCACAAAATAAAATTATCATCAATTTTCACTAAAGTATGTCGACATACCCCCCTTGACCATGTCGACGTGTACTGGTCAGAAGTGACTATTGATTTTGAATTTGAATAACTACCAAATGTCTATTCATTTCAAACGAATTTCTACACCTATATATACCTTTGTCTTCTAGAAATCTTCATTGAAATTTATTTATCATTAACTATATCCTTCATTTCTTTCTCTAATTCAATTATGGCCAATCCTATTCATAATCTATCTGAAAATCTTGAAGAAACACTCAATTCATTCAAGAATATTCTCTCTATCATCCTTCGTAATCAGCGTCACTTATAATTAAGTCAAATGCAGATGATCAAGGAACAAGAGAGACACTTCAATGCAATTCGTTGGATGATCTCCTCCCTACACAAAGACGATAACGAAGCACATCCTCCTGTTTCTCTATCTGTTGATAATGAAAATTGGGATGCTATCAAACAAGACCCTATCTTTGGAGAAGAAGGATGGGTTGATGTTCCTCGTAACGTTTAATTTTCTTTCTTTGATTGAATTGTTTGAATTAATTTGTTTGTTTTGGTTTGGATTGATACTTTGTGTGGATTGATTTCATTTGGTTTGAAGTTTCCTGTGTGAAACATGTATATATATATACATTAAAATGAATATAGTCTTTAGTTAAGTTATTATGCTCATAAGTATCATTATTTCTTAATCTATATATTATATATTCCGTTGTATAGTTTATCAATGCAGGTACTAAATTCCAAGAGTAAGGGGGAGTAAATTTTTGTTGATGAGAAAGGGGGAGAAGTATAAAATAGGGTAGTTAGGCATAGATTAAGGGGGAGTTGTTAGTTTTAGGGGGAGTTGTTAGTTTTAGGGGGAGTTATTAGGATAGAAGTGATATTTTATAAACAAAGGTTGTCATCATCAAAAAGGGGGAGATTGTTAGTCCTTGAGATGATGGTTTTGATGACAACAACCTTAGAATAGATTATAAAATATAAATACTAACATTACAAGTTTAGATATATATATGTATTTGCAGGATCTAACCATGCAAGTATCAAGAATGAAGACTGTACAGTATAGAGATTCAAGATACAGAGATAGAAGACTCATGAGTATCAAGATTATCAAGAGTTCAAGGTTAAGTTTGTTTTATTTGGAATATTTGTTAAAACTCGTAGAAAAGCACTGGCATCTTAATATCCAATTTATTCGTGGAATGGAATCCACTTCGAGCCCGTTAAAGGGATGGAACCCTACGTAGGATGGAACATACGAAAATCTAGTGGGACATTGTTTTGTATCCACTAATTTTAATTCAAATGATTTTACAAAATTATCTTGTTTTCAAAATGATTTCAAAACTTTCCTTTTAAAAGATTCAAAACTCTCTATCCTGATTTTAAATAATTTTAGCCTCAAAACATCTTTAATTTCAAAGTCAAAATACTCCTAATTTTAAATGTCTTTTCAAATAATATATTTAACTTTTAATATTTATACTTAGATTTAAATATAAAATTATAGTTAAATTATATATATATATATATTGTTCTTTATATTTACTTATGAATTTCAACTATATTCAAGTATATTTATAAAGTTTTAAATAGTTTTTGTATAAGATAAATATTGTTTTTATAGAAATTCAAATTATCATTTTTGGCTGAGGGATGTCGACATGCCCCTATGTAGTATGTCGACATAGTGACAGTTGAAGTTCAAATTCAAAAGAAGTGTCTATTCGCCATAACTCTTCATGAATGGTCATGGCTGTTAGTTTTCTATAAATATGGGTCAGTTTCAACGAATTTTCAATCATATTTTTCTGATTTTCACTCCTCTTCATCTTCCACATTTCTTATTACAAAATCATACCATTACTCTGCCAAAATCAACATCGAATCATACTCGATTACTTCTAGTTTGATTTTACATCACTATCTCTATAAGGTTCTCAATGCTATTCAGAGTTATAGGTTTCTTTGTAATATATTAGCGAGAAAAGGTGTGATTGTAGCCCTGGAAATCAATTGGGTGAACTTGTTGCCCGGTAAATCAAGTATCCCTACCCAGAGGATTGGTATTCTGGAGGGTGTACCTCGTAGCCTTGAAATCGAGGGTTGTAATTGTTGAATTGCTTTTGAAAGGAAATCTGTACTTAGTTGTGCGGGACTGGATGTAGGGTAACTCCGAACCAGTATAAAATCCGGTGTGTTCTTTCCTTTACTGCTTTTACTTTATATTTGCATTTGTGTTTGATTCTGTGTTCATATCTGTGTCTAATTAGTGTATACATTGTTAATAAAGTTAGATAAACTCAAAAAGATTAACAAATTTCTTAAAACACTATTCACCACCCCCCCCCCTCTAGTGTTAATTCTAGCCTTAAGATCCTTAATCTGCATTTCTCACAATCAAAACCTCACATCCTTACACACTTACACACCACCATCACAAGCACATGGAGAGAAGGACATGGGGGTTATGGCCATGCGTGTGGAGAGGAGTGGGCAAGGGGTAGGAAGGTAATTTTGCATTTGGATATTTTTACACATTTTTTATATAAATACATGTCTCCTCCTTTCATAATTTTCACACCTTCCTTCTCATTCTTTCTTAAATTATTCTCTCTTCTTCTTAAGCTTTTTAATGGCCTCTCTAATGGCTTCTCTAGTATCGAAACTGGAGTTCAACATCGTCGGAAACAAACGTCTCGCAACCACGCCCTCGACCACCAGAGCTTCACAACCTCCGGCCACACCTTCGACAACACTCCAGCTTCCCTTCCCCAGAATATAATGGCACTCGATCCACCAGAGTTGCCGTGGTGGATCGTTTTCCGATCATCACTCAAACTAGGTTTAGAAACCCCTCTGACCAACCACCGCCGCTACAACCACTAGATCACCTTCCTGCTATTTTTTCCCAAGTCACCGACCATCCCTCGACCTCTAGAAAAAAACCTTGGCCTCTCCGACCACTGAGATCACCAGAAATTCCAAAAACTCAAATTCTGGTCAACCCAGAACTGCACTCTCATTCCCAAACTAAAAATTATAATTTTAGTTTTAAAAATCATGTTTTTATGTAGGGTTTCAGATCACAAACCTGAAATTATAAATTTGAATGTTTGTTGACAAAGCTAAAGCATTCCTGTTCTTATGGTTTCCAGAGCAAATCTAAGTTTATTTTAACTTGCATAAAATTTTAAATCCTACTCTATGATCAAACAAACAAGTTTTGTTTGTAACTTAAATCAGAGAAATGACTAGATCAAGAGCTAGAGAATTTAAATTAATAACTGGGCTTAAAACATAGACAGAGATGTTCCAGACATTAGCAGACATGCACACATCAATATATTCATATATATATACATAGATATTCACTTATAAATATACAAACATACTTATTCACAGATATATAAGCAACAGGTTATACTTCTAAATTGTTTAAAGTGATGTTACTCACTTGATAAATAATAGTGAACAGAGGAATGTGTATGTATATATATATATATATATATATATATATATATATATATATATATTCCCCCAGCCATTTCACAGATATCAACATCTATTCTTATATGCAAACATCATTCACTTCAAACATTCATCACATGCAGTAAAACTTACAACCATATTTAAGTTTTAAGAAAAATGTTTACTCATTTGATTTTAGAAATGAACAGAGCTTGCTTATATAGAACCAGACTTGAATTGTTAGCAAAAATCTTCCTTGGTCCCTTGTTTGTACTGAGCTAGATCGTTGTTTGTTTAAGCTAGCTTTTTGTTTAAGTTGTGAGAGGGTATTCCAACATTCAAAGCTTATATTTTTCCTTCCTTATTTAAAAATCATTTCAATAAATAGGCTTATAATTTATCCTTGGTGATTTAAAATTTTAAATAAGAATTCCAACTTATATTCATTTCCAAACTCTCCGGAACTTAAACTTCCAGCTTCTGGTTTTAAATTCAGTTTTAATTATAATTATAATCCATTTGTACACTTATACAAATTCTCATATTAGTTATATAAACTATTTCAGATTTTAATCTTATTTGACTATAATATTATCATCCAAACACTTCAAATTTTATATAATCAGTCAGAAAATTATTTCTTTTTATATCAAAATATATTTTTGGGCAAAATTATTTCATTCACCCACTTTGGAAAACAATATTGTGTCGAATTGTTCTATTCAAGTGTTTAGAAACCCCTTTGATCCAGTTGTACAGACTGTGCCGACGAAGGTTCATATGCCACTCAATAAATCAATCAACACAATATAAAACCATTTTTATTCACTAACAAATACGCGCTCATATCTATTATTACTCTCAAACTCATTCTAGAGTACTACTGACTCTATCTCTAATGAGTAATCCCCACCAGAGCCAAGGTTCTCACTTAACCTTTCAGCTCTGATACCAAGTGTGACAACCCATAGTTCCGTACTCCTTGAATCGACACTATTCTCCAACATATCGACTCAAAGTGAACGGAAATACGAACCATTTGGGTTAAAGAAGAAAGAGGTAGAAGAAGAAGAACAAAAAAACAACATCAGAATCTCACATCGCAGCGGAACAAAATACAATATATAGAATACAGTTTGAAATACAAAGAATATGTACTATCATATATACTTACATATCAGAGTACATCAATCAATCATACAGAGTAACTCATATCAATCCATACACAGCAGAATAATAGTCAAATACGGGAATACGCTCTGTCATCCAGCTCATCTCCTGAACTCCATAGCTATAACCTGAACTTGTTTATCTCGGTCTGACCCGAGCATCATATAAAACAATACCCGAGTCAGTCTGGAATACTAGCGTGAGGAAATCACACCCAATTGGATTATTAAAGTTTCAAAAATCCTTTGAAAACAAAAGCATCTCGTAAGACCACGCCACAAATAAACATGCCGGGTTTTTACCTTACGATAGCTAAAACATTTTTATTAAATTCGTCTGATATTATAATAGGGTCTATAGAAAGTAAAATAGAATCCAACTAAAATGCTTGCATCTCACGTTTCAGCAATAGTTGGGTACAATCAAAACCGTACAGGCGCTTAGTGGAGATTGGATTCCATACAATGGCTGGGCTACTGAGGTACCGCCCGTCACAGTACCTGGCCTAGATCAGAGTACCGAGGAGTACGCCCGCTCCCCTGCAACACAAGGCCGGAACTATCCCTTACTGGACAGTTCCAAGTAAGATCACCCCACGGTTGGCGCGACCAACCGCACACTAAGCCGAAATAATAAGGGACATCTAGACAGGGGAAACCTTACTCTCAAGTGGGAGCTACCCACGAAGCCTTGCTGCACCTCCCCTGTTTTAGCCATTCCCAGTTGATGAGGCTTGAGGCAAACGATTACCTTTAAAGAACACATTTCTTAGAATGCTCATCGTCCGCCTGACGATGTTCTGAAAGCATTCAATCCATACAAGTTGCCCTGGGTCTGGACAAACCGAATCACCGTCTTCAACTCTTCACGGCCTTCATTCGTAATCGTTCAAACCGGATCGAAGTGGTTTTCAGATAATTAAATCTGATCCTGGACTCTTTGAAACGATCAGCGCATTGTCCAATATTGATAGTCAGTTATTTAACTATCAATCAACATTCACAAACATCCATCAAACAATAAATAATTCTTTAAATTATTTATTTACTTACAAATATCTTCGCAAGATATGATTCCATTTTCAACCCCCTTCGAAACAGTTTTCAAACCGTTCTTTTCTCATGGAATTAATTTCCCAAATATTTTCCATTTCCACTAAAATTACCAAGTACGAATACTTAGATTCTAAAATCATTTAAAACACTTAATTATAGAATATACTTTAAACATTTAGATTTAAAACTACTTTAATACTTTATTTTATAAAAATATACACTTAAAGAATATTTAAAATAAGGCTACTCTATAAAATGTATAACTAAATTTTTATCTTTTTAAAACATAATTTCAAGTCACTTTAAAATAATACTATGCAAATAAATTTGAAAATTTATTACTTCAAAGTTTAAACATTTAAAAATAATAGATTTTTCCAAAACATACTTTTTTTAAACAACATTGAATCTTTAACTTATATATGAGAATTTGCTTGAAAACGTACTTGGCTATTTAGGGATATATTTTTCTTTCACATCTTTAAAAATAAATCACTATTTATTTTTGATCACTTTTACTCATTCCATTTATACATTCCCACATTGAATTTATCCTTCAAAATATCCACTGATATATTATTTTCACTTTTATGAACCGCAATTTATAAATTTCAAATTTCAGTTCCTTTTAAAATTTCTGGGTTTAAAACACTTAAATCAAATCTCCAAATTTGATTTTTCAATTTATTTATTTGAAATAAATTCCTTTACTTTCTCCATTTATTTCAAATCTATTAACTTTCATATTTTATTTCTTATTGTGATTTAAAAATTCTTTTTAGCTGACAATACCAATTCCAGATTTCCAAATTTCTTCTCTTATCCCTTAATTAAAATTTAAACCTTGAATTCCAAAGTAAATTCTTTATTACTTTAAATAATATCACTTAAGTTAAAAACTTATTAGTTCTCTGTTTATTTAAAAATCCCTTCCTTACTCGGAATTTATTTATTAGAATTTTAAAATCACTTGTATTCCTAGATTTATTCAAATTTTCTATAATTATTTATTTGGAAATTTACTCTTTTATCTTCTTTAAAATCCAATTCTATATATTTTAATAACTCATTATACCAAATATATTCAATCAATCCTTATTATCCAATATTCCCATCATCAATGAATTTATCACAGGATATCAATAATCATCCACAGAATAATTAAACAAATCTAAATATTTTTGAGGAATCCAGTTGGATCCCTCCAACCTGTTTCCCTGCATCCACAGATGTTAGCACAATACCAATTCCACTTCGAGGTGGAATATCGCGGTATATGGGATTTATATAATATCATCCGCTATTATGCGGCGCATAGGGTCTCATCCGCTATATAATGCGGGAATATCAATCACCCAATATATTCTATATACTACTATATATAATAGTATCATCCAATAGATAAATTATTATAATTCAACCAAGCACATTCAATGATTTAAATTTAATCATTTAAATTTAAAAAAATGGAATCCAATGAGTGAGATAATCTCACCTTTGCTTTTTAATTTGCAATCCTTTCCAAACTCGACCCGATTTCCCGACTTTTGACCTTATATAAAAATTTGATGATTTATTAATATTTGAAGTAAATCAAAAAATTAATTATCATTTATTAATTTAATTAACTAGGAATTTTATTTAAACTAATTTTCCTTTGATAAATTATTCCAATGACTAAAATAATTGAATAAGCTAATTAAACAAGTTACCATCTTAATACTTATTTTTAAATAGTAAGTGAAAATATATATATATGTATATTTATTCTTTCTTCCCTTTTAAAACCACATATATAGTTATAAAATAACTTATATAGATTCAAAAATCCAATTTTTAAATAAACACTTCAATATTTCAAAATTCTTATATACTTTCCAAAATCATATATATATGTTAAATTCTAATAAAATAAAAAAGATTTTCTTTCACACCTATATATTTATTTTACTTTACTTCCTTGAAACTGTGTATACCAAAAATAATCTTTAGTATCTAAAATAATTTGAATACGTTAGTAAACAGTTAATCACCAACCTACATTTTTTTCAAAGCTTACCTATATATATATATATATATGTTAGTATTATTATTAACGTATAAAATACATAGACTGTATTTATATACATATAATCTGCTGTAGTTTACTTTTCTCTAATTTATATAGATGTATAAATATAATTAAAACTAACATAAGTTTCATACCTTACTGTAAAAATATTAATATATCAGCATTTTTTTTCTTTACTGTTAAAACCTTACAAATTTTATCTATATCTAAAAATAAATAGATAGAAAGCTACATTACAGCAAACAGAGTCCATGGCCACCATCGCGACCCAACCCTTCCGTCGACGCTGAGCTTCAACCACTGCCGTGCCTCGAACATCCCACTTGGGCGCATCCCCTTTCATCACCACTGCCTGACTCCATCGCGTGCTCGACCATGGCTCCCCCCTCAACTTGCCGACGAACTCGCTTGAGCACAACACACGGCAAAGTCTTCGAAGCCTTCGATTTCGACTTCCACTTTCTCATCGAGCTCGACTAAGCTTCAGATGTCGAAGCTCTTCCCTCCAGTCCCTAGCGCGAACGCGCTCCGCTCCTGCCAAAGGCGGCCTCCACCTCCTTGCACGTTCCTGCCATCGCGCTCGAATTGGAGCTCGATAATTTGAATTTGGAAATGAGATAAGGCTTGCGATTTATTTTTTATTTTTTTTAGTATCGAACGAATAGGTTTTCGATTTGAAGACCTGGAGGAAAGCGGCTATAAAAATTTTCGAATGTTTAGAGATTTCGAAATCGAAAATAGAAGAAAAAGTGGGAAGACATTACTCTGATTTTAATTTTGTTTGGCTTTGTTTTCTTCCAGCTTTCGTTTACTCATTTATTTTTTTATTTTTATTTTTTTATAAGGAACGAACGGTGTCTTCCAGAGGAAGGAGACGAGATGTTGGCGTGCAAGAGAAGGTTAGCTACAGTAATTCTTTGGAAAGGTCTAGAAAAGCTCAGGCGAGAAATAAATTGACCAGTCAACAATATAATATTATTTAAATTTAAACGTCTCGAAAACGCAACACAAAAATTTTGACAACAAATCGAGGCATGCCGCTAGGCGTTTATAATGTTATACCCCTATTACGAATGCATTGGAAAAGGTTTCGAGTCCAAATTCGATGGTATGGAGAAGATAGCTTTTTGGACCCAGTTGTTATATTAAATTCGATATAAATTTCAACGCGTTTATATAT
This sequence comes from Allium fistulosum, assembly GCA_030737815.1. Taxonomy (NCBI): domain Eukaryota; kingdom Viridiplantae; phylum Streptophyta; class Magnoliopsida; order Asparagales; family Amaryllidaceae; genus Allium; species Allium fistulosum. Next base: position 1,280,496,358 of record CM060905.1, read on the forward strand.
CGTGCGCTCACACAACAACTCCAATCACTACGAAACTTGAAATCCGATAATAATACAATATTACGGATCCAATGGAACTGGTTTCGTCGAATTCGGAGACTGCGCCTCGGAAGGCTATTTTAAATTCAATTTAAATGTTATAAATTTCAAAACTTAACAAAACACTTCTGAATTAAATTTAAAAGCTTTTATTATCTTCAGTATTATCAATGTAAATTTTCTGGGCCTTTAAATTATTTTTTAACAAGCTTACAACTGAAGATTCGATATTTTACCCAAATTTAAATCGTTTGATTCAATAATTTAATTGCCAAATAAAAAGTGACATTTGAAATTCAAATCAAAATTTAACTTTTACATATTTAAAATCAATTAAATATTTCAATTTCAAATGCCCAAAATTTCGGGTCGTCACACTTCCATCATAGCAAAGCTCTTCCAAAATAAAACTACCATATACGAAGAAATACCGCCTTAAAGTCGAGATAAGAGTACGTACTCCACCTCTTCTCCTCTTATCCATCGGCCACCCTTCATCACCATCTACGCCAAGCTCACCCTCCCATTAGGAGCCAAGGAGCAAGTTCAAGGAGCTCTAGGGCAAAGAAAAGAGAAGGAAGGGTTGTTGGAGTGCCGCCAGATTTATTTCAAGAAGTTTCAGAAAAAGTTTGGTGGAGTGGAAATCGATAGTAAGTACTTGAGAATAGTTTTGTTTATTTAAAACTTAAAATGATGGTATGCATGTTTAATTAGTAAATTAATATGCATGGTTGAATATTGGATGGATATTAGGTTGATTAATATTTGATTTGATAACTTGGTTGCTAATGATGGAAAAATAATATTTATCAGAATAGAAATGGTTAAGTAATTAACCATAGTTAATTCACGAAAAATAAATCAATACTAATATGTGTATGGGGTTTATTAAGCCACTTTATGGTTTGAAATATAAAAAAGTTAAAAATGAATATTATAATAATATATTATTATAATATGGAATAAAGTGGAAATTGAGTTTTCAACATAGTAAAAATAGATTGAAATGATTTAAAATGGTTTTTATGATATTTTAAATATTTTAACAAGTTTCGGCTAAGTATAATGAAGTTTGAAAAATTGAGCCAAATCGAGCTCGTCGCATAGCGGTAGTTCATAATTTTCCGACCTGAAAGTTAAATCAATATGTAGAATTCAATATAAGTCGGAATTCTTTGAAATAAGAATTTTCCAGACCAATGTGGGTATAGTTTTCAAACAATAGAAGAAAATCAAGATTTCATTTAGTAGAGTTTGAAATATGTCCAAATCAAGTTTTCAAAAAACATGGTGCTTTAGTAGTTTGGAAGTGGTAAATGCTTTAAAATTGATATTTTTCATCTTTAAAAATATGAAATAAATTTTATACATATGTTAAAATGTTTTAAAAGGGATTTGAGTTATAAAAACGGACATATATGAAATGAAATTAGTGTATTGAATAAAGAAGTTTTAAAAAAACTATTCGCGGTAGTTTTTACAGCGGTTTTGGCAACTTTTCCAAATCATGGTTTTGACTTGATTATTTTTTCCCAATCTTTTAGTAATCTTTCCAAATGAATAATTAAATATTTTTGAAAGTGATTTGAATGTTGTATAATTCTTTTAAGGAGTTTAAAATTAAATTGGTTTAAGGGAAATTGTTTTAAAACAATATTTGGAATAGTATTAAATAAATGAAAATCATCTCTAAAAGGTCGTATAAAGGATTTAGAGTTGATCAGATAACTTAACCGCCTTATGGGTGAAAGATATGTAGTCTCTAGACCCGAGCTTGGATAACCACTATCTAGGTTCCACTCTAGCTATCCAGACTAATCCCACGGAGGGGATAGTTAATTTGATCCACTCGGACCGCATTTTCTTAACTTAAAAGAAAAGAGATTTGGAGTTTTTCAAAAGTTAAACAGGATTTTAAAATATGATTTTGGCGGTATACAGAATACCGTAGTTAAACTTTGTATTAAATTTCGTGGAGGAAACTCGTACTAGTTGTGTGAATTTAAAAGGTGATTTCACCGTTATTCGATAAATAGTACAGGTTGAATACGGAAATTGGTATTGGATATAATTAGTCTAATCTCTGTGAATCTTTTTCTACTTAATACTAATTGATTGGGGTTTACAGTAAATGATGTCTTAAATAACATCGTTTTTGACCTATTTAAAAATTATTATTTGAAAATAAGAAATCTTTGTTAAGGTTTAAATAAATGATTTGAAAATGTTTTTCTAAGTAAAATGTGAAATGATCTGGAATATTTCCAAGATTAAAGAGGTTTAATCAACCGGAGAGGTTGATAAATAAGGCTTAGTGATTCCATATACTCTTTAAAGATAGAGGAATGGTTTAAAAGAATAGATCTTCGAAAGATATTTGATTTCATAAAAAGATAAATTGATTGGACGTTGTTTGATAATCACATATATACTTGACATTTTTTTATCGATGATTAGTTTGAAGAAACCGGAGTTAGATTTGGGTAATTCCTATCCGAAAATCACTTTGAACCAATATACAAGCTCGAAAGTAAAGATATGTTGAAGACAATGATTTGAAGACGGATGTCTTCATGATGTAGGGCTGCTTGTCACTAACCTCTGGATTAGTCCTCATATCATGTACATATATATAGTGGCAGTAGAGCCTTCATTCTGAAAATCTTCGATTTGCATGGACTATTCGCTACTAATCCTTGGGGCAATTCCCAAACAGGAAGTAGTAGGAGGAGTGCCTTCGGTTTCTCCTTGTGACGACCCACATTTTAGAAAGTTTAAGTCAACAATAAACCGCACATGTCCAACTCAAAACAATCCGGAACACAGATAATCAATGGGGTTAATTAAGAAAATAAGAAAAGAAGAAAACAAACACAGAATCTCGCAGTGGAATGACCAAATATAATAATCAAATAAACGGTTGATGAAGTTGTTTATACCATACATTTGATTATAATTTATACAACATTTATCAGAGTTATACATACAACGGAACAAAATAAACAATGCAGCAGAACAAAATGATGTGGGATTATACTAGTAATAATATACTAAATCTTCGTCTTCGTCCTCCAGAATAAATAATCTTCAATACACTGAAAACTCAGGGCTGACCTGAGCATAAATAAAACAATACACTCGAGTCAGTACTAAAATATTCTTATGTAAGTCAAATCAATATCACATATAACATGGGTGTAATAGCGCCAGAGATATTTACGGGGTTTTACATTTCCTATACAGTGTATAACGTGTGTGCAATAACTTAAGAGATGTTACGGGGTTTTCCATCTCTTAAGGATCCATAGAAATATCCATATATAGTAGAATACGCTATATATGTAATGTCTAATAAATAAAATAAATATTTTTCCTAGCGTTAAGGCTTTAAACTAATCCCCCTTAACACGTTTTTAAGCATTGTCATACAGTTTGCATATAACGCCCCAGTAGCACATTAGGGGATAGGGATGCGCCGTGATATGACAACACTAAACCAAACTCGTAGTAGTCTCATATAAGGATAAAAGTATTACAAGGCACGTGAGGTAGGGCTGGTGGTAACACATCGTAGCCACGACCGCCTACCGCGTCCATCCATCCCATATCGAGTCAAAGGGTGGTCATCCCAAATCAAGGTGCACCAATCAAAACCAATATCAAAAGTAATAGTATGGACCAAGTCCAAAAAGAAAATCGAAGAACAGATGTCCTCTAGAGGTAGCTACCTTAATTGGCCATATCAAATCGTCCGGTTTTAGTCATTTCAAATTGACACAAGTATCGGGGCTATCCATTCACCGTTCTCTTTCTTCAAATCCAACAACATACACAAAACCCAACCACTTCATTCTGGAGTCTCCTCGCGTACATATTTGTTAAAGTGGTTTCAATATTGACAGAGAGTATGCCAATAAGAGGCACCGGTCTCTTTAATAACCAAACGTCGTTTTACATACGGTTGGTTCTTTTACATTTCAAAAACGATTCATACTAGATATCAAAATATCATATTCACTTAAAAATCAATTTCATTTTATAGTTATCATATTCACTTTGAAATCAATTCTATTTCAAAAATCATTTTCACTTCGAAAACGATTCATTACAAAATCATTTTATTCATTTCCAAAATTGCTTCAAATCTCAACTTAGGTTATAGCTTCAATTTAACCAAATTCGCATTTAAATCCATGATTTAAATATAAACATTCCAACTAGCACAGTTTGAATTTTTAGAAAATAATTTGAATAGTTTTAAATAGTTTAAATAATTTAGAGATTTAAAACAGTTTGATATAAAATGGTTTGAGTATTGAAAACGGTTTATATAGTAAAATAGTTTGAAAAGTCAAAATAATTTGAATATTTAAAATTTTAAATAATTTATTTTGAAAATAGTTTCAAATCAAACCGTTCCTTTCCATTTCAACAAATCTGGACCCAGGTCCAGAATTCAAATCAAAAGGATTCAACTCCAAATCTTTCAATTCAATCGACTCAATTTCGATTTAAATTCAAACCAACTCAATTTTGATTTCAATTCGAATTAACTTCAATTCCGAAATATTGATTTTCAACTCCAAATTCGATTCCACGGTTCGATTCAATGGTTTAAATTTCAATTCAATTCTTCTTTTTAGACCATTTCAATTTATATAAATTTCAACTTCGATTTCAAAAACCCGATTTAAATCACTTAAATCAATTTAAACTTCAATATTCAATCGAAGATTCAAATCTTTTAAAATAATTCAATTCCAAGCTCAAATTTGAAATATCCATTTAAATTACTTTTACTGAGCAATATTTCAAAATTCGAATAAAATATCAAATCTTTTAAAACAAATCAATTTCCATAATTCAAATCATATTTCAGTTATAACTTCAAACTTCCAAATTAAATTCTTTGAACAATTTCTGTAAACAGATTTCAATTTCAACTTTTCAAAACTCGAATTTGCAATTAATTCAATTCTCATAAATTCGAATTTTTCTCTAAAAGAAATCATTTAAATAATTTCAAAACAAGAATTTTAAAACCATTTAATTTAACCAATCCGTTGTCCGTGTATAATTGTCTATCCTATAGCCATGTGAATAGTTATTTCAATTTTAATTTCAAGGATGGATATATATCATTTCAATCCAAATCAAATTGTCATAGATATATATATCATCTCAACCTATTTCTTAATTTATTCGAAATAATTCCTATAACAGCGCTTATGTTGTGTTTACAGGGTGATTGCGGGATATATATAAAATAAATAAACATCAAAGCATCCAAAATATCAACAAATTGTCATCCATCACAATCAACATCCAAAACAGTCAATATATCACAGCGGTTAACTAGTTTTCAATATCAGTTGATTAACTAGCAATTTACTTTCAATTTCAAATTTAACCGTCGATTTAAATTCCTATTAGTTCAAACCATATGTCAATTTAAATATCAGTTAAATTACTAAACAACAGTCAATAAAAATAAATCGCTTCATGATTTCGATCTAAATAACATCAGAATATTTTAGTATTTCATGAGCGGTTTAAAACACTTGCCTTTATTTGAAACTAAAGTTTTTCAGATTTAAATAAATATGAATCCAACTCCATGTCGTAGCTTTCATCAACACGATCGCAACGCGACTCATTTCGCTCGAATTCAACCTCGTATGAAAAAGTTATGGATTTATTAGCATAACGATATAATTAACATAATTAACAAAAAATAAAACTAAACCTCTCTCTCTCTCTCCTCCATCCCTCCCCCTTCGTTCACGCGCCTAGGCCGACACGTGCGCTACTTTGTTTTTTTATTTTTATTTTATTAACCGAACGATGATCGACGATCGCTAACCCAGACCACCGCCGCGCTATGCCGCGCTTCCCACTGCGTCGCCGCCTGCACGCCATCACCACCGTCGCGCACGTGAATCGACACGCGAAACCCAAAACTCAATAGCTCGAACGCGAGCGAAAATTGGTCACCACGCGATGCAGTTCGACGATCCAACATCACACAGCGTAGAGCTCGTCGAGCTCTCTATTTTTCATTTTGGAGTCGTGTGATTTCGTTGAGTGGATGAGGAGAAAACGAGAGAAGAAGATCGCAAATTTTTGACCATTGAAATCACAAAAAGAACGGCTGAAGCTGGGTTAGGTTTTGGCGAAAATGAAAATATAACGACCTCATAAATAAATTCTTACCCGATTTAACCGCAAAAATTTCGAACTCCAAACGAAGCGTGTCGCCTGGCACTCTATATATTATACCTCTATTCCGAATACAATGGAATATGTATCGGGAGCCGATTCCATCGTATTCAGAAGATAGCTTTTCAAAACCAAATTATATTAATTAAATACCTTTAATTAATTTCTACACGTTTCCAGCTCGCGTGGCCAAACGGTAAGTCCGATCGATACGAAACTTGAAATCCTATAATAATTCACTATTATGGATCCGATGAAACTGGTTTCGCCGAAATCGGAGACAGACCCAAAAAAGACTATTTTTACACGTTAATTAAAACAAGAAATTTTCAAAATCAATTTAATCATTTTTAAATTCAACTTTAAAAGTTAACAATCATCATTCATGTTTAAATAAAATTTAAATCAACTTTTGAAATCATTTTCATTCACATTAAATTCAGGATTCAATTATTTAAACAATTTCCAATATTAAATTTAAACAATTTAATTATCCAATAAATTACATTAATAAATCATTAAATTGTTACTTCTAATCATTTTTGTTCAATAATTATATTAAATTTAATAATTTAAAATAGTTCAAAATACGAGTAGATATAGTCTTTCACCTAGACAACTTGTATGGATGAGTGCTGACATTGCATTTCTCGAAACCAGGTACATTGATCTCTACAAATGCACATCTATTTGCTGGTGTAGGAAGTAACCCCTCATGTACTTAACACCCATCTCTAAGACGTATGAGCTCAGAGGTTGTATTTTTGTGGAAATCGATAGTGTGTTGTTAGAAATGGCAATATGACATTCCAAGTGGAATTTGCTTTGCGAAAAGTAAAGCATGGCTTTGTGAAAAATAAAGTGTGGCTTTGTGGAAAGAAGAGCATAGCTTCATGAGCCTCACATCCCAAGAATGATACATGATACTATGTGGTCTGCAGGACATATATTTCAGGCTATCGGATTTATTGATGATGGAGGAGTCCAGTATTGTCTGGACCTCAATGGTTTAAATGGGCAGATATTGGAGGCTCGATTGAGAAAAAGCATAGTCACCGAAATATGTTGTTCCATAGTAGTGTAACAATATAGTACAGAGGCTTGCTTGAGAAAAGTGAATAGCCCTTGGGGACTATGATAATTATGCGTGGATTTCGCATCGGAAGATATAGCTACTAGTTCCCTATCATGTTAGAAATCCAATTCCAATACGAGCTTTATATTTTGGTTGTATTCCCAAAATAATTGTAATGCTTTGCAAACATTTCAGCTACCCCTTTGGCATCATATATATCATTTGACATTATCCGGGTATTGGTGCCTTCTTTATATATTTATTTGAAAAGTGTTTTCAAACCAATGTCATTAATGATAATATCAAATTTGTTTTGGTATAAAGCATTTTGGTTACCGTAAGGTAAAAAGCCATCCATGTTTATATGTGGCATGGCCTTACAAGATATCCTTCTTTTCAAAGGTCTTTATTAGCATTAAATTAATCTATGTCACTGTCATATACATTTATAATTCGAGTTTTCTCACGCTGGTTTATCAAGCTTGATCCGGGTATTTTTAATACTTGGATCAGATCCGAGTAGTTTTAGGCTTAACTAAAGACGCTTGGAGTTTCCAGAGAAAAGCTGGAGATCTTCATCAACGTGTGGAAGTATTCTATTTTCGTGTTGCATTTGTTTTATTTTTTTTCAGCATTTTCAAGGACAAAGGATTTATAATTGTCCAGACTAAATCTTGGTTATAGACTCTGATATTGTATTCAAATTTTTCTACTGTAAAAGATTTTATGGTTAATAATATATGATTATTCCATTCTTGTGAGATCTGGTTTTCTACTGTTCTGTCTTTATTTTCTTTTTACCCTTGATCAATCTGCCTTTCCGGCACTTTAATTTGCAGCACGTGCATACCGTAAATGTATTAGTGTCAATTTCCAACGGTCGAAAAGGCAGGTCATCAGAAAGAAGACATGGATTTTATAAATTCATGCTTTGTGAATTTGTGAATGATAATTAACGGTGTGTCCCTCCTTATATAGGCAATAAATGAGTTTAAGCTTGCTTTCACACACCCCCCCCCCCCAACCCCTTTCAAGCCATGGAAGCAACACCTCTCATATCTTCCCCTTTATATCACTTCTCCTTTATGCTAATTACCATTTTACCCCTCTCATGACAATGTCCTATCCTCATAGAAGCTTCTAGAACATTCCAAACTTTATGAAGAGATGTGTGTATTAATTAGTTGTTAATGTGTTATTTGATCATTAGAAAAATGCACAAGAGTTCGAACAACTTATATTGATTGAAAAGCTATTTACCGATAAACCGATTTTCGGTTACATTATCGATTTTTTTTAAAGTATATTTTTGTAGACAGACTTATGGATTTAGGAGAGTTTTACCATGAAGCAGAAAGGTTTCTGCGATAGGAAGATGTAAAAGCTGATAGAGAGGAAGGAGAGGAAGTTGAGGTTTATGCGTCTTCCTGTCGCAGAAACCTTTATGTTTCATGGTAAAACTCTCCAAATCTCTATTCACCAATCCTCCTCTCATAGTCCGTCTGACCATTTCCGCCAACCTGTTGTTATCACCAAGCGGTAGTCTTTGTCCGTTGTCTCCAACCTGCCCTCGATCAACAAATTTCTTATCATTATTTATTAATTAAATGATGTTTAACAAGGTTATAAAATCATATTTAAAACACTTATTTATATTTCAAAACATTTCGATATTCGAAGACGAAGTGTTCGAATTTCCAGGTCATTATAACTGCCATGACCTCCAATCATCTGAGTTTGCATGTTCCACCGCTATAGATAATGGGTTTTCGAACCTAAGATCCCAAATTTCGACCGCATCGATTGTTGATAGATCATGAAACCACCGTTATTTGACTCTGCACATCGAGCACTTCCATTCCAAGCCTTCAATTTCATGAAATAATGCATGAACCATAAAGCCCCAATTCAAACCCTATTTTTTTGTTTTTGACCATCGATTCAGGTCTCCTCGAGCATTTTTTATGACAAATGGACACTACTTGTCAACTCCATTTATCGAGGGCTTTGCAACAGTATATAATTTGATGGGTATCGAGAACTTTGAATTTCAAATCAATTTTGGATTAGATAATTATTCACCACTAGTATATAATTAAGAAAATTTTGGGATTAAAAAAAACTAAAGATAAAGGTAATGGCTAGAGTTTCGTGACCTCACTTATATAGTCGTTATGATGGGTTGTAGGTTGTATATCTAATTTGGCCTGAAACGGCTACATCTGCTCTTTAAACATTATATTGCCTCTATTTCACAAACCGTAACTTCAAATGCATCAAAATTACATATCAAACAGACCAGCTCGAAAGACCTTCGCAACGATTACAAATACGATACTCAATTCACCATTTTATTAAGAATCTATTTTTAATTATTTTAATTTTAAAAGTGTCAAATTTCCATGTCGTTACAACACTAGACATTTTGTCTGATCCGAAGTTTCTGATTTCCCTCTAAACTCTTAGGTATTCAATTTGAATTGGATAGGCTGAGATTATAGTATTTCAGGTTTAGATGAATTCTGAAAATGTGTAGAAGGCAAGCTGCTATTTAGGAGTATTATTTCCGTAGTGCATTGTTAACTGCTTTTTGTTCATAGTTAAATGCACGTAATGACGAGTACCGTAACTATAGTGAAGACCCTGATTATCCAAGGGGGCATCTTCATACATCGCTCTTGGAACTATGTTTGTATTTATTGTATTTTATCAGAACGATGAAATTGTGGGGTTATGTAATGAAATGTAATGATTTTGCAAATTAATGAATGAAAATGTTTTACTAAAATTTGCAGGTTCTTATGCTCTTGATGTTAATGATACGATAACTGATCTTATTTGGTCATTGAGAAATAATGCTAAAAATGAATGCAGCATTTATAGAATCTATTTTCGAGCCTCAAAATGGATGATGTTACCGTCTACCTATATGCTATTTCTTGGCTTTGAAGATGGTTGGAGAGCGGGTTGTGCATTCTAGAAGGCATATCATTATCGGGACCAAAGACCTCGTGTAGTGTCTAATTAACATCAAAATCAACTATGAAGCTATGTAGTTTAAGCACTTAGCGGTTCTATAGTGGTGGAGATGTAAAAAGTTATAGCGGAGATTAAGCAAGGATATAGCGGATAATAGCGGAGTTGTAAAAAGCTTCATTAGATATAAAACCTAATATTTAAAGTTAATTTACTCTCATTCTCACATCATTTGTGTAGAAAGAGAAATATTGTTTAATCTTATATGACAAAATCAAATAATATTATGATTTATGCAGTCTAGATTTGGTGAATTTCTAACTTATTTTGAGCACGTATGCCTTAAATTAGGTCCTTACCCTTACTTTATTGAGTTAGTTTAAAAGATCACTAGTCAAATCAAACTTTTTAGATTAATATTGCTAAAGCAGATGCTTAAAAGCCTTGATTTATCGGATGTAGCGAAAAATGGCAGAGCTTAAAACGGATCTACTTTTTAATAATGCTGAATTAAACAGAGCGGTCGAAGAGCGTTATGCGCTCTAGCACAGATTTTGTAAGGCTTTTAGCGGAGCTTTAACTGCATAGTTATGAAGCCAACCCCATATTCCTCCTTCTCCAAGCGCTCTCCTCCATCAGAAGTTGTGGCCTTATTGTCTGTAGAAGAGATTGTTTCTACAGCAGCCATTGCATCCTCCAAGCAATCAACTCCTCGGTTCCTTATACGATCAAATCTACCATAAAACGAGGGAGGGATTTCGGCATCCGTTTCAGGAGGAGGGACCTGGGTAGAAGGAGCTTCACTCGTTTCTCCCACAACCACAGCTTTAGCCTTTCCCTTATGAGCAACCCTCTAGGCCAACGGTGCTCCAACCCTTCCAATGGATCACCCTTCAGCCAACAATCCATACTGACTCGATATTTTGTTGGTCAGTGGTCGGGAGATTACCTAGCCTCCGTCGTAATAGACTTAATCCTTTATAGCATTTCCATTAGATCATTCTATGTGGTGGCCTTTATGAGATCTAAAAAGCAAGAAAGGATAATTAGCATTCAAGTTCGAAAGAAATGAGCAGATAAAGAGAGGGAATGTTACTTATATCTCGAGTGCCACTGATAAAAGCAAGACGGGTGATCCTGAATAAAGAAGTACTCGTGTTTGAACATGTTGTACTTCGAGTATCAAGTCCTCGACAGGCTTGAACCCATTACTGGCCTCGAAGTAAAAAAAGAAACAGCTGTTTACCTAACCCTTCACAACGAGACGGAAATGACGATGAGTTGGAGAGGACTAGAACTCCCTTATTAAAATGATATATAGACTACTTACGGAAAGTGTAGCCATTTGGTTGCAGTTGAAACAGATCTATTTTTTGATAAACCAGAACCCTCGATATCCAGGCATGTAATAGGGTAGAGGCTCCAAACAAGCAATGATACCTAATGCATGCCATGTTGCCTTTAGGCGAGACATGGACTGTTGATCCGAAGTAGACAGAAGCATGTCTTCCCAAGACAACCTATGTGCCTCGGCTATAGCATCCAAAAGCTTAAACAAAGAGTGGTGGCTATCGAGTCGACTGGGTTCTCTAGCGGTTGAGATGGCATATAATTCGAGAGAAGTGAGCAGTGTTGGGATTACTAACCATAACCCTAGATGAGGAACCAACAACGATAGAAGAAGTTGGAATCTACGTACCGAAAGGTCGATTGCCAGCAGCAATGATAGATCTAGTGTGGCGGTGAGTAGAAATACCTATAAAATATACTCACCTGCCTAATTTATAATAAAATAGTGAATATGTGTGTGGTGATTAGCGCGATACGAGTGTGAAATATAAAATGCAATAATAACATGTAACACCTCTTGTACTATCATGTATGAAACTAGTCAGAACAACATGTGAATCAATGTATTAGAAACTGAATAAAACTACATTTTGACTTGTGACAAGGAATAATACAAGTGGTGTTTACGAGTGTTGCTTAGTAATAACAAAGCACCTACATGATTTTATTAGCCACGACAAATAAGTTACCCAAACATTCTCAAGTATTTCTCTAACCTAACCCAAACACTCTCTTAATTCCTAGCAACTATGGGTTATTGCCCAAGGATATTCCACCTTGAACTACTTAACTAGCTTTATTGATCGGTTAGATCACAACACAACCTAGGTCTCCAACCCCGGCTGCTTTCCAAACAAAATTCCTAAGCTACCCATGAGGTTATCGTCGAACATGGTTGGATGTTTTTCCATTTTTTTCGGTTTTCAACCAATTTCCTTCCGATTATTTTCAAAATCTACGGCTTCCGCTTTTTTCAAATAATAATTTCGAAAGAAATTCCTTCCGATAAGTAACGGGAAAAGATAAAAATAATTTGTAATTTCCACAATATTCCATTCCTTTCGAATTAGTATATAATTGGACCACATACATGCTTAATTGTACTTATATTCTCATAATTGAGTTGCTCACACTGGACCTTCAAACAACATTCGAAAGAAAACCAACCCTAATTCTCTCTTCTTCACTCAACCACAAAGTGCTAACCCAAATTGGATTTTATTGCTTAATTTTGCCATCAAATTTCTCTCTCAGGGACATCACAACTTCAATTTCAGTTCTTTTAGTTGTGTTTTTTATTAATTTTTATCCAAATTTGTTAACATATGGAATTTGTCATATTTAAAGTTAATGATTTTACAACCTTTCTTTGAATAAAGCGAGAACGACAAATTGGTATTTCCAATGAGAAAAGAAGTTAAAAGGTAGTATTTTTACACTCGTTTCTTTTTTTTCTTTGATGATAATCTAAGTCAGTAGCTAGCGAGTTAATCCAAAACCAAGTTTACAGTGAATAATTAGGCTCCGTTTGGCTCACCATTTTTAGTTTTGTGTTTTCATCCCAAAAACGTACGCACGACGCATGTATTTATAAAAAAAAACAATTTTCAAAATAACGCTAACATATAAAATGAAAAACAAATCTATTTTGTTTTTCGCTGTTTGAGAAATAATAAAAGAATGAAAACAATTCATCCTCTCCGTCGTCCCTCCATACCCTCTATCGTCCTTCCGTGGTCGTCCTAATGGTCTAAATTTTTAAAAAAAAAATTTGTTATACTCATATTTTGTTATGAATGTTGAAGGCAGAAAACACAAAATACAAAATGAAACGAAAAAAAGCTCTTAGTTTTGTAGGTAAGACTATAGTTGTAAAATTGAATTCATGAATGAATATTAGAGAATTTGCTATAATGTCAATGGCTTCATTAGTTAATTTAACGCTAACTGTAAGGCAACTTCTTCTTTGGAAAGCAACTTACGCTGGTGGCTCTCCCATATAAGCATAATTGAACTAACAACAGATGTAGTAGTGATATATTTGATTATAAGTTTTATATTATATAAACTTATTAAGTATATATTTGATGCTACCTTGCTCCTGGATGGGGGGATGAAAACTAAATTAACCGGTCATCTTTGATCTGCATCTAATAAGTCATCCTTTTCTGCTATGTCTTTCTTCTGTGACCAAAGACTGTAAAATTATTCTATTGAACTCTTACTATTTCCTAATAATATCTCCATGCATATTTCAGGAAATTTTACATATTTGTTATATTATTCAGCTGGGTAATGTGTCTAAACCCATGTAAGGAAGACGTGATTGCTCTTTTCCAATGCTAATATTGTGAAGTGGCAAAGTTTGTTTTTGTTTGTTATATTTAGAGGTTATTGGTAGTCATTTTCTGTTGGTATCAAGTCATTAAATAAATCTGTCTTTTATTTGAGTTGTATGCATCTTATGTTTTTTGCATAGGTGCATCATATCGAGTACAAAAGTCGAAGTTGTGATGGGTGTGTTATTTTTCTCTCTGATTATACCATTAATTCGTTTGAGAGCAAAAAATAGATCTGTTTACTATGGTTTTATGCTATAAGAGTATAAAAACTGGTTATATAGGATTGCAACTGGAATATGCCAAATCAAATTTGACTTGTGTATGGATATCGAGGATATTTCATGTGTGTGCACTTATTATAGTTTAACATGTAGTTTAAAATTGTGAGTACATTAACTTCCTTCATTGTATTAAGCAAACTGATATTTCTAGCATCTTCTATTTTGATATAGGTTTCTTAAGTGGATCAAGTGTGGCGAATGGATAAAGGCAAACACAATCTGATTCACAAAGTCGGTCTGAGATTCATTATAAAAAAACTCTAAGACAACCTATGTGTTACGGATCTGAAATTAGGGGATGAGAGAAAGAAGAAGAAGAAAGCTGAAGGGGACGAATTAAGCTGGAAAAGAAAGGAAACGAGAGAAAAGTTTGCAGACAAATTCTTCCATATCCTTTTCATTCTCAACAGTACATATATATATAGCATTGTTACTCTAACAAACTTGAGGACGTGGCACTATTTTAGGCGCCAAAACATACATAATCAGCGCCAAAAAAACAGAAAGAAAAAGCATTTCTAAATAACAGAAAAAAGTAGCTACCCTATAACCAATTGCTGATGCCATATGATTCTTTAATCTAGAAGCTTCGCAGGTTTCCTTGTTAACCTTATTGGACGTGCAGTTTTTGTATGTGCATCATCAAGTGGTCCTCCCTGTGTGCTGTGTGTAGTAGTGCCATTAGTTGTAACGGGTGCATCAATGCCCACCCCATCAAGTTCGACCTTGTCCTCAAGGTCGCTATACTGGTCAGCAATATTTGGTGGCAGCGGCATAGGTTGTGAAGTATCTGGGTGTGGGCAAGCTTTCAGCAACGAGACGTGAAAAACAGGGTGAATGCGGGCTGTTTGTGGTAACAACAGCTTGTAAGCAACTTTGCCAACTTTCTCTATAATTTGAAATGGTCCATAGTATTTTTTGAGGAGTTTGTGATGGTTATTTCGTAAGGTAAGTTGTCGATAAGGCTGTAGCTTAAGAAAAACCCATGACCCAACTTCAAAATGTTTATCACTACGGTGCAGATCAGCCTGTGTCTTCATCCTCTGTTGGGCTCGTTGGAGGTTGGATTTTATCAATTGCAGTAAAGCATTGCGTGAGGCAGTCCAGCCCTGTAATTCTGGTATAGCAGTAGAAGAGGTGATATAATCTGCGAGGGTGGGAGGAGGTCTGCCGTAAACCGCGTGAAAAGGAGACATGCCGATTGAAGAGTGTTTTGTGGTGTTATACCACCACTCTGCCCAAGGCAAGCACTTAAACCATTTTTTTGGTGTATCACCTACCACTGCGCGCAAATATGTCTCTAGGCAGCAGTTAACTACTTCCGATTGACCATCCGTTTGCGGATGGTAAGCGCTGCTCATTTGCAGTTTTGTCCCATGGAGGCGGAATAACTCTTTCCAGAACGTACTGGTAAACAAACGGTCGCGGTCTGAAATGATGGTGCGCGGAAATCCGTGTAGTCGGACATATTCGTGCAAGAAGTAAGAGGCTAATTGCGGTGCTGATACTGAAGTGGGCAAAGCGCAGAAATGTGCATATTTAGAGAGTCTATCGACTATTACCCAGATCGACGTTCGACCATATGATGGTGGCAGATGTGTAATAAAATCCATCGTGATATCTTCCCATATTTGAGATGGAATTGGTAGGGGCTGAAGCAATCCCTTGTAGGGAGAGTTGTCTGGTTTTGTTTGGAGGCAAGTATGACAATTGCTGATGAAATCATGGACTGATGCTGCGAGTTTTGGCCAGTAAAAGTTGCTGGATACGCGGGCAATTGTTGCTTTAATGCCGGAATGACCGCCAGTTTTAGATGCGTGCAACTCGTCGATAATTTGGTTTTTAAGCTCATCATTATCAGGAATGTAAATACGGTTACCCCAAAATAACAAGTTATTGTGAAAATGAAGTTTGGGATTATGGTTTGTACCTGCAGTTATCTGCTTTATCATTTCCTGCGCTTGTGTATCACTAGCTAATGCATTCTGGATGGTGGTGAGAAGTGGAAATGTTGGACCGGAGATGGCGTGCATTGTGGCGGCAGCAGAGAATCGGGACAGTCCATCAGCCACCACGTTTTGCTTGCCTGGGCGGTATTGGATTGTAAAATCAAAACCTAATAACTTTGTAAGCCACTTTTGCTGCTCCGGAGTCTGAATGGTCTGCGTCGTTAGTTCGCGGAGGCTCTGGTGATCTGTGATGATCTGGAAGGGGCGACCTAGAAGGTAGTGCCGCCATTTTTTGATAGAAGAAGTAATCGCAAACATTTCTCTCGAGTAAGCGGAGGATTTTTGAAGGAGGCGGGGTAATTTGAGGCTGAAGAAAGAAATTGGGTGGTCTGCTTGGGAGAGTACGGCACCGACGGCGGTGGCAGAAGCATCGGTTGTCACTGTGAATGGCTGAGCGAAATTGGGGAGAGAAAGGATCGGAGTGTTGGTGACGGCGGATTTCATTGTATCGAATGCTTTTTGGGCTTCAGAGGTCCAAGAAAATGAACCGTGCTTTAGCAGATCGGAAATTGGGCTTGCGATGGCGGAATAATTTTTTATAAATCTACGGTAATAGCCCGTGAGGCCCAGAAAGCCTCGAACTGCCGTAAGGGATGTTGGAATGGGCCAAGTGGTCATCGCCTCTATTTTAGATGGATCCACGCGTACTCCTTTACCGGAGATGATGTGTCCCAAAAAATCGAGTTCAGTGAGGCCAAATTTGCATTTAGTCAAATTGGCATAAAATTGATTTTGGTCCAAAATGGTAAGTGTTGTGTGTAGGTGGGCTAGGTGATCGGTCCAAGAGGGGCTATAAACAAGTATATCATCGAAGAAAACGAGAATGAATTTTCTCAAGTGTGGCCGGAATATGTCATTCATAGTTGCTTGGAAAGTTGATGGTGCATTAGTTAGGCCAAAAGGCATAACTAGAAATTCGTAGTGGCCGTCGTGGGTTCGAAAAGCTGTTTTTGGAATGTCGGGGGGGTGGACACGGATTTGGAAGTAACCACTTCGAAGGTCAAGTTTCGAAAAAATCATGGCACCATATAATTCGTCAAGTAATTCATCCACTGTTGGTATCGGAAATCTATCTTTAATGGTTATTGCGTTGAGTGCACGGTAATCAACGCAAAATCTCCATGAACCATCTTTTTTTTTACCAAAAGAACGGGTGAGGAGAATGGGCTTGTGGACGGTTGTATGATCTTGGAGTTGAGCATTTCTTGAATTTGTTTTTCTATTTCAGTTTTTTGAAAATATGGGTATCGGTATGGCTTGATGTTGACGGGGTTGGTGTTGGGGTTAAGTGTAATGTGATGGTTGAGTGATCTGTTGGGAGGAAGTTTCGTTGGTGGCTCGAAGACATGCTGGAATTTGTTTAAAATGAGTTGTACGTCTGGGTTTGGATGGGTAATTTGTTCGGTGGGTGTTGGGCCAGTATTGGGCTGAAAGTGTAAATAGAGGAAGTGGGAAATTGAGGAAGTGGACTCAAAACGTTTTAGTTGCTGGATCGAAATAGGGGATGGATCGGTGTGCGGGCCCATCCCAGTTAGGCTAATGGGTTTAGCATTAAGGGTAAAGGACATGGTCAATTTACGGTGATCAAATGTAACCGGCCCTAATTGCTCCAACCATTGAATTCCAAATACAGCATCAGAGCCGACAATATCAAGAAGGTGGAAATCGATTAAAAAATCATACCCTTGTATCGCTACTGGAGCTTGCTTGCAACAGCCCGAGCTTCGAAGTTTTTCACCATTTCCGACTGTGACGGCGAATGAGCTTTCACCATTGATTTCCAATCCCAAAAACTTGGCCGTTTTCGGGTGCAAATAATTGTGCGTAGATCCAGAATCTACTAATATTGAGATTGGATTACCATTTACGAGAGCTGGTAGTCGGATTGCACGTGGGTGTGACGATCCAGTTAGAGCGTGAAAGGAAATTTCGGATGGTGAATCATCCAGGTTGTCTGATGGGTTGAGTTCTTCGGGTGTTGGGTTTAATTCGATTGAAGTATCGTCTGGAGGTTTTGTGTCGTCTGGATTAATATCTGGTAGGATCATCAGTACGTGTGTCGGCTTACAGCGATGCCCGAAGTGATACTTTTCATCACAATTAAAACAGAGACCCTGCTGTTTTCTCGCATTCATTTCTGTTTGGGTAAGTTGTTTGATGGGTATGTTATGTTTGGGTAGGTGCGGATGAGGTGTTTGTGGAATTGGTGATGAGGAATTTTGGTTTTGGAATGTTTTGGTAAATTGGTGAATGGGTTTCGGATATGAGTATTTGTGTTGGTCAAGGTTTTTCCGCTCTATTAATTTAGCTGTGTCTAGGGCATCCGAAATGGTTTGTGGTTTGAGAAGTAGTAGCTCGTTTTGAATATGAGGTTTTAGGCCGGAAATGAAGCATTGCAAAATGGATTCGGAATCGAGTGTGGTAATCCTATTGCACAATGTTTCAAACGTCGCCTGATAATTGTCAACGGATGTGATTTGTTTGAGTTTGAAGAGGGTTGCTTGGGGATTTAAAAATGTATGTGGACCAAAACGTTTTTCAATTGCCAGAGCTAAAGCTGGCCATGAGGACAGCTGTTTGTTGCGATGCATCCACTGGAACCAGGTTAAAGCTTGTCCCTCCATGTGAAAGCTTGCAAGCTCGACGCGTTGTTCTTCCGGTGTTGAATAATAGGTGAAGTAGCGATCCGCTTGGAAGATCCAATCGTGCGGATTGGAGCCATCAAATGTGATGAGGGTGATTTTAGGCTGACGGTTTTGGTTTGGTGAGGAAAGTAGTGGGGGAGTGCGAGTGGGTAATGGCTGGTTTATTGTTGTGGAGGTGTGGTTATGTGGTGAAGGTGGTGTGAGAGTGTCGAATTTTTGGTTGAGATCGACCATGGATTTTGTTAAAGATTGGATGGCTGTCTTAATATCAATTATGTCAGCGTTTTGGGATTCGAGGAGGGAGCCTTGGTTGGACTGGGTGGATTGAATGGCTGCTATGGTGTCGTTGTGGCTGTGGAGTTGTTGGACGGCTTCCTCCAATCGAGTCATCTTGTGGTGGTAATTGGGTGTGATGCCATATGATTCTTTAATCTAGAAGCTTCGCAGGTTTCCTTGTTAACCTTATTGGACGTGCAGTTTTTGTATGTGCATCATCAAGTGGTCCTCCCTGTGTGCTGTGTGTAGTAGTGCCATTAGTTGTAACGGGTGCATCACTATGTCAATAGTATAGTATGGGATCATAGGACAAAGATTGTTAGAAGGAAAGACAATGAAGAAATGAAGACGATTGCACTATGCAAGTAAATGGAGTGCCCAACCGAGTCGAAGCAAGGGACAATTGGTTTACGGTGGCACGTGCTTTGCAATTTTCATATACTGACGCAGAGGTCGATCACAATGGAGCAGCAATCAAGGGAATGTTCGCTGATGAATCCAAACAAGATGAGATGACTGAAAAAATTGAGGGTGAGAGCTTAACGCTAGTAAAAAAATTCAATTTGATAATTCTGATGGGTTACATCAGACTGTGCCACCTAAAAACTGGGCATTTTTTCCTACTATACATACTGAAACTATAGCTTAGCTAAGATGAAGATGCATATATAAATAGAGGTTCCTTTGTATGTTCAGATATTTTGCTAACAGCAAGCAGAAATATAACATTTAAGGTAAGTTGATTTGATGCAGCTTGTGTTTGCTAGTGATAAAAAATCGACCCTGTAAAAATATATTCATTGTGATAAAAAAAAACAGACGGTAAAAACGGTCTAGAAAGTCTATCTCTAAACGGCTCAGTAGTTGCCTGCTAATGAACAAGAAAATCGGTTCGGTAGAGCCACCTAACAAAAACAAAAAATGGTTCGGCAAATCCTTGTCAAACCAACCTTCTATGGGACCAATTCTTGTCCAACCAAACATAGCTGAACCAAACTGATTATGCTTTGAAAGTGCCTATTTTTTAGGGGAGTTAGTCACTGTACGTTCTCATACCTATAAATATCCCAAGGAATAAACGGTGATGGCGGACAATCTAAAAAGCCAACTCCTATCGGACCGATCAAATAATGAGCCGAACAAAACGTCTACAGAACCAAAGCAACTAGAGAACTATTTCACTTTTCTTTGAGTTATAGATTGTTGTATTTTGTATTCTCCGTTGTACATGAGATCCATAAGACAAGTAATGACTATGGACATTTGATATAAGCATTATTCAACCAAACCATTATAAATCTATATGTTATTTACTTTACTGCACTTCTACTTTTTGTACTACTTATATCCAATCTGCTCTCTAGAATTACAAAACTACATACATGAAACGGCTATGTTATACACTCCGCTTTCATGGTTCTACAATAATAACGACTTGGAGATGTTTGTCCATTTTTCAAGCAAACAACAAGAGTTGAGCCTCCATAATCGAGGCAGCCTACTGGGCAACTCCAAGTTGCCCACCCATCTATTCAAGCCTCTGTTTCTCCTTCATTCCATCTCTGATTCCGTTCCTATTTTTGCACTCCTTTTTTGTACTTTTAATACGACTTTTCCAACCATCTATTTAACTGTTAATATATTTATCACGATGTAATCTTCTATGCACAAGGACGATGGGCCAGTTCAACGGCAGTTTTACTTACCCATTACTGTTTAAACGGCAATATCTCCTTCGTCGTTGCTTGAAATCCAACTAAACTATCTTCATTGTATTCCCAAGGTTCTTATCTATCATCTGCCACAGTTTGATGACATTTGGATAATCTAGTCCGCTCTGGGGATCCGTTCTCTAGCAGTGTCAGCTCACTAACCTACCCACTACTTGTAATAGTCCTAGTTTTCTTCATTTTAAGTTGAATTCATATGCAAATTCGACCAGTGTCTATCAATTTCTCCAAGGATCGTTTTTAAACACTTTGACGCTACCATGTTCTTTATACACATCCTACATAACAATTAAAATCTAAGTGAAAACATACAATATTCTTTTCTTTCATCTGTCTAAAAATGTAGTAACCTTCTTCTAATTGCATTCATTAAAAACAAAATACATGCAAGAAAATTTTGAAAACATATTATAACTCGATAGCATATCAGCAGATACTCAAAACAAAATGAAGAAATCCAAATTGCATCAACTATCATTATGATCACATAAATTCAAATATAATTTGAATTCGATTCCATGAAAAGAAATTAATTTAATAATATCATTTGACCATTATGATTTAATTGCAAATAATGGATAAAGATGAGCAGTATTTGATTAAACCAATTAGACCAACCAACCCAATTTATTTCAACCGGTTTGGTTTAGTTTTGAAACTAGATTGATTTCTAATCGGCTCACCAAAAAGTTTGCTCGATTATCAGTTTAATCAAACTAACCGAACTTTTATTATTTTGTTAAAATTACTAATGTTATAATGTTTTTTAGGTCAGTTTAGTGGTCTAAATAAATGTTATTTATCGTATATATGTCAACTATTAAAAACTTATTGAATAGGAATAATTCAATCATATTTTTTTTCAATTTCAATGAATATTCCAAATATAAGATGTGACAGCTTTATTAGTTCGGTTAAATCGAATGACCAACTGAACTAGCCAAACTTTGGTTTGGTTTGATTTTCTTTTTTATTAATTTTAGTTTGGTTTAACCATTTTCATCATCAGCCAACCAAACGTTCACCTCTATGCGTCAATGGAAAATAGAGGAAATGCAATAACAGCAAATGCATTTCAAGTTACTAAACGCACACTAAAATATACGCTCTAAAAAACTAAAAGCATGTTAAACAAAACTATGAGCTACATGCTTATAATGTTAAAGTACTCAGGTTGTGTTAATATTTTACACTAAATTTGTCAGTTGTTACTACCATGTGTGGGAATTTATCATTCAAACGCACAAAATTATAAGTACTTCCTAATCATTCATAGCTTAAAAATAAGATCTTTCTTTTACACAGTATACGGTAAAAAAAAATTAACATTATACAGTAATCTTTATTCATGCTTACGATCCCTCTACTGTTCTGATACTTTTCATCATACATATAACATGCTTTGAGCCTTCTTTCATTTAAATCAAATGTTCATCTGCTCTCGAAATCAAACACTGTGAGAGCTCCTTTGTAACAATCCGTACTTTTATGTCTAGTGATTTAATTAATTGATTTAAATATTAAAATGTTGCTTTAATTGAACGACCAAAAAGCCAAGGTCCCGTTTGATTTGTCGTTTTTTGTTTTTGATTTTCGTACAAACAAAAATATGCACATCATATGTATTTTTTAAGAACAACCAATTTGAAAAAAGAAGTAAACATTCAAAATAAAAAACAAATTTATTTGGGGGGCAAATGTTATCCCGCCTTTTGGCAAGGCCGTGACACCAAGAACTTGACTAGAAATCAATGACAGTTCGTCTTGGAGATCGGTTATACGCAGGCTCACTATGGATATCGACGAATTTTTTCCGAGTCCGGATCGGGCTACAATTGATATGACATGACAAGCAAAGCTATGGGAGCCAACATTCGGAATTTCAAGTCAATCGGAGTTCATATGCTCTAGATATTGATGGATCACGGCTGAGAAATCCAAACTTGCATCGATCATATCTCGAGATCTACAAGTCCAAATGCCACCAAATTTGGACAGTAGCTTACTGGCAACCTAAGGAATGTCCACGCCAAATTTCAGCTCGATCGGAGCAATTCTTGATCGATTCGAACCAAGGGTCGAATCGATATGGACCAACTTGCATCGATCATATCTCGAGATCTACAAGTCCAAATGCCACCAAATTTGGACAGTAGCTTACTGGCAACCTAAGGAATGTCCACGCCAAATTTCAGCTCGATCGAAGCAATTCTTGATCGATTCGAACCAAGGGTCGAATCGATATGGACCAACTTGAATCGATCATATCTCGAGATCTACAAGTCCAAATGCCACCAAATTTGGACAGTAGCTTACTGGCAACCTAAGGAATGTCCACGCCAAATTTCAGCTCGATCAAAGCAATTCTTGATCGATTCGAACCAAGGGTCGAATCGATATGGACCAACTTGAATCGATCATATCTCGAGATCTACAAGTCCAAATGCCACCAAATTTGGACAGTAGCTTACTGGCAACCTAAGGAATGTCCACGCCAAATTTCAGCTCGATCGGAGCAATTCTTGATCGATTCGAACCAAGGGTCGAATCGATATGGACCAACTTGAATCGATCATAACTCGAGTTCTACAAGTCCAAATGCCATGAAATTTTCACAGAAGCTTAAGCACATGATGAAGGATGTTCACACCAAATTTCAGCTCGATTGGATGATTTCTTGATCGATTCGAACCAAGGGTCGAATCGATCCCAAAGTGGGCCCGGATCTCCAGATTTCGGCCATGTGGGCCCCCTCACGTGCCAGAAGCGGTCTCCCCGAATTTTAAGCGAAATATCAGCCTCCTACACCTATAAATAGAGCCCCTGGTTATTCAGAAAAGGGGTCGGATAATTCTAAGAGCTAAAGAGCGCCCAGACTCTGCCAGATTTACTCTGAATCACCATTGCTTCCTTAGATTCAGACTTAGCTCAGAAAATCAGTTGTAATACAACATACGAAATTGTAATCTTCAAGTATCGAGCAATAAAATCATCAAACTTCATAGTGGACGTAGGCAAATCGCCGAACCACTCTAAATCGCTTGTCTTTGCAATTTACATTTCTGTTATTTGATGTTTTTGTTAGATAATCCTCGGTTTTAATTTTCATTCTTCACGTTTATCTCTTCAAAAACTTCCGAAGAGTGTTGTGCCCATTTTTGGTACAAACACTTTGGTGCTTTCACTGAGAAAAAACGCAGTTTTTTCTCCTGCTCTATGGATCTACTACCGTCGTTGGATTGCAAAAATCTAAGGAGAAGATCCAGATCTGTTCATAAGTGGTTCCTTCTATTCTATTCAGATTGCTCCAGATCTAAGAGGAACTACATTCATGATGAACTTCGTATCCATGTCTTCGAATCGATGAAAATATGGTGATTTTCGTATCCATGTCTTCGAATCGATGAAAATATGGTGATTTTCGTATCCATGTCATCGAATCGATGAAAATATGGTGATTTTCGTATCCATGTCTTCGAATCGATGAAAATATGGTGATTTTCGTATCCATGTCTTCGAATCCATGAAAATATGGTGATTTTCGTATTCATGTCTTCGAATCCATGAAAATATGGTGATTTTCGTATCCATGTATTTGATTCCAGAAAGTATGGTGATTTTCGTATCCATCTTTTCGAATCCAGAAAATATGCTGTTTTTCGTATCCATAATCTTCGTATCCATGAGATGGATGTCATACTTCGTATCCATGAGATGGATGTTGTACTTCGTATCCATGAGATGGATGCTGTACTTCGTATCCATGAGATGGATGCTCTACTTCGTATCCATGAGATGGAAGCTGTACTTCGTATCCATCAGGAAGCAATACTTCGTATCCATCCATCTGCCTCCAATTCGTATCGATACTCACAGGTACTTCGTATCCATCCATCTGCCTCCAATTCGTATCGATACTCACAGGTACTTCGTATCCATCCATCTGCCTCCAATTCGTATCGATACTCACAGGTACTTCGTATCCATCCATCTGCATCTACTTCGTATCGATCGACAGATACCACTTTCGTATCGATCCAGCCATGCGCACTTCATATCGATACGAAGACGAGCGCATATGATGGATTCGAACAAGAATGATACGAAGAAGGACTTTTTCAGGTTGCTTGATAGATACGAAATTTAAAAAAAAAAATCGGGTACGACCCAAATTTCCTAAAAAGAGGCTAAAAAAAATTTCGGGGGAAACCCCCCGAACCCTAGCCACAGCGCAGGGCACCCGCATAGTGAATTCAATCACCAATTTAGTGAAGGAACATTCCATCCGTGCTCCTAATTGTTCCATGACTGAACAAGACATAGGAGATCACAACAACAAATGTTAAGTTGCAATCAAGGAATGGGTAAAGAAATGCTACTCAACCATACTCCCAGAGGCTGGAGAACCTAGCTAGTATGCCAAGAACTGGAGTTGATTAATATATCATGCTTTTAGGGTGGAATGCAACTCCCTCCAATTGATCAGCTTTTAAACTCCTGAATTGACAACTATGGTACAATGGCTAATATGACGACTCCCCGACATTGTCTACTCTGCCAACTCAAAACATAGCTGGTCACCGCCGAACCATCTTCAAATGCACACATCTTAATCATTCCACGTCCACATGACTAAAAGCATGACATACAACCTCAAGAGGACTTCCTTAATACCATATATAGGTCTCCTATCTGGATGAAAGTTTGGGATAAATACTAATCTATTAGCCCATTTTAACCAACTCGCCGTCCAATCGGCATTACCAACCACTCAAACGTTGGACAATCGTGCATACATCATTCTCCAGTGTTACAAGACCCCTTGGCAATAAAATGGACTTGATCATACTGTTGATTGGAGAATTTTTCCCAGTCAAGTCCTATCCGTTGAAACCATCCTACGTGCAGAACTTCCAATGAAAATTCGACATGTTAACTATGTCGGTTTACTATGTAAATACGACCCCCGACACTACCAAGGGTGACGAGTGCCACCAAACGCAGATGTCTTCCCTCATTCCTCAGAGAAGACCGTCGATCACGGTTAGGTATACCAGTTATACTTCTCATATTGTTGAAGTGAATGAAGAGGCTGGCAGCCAACGAATTTATCCAAAGCCCGCAGCCAGTTGCTGCCGATACCCATAAATGAATTCATCACCAGCGCTTATTTCCAGACTTTGACAAGAGAACTGGTGGACCACCGCCGAAAACTACACCAACATGTCCATGCCAATATTGAGTTGATGCATCAGATGAAGGATCAACTTGGCGAGATAAGGAGGAAACCTACTCCATACTCTAGATCGGAAAACTCCTCTTCTTTAGATGGCTACCATGGATGCCAACGCCATAAAGCCACTCCGGAAAGGATAACTCTAACAATATGTTCAAGCCCCATAAAATGAAGGACCGGGAACATCCGACCCATATCGATCAAGGACTTTGATCAAATTGAACCATTTGCGTTAGACTTCCAATTGAGAAGGGCTGGATTGAAGTGCAATAGCGAGCATACGACGCTGCCTCACTTATCAATGAGATTTGACCTGATCTCTTTTGAATTATTTCTAATTCAATTTCATTTACGTTGCGAAATATGACCTACTTGAATTAAACTACTTGCAAATGATGCAGGTAACCGAGTACTTAAGATTGGGTGCAAAACAACCTCCGCGGACCATGATCAAATCATTGAGGTATCATCGTGACGAGCACGATTCAACCACTCATCGGCTACTATATGCCCCTGATTGGGGGCAAGGCATCAAAGCGGAAGAGACCGACAAGGTCAGGACTCTAGTGCAAAGTGGATGTAACCGACCATCCACTCATCCGCCTATGCAATTTAATTAGGAGATGTAAGAAAGACTTGGAGTTATGTGTCCCAGCAATGCACTCTACATCTCGTACTTAAAGCTTGCCAAAACACTTATGCTTCTTTTGATGCCTGATAAAATCGGAACCACATCAAGGGTGGACGTGATGTCACCACCCATACATTCAATCCTACATTAGACATTTGAGATTATTTGAGGGAACACATGTTTAAAGGTCCAACCCTCAATTTAAAGTCAACAACGGCTGACTGCCTACTCGCTAATCGTCACGAGCTATCATTTCAACTCTCTTCCTTAGCTCGATCGAAAGAATGCCAAGTATAAATTGGACGTGAATCGACTGTCTGCTCTCTAATACTTGCACCCGACTTAAGGGAAAATACACAACTCAAAGTGGATGTAGTTCGACCATCCTTTCCTATGCTCGAGCACAAAGCTTGCCATAACACTAATCCTACTCCTTAGACCTGGCAAAAAGGGAATCCAAATGAACATGGATGCGATTCAACCGTCTATAAATTATATCTCATCCTTCGTTGTGGGCGGATAAGTGAAAAGTAATTGGGATCCTACCGATCTCTCGCTAAGTGAAACCCCAAGCTCGGGGGCATATCACAAAACAAAAAGCCGGACAAAAACTGGTACATGGCGATCCATCAACAAACTCCAGCTTCCGAGAGCACGAACTGGAGTATAAACATTAACAAAACCCCAGAGTACTCCGAGAGCGCGAGCTGGGTACAAACATCAACAAACTCCAGCTTCCGAGAGCGCGAACTGGAGTATAAACATTAACCAAACCCCAGAGTACTCCGAGAGAGCGAGCTGGGTACAAACATCAACAAACTCCAGCTTCCGAGAGCGCGAACTGGAGTATAAACATTAACTAACTCCGGATTCCGAGAGCGCGAACCGGAGTATAAACATCAACAAACTCCAGTTTTCGAGAGCGTGAACTGGAGTATAAACATTAAACTAACTCCGGACTCCGAGGGCTCGAGCCGGAGTATAAACTACAACCAACTACGGCTTTGAGGAGGGTGGATCCATCCACCTAACAACTCCGACCGTACCTCCATTCAATGCAGCTTCGGGGATGGTGGACCCGTCCACCTAACGACTTCGACTGCATCCCCATCAAATACGGCTTCGAGGAGGGTAGATCCATCTACCTAACGACTTCGACCGTATCTCCATTCAATGCAGCTTCGAGGAGGGTGGACCCGTCCACCTAACGACTTCGACTGCATCTCCATCAAGTACGACCTCGAGGAGGGTAGATCCATCTACCTAACGACTTCGACCGTATCTCCATTCAATGCAGCTTCGAGGAGGGTAGACCCGTCCACCTAACGACTTCGACTGCATCTCCATCAAATACGGCTTCGAGGAGGGTAGATCCATCTACCTAACGACTTCGACCGTATCTCCATTCAATGCAGCTTCGAGGAGGGTGGACCCGTCCACTTAACGACTTCGACTGCATCTCCATCAAGTACGGCCTCGAGGAGGGTGGACCCGTCCACCTAACAACTTCGACCGTATCTCCATTCAATGCAGCTTCGAGGAGGGTGGACCCGTCCACCTAACGACTTCGACTGCATCTCCATCAAGTACGGCCTCGAGGAGGGTGGACCCCTCCACCTAACAACTTCGCTGTATCTCCATTCAATGCAGCTTCGAGGAGGGTGGACACGTCCACCTAACGACTTCGACTGCATCTCCATCAAATGCAGCTTCGAGGTGGGTGGACCCGTCCACCTAACGACTTCGACTGCATCTCCATCAAGTACGGCCTCGAGGAGGGTGGACCCGTCCACCTAACAACTTCGACTGCATCTCAACCAAGTTACATCACTCATTCTCCGAGCATAGACGCAGACTCAACACATGAAAATGAGTGATCAACAGCTGTCATAAAGATACAAGTCCCCAGAGTGTGGATGTTAAAATTAAGCAGTGAACAGTATTGCATAACGCCTATTACGGCTTATCCCCAAGACTGGGGGCAGAAGTACAAATTACTGAAAGAAGAGAAAGGTGACTCGCTGCCTCTCCGGCTTAGCGTCCATTAAAACTTAAGGCAACGACTGCATGGAGGTCTTGATGCCAACCAAACATAATGACGCCCAAAGTTACAGGCAACCGATCATATCATACCGCCGGATCGACGGGCAATGTCGATCTGCGCCTTTCATATCATACCATCGGATTGATAGGAAATAAGGTCCGAGCATTCTGCATCATGCCATCGAATCGACGGTCAATATCAATCTTCTTCAACTACGAATCGATGTGACCCGAGCATGCATCGAATATCTTCGACCAGCATAGCATGAATAGAAGTGTAAATCACAAATGAGTGTGACTTTACCATTCGTCCTCCATCGCCTTCCTTCAATCCATCAGGAAGAACATGAGACCAGATGAGCATGACATGAATGCATTTGAGCTGACTTTATCCCTAGATCTAACGGGAGAACGCAAATCGAAATGGACGAGGTTGATCGCCCAACTCCAAAAGAATGCATTGCGACCATTCATTCTTTGACTCTTACCATGACCCGACTAAACGAGCTATTCACAACGAGTGTAACCTAACTATCCACGCACCAATTCTTACCCTCGATTCGACAAGGGAAGCATCAGTCCTACAGTGGACCTTATTGGACGATTCACTCTTCAGTTTTTGCCCAGAACATGACGACATAAGCGGCAAAGTGAATGTCGATGAGGCAACGAAGTATTCTGCCTAGAGGAAAGAACTAGGACACAATGCAGGATAAGGCATGACTCGACCTTCCATCGGTTAACTTTATCCCATGGTTCAACAGGATAAAATACGAAATTGAAGCAAACATTATCTACCTTGCCACTTATCGAGATATTCCCCTGACTTGGGGGCACAAACGAGAAATAAGATGAAAATAATTTGATCGTTCATCAAACAACTCTCACTTTTACAGCTTGGACTACAGTATAAAACTTGAAGTTATGACCGAAAGGATGCTTAGAGATAGAATCATCAGATTGACGCCCGGACTTATGGGCAACTGATCATCATTCTGACCCATCCGATGAGCAATGGATGGCGAGTACATTGAATGGAAAATGCATTGCTTGGAAACACATGTAGATTCAAACTCATAGCTGGAGCCAGTTATGCAGGAGCACACGATACAAGGCTAAACTCTACTAAGCCTTTGATTCAACGTCCCTGTAGGGCTAATCATTTACCATTGCAAATAAACACATGAGGCGCCTACAACCCATCACGAGTATGGTAGATCAGATCACAACTTTACGTAATTATGAAGAACCCTGCATTAAATGTCGACCCGAGGCATGTCTCGGTGAACAAAAACAATGCGACATGGATCCGGAGAGATCTGTTGCACTTAAAGAAGAAACGATCTGCTCAAAACCAGTGGGTTTATCCATTATGCCCTCCAACCAAAACGAGTATCCAATCCTTTACTTATAAGAAAAACAAACAGGGAGTGGAGGACATACGTCAACTACTCAGATTTGCATGGGGTATGACAAAGCACAGCTTTCCACTTCCAATGATCAACCAACTGATGGACCCGACCATCAGACATGAATTACTCACATCCATGGAATGCAAACTCTAGATATAATCGGATACTAAAGCATGTCCTAGACCAGGAATACAACTGTCTCGTTATTGACCTGGGCCTATAGTGCTATGCTGAAATCCCTAAATTCGAACTTGAGAGCGCTTATGCTACTTACCAAAGGACGATTAGCAGATCATTCAAAAATCATATCGGTCGATCGATGAAAGTAGATGTGGTTAATATGCTCGTGAGATCACGGCTATCAAATGACCATATCAATGACTTGACAGAGTTAGAGACACCCATGTACCGAGGACAACCAAGCAGATCTGAAAGATCGCTTAAAGAAACCTCCCATTTTACCCAAACCTTTGGATCACGAAGATTTATACATCAATTGGGCCGTGTCAACACATGCCATAAGAGTCGCAATGCTATATGAAGAGAAACGAATCCAAAGACCAGTATATGATGAAGGCTGACTATTAACAAGCTCACCCCGTTAACGTCCATATCAACCAACCATTATGATAGTTCCAACAGCAGCCTTAGATGTCTGAAAGGATACTCGAATGGGATATCAAGCTAAGCCAATTTGATTTCACATATCTCCCTCGGAGAGCTCTCCATGATCAAACATTAGCATACTTCATATCTGAAGTCACTTCATCAGACGATTATCCGAAGAATAGTAGAGAACCATCCAACCGATAGAGAACATACATAGATGAAACTTCCAATAATCGGCTTTTTTAACGTCGGAGTTGCGTTAATGACTACTGAGGAACGATCGATCTGCCACGCCCTCAAACTCAACTTCCCTGCAACAAATAACGAAGCTAAGTATGAAGCCTTGGCGCTCAAACTTACAAGAAAACTAGGAGTGGAAACTTTGCATATATTATGTGATTATTGGTTAGTAGTATACCGAGTCAGGGAAGATTATTCAACTAGGGGGCAACATCTTGCTCCTCATCCTAGCTGGGTCCAAAAGCTACTAGTCGACTTCGACTATTACACCATTACACACATCCTCGGAGGACAAAATGAAAAAACTAAGTCAATGGCCAAGCTAGCCAATTCCGGGGATGCGCGGCAAAAAGACTTTATCCCAGTTGAAATGCTTATTATTCCAAGCATTGACATATGAAGATCAACTAGATCTTAGAGATGGATCTAGGAGAAGAGTCATGGATGACTCCTATCAAAGATTATCCACAATCGGGGATTCTTATTAAATAAAGGAATAAGAAATGGCATATCCTCCGTGAAGCATCACTACATGATTATGTCTGGATAGTTCGACTCCATCGATACAAAGCATTACTGTTGTATCCATCGATCCGAGACCCAATATTACGTGTCCATCGATACGAAGCATGCATTCCAACATCTCAGATCGATCCAGAAGAGGATCGATACAAAGGAAGACTCAAAACAACCATCGAACGCTGTTACAACTTAAATTTTACTTCGATCCAGGAGAGGATCGATACGAAACTCAATCCAAACGAAAACTAAAGAACTTGACAATGACTCGTGAACGTGCAAATGTTAACGGGAGTCAGGTTAACATACGTACATGTATGACAGACTAACATTCAATTCTCAAAATTTACAGGAGTTGAATGCTTACCTAATGACAATTACAACAGCGAATAACAAATCGCTAGCACTCGACACTCAGTTACAACATTGCACTACATAATCACTGACAGTGGTTCAGTAAACATTTATATTACTGGAAATCAATCGAAGGTTACATCTTTTGACGAAAAGATAGCAACTACTCAACGAATCAGATAGAACTTTTTCAGAATGAAGGATGCAGCATTTCAAAGCACGTCATGTTCACACAAGACATACTTTGGGGGGCAAATGTTATCCCGCCTTTTGGCAAGGCCGTGACACCAAGAACTTGACTAGAAATCAATGACAGTTCGTCTTGGAGATCGGTTATACGCAGGCTCACTATGGATATCGACGAATTTTTTCCGAGTCCGGATCGGGCTACAATTGATATGACATGACAAGCAAAGCTATGGGAGCCAACATTCGGAATTTCAAGTCAATCGGAGTTCATATGCTCCAGATATTGATGGATCACGGTTGAGAAATCCAAACTTGCATCGATCATATCTCGAGATCTACAAGTCCAAATGCCACCAAATTTGGACAGTAGCTTACTGGCAACCTAAGGAATGTCCACGCCAAATTTCAGCTCGATCGGAGCAATTCTTGATCGATTCGAACCAAGGGTCGAATCGATATGGACCAACTTGCATCGATCATATCTCGAGATCTACAAGTCCAAATGCCACCAAATTTGGACAGTAGCTTACTGGCAACCTAAGGAATGTCCACGCCAAATTTCAGCTCGATCGAAGCAATTCTTGATCGATTCGAACCAAGGGTCGAATCGATATGGACCAACTTGAATCGATCATATCTCGAGATCTACAAGTCCAAATGCCACCAAATTTGGACAGTAGCTTACTGGCAACCTAAGGAATGTCCATGCCAAATTTCAGCTCGATCGAAGCAATTCTTGATCGATTCGAACCAAGGGTCGAATCGATATGGACCAACTTGAATCGATCATATCTCGAGATCTACAAGTCCAAATGCCACCAAATTTGGACAGTAGCTTACTGGCAACCTAAGGAATGTCCACGCCAAATTTCAGCTCGATCGGAGCAATTCTTGATCGATTCGAACCAAGGGTCGAATCGATATGGACCAACTTGAATCGATCATAACTCGAGTTCTACAAGTCCAAATGCCATGAAATTTTCACAGAAGCTTAAGCACATAATGAAGGATGTTCACACCAAATTTCAGCTCGATTGGATGATTTCTTGATCGATTCGAACCAAGGGTCGAATCGATCCCAAAGTGGGCCCGGATCTCCAGATTTCGGCCATGTGGGCCCCCTCACGTGCCAGAAGCGGTCTCCCCGAATTTTAGGCGAAATATCAGCCTCCTACACCTATAAATAGAGCCCCTGGTTATTCAGAAAAGGGGTCGGATAATTCTAAGAGCTAAAGAGCGCCCAGACTCTGCCAGATTTACTCTGAATCACCACTGTTTCCTTAGATTCAGACTTAGCTCAGAAAATCAGTTGTAATACAACATACGAAATTGTAATCTTCAAGTATCGAGCAATAAAATCATCAAACTTCATAGTGGACGTAGGCAAATCGCCGAACCAATCTAAATCGCTTGTCTTTGCAATTTACATTTCTGTTATTTGATGTTTTTGTTAGATAATCCTCGGTTTTAATTTTCATTCTTCACGTTTATCTCTTCAAAAACTTCCGAAGAGTGTTGTGCCCATTTTTGGTACAAACACTTTGGAAAAATAATAAAAGCATGGAAAACAATCTATCCCCTTCGTCGTTCCTCCATGGTCGCAATGACTTAAAATTTAAAATCTCCTACTTCACTCTCCTCGTGTTTTGTAATGCATGTTAGAAACTCAAAACACAACTCAAAATGAAACCAAATATACACTCACTTTTTAAGATACATTAATATTTAACATTTAATTAATTAATATTTAATAGCCAATGATTAATATCTGATAATTAATATTTAATATATAATACTTAATAAGTAACATTTAATAGATAATAATTAATATCTCATAATTAATATTTCATATTTAAATATTTCACATTTGGTACAAATTCAATTATAAATTCACATTCATACAACTAACTTTGAATTTGAATACAAACAGATGAAAGTAAACAAACTACACCGGTAACGTGTAATACCTAATACAAACTATCAAACTAACTACACTCGTACAATACTCTTAGTTCTACATCAACCCACTCGTGTGCTTCCTCATCGATGTTCAACATTTTCAAGCCTCTTTGAAAATTCTTATTGAAGTTAATTTGGTAAACACCGTGTGGTTATGCTGGCTCAACTCCAAGCATCGTTCCCAACATATAATAGCACCAACAAATTTGTGATCGTCTGGTTTAGGAACATCACTACCTCCAAAAAAACTTAATGACCTAAAATGTGTTCTAATTTTGATCATTTCCACCATCTTGTGAACTTCATCGTAAAACATATGATGCGAGGATCTTCGAATGAAACAACCAACAAAACAAATACTGGCATAACATCAACCAAAGAATGATTGTCCACAGCAACACTAGCATCGGTATCTTACTCAACTGGAGTATATTCATTCGGTTGGGAGGGTTTGAAGGTATGAAAGGGTTAAAAGCCAAAATTACATTCGTTAGGCATGGGTTGATCATCCCAAATGCTTCAAGGAGTGTGATTTGATTTAGTGGTTTGGAACTCGATGGTTACATCATCTTCAATCTCATTGGTGGGCGCATCTAACTTTAGTGGAGGTTACCCATGTTTACATGTGGTCACATTTCTGAAAATAATATGTAGATAGTCCTAATATGGTATCGGTGCTTCACTCCATTTTAGTAATGTATGACCAACATCCAAAAAAAGAAAAAATAAGAAAAGGTATATTGCTGGTTATGAATTTTTTATATTAATTAAATTGTCGAACGCCTTGGCTCGATCAGTCCATCAATTGCTGTTACATACAATATTGTTTTTTTAACATATGAAACTGCTTCGATTCAATTTCTCAGTTTTTCTCACTTAATGAACTCTTTTTTATTAGCGTCATGTTTATTCTTCACTTGTGTCACGAATGCTAGTATGTCAATTACAAAACTTGTTTTATTAGCAATTTATATGAATTGAGAGAAAATGACTGTTCCAAAATTAAAACTTGTTTCATCCTTATAGCAATACCTCTAAGCTTACTTATATGTTATGATAACCTAAGCAATATGGACATATACAGTAAATTAATCATACACAGTGCTCTTAATAATACAATCAATATTCTTTTTCCCTTGGAGATGGAAACACTGATATAATCAGAAGTTACCATCAATCTTATGATTTATTCAAATCAACGCATGAAATAACAAATAATACACAAGCATTTGAGTTGCAAGTTGTAACACAAAATCATTTCTCTATGGATACACAGATAATATTCTTTACCTATACTTCCATGTCAGTGACTAGCAATTCAAGTCCTGAATTTTTACCATATATTCCTAACATACTTAGGTTGTTATTGTCATCTCTGGTGTATTTTATAAGCATTTTGTTATGCATATGAACTTAGAAGAAAATGATTATAATATTAGTTAAGAATAGGATGTTATCGGAAAAAAACAACAAAAATTTCTCATCTTAAGTAACCCAACTCAGAACTGGCCCTGCAGACCGATAATGTAAATTATAAGTCCGACATAGTTTATGTCAAATGCATACTAAATACAAATATCATCAACTTATTTCTATTGAATTACAAATTTTGTTTCCTTTTAAGTTTAATTTTGTAAAATAATCATTGATTTATTTCCATCTCTGACATAAAAAATGAGAAATATCAAATAATTGAAGCTAGCAACGAATTAAGTGTTAATAGACCTCTTAAAGCTTGAATGCATCTCCAAAAAAGTTGTTCTGCTGGTAAAAATTATCATCACACGTTGGCTATAGGATAAAGTATATCAAATATTGATTTAACACACATAATAAGTTAACTATTATCTCATGTTCTAGTAAATATAAATATCTTGTTGAAAGTAGAACATTGTCAATATCTTAGATAACTTGAGCAGTACAATCATTTAGTAGTCCAAAAAATAAATGAACCATAAACCCTTAACAGTGTCAGAACTATCATATCCCAATACTTAACTGTTGATTCTTGAAGAATAGCAAGTATAATGTTACCCCCTCAGCTAACTGAGAACTGATTAATATGTAGGAGGAGGATGTTTAAGATATTTTCTATCTTAAACTGAAACACAATTAAAACTTACCTCCAATGTAAGTCTACCCCAATTGTAGGGCTTCCCTCTACCAAATCCATGCTTTTAACTTTCATTCTCCTTCAATGTTTCTTCTTCAGCAACAGGCTCCATTTCAAGCAACTGCTTCTGCTCCTCTTCATCTCCACCATTATTATCATCATTTGACTGGTTTAAAACTTTCGGTTTAGTAGTAGATTGCTGGTAAAGAACACCACCACTCATGCATATAAGCAACCCAATAGTCCCAACCAGTGTAGAATGCTTATCCCATATCACCAAATTAATAACCACAGTAAGCAACTTATTGACAATTCCAAGTACTGTAAACCCAGTTGCCGAAATGGCCCTCCTGCACGAAAACCCGAAAAACGATATTGCCAACCCAAACACACACGAAAGCCCTACAGGCAAGAGTACATTGTATGAATGCCATTCCAGTTCTTCATCGGATATTTCATGCTTTATCTTTTTTAATTCGCCCATTACAAGCAGCTCTAATGGAAACAGCATGAGAGCTTCGAGATTGTTGTAAAGGACTAAGCCCCATGTGTTTAGGCCTATGGTCATGACGACGTGCTTAATGTACACGAAATCAATGGACATGCTTATGAGGTAAGCCACTGCCCATGCGTAGGCGGTGAGGGTGAATTGGTAATCTGTCATCACGTAGAGGACGCTACCTGCCATTGTTTGTCGAAAATCATTCAGTCCATGTTGAAATAGAAAAAGTATCATGATATTTACTATGGAAGAATTGATGCTATGACATGCTCAAATTTCATTTAATAATCTATACAGAGCAAAAAATATCAAGCGTACAAGTAAGTAAGTACTAAAATATAAATTCCTTGAATCTACAGTTTACGATTGAAATCAAAATCGATTTACAGTTGAACTTTACGAGTTACAATTTAAAGTTCCGTTTTAAAAACCTTGCTACTTGCCATTGTTATCGTTTTGAATTCCATTTCAAATCGAATCTCTCCCATTACGACTCCTTTCTCAAATTTCGATATAATAAAAATTAAAACCGGAACTGGGAAAAATCAATCAATCCATGTTGAAACAGATAACATCATGATATTTACCTGACTCTACAATTCGAATTTATTGCTTTCTATCAAAAAATTAAAGACAGAAAAAGACAGAGAATTAAGATAGTATTTGGTTGTGCGTTTTCATCATGTATGTTAAATAGCATGTGAAAGAATGAAGAGCATTCCAACAAAGTGGATAAGGGAAAGAGAGAAGATGGTTTTTTATATTTTCCAAAATGCGAAAAACAATAAAAATAAAGTCATTTTCAGATTTATATGTTAAAACCATTTTCCAAATCGACAGTTTTCAACTCTCCTCTCATCTTCCTTGCATTTTAAAGTATACATCAAAAACGCAAAACACAACTTGTTTTCAAACCAAACGCTACCTAATTTTTAGGTTTAAATGTGAAAACTCAAGCATCAAAATCAATTTCAAATATGTAAATCGTTACTATGGAAGAAAAATTGATGATTTTACGTACCCAAATGTCATTCAACAATTCATACAGAGCAAGAAAATTAAGTATACAAGTATGTATACATAATAAATTTCAATTCAAACTTTACAATTTACAATTTAAATCCCATTTTGAACACTTTGCAACTCGCAAATATAGTGGCAAGAGATGCCACTATAAATCCCTTAAATCAATTATTTAATAATCTATATATAGCAAAAAATTCAGTACAAAAATATGCATACATAATTAAATATAAATATCTTGAATCAACGATTTACGATTCAAATTTCATTTTGATTTAAAATTTGAATGTTACAATTCAAATCCTATTTTTAAAACTTTGCTGCATGCAAATATAGTGGAAAGAGATGCCAAATCAATGAATCAATAATGTGTACAGAGCAAAAAATTAAGCACACAAGTATGTGTACACAATAAAATACAAATCCTTTGAATCAATGATTTGCGATTTAAATCAAGTTTCAATTTAAAATTTGAACTTTAAGACATAAATCCTGTTCTGAAAACATTAATACCTGCAAATATAGTGGCAAGAGATGCCCATGTGGATAAGGACGGCCATGGCTGATGCAAATAGAGTGTTTCTCCAATAGCCACGAATATGGGAACCGCGGACCGGAAGACGATGAAGGTGTCGACATTTGCATGGAGGAGGAGTTCGCTATTAGTAAAGAGTGAGAGGTAAAAGATGAAGGCAGCAGGCAAGAATTTCCACATTGTTGAAAGAGTTAGTGGGTCGTGCTCTATGACTTTCAGTTGGCCGCATATGAGGACGCCTAAGGCACTTGTTAAATATTGCAATGCGGTTAAGGCACCAGGATATGGAAATTTCATTACTGCCCATTTGTTTATTATGGAGAGGAGGGACGCTGATAGACAGTAACCTGCTGCTACTCCATACACTGATGCTTTTTCTGCTAAGGTTACGAATTTATCGTGCCATGACCATGAATCGATAGTATTGCTACTGGAAGTGTGTTTGTTTACATCGTTAGATGTCATCTGCAGCAATAAATAGAATCATATGTGTTTTGTTAGTAGCTTTAGCAAGGGTGGTATAATAACAGAAACATGTGGTGCAATAATTCATTTGCAGGTGTTATCTTGTACTGAAAGTAATCCATAGAATATCGTACTTAATGAACCATATGTCTTCCAAATGAAAAGTTAATGCAATAACCCATATACCACAATGCTGGAATTCTATCGAATGGTTTTTACATCCAATTAAATGTCAACATAATTGATAATGGAAATCGAAAATGATAAACTGCTAATGATGTGTGCCTTCAAATCCGCTGGTGGACAGTAACTAACTAAAAATAAACAGCAAAAAGGAAGGTTTTATATCTAATTTACTGCCATTACGACTGATTGCAGAATAATGCCATAATCCATATACATGTGTTATCTTGTACTGAGAATTTGGTGAAGCAAGATGGAGTGGTGAAGGACAAATACTACAATGCTAGAATTCAGCCGAACAGTTTTTATATCTAACTAAATGGTAGTATGATTAATAACTGAATTAATAATCAATGAATTGCTCGTGGTGAGCGTCTTTTAAGTCCCCTCATGGACATCATCAACTCTTAAACTGAAAAATGACAGCAGAGTTTTATACCTGGCTTGAAATTAATGAGATGCGCAATCAGTGCATTATAAATTGGAAAAGCGTACGACGATCTTCAAATCGCATTTCAATCGACTAGCGGACTTTCTAATCTGAAATTCACTGGAATCGTATTTGCGAATCATAAACATCACGGAAGGAAACCAGATCAGCAATTCATGTTACAGAATGGAAAAAGGATCTAGAAACAACCCCTAGGATTTGATGGCACATTCAAAACTTCTATGTGATTTGCAGACGAAGATAAAACAAA
Source organism: Allium fistulosum (assembly GCA_030737815.1). NCBI lineage: Eukaryota > Viridiplantae > Streptophyta > Magnoliopsida > Asparagales > Amaryllidaceae > Allium > Allium fistulosum. Next base: position 1,280,536,014 of record CM060905.1, read on the forward strand.
GTCTTATGAGTAAAGATGAAAAATCAAAAGATAACGAAGAACACTCACCAGATCTGCCGACGGTAAATTAAGAGCACGCAGAGGGAAAAAAGAAGTAGTTCAGAAGAGAGGGAGAAGTGGCTGTTTGGGTAACAGTTGCTTACTCATGCAACTCCTTTTCCCAACTGTATGCAAACTTAGTCAAACAAATTTTTTTTAATAAAGCTAGGCGGTCCTAGAAGTTTTAGGGTATTTTCCTATTGACTTCCGCTGAAGGGAGCGTCTATTAACGCCCTGTTTTGCTTTTCAGCTCCTTAAATACGCAAAGTTCCAAGCAAGGGAGGAAACAAAAAAAACCAAGTTTAAAAGAGCAAGAAAACACAAGAAACCAAACATGCAATGAATAAAGAAACTTAACAAACCAAGCTAAGTCAGGTGACCTAACAAGCCACGCTCCCTTGAAGCGTGGTTAACATGAATTTTCCACTAGTGATATTATGTACGTGTTTTCTTTTAAAACCTAGTTTGATCCAAACGATGTTTCTTATGAAACATTGCTCGATCCGAGTGGGGTTTCATACAAAACATTGTTCGAGACTATAAAAAAATCGACCTTTTTTTGATAGTCTCGTCGTCCGAGTGAGATTTTTTATAAAATTCAAGCTGAACGTGATTTTTATTATAAAAACTAACGTTATGAAATTTTAAAAACAGAATCAAAGGACAAATTATCGTATTAATTTAAACAGAACGACACAAGATTATTTTTTGCTACAAGGACAGGCTCAAATCCCGGTTATAATATAAGTCGTTCTCCCTACCTAAAACCAAAATTTTCTAGTTCGTTCCGATCTTTTCCGTTCAATTTCAAACTTTTCTATTCCATCCTTATCCAAATTACTCGAACCCAGCTAAGCTTGGATCTGTCCTCGACTCCCCTCTAGAACCCTCCATCCAACCAAATCGTTCTGTAAATAAATACCACCTCCCTAGTACCTAAAATCATTAAAAAAAGAAAAAAATTGAAGAAAGCTCACTCTTTCGCAGCATCTTCTAATATAAAATCAAAAGCAAAATGAAAGATACGTTGTTGGGTTTCGCAATCGTTCTAGTGCTGATAAGTATAATTTCATTTTCACGTGTGCTTATGTGAGAGAAAGCCTTTCATTATGTTTATTTCATGTGTATAATTTCTATGTGCTTCCTTTCCTTGTTCCATTTATTAACAAGTTATTGTGTTTGCATGTTCTCATATTTCATTGTGTTGATACTTTATAATTTTAGAAATTGTTTTCACCGTCATACACAACAAAACCGATACCAACATATTACAAAAATGATGCTCGTTGTCTGTTTGATTATTTGATTGGAGTTCATACTTTCTTTATTTTATAAATTGTTTTTACTGTCATACATATCAAAATTAATATCAATATATTGCAAAAATGAAACCCACTATATGTTTGATTAGAGTTGATTCTTTTTCATTTTTGAAATTGTTTTCAACATCATACATAACAAAACCGATACCAAAGTATTGCAAAAATGATACTCAGTGTCTGTTTGATTGTAATTTTAGAAATTATTTTCACTGTCATTTATAATAAAACTGATATCAATATATTGCAAAAATGATACCCACTATCTGTTTGATTAGAGTTGATGCTTTTTAATTATAGAAATTGTTTTCACCGTTATACATAACAAAACTGATACAAATATATTGCAAAAATGATATCCACTGTCTGTTTGATTGGAGTCGATACTTTGTAATTTTAGAAGGCAAATTCTATTCATACACCGTTAATTCATTTACCTACACCATAAAAAATTCAATAAACTATTAGACAAAAATGCTCCTATTTAAGTAAAAAAACAGCAATCAATATTAATGAATCACATATTCATTGTGTAATCAATATAATTTCTTTCATAAAGTAACTAAATTTTCTTTGCATCATTAGTTGAATTAAATGTAAATTCCTTTTAGGTATCAAATTCTATTTATATAGTTTCAGATTGTATTCATGCATAGTCAATTTTAACATTTTTCACGTCAAATTAAATTTTAAATTTATTACTAAAATGAATATGATTCATAGACTATTGAATTCTTCTTTATCTTTTACTCAAATTAAATCAAGTTTGAATTTAACATCAAAATTGAAATAGTTTAACATGTTAATATTCAAAAATTAAATTAAAATTGCTATATATAAATGATTCCATTTAAGGTATTTTACTTTGAAAATTGAAACTCAAAAAGTGAATTTGGGAGCTTTATTTTGATTAATGCATGAGAGATGGAGAGAAAATTACTAAAATGAGATGAGGGTTTTTTTATTCCAAATTGATGGTACTTTTGTAATCTGTGTGGTGTATATTAAGTAAAAAAATGATGTATCTAATTTTAGTAAAATTTTTGGTGCATGTATAGCAACATAAGGTGTATGAATAGAATTTGCCTTTTAGAAATTGTTTTCACTGTCATACATATCAAAATTGATACCAATATATTCCAAAAATGGTACCCACTATCTGTTTGATTGGAGTTGATGCTTTTAAATTTTAGAAATTGTTTTCAGCGTCATACATAAAAAACTGATACCAATATATGACTAAAATGGTACCCGCTATCTGTTTGGTTGAAGTTGGTGCTTTTTACTTTAGAAATTGTTTTCACCGTCATACATAATATCAAAACCGATACCAATATATTGTAAAAATGAAATCCACTGTCTGTTTGATTGGAGTTAATGCTTATATAGCAACTTAAGATGTATGAATAGAATTTGCCTTTTAGAAATTGTTTTCACCGTCATACATATTAAAACTGATACCAATATATTCCAAAAATGATACCCATATTTGATTGGAGTTGATGCTTTTAATTTTAGAAATTGTTTTCAGCGTCAAACATAAAAAAATTGATACCATTATATGACTAAAATGATACCCACTATCTGTCTGGTTGAAGTTGATGCTTTTTAATTTTAGAAATTGTTTTCACCGTCATACAAATATTAAAAACGATACCAATATATTGCAAAAATGAAACCCACTGTCTGTTTGATTAGAGTTAATGCTTTTTAATTTTAGAAATTATTTTCACGGTCGTTTGTTACAAAACTGATATCAATATATTGTAAAAATGATACCCACTGTCTGTTTGATTAGAGATGATTTTTTTCTTTTAGTTTAGAAATTGTTTTCACGTCATACATATCAAAACTTATACCAATATATTCCAAAAATGATACCTAATGTATGTTTGATTGGAAATGATGCTTTTTAATTTTAGAAATTATTTTCAGCATCATACATAAAAAAACTTATACCAATATATGGCTAAAATGATGCCCACTGTCTGTTTGATTAAAGTTGATGCTTTTTAATTTTAAAAATTGTTTTCACTGTCATATATATCAAAACTGATACCAATATATTGCAAAAATGAAACTCAATGTCTATTTGATTGGAGTTGATGCTTTTTAATTTTAAAAATTGTTTTCACCGTCATGCATAACAAAACTGCTACCAAAGTATTGTAAAAATGATACCCACTATATGTTTGATTATAATTTTTGAAATCTTTTTCACCGTCATTTAAAACAAAGCTGATACTAATATATTGCAAAAAATAATACCATTGTCTGTTTGAATGAAGTTGGCGCTTTTTAATTTTAGAAATTGTTTTCACCGTTATACATATCAAAACTGATACCAATATATTCCAAAAATGATACCCATTGTTTGTTTGATTGGAGTTGACGCTTTTAATTTTAGAAATTGTTTTCATATACATAGCAAAACCGATACCAATAAATTACAAAAATGGTACCCACTGTCTGTTTGATTGGAACTGATGCTTTTTAATTTTAGAAATTATTTTCATAGTTATTTGTAATAAAACCGATACCAATATATTGCAAAAATAAAACCCATTGTCTTTTTTATTGGAGTTAATGCTTTGTGGTTTTAGAAATTATTTTCACGTTCATTTGTAACAAAACTAATACTAATATATTGAAAAAAGATACCCAATGTCTGTTTGATTGAAGTCGATGCTTTTTATTGTAGAAATTGTTTTCACCGTCATACATATCAAAACGGATACCAATATATTCCAGAAATAAAAACCACTTTATGTTTGATTAGATTTGATGTTTTTAATTTTAGAAATTACCTTCATGGTCATTTGTAACAAACCTGGTACCAGTATATTGTAAAAATGATACCCACTGTCTGTTTGATTGGAGTTGATGCTTTTTAATTTTAGAAACTATTTTCACCGTCATACATATCAAAAATGATACTAATATATTCCAAAATTAATACCCACTGTCTTTTTAATTGGAGTTGATAATTTAATTTTAGAAATTGTTTTCCCCGTCATACATAACAAAACTGATACCAGTATATTGCAAAAATAATACCCATTGTCTGTTTGATTGGAGTCGATACTTTAATTTTAAAAATTGTTTTCCCCGTCATACATATAAAAACTGATATTAGTGTATTGCAAAAATGATACCCATTGTCTGTTTGATTGGAGTTAATGCTTTTTTATTTTCGAAATTGTTTTCACCCTCATACATATCAAAACTGATACCAATATATTGCAATACCCGCTGGCTGTTTGATTGGAGTTGATGCCTTTTGATATTAGAAATTGTTTTCACCATCATACATATCAAACTGATATCAATATATTGCAAAAATAAAACTCACTGTCTGTTTGATTGGAATTGATGCTTATTAATTTTAGAAATTGTTTTCACCGTTATACATAACAAAACTAATATCAAAGTATTGCAAAGTTGATACACATTGTCTGTTTGATTGTAATTTTAGAAATTGTTTTCACCATCATACATATCAAAGCTGATACCAATATATTTCAAAAATGAAACTCACTGCCTGTTTGATTGGTATTGATGCTTTTTAATTTTAAAAATTATTTTCACTGTCATTTGTAACAAAACCGATATCAATATATTCCAAAAATAATACCCACCGTTTGTTTGCTTGGAGTTGGTGCTTTGTAATTTAGAAATTGTTTTCACAATCTTTGTAACAAAACCGATATCAAAGTATTGCAATAATGAAACCCACCACCTGTTTGATCGGAATTGATGCTTTTCAATTTTAGAAATTTTTTTCACTATCATACATAACAAAACCGATACCAAATTATTGCAAAAATGAAACCCACCATATGTTTGATTGGAGTTGATGATTTTTAATTATAAAAATTGTTTTCGCTATCATTTGCAACAAAACTGATACCAATATATTATAAAAATGATACATACTATCTGTTTGATTGGATTTGATGCTTTGTAATTTTAGAAATTATTTTCACGGTCATTTGTAATAAAACTGATACCAATATATTATAAAAATGAAATATACTGTATTTGATTGGAGTTGAAGCTTTCTAATTTTTTGAAATCATTTTCACTCTCATTTCAATGTATCTTTTTGTGTGCATTTAAATGGATACATTTTTCTTTCTTACATCAAATTCATGCGACGTGCCTACATCAACTCACGTATATGCTGTGACATATTTCCTAATATTGCATGTTATACACACGCACACACTCTTCACGTTTAATTTGTTATATATATTTCGTTTGTTCATAAATAGTGTTAGGTTGCTCTCATGAGCCATTTTGGACACAGCCTTCGCATTTATTACATTCCTTCATGCATTCATTTTTGCCAGCGTGTAACATATATATTTATTTTCTCATTCGCATGCTACTTTGCCTTACCAGTGTGTAACATATACAGACATACATACATAGATATGTATGTATGTATGTATTAGTTCAATTACGAGCCACATGAGTAAAGATGTGCACACATTTAACTTTTGAGCCTTTCATTATGTTTATTTCATGAAGACTTGAAGGAAAATAGGAAGTAGTCATCCAACTTAGCCTGTGGATTTTAGGAGACTCAAGCAGAAATCGAAATTTGAATGTTTTGTCCATGAAGCAAAAATATTAGTAGACCATCCTAAATTCTAAAAACGACTTTAAGAATGTCCTTGAGAATATTTTCTTGTATTATAAATATGATAAAAGTTGGTCCTTAAAAAAACCAAGTTCGGAGGAAACGAGGAAACACAAGAAACCAAGCTTCAAAGGAGTGAGGAAACACAAGATATCAAACATGGAGCGAGCAAGGAAACCTAACAAACCAAGCTTGGAGCAAGTGATGTAACCTAATAAACCACGCTCACTTCAAGCGTAGTTAACATGAATTTTTCACTAGTGATGCTGTGTACGTGTTTTCTTTTGAAACCTAGCTTGGTCCACGTGAGGTTTTTTACAAAACATTGCTCGGTTCGAGTGGGGTTTCATATAAAAAATTGTTCGGTCCGAGTGAGGTTTTATATAAAACAAAATTCAACCTGAACGTGATTTTTATTATAAAAATCGACGTTATAAATTTTTAAAAACAGGGTTATGTATGGAATAAAATGGGGGTTAAAAGAAAATAGCGGTGTATGTAGTTTTTTTTAAATACACAGTGTGTGTAAGGCAAATTTCGGGGTGTAAATAAAGCTACCATCCGCTCAATTTCTACTTTTTACCCTATATTTTTTAGGGTATTGAGACCAATCCTTCACTTTTGATTATGAGGGGTCATTTTTTATTTCCACTCTATTAAAAATAGAATTACTATGAGGTACACATACTGTATAACAAATATTTAACTTTTATTATTTTGCCCATCATTTTATTTTACCTCGTTTAACCATTTCTTCATCTCTTAGTTGCTTCAACAATGATGAGAACTAAAAACTGCTCACGTTCTTTACTTCCAGACCAACAGTTTGTCGAGAAAATGGCGGCAAGGTACATTTTTTAGCATAGTAATAATTTTTAAGGTTTACATATGCAATTCGACGCCATTTTGTCTATCGATCGTTGGTAGCTTGGTAAGGTTTAGGTTTAGCATCACGCTGAATTGTGATTTGTTTTGTCGATCATTGGTAGCTCGGTAGGATTGAGGGAACGACGGCTAGAAATCGAAATTTTAATTTTAGTTTGGTGTAGGCCTGCCATAATTAATATTTTATTTTGACACCATGTTGATGAGTTAATAATTTTAGTTCGGTGTGATCGATCAAGTTTTATATTTTAGTTCAATAGAGTGTTGTTGATAGAGCTAGGGGTATGTCCTAAGGGCAATTATGTAATTTGTTACATACATCTAACTTGTTGACCAATTTTGTTTGAAATAACTGTATTTTCTTTCTATTATATACTTGATATAATGTGTTATATTAATTAATTAAATTAAAAGTATATTTAATAGAAAATCCATAAATGGTACATTTTGTGAGAGTAGTTATAAAGCGTTGTAATCGTGAGTAATTTATCACAATAAAAACAAATGTACCATTTTAAATGTTCCTAATCAAGATGCATGAGACTAGATATCGATGTATCTGTTGAGACTAGAGTACTTAACGCTCTCTAAATGTTGGGTAGTGTATTACTCATGATTGATGGGGGTATCTAGGGGTTAAGTACTAATAGTTATTGGATAATTATGCAACGACTTGCTTGATAGTTTTTTTATAGTTAATATCACTAAGGTCAAACAGAAAATATCGATGTGACTAATTTACACAGTTCTCTCGACTCGAGAATACTATTGATCTTTAATGTGGAAGCTTCACTTCGATTATAGTTAATTCATGCACGACGTCCATCAAAAGACTATAGTTGGGTTGAGTGGAAGCATTGAAAGTGAAACACTATTTAAGAGAGGACCCGTCTCCTCGGTTATATGAGGTTAGTATCACAGTCAATTGATGTCAACTCAAAGTCAAAGTCTTTGGCCAAAGCAATTAGGTTAATAATAATTGTTATTATTGAACCAAGGACTTTGTGTTTTGGACTATAAAGTTGATGTGGATGATATTGGAATTTTGGTCATCACCAAATTCCATAAGTTCAAAGTGATATAGTTTTGACGAGGAGAATTGGTGTAAATAATTGTCACTATCGGGTACCGCTTATAATAAGTAAATTTGTATTTTACCAAAAGATGTTAAGTGATAAATTCAGCTAAAATGTCACACCACTAGTTAAGTTGACATGTGAACTTTAATATCTGAATTGTTCAATATTAATCGCTGACTAAATTTACACATTTGAGTCGCACAACCATAATGATGAATTCTCCAAAAAACCACATGATTTGATTAATTTTTAAGATATTGTAAATTAATTAATATTTGAGAAATATTAATTATATTTGATGTTTGGGAGTTGTTTGTAATAATTTGAATGCGCTTATAAAAGTTATATTGCACGCATTGTTATAAGATGTCAATGTAATTTTAAACGGATTTAAGTAAAAGATAATTACATGTAGTGATTTATGGAAATCTTATGTTATTTGATGATATATAATTTCAGCCATACCATGTAAAGAAATAGAAGCGGAAAGAGGAAGATAATCAAGAGAATTAATTAGGGAAGTTTTAATCAAAGAACGAGAAAGGTTTCATCCTTTCAATTAAAACATATTCACTAGTTTGTTTTCTACGTACAACTTATTCTTTCTCATCCAATTTTCTTTTTGTAACTTTTATGGTTCTCTCCTTCCTCTCTAATGGCTGAAAATATGAGAACTTCCATGGCTTCAAATATTCCCAAAATCAAATACAAATAAAATCAATTTATGAAAAGTGGTTTATTCCTCTTGATCCCTGCAACATCTAGAGGCTGATTTCTGAATCTATGAGATTTGATTCATCGTTCAAGGTGTGATTTATTGGCTACATCTAAAGGAGAAGTCGTTGTTTCGAGGTGTACTTTAAGGCTTTGGAATTAAGATATGATCTTTTTTATTCTAATGATTTTGATATAATTAATGAATAAAAAATTGATTATCATAACTTATATGTGTATAATATTGTCTCATTTAATTTGAAAATGGTTTATGTAGTTTGAATTGTTTATTATATGAATTGATTAGGGTTTTATTTAGATAAATCAAACTAAAATTTGAATATGGTTAATACTATGTTTTTATTTTAGATCTATGTTTTAAACATTCAAATCAAAGTGTAATTTTTTAGGTTTAAAAGTTTGTATGCTCATATTAATTGATTATGTATTATTTTGATAAATCAAAACTGAGATTTGTATATGATTAGTATAATGTTTTAATTATAGATCTATGTTTTAAGCACTTAAATCAAAGTATATTTTTAGGTTTGAAAGTTTATATGTTCTTTTTACAGGAAATTTTCTTCAAGGACACATTTTGGGGCTTTTTTTTTATGAAGGACGGCCCATAAATATTTTTCTCCCAAGGACAAATTATCGTTTTTAGTTCTCCGGCCCAATTCTCGCGCGCTTATTCTTCTTCTTTCATTCGATCAAAATTTTGAGTCGCGATCAAATATTTTCTCTTAATTGTAATATCTATCAACGTTATTCGTTTATTTCAATTTCGTCCACTTCAACGATTATTATTTTTTCCTTCCGTTCTTTTGTTGATCTCGTTCTTTTGATATCTGTACGGTGATCTCGTTTTTCTCAGGTATGCTTATATCAATCTGTTTTTTTTGATGTTTTTCAATTCGAGTTAAATAAAATTGTTCCTGATTTATACTTGTGTTTATTATTATGCCTGATATGCAGTGTTGTTCTTCTCTTTGTTTTTTCATTCGTCGATGGATGACTGTGGAAGTACCAGCAGGTTTTTTATTGTTATACTCGTTTCTTTATGCAGTGTTGTTTTGTAGTTACTTTTCATTTGATTTATTTTGCATTCTCTTGCATTAATGTTGGGATGATTGGAGAAGTATCGTTGGTTGGGTTATATATTAATTTTGTTATTGAGTGGAAAACTATTGTTTTTTAGGTTCAGTTTCTGGGTATCATTTTTATATTTTCTTAGTATCATTTTTTTTTCTTCAGTATCTAGGTATCAGTTTTATCTATGGTAGGTATCAGTTTTGTAAAATTGAATAATTACTGTTCTAAAACGTACATATTTTTACTGATGTTTATTTTTTTTTTACAGTGGGGATAACAGCCTTCTTTGTTTGTTTGTGTTGAATAATAATACTTTTAGCACTCGATTGTTTATCGATTGCTCTTTGTATGATTTGAAGAGTGAGATATGCCGATATTGGTCTCAATTAACTCCTTCTTCTATTCAGATTTCTTATGTACTTGAGGACAAAGTTATTATGGTTGACACTGATTCTGATATTCAGAGCATAATTTGTTTTCAGTTACACAAGAAAAGTTCTTTCTTTGGTTTTACTATTAAGGTTAAGGGTTATGAATTGGAAGTTGTTGATGGTGCTTGTATTTCAATTTCATCCTATGTTCCTGCTTCTTCATCTTCTATTGTATCTGTATGTTCAAATGTTGTTAATGGTAAAAGTTATTTAAAAGATATGTTGAGGAGAGGGTCTACATTAAGCATTTCCAATTTTGTTGGTTTTTGTTTTGGAGGCGCTGAACATTTTAGAGAGTTTTTGATAGCATATCAAATTCAAAAGGGGTATGAATTAGTATTTTTAAAGAATTGTGCTACAAGAGTCACTGTGGTTTGCTCTTCGTATAAGAATGGTTGTCTTTTCAAAGTCCATGCTTCATGTGATTCTGGAGAATTGAAAAGGTTCTTTATGAGAAATTTGGTTTCTGATCATTCTTGTGGGGCTGGTCTAAGACATGTGAATAATCCACATATATCTAGTTCTTTTGTTAAATCGATGATTATTGATGAGATCCGCGATTGTCCAAGTAAAAAGCCTAAGGATATTATACTTGATTTTAAAAGAGAATACAATTTTCAGTTGTCTTATGGTTATGATTATCATGGGAAACAACTTGCATTGATGGAGTTGCACGGTAATGATGCTTTGTCTTATAATGATTTGAGTTGGTATTTGGAAGCAGTGAAGAAATCTAATCCAGATAGTTATGTTGATATGGATGTTGATCCTTGTAATAATGAATTTCAAAGGGTGGTTATTGCCTTTGGCGCTTGTTTACTTGGTTTCAAGTCTTGTCGTCCTATGATATTCTTAGATGCTACTCACTTGAAGGGACGTCCTGGTGTATTGATGGGTGCAACTGCAAAAAATGGTGATCAAGGTATGTGTTTGTTTTCAAACTTGATTTGTTTATATTGAGATTATAATACTTGGCATAATTATTAATGTACATTCTTTTATCATAATTTGTATTCTGTTGGTATCAGTTTTAAGAAATGTAGTTTATAAGTAGCAAGTTTCTAGTATCAGAATTTTTATTGTATTAAATTGTATGTTTGTACTTCGTATAATATGTTCATACTGCTAAACAGGAGATTAGTATCAGCTTTTGTATATTATTAGTATCAGTTCTAATTAGTTCATATATGGTATCATTTATAGTTATGTAGTATTGGAATTTGCTTTGTATCGAAATATATGTCATTATTTTTGTTTCTTTGTTGTTTTAGAATGAAGATTAATGTGCATAATGTTGTGCTTATCAATATTTTTATAATGGTCATATCAGGTTTTAGGTATCAGTTTTGTTACTGTTAGTATCAGTTTTACGAATTGTTTTATATTTATGGTTGTATTTACTTTTTTTTAACTAATTAATTTTGCATTTGTAGGTTTCTTTCCTTTAGCTATGAGTGTAGTTTCTGTTGAAAATGTGGATAACTGGACATGGTTTTTGAACCATTTAAAACAAATGCTTCAAGAAGAGCGTACTTTAGTTTTTATGTCCGATCGCCACCAAGGTTTGCTTTCAGGTGTTCGTGATGTTTTTCCTTCAGATTATCACAGTTATTGCTACTTGCATATGGAACAAAATCTTCTTTCTGCAGTGAAAGCCAAAAATGCAAATGTGTCTATTGTTGATTTATTCAAAATGTGTTCTAGAGCTTCAAATCTATATGAATTTGACGGAGCATATTCTAAGTTTTGTCAAATTGGTGGTGTTGCTGGTGTTAATTTTTTAAAGGATAAGCCATTTGATAAGTGGGTGGATTTATTTTTTCCAGGAAAACGTTATGGTGAATATAGTTCCAATGTTGCAGAAAGTTTTAACAGTTGGATTTTAAATGAACGAGCATTGCCTATTACTTTGTGTTTAGATGGTATTCGTATTAAGATTATGGAACAAATGGCTAGAAGAAGAGAAGAATGTCGTTTGTGGAGAACAAGTCTATGTCCTTCTATGGAGTTACGATTAGATGAATTGATTGAAGAAGGGTTTGGATGGGATGTATATAAATCTTCTGATTTTGCTTTTGAAGTGAAATCTCCAAACTCTCATTGTGTTGATTTGAAGGAGCGCATTTGTAGTTGCAACAAGTGGAAAATTACAGGATTTCCTTGTGCTCATGCTATAAAGTGTATGAACAAGTCTAAGTTGTCTGTATATGATTTTGTCGAGAATTATTTCACTGTTGATTCTTATAGATGTTCTTATGCCAATGCTATAAATCCTATTCCAAATTATGATAGGCCCATTGTTGATGGTAGCATACAAGATGTTATTAAGCCACCAAAGGAGAAACGTGGCGCTGGCAGACCATCATTAAAGCGCAAAGGAGGATTTTCATATTTTCAGAACAAGCAAAACAGATGTGGCGAGTGCAAGCAATTTGGTCATAATAAACGGAATTGTCAAGCTTCAAAGAGGATATGATTTGATTTTATATTTTTAATTTGTTTATAGTAATAAGTGTATGTGAGACTTGTTTCAGTGGTCTGTAGTAATTGAACCTTTTGTTATTACTTTGTATTTAGTATAGCATATTATGGAATTGATTATAATTTCAGCTATTTTTAGTATAGATGATAGTATCATTTTTTTGTTTTTGCAGTATGATTTATGTTGTTTGTTTATGGAAGTTTTGGTATCAGTATCTTTTTTACAGTATCTTTTTAACAGTATCATTTTTTACAGTGCCAAATATTATCAGTTTATAGCTGCATCAGCTTTTTTTAAGTTTTGGTATCATTTTTTTATTTTGGTATCACTTTTACAGTTTTGGTATCAGTTAATTTGGTTGGAGATAATGTTTCATTGATTGGATATAAATGGTTTTATTATCAGTTTTTATTTGTTTTTATAATCAGTTTTGTGTATTATAATATGTGCTATAATTTACAGCAGTAGTCCTTAATAATTATAATAATATATGGTGTTTGCAAAACCTGATACTTGAACTAATTGTTGTTTCATACAGTATGTTGAGTATAAGTTTTGACAAAAGTGATACTATCAGTCATACGAAGTGATGCCCAGTTACTGTTTTGTATTGTAATATTACATGAAATTTGATAATATCATTTTACAACTGAAAGTTGTATCATAGAACTGATAATATTATGTTGGATCCATAGTTGGATGATAGAACATACATTATTTAATTTTGTTATAATATAAACAACAGGAAATAAAAGAACATCACCACAACATATCATTCCAGGAGACGAGAATTGTTTTTACAAGTAAAAGCAGCAGTGTTTTGCTTACAGAACAACATTACTTCATAAGTATGAAATTACAACAGAACATCATTAATTCGCAACTATACATTTCAACATAACAACATTATATCATAGGTATCAAATTTAATTGTGAAATAATGCAATGTGAACTCATTTCCTTTCTTTTCTATGTTCTTCTAGGCTCGACATGTATTTTGACAGACTCCAGCAGTGTTCATCGTCTGTTAATATTGCATGTGCAATTCTTGCTCTAATTGATAATACATCTTTCTTTTCAATTTTTATCGGTATCCTACTTCTGTTCAGCGAAATGATGAATATCATTACAAAAATTCCACAGTCAAGCCTGTTGAAACCAAGATGAAATATTAGTATAAATTTTCATTTGCTTTATTAATAGGTTTATAATTAGTACAAAAATTTGAATTTTAGAAAAAATGGTACAACAATACAGTATGGTTTGAATTAAAATATTTAGCAGTTATACTAGTGCACTATGTACTTATTTCTGTAGGTATCAGTTTATTTTTTTGTAGGTGTCAGTTTTATTTGTGTAGGTATCAGTTTCTTGTTATGTAGGTATCAGTTTTTTCCTGTAGTCAATGTTTATTTGTATTTAAAGTTTATTGTATTGAGGGATAATAATTCTCAATATTTTTATTACGAATGGAATTCAATTAAATATAAACGGTATACAATGATGTGTAGAAGTATGTATGGAAAATTATAATGCAAAAACATTTTTTATAATGGAAAAAACTTACGTGTCTGCTCCCTGCTGTGCACATTTTATTTGATGCATTTCATCTGGTTTCACTGCCATGTCTTTTATGTCATTGCTTTTCCAGATTTCTTGGAGCATTTCCTCTATTTCATGTCTCTAAAACAGGTAATATATTAAAATTTTAGCTCATATTCACGGTGATAAGTATTTTTTTAAAAGAAATATAAATCTCATACCAATTTTATAGCCTCCTTTAAACTTGAATTGTTTCTTTCGTTTGATCTTCTAGGGCGGTTAGAATCTAAGTGGCACCATTGCATTGTTGGGTATGTTAAAGTTACTAATGTCCAGTGGTTCTCACAATGCAAAGGAAAATATATACTTTCAGTAAATTTGTCGTGCACAATGGATTCTAGCATAGGCAGAATGAGACTTTTCTTCACACTCTTCATATCACACACTATTGCTTTCTGTATTATATGAAAATAAGTTATGATATAATAAATGAAGCAATTATTATGTACTTGAATATTAAAGTTTTATTTACCGTCATTGTAGTTGTGAAAGCATAGTTGTGGTCTTCTATTCCACATTTTGAAATGTACCAATCTATGATCTGTATTAAAATCAGAAATGTATACAATTTAAAATTTGTGGAGCAATTTTAAATTTTTAATAGTTTCAGTACTCTTAGTAGTTGCTGTGTATGTTGATAATTATAGAAATAATAAAGCATAAGGTCAATTTAAGCATGTTGTGGATTTTGGTATCAGTGTTGACGTAAAGAAAAAAATTATTATGTACCTGCCCGTCTGTTTCGCCTCCTTCTAGTAGATGTTTTAGTGCATTCTTTGTTATGACACAACCTCCTCTGATTGTGTCATTGTCTTCCCATGCTATTACACTATTTTGATAAAAACAATTTGTATATGTTAGATAAACTTAATTTCATATTTAAAATTAATATACATATTTGTACACTTACTTTTGTGATGATGTTGTTAATGAAAAGAAAGTTTTGATCACATTTTGTTGCTCAACGTTGAGGTAGATCAAACATTTGCAATGACCAAGCCCCATCTCGTAAAGTGTTGGCTCTATTACTGCAAGTGGCTTTGGATTATTGTCTTGTTCACTTTGGTTTTCAACATTTTCTTTTTTTTCACGTTCCTGTTTTTGCTTATTTGCAACTTTCTTTTGTTTCATCCCATATTCAAAGCTATCACTTTGTTTTTTCACTCTTGTTCTTGCCTTTAATCTTTGAATATAGGAAGCTGTCCTTTTTTCTGTTGCTTTGATTTTTTTGTCAGTTGATTTTATGACTTTTTGTTTCCCTTTTCTGGCAGCTTTTTGCCCATGTTCCTCTGCATCTTTTTTTTCAGTTTTTTCGCTTTCAAAGTCTTGTGTGTCGTAAAGTTTGAAAGATGGAGGGGTAAAGTCAAGCACATACGGTATACTTTTGTTTTTTACATCTGTACCCTATTGAACAGTTTGAGTATCTTCTGAGTTGTCTCCCTGCACTTCAGTTTCTTTTTCCATCTCTTCTTTTGTTGGAGTCTGTTTTTTTTCTTCATGGTCACATTGTCTTTCTTCACTGCTTGTTTTTTTAGCCAATTCACTTTCTATTTCGATTGGCATTTGTTTGTTCATTTCTTCTGTTTTATCTGCTGTTTTTTGTACACTCTCTTCAGCTATTTCTTCATTTTTTTCTTTTTCCATTTGTACAAAAGTATCTGTATCTAGTTCAGTTTGTAAAATGTTGCTTTGTAGGTTGAAACTTTCCTTTTTATTTTCACCATTTTCTTCTCTGCCATTCAAAACATCTTCAACTTTGTTGGTGTTGTCTTCAGCCTGTGATGTTTTCTCTTCATTATCTTTCAGTTTCAACTTTATTTCTTTCAACTCTTGTTGCAACCTGAAAACTTCTTGCTCTGCTTTAATTCTATTCTTTTTTTACACTTCTATTTCTTTTTTTGCTTTCTTTGTTTCTTCTTCCAAATCTTTTATATGCATTTGGAAGATCCTGATGCTTACGTCTTCCTCAAATGACTGTGCAGTTTCTGTGGTTTCTTCAAACTTTCTTTTCTTTCCATGCTTTTCTTTTTGAATTTTGGGGACTTTGTGTTGAACAGTCTCTGTTTGAAGCAGACTTTCTTCATATGGGCTGAGATTTCTGATTTCTTTCACCTATAAAATTGGTATTGGAAAATTTGTTTCAATTTTAAGCTATGATATCAATTTGCAATGATAATTGAATTTTTACTATAATGAAAAAAAAATTGTATTCAATACAATAAATATGTATTTATTTTTATTTTCTGATACTATTAATATTAGGTTCAATCATATTAGTATCAATTTCTTATACTATAAGTATCAGTTTATAATCATATTAGTATCAGTTTATAATCATATTAGTATCAGTTTCTTATACAATAAGTATCAGTTTCTAATATGTAGAACTATGGTATCAGGTATTGGACTGTAGCATCAGCGTAAATTGTGAAATTATAAGGTATCAGTTTTTGCATTCTAGTATCAGTTTTGAATACATCCACATTTAGTTTCAAGCATGTACTCATTTGTTATCAGTTTTTGCATTTTTGTCTCAGTTTATGACACTTTTAGTATTTGTTTCAAGCAATTAAACATATGGTATCAGTTTTTTTCATTTTATTTTTTGTTATTGATACTATTTACTATGTTTTGATATGGTATCATTTTTTGATCACTGTAGTATCAGTTTTATGGTATAGGATAAATCATCGACAATACAACTTTATTCTGCATAATAGTTAAAGCATATTGATTAACAAAAAATGAAATGGAATTTTTACTTACATCACCCTCTTTCACGCTATCAAAAACTGTTTTGACTGCTTTATCTTTGAGTTTCCTTAAATCCCATTTTGCAAATCTTGGTAAGGCTGGAGTATAATATTGCCTTTGTTGAATGAGATCCAGTTTCTCACAAATGCAATACTGTTAACATTAAAATAATTGATTAGATATGTTTGTTAAAAAAAATAACTAATAAATTTTTGAATAAGAAATCTTACCAGTGGAAGCATGGAGCATCCCGACATATTTCTTGGATTATGAATGAACTTCTTAACAAATTTATTGAAATTCTTTTCTATCGTCAGTGGCCAAGAAACTAATTGCATTGTCTCTACATTAATTAAGTATGGCAGAAGTCCCCATCTTAATTTTTGTTGGTTGTTTGGAAAGAAAAATGTTAATAGTATTTCAATTACTATTAACATTGGCAAGTCTTCTTCGTACTCCTTTTTCTTTTTTGCAACTTCTTGCTTTATTCTTTTTTCCACTACGTTTCTTGTTATATAAGTGCTGTTGCCAAAGTTTATGTTTGCAAATTCTTTACAGTGCACTGGAATTGTTTTGTTTGTCATTTTTTGAGTCGGCTCAATGTTAATTCCTTTTAGTGGTAGGCCAAATAACAAACTTATATCCATTGCTGTAACTTTCATTCTTTCTGTGGAAAATAAGAAAGCATCTTCGACAGTTGAGTAGCATTTGTATAAAGCATCCAAATTGTGTTGATGCTTTTTGCATTCTTTCATTACAATTTTCTCTTCATAGAAAACTCTGAAGAAGTTGTAGAAAGGAGTGCTCTTCATTATATCCATTTGCTTATTTGATAGAGCATTTTTTTGTTTTATCATTTTAACTGTTTTGAATATTGCCTGCAGTCCACATCTGTAAGCTGTTTCATGCTTTTTATCTGCAGATTGCTGTTTTGTTTCTGATCTTTCTTTCATGTATTTTGGATGAGCATCAACAAAATCATCATCATCCTATTTGTTCAAAATAAAGACAGTAAGTTATTTGTCAAATAAATTATGTTTAAAACAAACAATAGATTCGGGTATTTGTTGTAGTGAAATATCTTCTGTCAAATATATAACAATTTCAAGTTTGAAGTAACTAAGTATCAGTTTTACATTACCTAAGTATCAGTTGGTACAAAGTAGGTATCAGTTTTCTCTAATCAAGTGTCATTTTTTCAAGTAGGTATCCGTTTTTTGTAATTAGGTATCAGTTTTCTGTAAATAGGTATCAGTTTTGTAAATAGGTATCAGTTTTTTGTCTGTTTCATATTTCAACTAAATTATACTGACTATTATTTTATCAAACAATTTATGCTTACTGATAAACACTATTATTACTTGTTACTAGTTAACAGTTGGTACTAATTAGGTATCAGTTTTCAGTAATCTGGTATCAAGTAGGTATCATTTTTATATAACTAGGTATTATTTTTTGGTAATTAGGTATCAGTTTTTGTTAGTAGGTATCATTTGTTTGTTTGTATCATATTTGAAATAAATTTCACTGACTATTGTTTAATCAAACAATTTATGCTTAATTATAATGACTATTATACTACTAATTGGGTATCAGTTTGTTATACCTATCAGCCTTTTCTTTTACCAAATAATTTACAGGTAGAATTTTTGAAATATACATTATGGTATAAAGTTATGATGTTTTATATTTTACCGAGTTGAGTTGTTCTTCTTCCAGTTCTTGATCCGCAGCTTCTTTATCTTCTTTTTGCTGAGATTTAACAAAATGAAATTATTAGTATTCAATGTTGCTATAACAAAACTATACTAATTTTGTTGTGTTTGATTTTATATTTAACAGTTACCTTCTTTGATATACTTTCACTTATCTGTCGTTTGCATGTTCTTGCTGTCATTGTTTCTTCTCTTTGTCCTTTTTTCTCTATTTTGGTTTTGTTCTTCTGTTGCTGTAGGTTTTTTAAGCCTTAATTTGTTGCTTTTTCTCTT
Organism: Allium fistulosum; assembly: GCA_030737815.1. Classification (NCBI taxonomy): domain Eukaryota; kingdom Viridiplantae; phylum Streptophyta; class Magnoliopsida; order Asparagales; family Amaryllidaceae; genus Allium; species Allium fistulosum. Next base: position 1,280,555,047 of record CM060905.1, read on the forward strand.
TAGTGCCGACGCTATCGTTTGTGCTAAAGGAAGGTTTTCCTCTTCTACCTCTGCATTTTCATTTTGAACATCAGCTTCGTCGACATTTCGATTTTCGTTTTGTTGATTCGCTGTCGACTTAGTTAGGTTTTCTTCGGCTTTCGATTGTTGTGGTTGTTCTTCATCTACAGTCGATTTGTGAGCTTTATTTCTTGTTTGCGATGCCATTTTTTACTCTCGAGCAAAATTAACGTGAATCTTTTGTTTCGAGCAAAATTACCGATTGTTGGAGTGTAAGGAAGGAGGAAGAAGATGGACAGAATTATTCGTTTTGTTTGAAATTCTTTCTGGGCTTTGGGCTTTGTCCTTGCGATAAAAGTTAGATGTGCGTGTCCTTCTGGACAAATATTTATTGTACTTTGTCCTTAAAAAAATTTTCCCCTTCTTTTTATTTGCATTTGTACTATAATAGAAACTTACACATAATTAAAGGATGTTTTGATAATAAACTGATTACAATAATTTTCTAATTTGTTACCCTATTTAACATCACAAACATCCTTCTTTAATTATTCAAAGGATTGTTAATATATTTCTTAGTTTTGTATGTTTCACTTTTGTTTATAATAATTTTAATTCATATAGGTTGAATCTCTTGATTTAATTGTATACATATGTATTTTGTTAATTAATTTAAGTTTATATAAGTTCACAAATGCATATGAAAATTTTAATGTAATATGGAAGTTTATTTTGAATTAATTAAGAAGTTTTGGTTTAATCTTTATATACACATAATTACATATATATGTTTGTGTACATGCTAAATTTAATGTTTATATTTCAAATAGTATAATTTAAACATTTTATTATTATCAAACAATTTAAAATGAGGCAATAGTATGTACATATCAATTATTGTTGGTTGTTCCTATTTTTATGTCATAATGATTAATTGATTGTTAATTAAATGCTGCATATATTAAGTTTGCCAAAGAGGGAAGATGAATCAATCATCTTTGTCATCTTTCTTTTTTTTCCTTTATGTGATTGCCTCTAAATTTATTCTTATTTATTTATATATGCCATGTTATCAATTGATCATACTTGCCTTATGTTTAACTATTTTGTCACAAAATTAAGGAATGAATATATTTGATATATTCAAACTTTTTTCAAATCCCACACTTAATTGTTTTAGAATTAAATTAATAAAACAAAAGATGATATTAAATAAAATATTGATTTTATTTATAAGAAATTTAGAAAATTTCTAAATGAATTTAGACTTCATAGGCCCATTAAAGATCCAAAATGGTAAAAAAAATTGAAATTCACTTATTTCTTCTACTGCGGGATAGCTCAGTTCCAACGGTTGTCAAGTTTTACATTTTATTTCAACAGGGTTGTGTCATTTTTTAGTATAAATCATTGAATTGTTGCCGAAATGGATTTTGCATGATTAACTTCATATGTCTTGGTTGTTTTGCATTCTTCTGGGTACATAAATGTATTCATTTTTTGGTTACAGCAAAAAAAATTCAGGTTTATCGTCAACCACTCGTATCCCTCCAACCACTTCAAATCATAAGAAACTAGCATTGGAACGAATAAAAAAAACTTATTGATGAAAGTGTTGAACACGGTAGAAGCAATAATAGTGAAAATAACAATAGTGTGAGTGAGGAGGAAAGGTAGTCGACATGAGGATTTTATTGAGGAAAATAAGGGGAGTTGAATCAAGAGGATGAGATTGCAAACGAGGATGAACCATCCCAGAAAAACCGAAGAGGATACTGATACAGAGATTGAAGCGTTAAAGCGAAACAACAAATGCAAGAAGTTGATGGCATAATCATTAAGTCAGTCTACCGAAATTGAAGCTCAACCATCCTTACTCTTTGCTTACAAAAATAATATTGCTTCTAGAATATGGACCTCGTTGGTAAGTTTATCATATTGCTTTATCATTTAGAATCTTAAATAATATAAGTATATGGTTTGAATATCACATTGTTAATGCAGGAACCAAGGGCTGAAGCTAGAATTGTTAAGCTTCATAGCCATGTTGGGACTCAGAAACAGTGGGATTTCAGCAAGGAATACGATTTCGTGAAGAATGTAGTAGCCGAATTAGGGTTCGAGAATATAATAAAACATGCACATGACAAAGTTGACAAGGCTTTGATCAACGCATTTATAAAAAGATTTTATCTAAAAACTAACAGTTTTCATCTTTCTTTTGGTGAGATGACCATTACTATTGATGAAGCATTTCACATCGTGGGTCTTCCCATTGACGGAAAAGCGGTTATGGGGCAACTTGGAGGTTCTAAGGTAATAAGCGATCAAGATGTGTACGAGCTATTGGATAAGTGTCTTGGAATCAAAGAAGAAACGACCGACGAGCTTATGTGGGGTGAGAAAAAGTCCGATTGGAATGGTTAAGAACTACATTTTATGGTTCTTAAGATTCTAATAGTGTAGACTGAAAAAGGAAATTTGTGATTGCATACTTATTGTACACCATTAGTCTGTTAATTTATGGCGATAAATCTAGAAACAAAGTCTTGGTACATTTTTTGCAATGTCTACATGTGTTAAGGCAAGTGCACACTTACTCTTAGGGCACTGTATGCTTGAGTTGGTTGTTCTATAACTTGGCTCAATGTAAAAGAAAAGGTGTACGCCAGATTGTCGATTAACTTTACTTCAAGTATGAGTGAAATTAAAAAACCAAATGAATTTGTTATGTTATGTATTTATATTTGATGTTTCATGTATAGGTTTAGATATATGAGCATTTCCCATTTTTGAGACGACATAATCGGAGTATACGTGCAGTGCTTGGTGATTCGAGATCAATTTTTTATTTTATTATGGAACAAAGTAACAACCTAATGTATGATTTGGCGAGTCTTAGGGAGAAGATTGACAACCTTGAAGGTAATGATGTTGTTTTGGATAGTTTGAAGGATATGCGAGATCTTTACCCGTTTCAATAATGTGCCTTACAATGGTCTCGTTGTTTTTTTAAAGTAGTAGAGTTGTGTTTTCCACAAAGAATTCTTCATTAATTTGGATATTTTCAACCAATACCCATAATTTCCTTTTCTTTGGAGACAAAAAATGAAGTCATCAGCAAAATCATACAAGACGGCATATTCTAATTTAGGAGATTTCAGCTAGAGCGAGTGGAGAAATCATTTTCTTAATGAGAGTTTAACGTCAAACCATGTCGTATGCCCTTCGGATTGCGATCCAATGTATATGTTATGGTATAAATCTGTGTCACATCCCATTGCCGCTAGTCCACAAACACGATTTCCTGAGCCAACGCATGTTAGCGAACACAATTCGTTTGTTGTTTGCATTGTATGTCCATAGTTTAAACAACTTGTTTTTTTTAATATTTTTAATTCCATAATTAATACTTGTAGAAATGGATACTTCGACATATTATGAACTTCATTAGATCATGTACACCTAGCGACTCATTGTCCCAAGTGCTCAAAAGGGTTGAACGAATTGCAGAAGATGATCCATGTAACATCCCTCATTCTGAGGCCCGAAAATAAACGCTACTGATACTGAAGTCATCAATAGTATTATTCTCTGCTGACAAAATGAGTTCGGTTAATAGTATCATTAACATCAAAAGCACATGAATATGAAAATTTCAAAACACACTTCAATAATAATTTCCATATTCATTACATAATCCCAAAACGTTGAGGTTCAAATAAAATATAATTATTACAAAATACTCCAAGAGCGACATATGAAGATGTCTTCTTGGTTAATCAGAATTTACTACTAGATATATACAATTTCTGCCATTACATACGTTCAAACAAAACGATAACAACACAACGGACATAAATAGACTCCGAAATAACTAGCTCTGCCTACTGCATGTCTCCGGAAGCTTTATTCGCCAAACTTTAAAACCTGGAAACCTTACTTTCGAAATACTCAAATGAGCATCTGAGAGTTAAAGGGGAAAAACAAAAACTTCGGGTCAGATAAAAAGTCTGGTGTGAATAATAATATGCCATCTCGATAACATATATCTAGTGAGACTACGTCGTTGAGTGGAACGGGTTTTCCCCTCACTAGTATCTTTTGAAAATATGTTAATCACAATCATGCTCTTGCATGCAAATGTTTAAACAAACTTAAACAATCATATGCAAACATGTTACATGGGTAAACCTGACCAATCTGTCTAAATTAATTGACTGTCTATCTCTACTTCATAATTTTCCAAGGTTACTACAAACCTATATGGCTGACTCGTGCGTACCAGATATACCAAATTCTCCAACTTACCATGAGGAGGGAATGAGACTATCCGTCCAAACACCATCATCTTAGTGTTAACCTGACTATTTGTCTATCTCATAGTTTTGCTAGGCTTACTATGAATCTAGTGGTTTTGTAAGACAACCAATAACCTATCTAAGTTATATGTAACAACCCTGTATTTTGTGATTATTTTAATTATATATTTTAATTACTTTAATTTAATTTCCTGATTTAAAAACTTTATTTTATTTATTTAAATTAGATAATTTTGTTATTTTAAATATAAATTGTGTTTTGAATGTGAATTATAATTTCAAACATGAATAAATAAGATATTTTCCAGAAATGTGAATTTTGGTCAATTTGGTAAAACTTTGACTTTTAAATTTAAAATTTAAATATTTGAATTTTTGAATTTTATCTTTTATTATGAAAGTAAATAAAATTTCAAGAATACTGCTTTTTGTTTCGTTGAAATCTGATTTATAATGTGAAAGTTATGCCCTTTTAAATATTGTGTGTAATTTGTTGTATTTAACAAAATTGTTTATTTTAAATTATATAAATAATATTTTATTTGGTCATGTAATGTTCTAATTTATATTTATATGGGTAAAATAACATGTTATGTATATATTTTGGTTTTAAACATTTTTAAAAGAACAATTGGAATTTTCCAAGTCAGCTGCAATTTATTTACAAATTTTAATTTCTAGTTTCAATTAATTAAACTAATTCTTTATTTATTTTTATATTTTCTTAAAACCTTATTTTATTTTCATTTCCACTTTGTTTTGTTCAACATTTATTCATGTTACTTGACCTTTTAATTGTTTAGAAGTGTTGATATAATTTTCCAAAGTAATTGCATTTTGTTTGGAATGTAAGTCTAGTTCAATTAAAAAAGCTATTTCTTTATTTATTTTTCTATTTTTCCTAAAGATAATTATTTATTTTCATTTTTATTTATTTTTTTCAGCCTTTATTTTATCTTACTTGATTTGGTTTATAAGTATAGTAATAATTTATTTGTAATTTTTGAGCCTGTTTCCAATTTTTAAGCAATTTCTTTAATTCTTTTATTTTCTTTAAATTTAATTATTTATTTCCATTTTTATTTTACTTTGTTTCGGTTTTAAAATTCATTTACTGAATTTTTATTTATTTTTATTTAATTAAAAGAATTTGGAAATTCAAAGAGACTTTGTGCTTGTAACTTGTGACTCTTCCTTTTCTACTCTCTTCATCTGCTTGCCTTTTCATTGTCTAACCTTGGCCGTTCTTTCCTTCAGCTGTAGCCGTGAGTTTTAATTGTTTTTCAAGTGAGAAAAGCTTCTCATTTTAGCAAAGTCACGGTCAAAAAAGTTTGGTAATGGCTTCTTCTTCCTTTTTCACTTTTTCTCTTCATTTTCTATTGTTTTTCAATGATTTTTTGCCATGATTTCTCTTGCCATGCTCGGCCATAGCCTCCACCATCTCCTCCACCGACCACCACCACTTCCTTCCCACACCATCCACGGCCAAACTTCTTCCTCCTCTGACCAGCAAGTGCCATGACCATCCCATGATGAAAACTCCACCAAAAATGCAACAAATCTCTTAAAACAATGCATAGCCATCACTAGTTGCAACATACCTTCATCCATCACCTTGGCCACCACCTCTAGCCGCCACCACCACCTTGCTACCACCACTACACATCATCATGACCTCTGTCCAGATCTGAAACAAGCTTGAGCCGAGCCAATTGACCCATAGGCCGAGCCTAGATGGTGAACCAAACTCATTTCCATGCCTCTTTGCCTTCACAAACTCCTACCTTTTCACCTACCCTTGCTTTGTCTTCCACTAACCTGACCATAGCCGAGCATTTCAGGTCTAGACCTGATCATGGATGAGCCCAAGAATCTCCTAGGCCAAGCATTTGAATGGTTAAAGCATGGTCAAGTAATCTATTCCTTTGTTGCTTCTTATCTTCATTGTTTCAACATTGTTTTGTGTTGAATATTTATGTGTATATTGTCTTGTTTTGGTTATTGTTTACAAGATAAATATCAAGGCTCTCTATTCATTCAAATCAAAAGTCATGTTGTATCATGCTTGTAGTGCTTTCTGGAATCTATTCTGTGTGTTTTGATCGCTAACTCCAGCGTAAAAAGGTGAGTGATCACGCCTGACATTTGTACTTATACCACTGTGAATTGATAGCAAGTGAAAGTGTAGAATTATTATATTATGTTATACCTGCTTATGTTATATATTATATGATGTTAAACCTGTTTATTTATTTGTCATATCATCTGTTACTGCTATATATGGTTAACTGTTCATTTATATCTGTTTATCACACTGCAAGTTCCAAGTTAGTATAGAATCACTATGGGTCGAAATGATACATACCCAAACGGACTATAGAATAGGAAAAAAAATCGTTATGGGCTGACATGATAGGCCTGAACGGTTTTTATTTAATTTATTTTGACTTGGGATTGCGGGTTTGAAATGATAGAACCCGGATTTTTCTTTGTAAACTACGGATTGAAATGATACATATCTGTATCACTTGACCTAGGTTAGAAAACTATATACAAACCCGTGGTTAATTTTTAAAGTGTTTTGAATTATTTTTAAGTATTTTAAAAGTGAAAATTTTATGGAAATTTGATTTAAATAGATTTTTAAATTGTTTAAATAAAGAAATTATGATTTTTTATAAGTTAAAAATGTAAATAAATAAATGGTTAAATTGAAATTTTTGAAATATAACTTAAGTTTGGAAATTTGGATTTTGGTTTAAAAATGAATTTAAGTTATGAATAAAAGGGAAATTTAAATTTATTTGGAAAATGGGAAATATGATAATTTGATGTAAATTTGAATTTAAATGACTTGATAAAGTATTATTGATTTTTCTATGAACTAAAATGGTTAAATGAATGAAGGCTTAAATGTGAAATTTTAAATTTTAACTTGACTTGGAAATGTGAAATTTGGTTTTAATTAAAGGTTTTAATTAATTAAATAAATTGGAAATTTAGTTTAATGTGTGAAATTGTAATTTAAATGTAAGTGTTAATAAATTGTCAAATTCAAAATTTGGAAAATTATACACTTGAATTTAATGAGTGATTTATTGGAAGTTGGATTTTATTATAAAAATTACTTTATAAAAATCATAAGTTAAAAGAGTATTTTTAATGAACATTTTTGAATGTTAAAAATATGATTTTTATAATGTTTAAATGGTTTAAATTGAAGTTTATTATTTGCTGGAAATACACTAAAATCTGGAAAATGCTTTTAATAGCATTCTGAAATGCTATGGTTTCTGTAAATAAACTAAAAACTTTATAAAGAGGCTATTACAGCAGTTCTGAAATGTTGTAGTTGTTGTAGTAAATTAAAAGGCTAAAAACTTAATAAAGGCCTATTACAGCAGTTCTGTAAATGCTGTAGTGGTTTGCTGTCTTTGCTGAATTTAATCAAAACCTTTAATTTGAAACCTGAGCTATTACAGCATTTCTGGAAATGCTGTCTTTGCTGTTTTAAACTAAATTTCAACTAAACTGAGATTTAACAGCAGTTTTAAAATGCTGTCTTTGCTGAATTAAAAATGTTTTCAAGAGTAACTTATAACAGCTTTTTCTGAATGCTGTGAAAGGCTAAAATTTTCAATGTTTATGGTTTTTAACTTAGTAAATGAACTCAGAATAGTTTAAAACTTTGGAAATTGAATAATTAATAAAGTATAATAATTACACTTTTAAATGGTTTAGATGAATTATTTTGATTGAAATATAAACTATTTAAAAGGTGACTTGAAATGATAATAAATGAATGATATCTTTGAATTTAAAAGGTAATTATAGTTGAATATTTGGATTTGAACTCAAATGATGATTTGATAATGAAGTTTTGAAAGATATGATCTTTTGATATATTAAAATGATTTGAAATGAAGTTTTGGAAAAGATATGATATTTTGATATATTAAATTATTTGAAATGAAGTTTTTGAAAGGATATGATATTTTGATATATTAAAATGTTGTGAAATGAAGTTTTGAAATGATATGATGTTTTGATATATTAAAATGATTTGAAATGAAGTTTTTGAAAGGATATGATATTTTGATATATTGAAATGATTTGAAATGAAGTTTTGAAATGATATGATATTTTAAATATATTGAAATGGTTTGGAATTGATTTAATCTTTATTTTGATAAAGATTTGGATTTGAAATGATATGCTATTTTGAAGTATAAAATATTATTTTAAAATTATAACCACGGGTTATAATAACGATTGGTTGTTAAAGAGACCGGGATCAGATATGGACATACTCTCTGTCGATACCGAAAACCACTTTAACAACTGTGTACGCGGTGGAGTTTCCAGAATGAAGTAGGATGGTGGCGACGATCCTAAGGTATATACGTGGACCCAACTCCCGTGAGTTGGCATAAGGTGGCTAAAACAGGAGCGATCTCGGGCCAATGAGGTAGCACCTCTTATCGGACGCACTTCTTCGATACCATTCTATTACTTTGTGATTTGTTTGGGTGCACCCCTCGATTTGGGAGTGTTGTTCGAGGTGGAGCGGTAGTGGCTGCTATGCGTTTCCATCAGTCCGTGTGCGTAATTGCTATATCTACCCTGGCATTGCCTTGTGTGCCGTGTCACCTACCATATCGAGCTTTACTACGAGTTGTGATTTCTTCCGTAGCCTGTGGAGTATCGAGGGTAGCCCCCATTTTGGGAGTATGCTAATACTGGATAGACTACTGGGACTATTACGTGTTAAGGGGAATATTGGGTCACTCCTTAATGCTATTTAAAAGTATGTTTATTTTATATTAGACATTATTATAATAGCGCAATATTACTACATAGTAAATAGTTTAACGGATCCTTAGAGGATGGGCGATCCCAAGCATCCTTTAAGTTACTTGTATCTTTATTACAGGTCACTTGAGTTGGTTTACATTGTATAAGCATGTATGTCCCGACTCGAGTGTTTTGTGTTTTGCTTTACGCTTGGGTCAGACTGAGTGATACAACATTTGAGACTCACCTTTGGAGCTGGAGTTTTGCTTTGAAGAACCTAATATCTATTCATTTTGTTATCCAGTTGATTCCAGTTGTATTCTGAGTTGTACCTGATTTTCATACTGTTACTCCTGTTGTATCTTGGTATTCCTATTGTAACTTACTTAACTCTGATGTATTTATATAGTAGCTTCATGAACTACTATTTCTTTGTTTCCGCTGCATTATATTTCTCTGTGTCTGTGATCTTTGATTATTTATTTACTGTATATTCTGAGTTTTGCCAAATATAAATTAACAATTTGGTATTTTGAATTATTCAAGTCGGACATGTGTGGTTTTATTGTCGATTTGAATGGTCCAAAATAGCGGGACGTTACAGTTGGTATCAGAGCTATGGTTTTAGGCAAACTCAGCATATAGGGTAAATTTAATTACAGAATCACTTGCGTTCGAACTTGAATTCCTTCTTCTTCGATTCGGTTTCCTTTGAATTTTGGAACGTTCCCTTCGGTTCCAAAGTCCATTCTTGTCCTCCCCTATTCGTGTCTTCTTGATTCTAGAGTGTCCCATAACTCCACTCCGAATAATCTTTCTAATGAATTGGCGGTCCCGCCAATATTCTAATGAATTGTAAAGGGGTGAAACTTCTTTACAAAAAGCATTGATTCACCGAAGACTTCTGTATCCTTGGTTTACAATGCTACTAATATCTTTTGTTACTCCAAATTTTATCTCTTGAGACCGAATGTTGATTTACCCTAGAAATCCACATCGATCTTATTCTTTAAGTCACGGTTAACCCGGTTAAAGTTGCCCGTGATTTATTTAAGCTTGTCCATCTCCCTATTTTGTTATTTAGTCATCTTGTCTTTTGTTTCCAATCTATCTTCAAAAATTTTGAATTGTACTTGTAAATTTATATTTAATGTTTTGTTTTATATTGTGCTGTTTGAGTTGTTGATGTTGATTTGGGTTTGTGATCGATTCGTCTGATCAAGGCAATCGATAAGATTTCCAAAACACTTGAACAGAGCAAACTGACACAATATGTTTTTCAATTATGTTTTTCAAATTTAGTAATGAAATAAATTTTGTAACTATATTATTAATATTTTTCTAGATTTTATTGAATTGGTTGTTAAGAAATAATATTTGATTATCATTATCTCTTGTTTCATATATAAATAATTGAACTATAAAACATGGTTATAAATTTATTTGGAAATTTAAAATGAAATTAAAACAAGAATTTGAGAATTTAATTTCCGATGGATTTCAAACCTTGTATTTAAAGTTTTAAAAGGATATATTATTTAAAGTATTTTCGAATAGAAATTTGTTTCCAAAGAATTTAAAGTTTAAAATTAGTGCTCTTCTCTTTGTCGCTGGAAAATAACTTCGGTGATGACTGCAGCATCATCGACATTCATTTTCGAGTTTCGAAGTGAAGAGACCATTCTGTAGCCTTGCTACAGTTTTGTTTTGGGGAATTTAATTGATTTGAATTTCTAAAATAAGACTGGATTTATAACATATGCTGATATATGGTTTAAATTTTAAATTGGATTTTGTTATTCCACTTTTTGGCAAAGCCGAGATACCCAAAAATTAACTGAAAATCAATGATTACTAGTCATGAATATTGATTGTGCATCGCAGGTTCACCATGGATATCGATGAATTTTGTCCGAGTCCGGATCGGGCTACAATTTGCAAGACTGGACAAGTAAAGCAATAAAAGTCAGCGTTTCAAATTTCAGGTTAATCTGAGTTCGTATGCTCAAGTTATGATCGATGCAAGTTGGAAGAGAATACCCTAATTACGTATCCATCGTGGACCCACAGTTCGCATCGATCAGAGTAGCCTCAAGTTCGTATCCAATGGCATGCCATTTGTTCATATCAATCAGCTTCGTATCGATCAGATTGTCAGTGTCCGAAACCATCATCTTCGTATCGATCAGCCGGTGTCTACCTCGCATCCATCATAGAAGCCCCAGTTCGAATCCATCTGGACAGAGCTAGTCGTATCCATAAGGAAACTGCTCTTGGCCTCCATCATGGGACCATTCGAATCCATGTGCGAAGACTTGTTCGTATCCATCAAGTCAACGAGCCTGGATGACGTGTTATTCATCGATACGCGCAAGGCGAAATTCATGGAGTCGACCCGGTCAACTCGGAGAAAAGAACGGATCGATGCGAGGTATACGCGCCACATCACCATAAGAGCATGGGCATGTGATCGATTCGAAAGAATCGATTTGAATCGATCGATTCGAACCACACAGCCAACCGAGAAAACTCATTTTGAATCGACCATATCTTCTAAACCACAAGTCCAAATGCTATGAAATTTTCACAGAAGTTCGTGCACATGTTGATGAATATCCACACCAAATTTCAGCTCGATTGGACAATTTCTTGATCGATTCGAATGGATTTCGAATCGATCCCAAAGTGGGCCCGGATTTCCTGAAAGCGGGCATGTGGGCCCCCTCACGTGCCAGAAGTGGTCTCCCGAAATTTAGGTGAAATATCGGCCTCCTACACCTATAAATAGAGCCCCTGGTCATTCAGAAAAGGGGTCGGATAATTTTGAGAGCTAAAGGGCGCCCAGACTCTGCCAGATTTACTCCAAATCACCATTGTTGCCTTAGATTCAGATTAGAATCATAAAATCTGTTGTACTATGCGATAATAAATTGTAATCTTCAAGCATCGAGCAATAAAATCATAAAAACCTTGAAGTGGACGTAGGCCTGAGATAGCCGAACCACTATAAATTGTGTGTCACTGTTCATTATTTCTGGATTGCTGTTTGTTGCTTGCTTAGATCTGATATTTGTGTTTGAATATTGCTGATTTGTATTCATACACTGGTGCTTTCACAATACTTGGGGTTTGTGACCAAATTTGGCGCAAACACTTTGGTGCTTTCACTGAGAACAACTAGCACCCGCTACATCAGATTCAAAGTTTAGATTTGAAAGTTTGAAGGATTCAGATTGACTCGACAATGACTCGACAAACAAGACAAAGAGCTGAGAGAAGCCAACAGGGAGGAAGTCAAGAGGCATCCTCTGGTGCTGGAGAAGGACGAGCTTCGATTTACATCACCAGAGATGAAATGGAAGCTATAGCAAATTCATTGCAAGAGAGGATGATAAAGACTAAGCAAGAGATGCTGCAGAATTTCTTCGAGCAGATGAGGGCAGCAAATGTGCAAAACGTTGGACCAACTACAGTAACTGCAAATGCTGAACAAGGAGTCAGGATTACGGAAACCAATGAAGGTCAGGATCAAGGTCAGAATGCAGATCCAGAAGGCAATCAACAAGGGCTTGGGGGCATACCCTCAGGATCTGATGCTGGAAGGCCTACAGATGGAGCTCAACAAGCTGGAGCCAACGCTGATGCTAACGGGCCACACGAAGAGTACGTACCAGAATACCCTTCAAGACCAAGAGGGCAACCCCAGGATGGAGATGAAAAGATGGCTGGATTAGTCCGACGACTGATGAGAGGAGGATTGTCCAATGGAGGACTAGAGGAAGTTAGTCGGAGTCCGTTCACCCCGAATATCAGGAATGCAAGGAACCCTCCAAAGTTCAAACTGCCTATGCTGGATCCTTATGACGGGAAGTCAGATCCAACGATGCATATTACTCGATACATCAGGCACATGGAAGTGTTGGGGGGCATCCGAGGAAGTGATGGCTCGATGCTTCCCTCTATACTTGTCAGATTTGGCTGCACTTTGGTTCAGGCAATTAGAAACCGAATCGATCAGAACATGGGGCGAGCTTGTAGGTTGCTTCATGAGACAGTTTAGGGTCCACGTGACGCGACCCAAGAGTGTGATGACTTTGGCATCGATAAAACAAAGAATCGAAGAGTCCATAAAAGACTTTCTGCTACGATTTAATGCAATGGTGGCTTCTGTAGATCGCACGGATCCATCAATGATTTTGATGGCAGCAGTGGCAGGAGTTGGGGAAGGCACCGAATTCAAAGATTCTTTGGCGAGAGACCCACCGCAAGATCTTGGAGAGTTTTACCATGAAGCTGAAAGATGCATTCGATTAGAGGAATCACGAGCCGAGAGGCAGGAAATAAACGCTGTACAAGGCGAAGGAACCGCCAGGGAACAGCCCAGGGTGGACAAAGGAAAGAGAAAGCAAGATGACGCACATGATGGTCTTGATAAACGGAAGAAATTACGAGAGCCCAGATTCAGGCAATACACAGATTTGGCGGCAAGCCTGGAACGAATTTACACTGAAACTCGGGGGCAACTCTCCTATCGAAAACCACCTAGGAGAGATCCCACAGAGCGGGAGTGTAGAACCGAAAAATACTGCCTATTCCATGAGCTGGATGGGAACACAACCGACGAATGCCGCCACCTAAAGGATGAGGTGGAAGAACATGCCAGGAGTGCTAGATTGCCACAATATGTCAGAGAACGGGCAGCGGTAGTAAGGCCTGAACAACTACCGCCTCCACCTAACAGAAACGATCCTGGATCGGGATCACGACTCGTCATCAACTGATTAAGATGGCAAGGGCCAAGTTCAGGATTTGGACTTCGGTCAAATAATTTCATTAGATTTGCTTTCAGAATAAACGGCTACTCCACTTACTCATGTACGGGAACCAGAGAGATCCCTAGGCATGCTCTGAGATGGAGATAGACCGATCTGCTCGGAGATGCAATGTTTAGTTTTTTCCTGATGTTTGAGATTGAACATCTAGGACCTGAATTTTATAAATAAACTTGAATTTCTTGAAATAAACCTTTGACCGAAGAGTTAAAGGATGAGTATAAAATACCAATATAAAAATGATCGCTTTATGACCCTACCCGGAAAGACGGGGTCCGGAGTGCAAGAGGTGGGTTGCTTCGCCGGAGAGCGACAGGATCGACTCACTTAACGTCGTTTCCCATTCACCGGAGAGTGATTGGATCGGGATTCGATAAGAGCCCAGAGAGGCTATGATCGACCCACGATTTAGGCCATGACATCGCTTAATGTTCAGATACACTGAACCGGAGTGCAAGAAGTGAGTCGCTTCGCCGGAGAGCGATAGGTTTGACTCACTTAACGCTGTTTCCCCTTCACCGGAGAGTGACAGGATGAGATCCAGCAGGAGCCCGGAGAGGCTACGATCGGTCCAGAACGACCAAGACATCGCTTTACGCCCTAACTGGGGCCAGAGTGCAAGGAATAGAAAGCAATGCCGGAGTGCAATAGGATCTTTCTATTCAATCGCTAAGTCTGGAATGGGCTTGGCAAGGGTCCGGAGTAACCATTGATAGTCCGGAGAGACTATGGAAATTCATTCTAAACTTCCATTGGAAGAAATGGATAATGATTTGGCTTCGAACAGCCACAAACTTGATTGAAAATGTTATAGACTATGAAACAAACATGAACTCATGACATTTTATTTGAAGCTATTCAAAACACACCTTTTATAAAAAGGCATGTTTTGGGGGGCAAAGTGTTATCCCACTTTTTGGCAAAGCCGAGATACCCAAAAATTAACTGAAAATCAATGATTACTAGTCATGAATATCGATTGTGCATCGCAGGTTCACCATGGATATCGATGAATTTTGTTCGAGTCCGGATCGGGCTACAATTTGCAAGACTGGACAAGCAAAGCCATAAAAGCTAGCGTTTCAAATTTCAGGTTAATCTGAGTTCGTATGCTCAAGTTATGATCGATGCAAGTTGGAAGAGAATACCCTAATTACGTATCCATCGCGGACCCACAGTTCGCATCGATCAGAGTAGCCTCAAGTTCGTATCCATTGCCATGCCATCTGTTCATATCAATCAGCTTCGTATCGATCAGATTGTCAGTGTTCGAAACCATCATCTTCGTATCGATCAGCCGGTGTCTACCTCGCATCCATCATAGAAGCCCCAGTTTGAATCCATCTGGACAGAGCTAGTCGTATCCATCAGGAAACTGCTCTTCGCCTCCATCATGGGACCATTCGAATCCATGTGCGAAGACTTATTCGTATCCATCAAGTCAACGAGCCTGGATGACTGTTATTCATCGATACGCGCAAGGCGAAATTCATGGAGTCGACCCGGTCAACTCGGAGAAAAGAACGGATCGATGCGAGGTATACGCGCTACATCACCATGAGAGCAAGCGCAGGTGATCGATTCGAAAGAATCGATTCGAATCGATCGATTCGAACCACGCAGCCAGCCGAGAAAACTCATTTCGAATCGACCATATCTTCTAAACCACAAGTCCAAATGCTATGAAATTTTCACAGAAGTTCGTGCACATGTTGATGAATATCCACACCAAATTTCAGCTCGATTGGACAATTTCTTGATCGATTCAAATGGATTTCGAATCGATCCCAAAGTGGGCCCGGATTTCCTGAAAGCGGGCATGTGGGCCCCCCTCACGTGCTAGAAGGGGTCTCCCGAAATTTAGGCGAAATATCAGCCTCCTACACATATAAATAGAGCCCCTGGTCATTCAAAAAAGGGGTCGGATAATTTTGAGAGCTAAAGGGCGCCCAGACTCTGCCAGATTTACTCCAGATCACCATTGTTGCCTTAGATTCAGATTAGAATCATAAAATCTGTTGTACTACGCGATAAGAAATTGTAATCTTCAAGCATCGAGCAATAAAATCATAAAAACTTTGAAGTGGACGTAGGCCTGAGATAGTCGAACCACTATAAATTGTGTGTCATTGTTCATTATTTCTGGATTGCTGTTTGTTGCTTGCTTAGATCTGATATTTGTGTTTGAATATTGCTGATTTGTATTCATACACTAGTGCTTTCACAATACTTGGGGTTTGTGACCAAATTTGGCGCAAACAGATTTATATATAGTATATGTGCATTTATTTATCTCTAAATAGTTTGGAATTTATCGGAAATTTATTTCCTAAATTTTATCTTGAAGGATAATTTCAAGTATAATTTCAAGATTTGGATAAATATTCAAGCTTGAAATGATTTAATTAGAAAGTTTTATTTGTATAATACTAAATTGCATTCCAATATAACTTAACTTAATTTTAGAAGTTGAATATGTAATTGGATATTATATATATATATATAAGAAGGATTTTTTTAAATTTGAGTGGTTATAATGAATATTATACGCTTAAATTTTAGTTATAAAAAGCTTAACAGAGGTAAATAGAGAAAAAGGGGTAATGGAATAATTTACAATAAAAAAATGATGTTAAAGGAGCTAAGAATAAATTAAAGCAGTTATAATAGGTGTAAGTATATTTAACATAGGTGATAAAAATATTGAGAGGAATAAATTTAATTTTAATTAGGAATAAAGAAAAATTAAATTTACTGAATACATTATGAGTATAATAAATGATTTTTCAAATCCATGAAATTAGAGATAGTTAAGATTTATTTAACTTATGTAAAATTAATCATCAATTTAAGTTGAAATTTCCATGGTTTCTAACTTATTATCTTCTTTTGTTTTCAAACTATCTTTTGGATGTCCTTATTTCCCGTATCTTGATTAAAAATGGGAAGGCTATTGCTTATACCAGTCTGTTTAGAAATCTTTCTGTAATCTTTGATAATCTTTGGTACTCATTTTGAATCTAAACACTGTTTGCCATCCACAGACCGTCGGTCAAACAGAAAGGGGTGAATCAGATTCTAGAGGATCTTTTTTCGTGCTTATGCTCTTCATTTTGGAGGATCTTGGGAAGATCATCTCCACTTTATTAAACATACCTATAATAACAGTTATCAGGTACAATTTCAATCTTCTTATCATCTTGTCTTAATCTTGTTTCATTTTTTTCTTTTCTGTGCTTTCCCGTACCTCATTCCTTTTCGGGGACGAAAAGTTTTGAGTGGGGGAGAGTGTAACAACCCTGTATTTTGTGATTATTTTAATTATATATTTTAATTACTTTAATTTAATTTCCTGATTTAAAAACTTTATTTTATTTATTTAAATTAGATAATTTTGTTATTTTAAATATAAATTGTGTTTTGAATGTGAATTATAATTTCAAACATGAATAAATAAGATATTTTCCAGAAATGTGAATTTTGGTCAATTTGGTCAAACTTTGACTTTTAAATTTAAAATTTAAATATTTAAATTTTTTAATTTTATCTTTTATTATGAAAGTAAATAAAATTTCAAGAATACTGCTTTTGGTTTCGTTGAAATCTGATTTATAATGTGAAAGTTATGCCCTTTTAAATATTGTGTGTAATTTGCTGTATTTAACAAAATTGTTTATTTTAAATTATATAAATAATATTTTATTTGGTCATGTAATGTTCTAATTTATATTTATATGGGTAAAATAAGATGTTATGTATATATTTTGGTTTTAAACATTTTTAAAAGAACAATTGGAATTTTCCAAGTCGGCTGCAATTTATTTACAAATTTTAATTTCTAGTTTCAATTAATTAAAGTAATTCTTTATTTATTTTTCTATTTTCTTAAAACCTTATTTTATTTTCATTTCCACTTTGTTTTTTTCAACATTTATTCATGTTACTTGACCTTTTAATTGCATAGAAGTGTTGATATAATTTTCCAAAGTAATTGCATTTTGTTTGAAATGTAAGTCTAGTTTAATTAAATAAGCTATTTCTTTATTTATTTTTCTATTTTTCCTAAAGATAATTATTTATTTTCATTTTTCTTTATTTTGTTCAGCGTTTATTTTATCTTACTTGATTTGGTTTAGAAGTATAGTAATAATCTTCCGAAGCTAGTGATAATTTATTTGTAATTTTTGACCCTGTTTCCAATTTTTAAGCAATTTCTTTAATTCTTTTATTTTCTTTAAATTTAATTATTTATTTCCATTTTTATTTTACTTTGTTTCGGTTTTAAAATTCATTTACTGAATTTTTATTTGTTTTTATTTAATTAAAAGAATTTGGAAATTCAAAGAGACTTTGTGCTTGTAACTTGTGACTCTTCCTTTTCTACTCTCTTCATCTGCTTGCCTTTTCATTGTCTAACCTTGGCCGTTCTTTCCTTCAGCTGTAGCCGTGAGTTTTAATTGTTTTTCAAGTGAGAAAAGCTTCTCATTTTAGCAAAGTCACGGTCAAAAAAGTTTGGTAATGGATTCTTCTTCCTTTTTCACTTTTTCTCTTCATTTTCTATTGTTTTTCAATGATTTTTTGCCATGATTTCTCTTGCCATGCTCGGCCATAGCCTCCACCATCTCCTCCACCGACCACCACCACTTCCTTCCCACACCATCCACGGCCAAACTTCTTCCTCCTCTGACCAGCAAGTGCCATGACCATCCCATGATGAAAACTCCACCAAAAATGCAACAAATCTCTTAAAACAATGCATAGCCATCACTAGTTGCAACATACCTTCATCCATCACCTTGGCCACCACCTCTAGCCGCCACCACCACCTTGCTACCACCACTACACATCATCATGACCTCTGTCCAGATCTGAAACAAGCTTGAGCCGAGCCAATTGACCCATAGGCCGAGCCTAGATGGTGAACCAAACTCATTTCCATGCCTCTTTGCCTTCACAAACTCCTACCTTTTCACCTACCCTTGCTTTGTCTTCCACTAACCTGACCATAGCCGAGCATTTCAGGTCTAGACCTGATCATGGCTGAGCCCAAGAATCTCCTAGGCCAAGCATTTGAATGGTTAAAGCATGGTCAAGTAATCTATTCCTTTGTTGCTTCTTATCTTCATTGTTTCAACATTGTTTTGTGTTGAATATTTATGTGTATATTGTCTTGTTTTGGTTATTGTTTACAAGATAAATATCAAGGCTCTCTATTCATTCAAATCAAAAGTCATGTTGTATCATGCTTGTAGTGCTTTCTGGAATCTATTCTGTGTGTTTTGATCGCTAACTCCAGCGTAAAAAGGTGAGTGATCACGCCTGACATTTGTACTTATACCACTGTGAATTGATAGCAAGTGAAAGTGTAGAATTATTATATTATGTTATACCTGCTTATGTTATATATTATATGA
This sequence comes from Allium fistulosum, assembly GCA_030737815.1. NCBI lineage: Eukaryota > Viridiplantae > Streptophyta > Magnoliopsida > Asparagales > Amaryllidaceae > Allium > Allium fistulosum. The sequence goes on from CM060905.1 coordinate 1,280,574,409, forward strand.
TGTTAAACCTGTTTATTTATCTATCATATCATCTGTTACTGCTATATATGGTTAACTGTTCATTTATATCTGTTTATCACACTGCAAGTTCCCTGTTAGTATAGAATCCCTATGGGTTGAAATGATACATACCCGAACGGACTATAGAATAGGAAAAAAATCGTTATGGGCTGAAATGATAGGTCTGAACGGTTTTTATTTAATTTATTATGACTTGGGATTGCGGGTTTGAAATGATAGAACCCGGATTTTTCTTTGTAAACTGCGGATTGAAATGATACATATATGTATCACTTGACCTAGGTTAGAAAACTATATACAAACCCGTGGTTAATTTTTAAAGTGTTTTGAATTATTTTTAAGTATTTTAAAAGTGAAAATTTTATGAAAATTTGATTTAAATAGATTTTTAAATTGTTTAAATAAAGAAATTATGATTTTTCTATAAGTTAAAAATGTAAATAAATAAATGGTTAAATTGAAAATTTTGAAATATAACTTAAGTTCGGAAATTTGGATTTTGGTTTAAAAATGAATTTAAGTTATGAATAGAAGGGAAATTTAAATTTATTTGGAAAATGGGAAATATGATAATTTGATTTAAATTTGAATTTAAATGACTTGATAAAGTATTATTGATTTTTCTATGAACTAAAATGGTTAAATGAATGAAGGCTTAAATGTGAAATTTTAAATTTTAACTTGACTTGGAAATGTGAAATTTGGTTTTAATTAAAGGTTTAAATTAATTAAATAAATTGGAAATTTAGTTTAATGTGTGAAATTGTAATTTAAATGTAAGTGTTAATAAATTGTCAAATGCAAAATTTGGAAAATTATACACTTGAATTTAATGATTGATTTATTGGAAGTTGGATTTTATTGTAAAAATTACTTTATAAAAATCATAAGTTAAAAGAGTATTTCTAATTAACATATTTGAATGTTAAAAATAGGATTTTTATAATGTTTAAATGGTTTAAATTGAAGTTTATTATTTGTTGGAAATACACTAAAATCTGGAAAATGCTTTTAAGAGCATTCTGAAATGCTATGGTTTCTGTAAATAAACTAAAAGCTTTATAAAGAGGCTATTACAGCAGTTCTGAAATGCTGTAGTTGCTGTAGTAAATTAAAAGGCTAAAAACTTAATAAAGGCCTATTACAGCAGTTCTGTAAATGCTGTAGTGGTCTGCTGTCTTTGTTGAATTTAATTAAAACCTTTAATTTGAAATCTAAGCTATTACAGCATTTCTGGAAATGCTGTCTTTGTTGTTTTAAACTAAATTTCAACTAAACTGAGATTTAACAGCAGTTTTAAAATGCTGTCTTTGCTGAATTAAAAATGTTTTCAAGAATAACTTATAGCAGCTTTTTCTGAATGTTGTGAAAGGCTAAAATTTTCAATGTTTATGGTTTTTAACTTAGTAAATGAACTCAGAATAGTTTAAAACTTTGGAAGTTGAATACTTGATTTGAAAGTATAATAATTACACGTTTAAATGGTTTAGATGAATTATTTTAATTGAAATATAAACTATTTAAAAGGTGACTTGAAATGATAATAAATGAATGATATCTTTGAATTTAAAAGGTATTTAAAGTTGAATATTTGGATTTGAACTCAAATGATGATTTGATAATGAAGTTTTGAAAGATATGATGTTTTGATATATTAAAATGATTGAAATGAAGTTTTTGAAAAGATATGATATTTTAATATATTAAATGATTTGAAATGAAGTTTTTGAAAGGATATGATATTTTGATATATTAAAATGATCTGAAATGAAGTTTTGAAATGATATGATATTTTGATATATTAAAATGATTTGAAATGAAGTTTTTGAAAGGATATGATATTTTTGATATATTGAAATGATTTGAAATGAAGTTTTGAAATGATATGATATTTTAAATATATTGAAATGGTTTGGAATTGATTTAATCTTTATTTTGATAAAGATTTGGATTTGAAATGATATGCTATTTTGAAGTATAAAATATTATTTTAAAATTATAACCACGGGTTATAATAACGATTGGTTGTTAAAGAGACCAGGATCGGATATGGACATACTCTCTGTCGATTCCGAAAACCACTTTAACAACTGTGTACGCGGTGGAGTTTCCAGAATGAAGTAGGATGGTGGCGACGATCCTAAGGTATATACGTGGACCCAACTCCCGTGAGTTGGCATAAGGTGGCTAAAACAGGAGCGATCTAGGGCCAATGAGGTAGCACCTCTTATCGGACGCACTTCTTCGATACCATTCTATTACTTTGTGATTTGTTTGGGTGCACCCCTCGATTTGGGAGTGTTGTTCGAGGTGGAGCGGTAGTGGCTGCTATGCGTTCCCATCAGTCCGTGTGCGTAATTGTTATATCTACCCTGGCATTGCCTTGTGTGCCGTGTCACCTACCATATCGAGCTTTACTACGAGTTGTGATTTCTCCCGTAGCCTGTGGAGTATCGAGGGTAGCCTCCATTTTGGGAGTATGCTAATACTGGATAGACTACTGGGACTATTACGTGTTAAGGGGAATATTGGGTCACTCCTTAATGCTATTTAAAAGTATGTTTATTTTATATTAGACATTATTATAATAGCGCAATATTACTACATAGTAAATAGTTTAACGGATCCTTAGAGGATGGGCGATCCCAAGCATCCTTTAAGTTACTTGTATCTTTATTACAGTTCACTTGAGCTGGTTTACATTGTATAAGTATGTATGTCCCGACTCGAGTGTTTTGTGTTTTGCTTTACGCTCGGGTCAGACTGAGTGATACAACATTTGAGACTCACCTTTGGAGCTGGAGTTTTTCTTTGAAGAACCAGATATCTATTCATTTTGTTATCTAGTTGATTCCAGTTGTATTCTGAGTTGTACCTGATTTTCATAATGTTACTCCTGTTGTATCTTGGTATTCCTATTGTAACTTACTTAACTCTGATGTATTTATATAGTAGCTTCATGAACTACTATTTCTTTGTTTCCGCTGCATTATATTTCTCTGTGTCTGTGATCTGTGATTATTTATTTACTGTATATTCTGAGTTTTGCCAAATATAAATTAACAATTTGGTATTTTGAATTATTCAAGTCGGACATGTGTGGTTTTATTGTCGATTTGAATGGTCCAAAATAGCGGGACGTTACATTATATATTCCTTTCTATGCGTAAACCTACTTTTAAATTTACCCTTAACAACCCCCTACGCACAGGAATTGTGAACTAATATCGACTGGGGGCTAACTATTGAAGTATAGGGCGGTACCTAACACCAGTCCCATTATTTGGTTTTCTATTCTCTAATCCTTGAGCCAATTTATCCTATCACAATTTATCTAAAGGTGATAAGAACAATAATCTCTCTAGTAAAATCCTGGGCTAAATACCCTTTTTTATTTCCTTGAAAACACAATTCTTTGTAATCAATTTAATCCTTGAATCATACTTAAAAACAAGGAAATTATAGCCCTTTACTTTATCCAAAAATATTATGCCAAGATATATGCTTTTATGAAATAGCTTTCATTAACTTCAAAATCAATTGGAGGTTATCGCACCTCAAAACTTTAGGCAATCAAGCCTCTTAAAATTAAAACATTAAATCAATAACTTGCGCGATCACTATGGTCGATATGCAACGTCGCACCTCTTTATGCCGAAACTATATAAAATATTCTGATTTATAAATCACAAGGCTATAAAGCCAATATCATCTATGTCGCATAGTATAAAATATAAGTCATAAGGTTTGCATGGTATAAAGCTTTTAAACTTATAAGTATGGGAACGTTGATATTGATAACCTTCGGCATCAATGTCATAAAGTCATTGGTATCGTTTATATGAAACCATGGCTATTATATCGCCGCTATAAGGAATGTCGATATTAAAGCAAGCGGCATCATTACTATTTATATCAATGTCGAAAGTACATATAAGCGGCATCATTTCCTTAATACTTTATCTCGAAAGTAATACTAGCAGCATCACTACCTAAAGAAATTAATGTCGAAATTAAGACATGCGGCATCAATGCCTCTTTATATATTAAGGTCGGAATGAAAATATGCGGCATCATTACCGCTATAAATATTAATGTTGGTATAGATAAGTGCAGCATTGCTGTCTTAAGGAGTTGATATTAAAATTAGTGGAATCATTAATGTCGAAGGCATGTATGTCAGCATTGATGTGTTACGAGATCGTCCATACCGAAGTTAATTTAATGCCGAGAGCCTACATCATACTTCAACCTTAGTGGAATCATTGCATACCAACATGGTTGATATCATATGCTTCCCCTTTGGATGGTGACAACATTGATAACAGCGACATGAATGGACTTCGGCATTGATTACCAGCGACATGGCAAACTCGTAATTACATAAAAACTGTTTCATTTCTTTAAAAACCAATTTCTTTTCACCAACTCCGATCCTTTGTCAAATCGCTATTGGATAATAATTTACTTTACCTAATCTTTTTCAAAAAAACTGTTATGGATCAGAATTATCATTCCCAAAATAATTTGCAAACCATTTAATTTATATCATTATTTTAATATAATCATCAAACTTTTCTAGCCCAACAAATTCATAATAAATCATAAACACTTGAGAAAAATCCCCAAAAATCACAAAACCAAAATTAATATTTTCTTTATCGCATATAAAAATTTCAAAGCCGAAAACATTATTTAATTATTTTTAATAATAAAAATCCTTTTTCTTACTTAGGAAATTCCTAGAATATTCATACTTTCTTGGAAAATTATGAAATTAAAAACCCACTGCTAAAATAATGTTATAAACATCATATCCAAATTTCAAGTAGAATGGATGTCATAAACTAGGTTTTCACGCTTAAATCCTATTAATTAATTCCATAAATAATCTAATAAATCATCGGACAAGCATATAACCAATAGTCATTCATAACATGGCATAATAACAACATAAGATCTGGTTTGGTCACAAAACCAAAATAAACATGCAATTAGGAGACGAATAATATTATTCATCTTGATTAGATAAATAGATTGAGATTTAAGTGTTGATTTGATCCTCTTGAGCTTTATCCTTTAATTTCCTAGCCTTTTCTCTTCTTAAATCTCCTAGCAATGGCCGACCTTGTCTTTGTTTTAGTTTGTATGAAGTAAATGTGAATAAGGAAGTGAGAATGGAAGAGTTTAGCAAATAAAGCTTTTTCCTATTTTTCCCATCACATTATTCCTCCTTCTTATTTAAGTTATAATCAATCTTATTAATTAAGGCACGATCTATTTAATTATCAATCCCATTCTCTTTATCTCAATACATAATTTTATTTAATTTATCTAATTAAATATCCTAAATAAAATTACCCAAAATTAGGGGCATTTCAGACTCCTCACCTTAAAGAATTTTGTCCTCGAAATTACGATAAGGTACACAACAAACATATAATACACATATAAAACATACCATCGTACCAAATCAGGATAAGTGTCTCTCATCCCATCCTCTGTTTCCCAAGTATAGTCTTTCTCGTTATCATTCCACTGGACCTTCACTAATCTGACTGTCTTGTTCTTTAACTTCTTTTCATCCCTAGCTACTATACGAACTGGATGCCTAACAAAAGTCATATCTGGTTCCACCACTAAATCTTCTAATGCAATCGGAGTGGTAGTAGTCTCTGGATCATGAACACGCTTCCTAAGATAAGAAACATGAAAAATATTATGGATTCCTGCCAAACTACTTGGTAACTCTAACCTTTAAGCGAGTTTCCCAATCCATTATATAATTGGAAACGGTCCAACAAACCAAGCTGCCAGTTCCCCGATTTCCCGAATCTTACTACCTCCTTCATTGGTGATACCTTGACAAAAACATGGCCTCCAACTAAGAACTCTAAGTCCTTATGTCTCTTATATGCATAACTATTCTTCCTTGACCAAGCTTCCTTCATCCTTGCCTGGATTAACTCAATCTTTTCTATGGCTTCTCTTACCATACATGGACCAAGAACTAATCTATCTCTGGTCTCTAACCAACATATGGGTGATTTGCATGGCCTTCAATACAGCTTCAAAAGGTTTCATTCATGTACTAGTCTGATAACTATTATTATAGGAAAAATCTACCAAGTGCAAGTGGTTCTTCTATGATCCTCCAAAATCTAACACACAAGATCTTAACAAATCTTCCATGATTTTGTTAACTCTTTCTCTATGCCCATCTGTCTGTGGATGGTAAGCGATACTCATTTTGAGCTTGGTGCCCAAAACCACTTGTAGACTCTTCCAGAATTTGCTAGTGAATAAAGAATCTCTATCACCGACTATACTACTTGGAATCCCATGCAGACTAACAATATTCTTCATAAATAACTTAGCCAAAATAGGTGTTGTCCTTGTCGACTTAACGAGAATGAAAGGTGCACACTTTGTCAGTCTATCTACTTTAACCCAAATACGCTCATTTCCCCTGTTCAACCTTGGCAACTCATCAATGAAATCCATGAATATATAATCCTATTTCCAAACCGGTATATCTAATGGCTGAAGCAATCCATTTGGCTTTTGATGCTCAGCTTTCACTTGTTGTCAATTCAAACATTGCTTTACCCATAAGCCTACATCCCTTTTCATACCTTCCCAGAAGGAATTTCTTTTCATATCCTGATAAAACTTAGTTCCTCCAGGATGAATGGTAAACTTTGATCGATGACACTCCCTAAGAACTTCTTTTCTTAGGTCTCCAACATCTGGAACACATAATCTTCCCTTCTTTCTGAACAATCCATTTTGGTCAAGATAAAAATCTTTCAAATCATCAATCCCGGTTCCACTTTCCAATCTTCTAATTCGTTCTGCCAGTAATGGATCATCTCTTTGCTTAGAAGCAATCCTTTCGATCAATACTGGTCGAACTTCCAAGCAAGATAACATGGCAGTATTCTGACTAGAACTAGCAGTTGATCTCAACTGCATACCTTACAAGTAGTTAACGCTTCTAAATCTTTCCACTCCGCTAGCATTGCTAATACTGCATTCTGATATTTTATAGTAAGTGCATCTACGACTTTATTTTCTTTCCCCATTGTGTAATCAATTCCAAAATCATAAGTTACTATGAACTCTAACCACCTTTGTTGTCTCATATTCAACTCCTTCTGAGAGAATAAATATCTTAAAGACTTATGATACGTAAATAACTCAAATCTTTCCTCAAAAAGGTAATGTCTTCATACTTTCAAAGAAAAGATCACATCTGCCAACTCCAAATCATGAGTTGGATATCTAACTTCATGTAGTCTAAGCTATCGAGAAGCGTAGGCAATCACATTACCCCTTTGCATCAACAGAACTCCTAATCTTGTTCCCCATACATTAGTATACACCATCGGATCTTGATTCCCATCCAGAACAACTAATACGGGGGCATTGGTCAATAAATGTTTCAGCTTTAGAAATGCCTCCTCACATTTATCGGTCCAAACATACTTCACATTCTTCCTTGTTAGTTTAGTCATCGGTGCTGCTATATGAGAGAAATCCTTGATGAATCCCCAGTAATATGCAGCTAAGCCAAATTTATCTCGGTCAACGTCACGGGTCTCTTCCAATTATTAACAACCCCAATCTTAGCTAGATCTACTGATAACCCTTTTTCTGAGACAACATGACCAAGAAACTTAATTTCTTTCTTCCAAAAATGACATTTCAAAAACATTGCTTTTAGTTGATGCTGCCTCAACATCTCAAGCACTATTCTAAGGTAAGTCTCATGATCTTGCTCATTCCTAGAATATATCAGAATGTCATCTATAAATACTAACATGAATCTATCCAAATTCTCTCGGAAGATATTGTTTATCAAATCCACAAAGAAAGCAGATGCATTAGTTAACCTGAATGACACTACTAACCACTCGTATGAACCATATCTTGTTCGAAACACTGTTAAAGGAATACTATCCTCCGATACCCTCAACTGATGGAACCCTGTTGCCAAATCCAGTTGGGAAGATACTTTGGCTCCACTCAACTGATCACATAAATCATCTATCCTTATCAAAGGATATCGATTCTTTACCGTCAATTCATTCAACTTACGATAATCAATACATAATCTCAACGACCCGTCCGGTTTCTTTTCGAACACCGTGGCCGCTCCCCATGGCGAATTACTCGGTCTAATAAAACTCTTTCCTTCTATGTCCACCTACTTCACCTTTAACTCTTTCATCTCAGTAGGCGTCATTCTGCTAGGCGGTCTACTTATGGGTTCAGCTCTAGGTACAAGGTATATTTGAAACTCAATAGCTCATTTCGGCGGTAGTCCTGTGACTAGCTCAAAGGCATCTACAAACTCTCTAACGATAAAAACTCGATTCAATTCGTCTTCCTCCTCCATTGCACCTAATAAAGCATAAACATCAAAAGTTGAGTTCTCTACTGAGTATATAATCCGATCGCTACTATTAGGACGTCTTAGTGATATTTTCCTACCTTGGCAAAATATCCTAGCATCATATTTTCTTAACCAATCCATACCCAATATAATTCTAAAGCCCATAAAATCAAATACATGCAAACTGTAGGCAAATATATGACCTAACAACTCAAACTCTAAATGGTCAGATCTCATCCCAAGAGTTGCATATCCTCCTATCGTATTCGCAACCCTTAAGGAAGTAACCAGGTATGATGGTTCTAAACTAAGCTTATCTACCAAACTATGAGAGATAAAAGAATGTGATGCACCAGTATCAAATAATACTCTAATAGGTATGCCATGAATCAAAAGCGTACCTCCCATCACAGCCTTTCCCTCCCCTCTGATGTTGGTCTCGAGGCAGATGGTTCCAAAGAAAACACCTTTCCATTATCAACTTTGGCTAGTTCTGGACAGTAATTCTTGTAATGCCCAATCTGATCACAGTTGAAGCACTTAATGTTCTTCCTTCCGATGACCTTCTTTCCCTTACCGTTTCGACACTCATGAGCAAAATGTCATTTCTTATCACAGACAATATCAACTTTCCTTTTCTTGCTAGCTCCTCTCTTCTATGCTCAATTTTTCTGAAAGAACTTTATTTTTTGACTTTGACCACCCTGAACCTCCACCGACTTGTTATTACTAAATAACGCAAGCATCTCTTCTTTCCTTAATGCCACCTCCACTACTATATCAAAAGGGTCTCTATGATGTGGTAGTGTTGCTCGGGCAAGCACTAGTTTCAACCCTCTAATAAACTTCTCGTTTCTCTTGATCACCGCACAGTAGCATATCCATATCTGGACAACTCCTCAAATCTGGTCGCATACTCAAGCACTGTCATATAACCTTGTTCAAACTCAACAAACTTTCTGAGCAAAGTCGACTTGGCTATTTTAGATATGAATCTTTCCTTGAATCTCTTTCTGAACTCTGCCCAAGTCAAGTTCTCTTCTGATACCCTCACAGTTACACTATTCCATCAGTACAACGCAGATCCTTACAATTGCCTGGATGCCAATCTCCTCTTCTGCTCGTCATTCAATCCTAAATCAGCAAAAAGTCTTTCGCAATGAAGCAGCCAATTTTCTACTTTGATAGCGTCTTTTGTTCCAATAAATTGCTTTCCTCCAATTCTTACATAATCTCAACTCAAAATAGCATAGTTGTTGATAATCAAAACTTCAGGATTTGCTCCTCCAGTATTACCACTAACTAAACCAACTGCAACTCCTACTTGCATCATGTTGACAAAGAACGAATACATAACTCCCATATCCACCGATGGGGTTCCAGCACCCACATTAGCAGCCGTTTGTTAACCCGGATTCCTCCTAGTATTAGGCCTGACATTTCCATTGGTTGTGGTTCTTTATCCATCAAGATTTACTCTTTCGTTTCCCGCCTCTATATATTACTTTCCTTAAATATGCATTCGAACCTTTATAAAATACGGAAGGACGGTCTAAGAGAGAGGGAAGAATAGTGACAAGACATAAACTTATATATAGCAAATACAAGTACGTCCTATAGCATTATCCCATACCCCAATCTCATTCTTTGATTCATTTGGATTATGTTTTCAAAACTCTTTTAAAGTTCGGAATCATTTTAGTTTTACATAAACCTTTGTTCTGATACCAAGTTGTAGCATCCCTCATTCCGAGGCCCGAAAATAAGCGCTATTGATGCTGCAGCGATCAATAGTATTATTCTCCGGTGACAAAATGAGTTTTGTTAATAGTATCATTAACATCAGAAGCATAGGAATATGAAAATTTTGAACACATTTCATTAATAATTTCCATATTCATTACATAATCCCAAAATGTTGCCCAGGTTCAGACAAAATATAATTATTGCAAAATACTCCAAGGGCGACATATGAAGATGGCCCCTTGGTTGATCAGAGTTTACTACTGGACAGATATAATTTTTTGCCATTACATAAATTTAAACAAAATTATAATAACACATCGGACTTAAATAGACTCCTAAATAGCTAGCTCTGCCTCCTGCACATCTCTGAAAGCTTTATTCACCAAACATAGAAACCTGGAAACCTTACTCTCGAACTACTCAAGTGAGCACCCAAGAGTTAAAGGGGAAAAACAAAAACTTCGGGTCAAACAAAAAGTCTTGTGTGAATAATAATATGCTATCTCGATAACATATATCTAGTGAGACCACGCCGCTGAGCAAAATAGGTTTTCCCCTCACTAGTATATGAAAATATATTAATTATAATCATGTTTCTGCATTCACAATGGTTAAACAAACATAAACAATCATATGCATGCATGCTACATGGGTAAACCCGACCAATTTGTCTTAATTAATTGGTTGTCCATCTCTACTTTATAGTTTTTCCAGGGTCACTACAAACCTATATGGTTGACTCGGACCTACCACATATACCAAATTTTCCAACTTACCACTAGGAGGGAACTGGACTATCCATCCAAACACTATCATCTTAGTGTTAACCTGATTATCTTCCTATCTCATAGTTTTGCTATGCTCACTATGAACCTAATGGTTTTGCAGGCTAACCAATAACCTATCTAAGTTATACATTTCTTTATGTGTGTAAACCTACTTTTAGTTTTACCCTTAACAAGGCGCTACACACAAGAAATATGGACTAATATCAACTAGAGGCTAACAATTGAAGTTTAGGGCGCTACTCTACACATTTCCTATTATCTAGTTTTCTATTCTGTAATCCTTAAGTCAATTTATCCTATCACAATTTATCTAATGGTGACAAGAACAATAATCTCTATAGTAAAATCCTAGGCTAAATACCCTTTTTATTTTCTCGAAAACATAATTCTTTATAATTAATTTAACCCTTGAAATCATACTTAAAAACAAGGAAATTGAGGCCCTTTACTTTATTCAAAATATTATGCCAAGATATATGCTTTTATGAAATAGCTTTCAATAACTTCGAAATTAATTGGAGGTTATCGCATCCCAAACCTTAGGCAATCAAACCTCTTAAAATACAACCATTAAATCAATAACTTACGGCATCACTATGACTGATATGCAATGTTGCACCTCTTTATGCCGAAACTATATAAAATATTCTGATTTATAAATCACAAGGCTTTAAGGCCAATATCATCTATGTCGCATAGTATAAAATATAAGTCATAAGGTTTACATAGTATAAATATTTTAAACTTGTAAGTACGGGAACGTCGACATTGATAACCTTTGGCTACAATGTCATAAAGTCATTGCTACCGTTTATATGAAACCAAGGCTAACATACAACCACTATAAGGAATGTTGATATTGAAGCTGGCGGCATCATTTCCATTTATATCGACGTTGAAAGTATATATATAAGTGACATCATTGCCTTAATACTTTATCTCGAACGTAATACTAGCGGCATCACTGCCTAAAGAAATTAATGTCGAAATTAAGACTAGCGGCATCAATGCCTCTTTATATAGTTAAAGTCGGAATGAAAATATGCGGCATCATTGCCGTAGTAAATATTAATCGCGGTATAGATAAGTGCGGTGTTGCAGTTTTAAGGAGTTGATATTGAAACTAGCGGAACCATCAATGTCGAAGGTGTGAATGTCGACATTGATGTGTTACAGGATTGTCCATGTAATACCGAGAGCCTATAAATACTTTAACCTTAATGGAATCATTGCACACAACATGGTTGATATCGTATGCTTCCCCTTTGGTTGGTGACAATATTGATAACTGCGACATGAATGGACTTTGGCATTGATTACCAGTGACATGACAAACTCGTAATTAACATAAAAACTGTTTTATTTCTTTAAAAACCAATTTCTTTTCACAACTCCAATCCTTTGTCCAATTGCTATTGGTTAATAATTTACTTTGCCAAATCATTTTCAAAAAACTGCTATGAATCAGAATTATCATTCCCCAAAATAATTTGCAGACCATTTAATTTATATCATTATTTTAATATAATTATTAAGCTTTTCTAGCCCAATAAATTCATAATAAATCATAAATACTTGGGAAAAATCCTCAAAAATCACAATAAACTAGAATTAATATTTTCTTTATTATATAAAAAATTTATGGCCGAAAACATTATTTAATTATTTTTAATAATTAAAACCTAAAATAAATCCTTTCCCTTGCTTAGAAAATTCCTAAAATATTCATACTTGCTTGAAAAATTATAAAATTAAAAACCACTTATAAAATAATGTTATAAACATCATATCCAAATTTCAAGTCGAATGGATGTCATAAACTAGGTTTTCACGCTTAAAACCTATTAATTAATTTCATAAATAATCCAAATAAATCATCCAACAAGCCTATAACCATTAATCATTAATAACAAGTCATAACAACAACATAAGGTTTGGGTTTGATCACAAAACCAAAATAAACATGCAATTAGGAGATGGATAGCTACTATTTACCTTGATTGGATAAAGAGATTGAGATTTAAGTGTTGATTTGATCCCCTTGAGCTTTATCCTTTGATTTCCTAGCCTTTTCTCTTCTTAAATCTCCTAGCGATAGCCGACCTTGTCTTTGTTTTAGTTTGTATCAAATGAATATGAACGAGTTAAGTGAGAATGGAAGGGTTTATATTTAGGAAATAAGGCTTTTTCATATTTTGCCCCTCACAACATTCCTCCTTCTTATTTAAGTTATAATCAATCTTATTAACTCATTAATTAAGGCACGACCTATTTAATTATTAAATCTCATTCTCCTTATCTCAATGCATTATTTTATTTTTTTATCCCATTAAATATCCTAAATAATGTTACTCAAAATTAAGGGTGTTACAATCCACTTGATATCTTTAGCGAACAAGTACATGTAGAAGAATGAGGGGAAGGATCTAAGGCAAAGAAGAAAAAGAATAAAGACATTGAAGGAGAGAGAAAACATGCAGCAAAACCTTTAAGTAAGAAAAAATCTTGATCACTAAGTCGCTAGAACTTGTCTTAATTTTGTATGGTAGTTTGTAATGATGTATGTGATGGTTATGGGACATATCTATGTGTGTTGTAATGATGTATGTGATGGTTATGAGACATATCTATGATTGTTGTTTATGTAATGATGTATGATGGTGTTATTGACATAACTATGTGTTTTGTTTATGTATGATGATTTGTAATGATGTATATGATGGTTATTATATTACTTTTCACTTAAGTATATATGATTATTGATCAACTTATGCTACTTGTGATGATGATTAAACCAAATAAAACATAGCAAGGATGGTTGTAATACCCCGTAAAATAAACAGTAATTAATTAAAAGAATTAATAATAAATTATTAAAGCTTAAAAATTAAATTTGGGCAAACGTCGAAGTTTGGCTATAAAACTTGCACCATTTTGTTCGTCGAGATTTTTTGAGCAACTTTAATATATAAAGTTGAGATCGGAGTTTAAACGAAGAACTTATTGATGTTTAAAAATTCTAAGTCGAAAATAATTTAAAATGAATTATGAAAATAAATATTATTAAGCTTAACGTTAAAGCACCGTTAAATGATAAAACTTAAATCTTAAGAAATCGTTAACATTAAGTAATAAAACGGTAATAAATATATTGAAATATAAGTAACGTATTGGTGCCAGTGACCGAATACTAGTCGACCGCTAGTGGTCGACTGCCTATAGAGCAGCGGTCAATTGGTTCCTGTTGTGGTGGCTGAAGTTGAACCTCGACCTAACAACCTGGATTTAATATAATTTAATCGAACAGATGTAATTAATTTCTACATCTATAAATACAGGCCTAACCCCTTACTTTTTTTTTCATATTTTCTGAACTGACCAGTGGAGCTATACCATTTCTCCTTCTCTATTATTTCTAAAAATTATAAAAATATAATATATATATATATATATACTGGAGAAAAGAAGAAGAGGTAAATCAATTCTACGAAAGAGGTAAAATCTAAAATTTTAATATAAACCCCTCTCAATTCAAATCTCATATCAAATCTATAATTCTAATGGATATGTATATATCTTTTATACATATTCTTGGGTTAGAAAGGAAAAGGGAGTCAATTAAAGAAATGGATTCAGATTTTGAGATTTGAAAAGCTAGTAAGGTGAATGGAAATTACATAATTTACATAATACCGACTTTGTACCGTTGAATTCTATTTTGGTTATTATGCCTATGTGAAAACTATGGAATTGTAGGCTTAATGAATGAATCTAATTTGAAACCCTTTCCTACATATTCGGTAATTTGAATTAATTCATGAAAATGGTATATATGTTTAGACATGGAATGTTAGGATAAATATCCATAAAATTGGTGAAATATGATATTAATAAGATTAAGTAGTTATTTATGTATTCTGTTAGGTTCTAATGTGATTTAGGATTTCAACTTTCTATATTTTAGTAAATTGAAATCATAGAATGTACAATTTAGTGTATTTATGGTCATATAAAATTCCATAAACTGTCCAATATCATAGTTATACATGAGAAAGCATGTGTTTGAAATAACAAGGAAAATCCACACATCCAGATGAAAAAGATGTGCAAAGTAGGGATTTCTCCATAGTTTGCACTGTCTATTTCAATGAAAATAAAAGAGTAAATTCATTGTAATTAAAAACACAACACAACACACTTTTTCATAGTTCATGGAAGATTTGTAATGGCAGTATTTCCATTTTGGGGAAGATATAGTTTCAAATGTATTAAAATGTAGAAATAAATATTTTATGGAATTTACACATAAGTGTACATTCATAAATCCCTAAATTTAGAAACTAAAAAGTCACAAATAAAAATAAAAATAATCTCATTTACAAATTAAATAAATATATATAATAAAATATAAGTTTAAGAAGTAAATAAATAAATAAATGCCAATTATTATATTTATTACAAAAAATGCTAAAATATGGATAATGTAATAAATTAAGGAGTTATGGAAATTACAATGTTAATGGACAATAATTACACGGTAATATGCAAGTTAAATAAGCATGATAAACTAAATTTGAAATGTATAAATAAATGTCATTAATATCGGTCCAATTTGAATATAAAAGACATTTATAGAGGACATTAATTGGAGCTAAAAGAAGTAGTAAATGACATTTAATGACATTAATGAAATAAGAAGTTAAAGATAGTAAGTCTATAAAGTAAAAAGGGAAGTTCATAGAAAATAAATAAATGAATACTAATAAATGAACTTAGGAAGCCAATTTCCATAGTTGAAATTATATGGTCTCAATAATACGTTTGTGACGGGTGTGAATTAATGGGCCTAGCCTAATATTTAGGTTAATTATAAATGACTTGTTTTAGTATGTGTTGGGATGCAAGGTCGGTAGAGTTTGACAGTGAAAGTCTACCCTCCGAAAGGGGCTACCAGCAGTTGTGTGTACGTAATACTGATGTAAAACATCTCCAACTACAGGACCCGTTGGTGGGATATATGTGAGTTATTAAATGGTCAGAGGGTCTACCGCAGAAGTATTAAATGACTTAGGGAATTCCTTTTTGGTGTAGGACAGACCTGATTCGGGGTTGCGGTATTAAATGGCTAGTTTGGGATCTGTCTCTTCCCTATTTAAGAAGTATTAAATGGTTAGGATTAACATTTAGGTGCGTTAGTGGAAATATCTTGGGGGGTCTGCTTCCGGGTTGAGGTATTAAATGGCCAGAGGATCTGCCTCTTTCCTATCTAAGAAGTATTAAGTGGCCTAGAAAAGATTTCTTACGATGTCAGTTGGGAAGAACCAAGAAGGGTCTGTCTTGGATCTAGGTGTTAAATGGCAGAGGGTCTGCCCTTTCCTTATTTGGGAGGTATTAAGTGGCTGGGTACTAGTCTTGCATTGCTAGGACATAATTGGATATGAGATGGGTTGTTAAACCTAACATACTCCATAGTTGCAGTGTTTTTGATTTATAGTCATGGAGTAGGCTTATAGAGCCATTATCCTAAAGTTAGGGAAAGTCTTAAAAGTGCGTTAGTAATTCGGTTAATTAAATTATGAAGCCGTATCTAGGAGTCATCGGCTTTCCTAGTTAGGGTCAGTTGATCATCGATTACATTACGGGGTTTCCCTTAGGGAAGTACAGCGACGCTTATACATATCGTACGCTTATATGGAGTTAAATGACTAATCCATAAATAATAGGTATAACAGTTAAGTGGAAATCAATCGGTATAAACTAGTGTTATGGATAAAGTACGTAATTTACCACTCACCAGAATCTTGTCCTGACCCCGTCCTCATTACAACCTACATAATAGATTTAGAGGGACATGATATTGGTACAAGACAGGAACGGTAGATGGACATGACTTCTCATTCATGCACAACACTGACAAGGCAACTAGATATCCGAGGAATAATATTATTTCCAAGGTAGTAGCCTTGGCCGGTTTTTATGTTATATTATATTTTACTATTCCACTGGAAGTTCATAGTTAGGTCTTTAATATAATTATGTTTATTATAGGTTACCAATACCAACGATCCGTACCTAATGGACTTGGGTTTTCGATTTTGTTGAAAATCGAGCTCACTAAGGTATGGGTTATTACAATGATACTGTAGTTTGGCGTAGGGTTGCATTTTTTTAATAATAGATCGGCATGGATAATCGAGTTTGGTACAACAAAACAAAACAATGTCGCCGCATATGTAGGAATGAGGGGTCGGCCAATTTTTAAAGTAGTATTGATGTTAAGCTGTCGAAGTTAAAAAAATAGTTCGGTGAACCACTATTGTAAAATTGCCAAACTTTCGAGAATGATAGGCAATTACAGAAGTAATTTTGTATAGTTGACGTACGCACGTTGAAATACGACTGAAGTTTTGGGAACGATCACCCTCTGTCGAACTAATTTTGAATAGTCGACCTCCCACCATCGAATAGTAGCACACCTTTCGAGAACGATACACCCATATCAAAAAATTGGTTCTCAGATGACACCATGCACTATAGATTCTATTTTTGATAGTTTGTCATCAATATTTATGAAGTTGTTATATAGCATCTTGCCGAAACTGCCTGGAATTTGGATTTTGTACCCTCCGTATATCAACTCAATTCAAACCTATGAGTTTAAACCAATATATCGTAAACCATATCCAATACAAACCTGTATAGCTTATCAATTCAAACCACAAAGATACTCAATCAATCATTTAGATGAAGTTCACATATACAAACAAATACTTATCAAAAATTGCTTATAGAGTATTCAATTCATACCATTTGCATACAATTAAAAATTGCTTATATCCTATTCTACTTTAATTACATTTCCTTCATCTTCATGGTCCTCGGTAAAAGCTAAGTACTTATTCATTCTTTCCATATATGGCTTGACCCAGTCCTCTGCGTTAATGTTGTAAAATTGTTGAAAGTACGTGAATTAAGGCGTAGGAAACAAAGTAGAGTCCGGATGGAGTTCAATACTAGCAAAATGTGAGTTGTATACGTGGCCCATAACTACCGCCCTATTGTGGTGTAACAAGCTCACACGTATTGTGGTTGGGACAAACGTACAACTCATATGCTTGCTTAACAAGACAACAATAGTGCCAAAAGTTTCAAGTATAACAAACCCTGATTATGTGCATCCACTCATTAAACCCAATAGCATTCATACATTGTATCTTATTACTCATTTCTTCATAACCACATTCTCTTATACATCTCATAATTTAGTAGTAAATTGTCAATCATAAACTCACGTACAAACTTACAAGGATTTTTAGGTCTTCGATTATGGAGATTCAATTGGTTAACCACAACCCAGTAACCACAATTACCGTCACTATGTAGGTCTTCTAAACCAATTATATAAGGCCTCATGGGCATTTGCTACAAATGATACTCATCAACTTCATTGTTGTCGTATAATCTATTCTTCGCACTTCTCATTAGATACGAACAAATTGGAGTGAGATTTGAGTCACAAGACACTGACGCTTAAACATATTCAAAGTAAGAAGGGTCCCGTTAAGCCGACTTATCTTTTTTTTGAAGGTCTACCTTTCTTAATTGTTGCCATAGAGGGTTCTAAAATGTTTGCAACCAAATCGGTTACAAACAACCAAGAACCGATTTATGTAGAGAAGTAAGTGAAGAAAATAAAATTAAACTAAGGAAACGAATAAGCAAATAACAGTAATCAGAAACACGGAGATTTATAGTGATTCGGCGTTGTATGCCTACGTCCACTTTGAAGATTTTCTTTATTGATCGCTTACAAATCTGATTACAGCAGTAGGAAATAGAGAACACTTGATTACAATAAAGCTAAAGTAACAAGTAGCGTAAAGATCCTCAAAATGACCCATTAGGCCAGTATTATAGGTGAAGATGACCACCAGTCTCTCTGAAACTTCGGCTAATGGACCTTCTAATCCACATGGGCCCCCAGTGGGGTGGCTAGTCCCATCTCCCAATGAGGAGGGATCGGTACCAATCCCTTCATTGGTCGACTTTGGGAAACGATCCCTATAGTGGCTTCTGCATGCTAAAATATGTTTGCCCTTCAATTCTTATGTCATTTGGACCACTGGAACTCGAGTTATTGTTCAATCTTTAATGATATCACTTATGCACTGCTGACAGCCAAACCCTCTACAAGGTTGTATGACGATCCCTTAATTTGTCCTTATGACATGCGATCCCTAGGGTAGGTTTCCTAAGGACCACATACCTTGCCTTCCATATTTCATAGACTTTGGAGTTGTAAATCCTGAGATATAGAGTGTTGTATGCATGAATACACTTAGAACTTGCTGGATGTCGATCCCTCTTCAATATAGCCTGCCGATCCCTCTCCATCAATTATAATGATCCCTTCCAACTTGCCATGCTATGTCGAACCCTCCAATTCATTGAGCTATATTCCATGCTTTGAGCATCCTACATTGTACATTCATCAAATCCATTCAATTCTGACTTCATATAATCACTTGTACTTGACCTCCAGGCCCCACAACCATCATTCTGGAACCATCATCCTTGATGGAAATTAGATCTAACTCGTGCAGCCAGTTCAATATAGCCGGGCTAGAATGTCGGGTAACACTTGCCCCCCAAAGTACGTCTTGTGATTAACATGACATGCTTTAAATCGTTGAGAATGAGATCCATCTAGCTTTATGAACAGTTGCTATCCTTTTATCAAATCATTTTTCCAAGGCGTCGAATTCTTCATTGATTGTCCTAACACCTGGTCGATTCCCAGTAATATAAATCCAGCGCTATATCCCGTCAACAGATATATATATATATATATATATATATATATATATGTAGATCTAGTTCTACGAGACTAGCAAGCTTTTGTTATTTGGTCCATCCTCGAACTCAAAGGTTTCGGGTTTGACTTCAATTTCCATCGATTTGGAAAATTGAACCTTAAGTCATACACGGGCGTGCTCATATACATGTTTTTGTTGTTAGCTCCCGGACGCGTTCGAACACTAACGGGTCATTGCCAATTTTCATAATATTTTGTATGTCCATGCTTATAGCCAAACCCTTATAATTGTTTTTTTCCTTTCCTTTTTTCTGTGTAAGTATCGGCACATGCTTGGCTGACCCCTCTCGTTCTTTTTTTTTCTTTCTTTCTTTTTGTAGAGATCGGCACACATTTTGCCGATCCTTCTCTCTCTCTCTCCTTCTCTCCTTTTTAAGGCTTTTGCAGGGATCAGCATATATGTATGCCGATCCCTCTTTTGAGCTCATGCTAATAGGGATCGGCACTACCAATCCCTCTCTCCTCATTACGCGCTCGGTGTTTTAGGCCGAACCCTCTTCCATATGTATAAAGCAGCATTCCTACTTCTCCCTCCCTTCACTTGCTTCATTTTTTTGCTACCTTCCCATTTTCCACAGTCGAACTTTCTCCAAGAGCTGAACCCTTCCCCTTCATTCAACCATCGCTCTAATCAGTTAACCCACCTTCTTTACTTAATCTTTGACCATCGTTCCTCCCTTCAACCAAATCATACCCTAATCTTTTCCTTCTACGGTTTGTTTTCGATTGAATTAGGTGAGCTTTTCACCTTACTTTTTCCTTTAAGGCGAGGCAATAGATCCTACTTTGTTGATGATAGTTTGATTCGTGACGAAGTGGATGATTGAGGACATAGGTTTTTTGGGGAAGACGAGGTATAGTAAGGAGTTGGGATTGGCAAAATGTTGAAGGAGGAAGAAAAGGAAGAAGTGGAGGAGGGTTCGGTGTTAGAGGTTTGGTTATAGGCCGATCCCTTGTTTGATGGCAAGGGATCAGCATAGTGGCTTGACGAGAAGATGCCAAGGCAGAGGGATCAGCTAGCTTTGTTCTAACGAAGGCGTTGGTGTAATTATGGATCAGCAAAGTTATGCTCAGATAAAGGGATTGGTGGTTTAAGGAGAGAGCGCTTGGTTGTGAAGCTCTGGGAAATGGATTGCCCTATCCATACAGATCGGCCTATCCATAAGGATCGGCTGGACTTAGGGATCGGTAGGTCTTGGTTGAAGAGAGAGATCGGTAGAGAAGCTTTGGGATAGGGGTCGGTATGTAGGGTTCGGTCCATAGGGATCGGCATAAGGACTTGTAGAGGTTCTTTGAACTTATATACTAGCCTAATCTTACTTGTTTGAGACTAATCCATCCAACAAACTCGGACATGTGGTGACACTGAACATTAAAACATGCATATTTACTACTGAACTCGAGATTGAACAACCAAATCCTCAGAACCTTCAACATACACTAAAAGTTTACAAATGGACTTGAATGACAAACTTCAAACTTCGATATACCGATAGTCAACCCCAAAGCTTTTATAACTGATCAATCTCCCCACCAATTGTGACGGTCAGCGATAACGGTCACTCTGATCGGAATCCAGAGTCTCGTCATCTAACTTCGTTTTTTATTATCTTAAACTGTTTATATCTGATATACACTTCACTACACTGCACTAGCTTACACTTAACATGGGAGGAATAGGTAAACTTTTCTAACCTCGGTTATCTACTAAGTATAGCTAATATGGACTCCAAACACTCAGAGCATTTAGCTGGTATATCTTTCGATCTGGCCATGCAACATATTGGACCTGAAGCAAAATGAAGTTCTTCAACTATATCTGGCAGGCTTTCTCCCAGCCATCAAGCAGAACAGACAGAAGTTTCCGGTCCATCGATCAACCTTTTCTCAGATGTTCCGGTCCTCCCGATGGAGGATATATGCCCTGCTCCCGATGTAGTAGAGGGTGCCATTCTTCTAAATAACCCAATAGATTCTCAAGCCTCCCAAATTGGTGAGGCTGCCCTTCGCCGGCTGTGTTTTGTACATGGAATCCCATTTGTAGATCTCTTGGTTCCTTCAACAAACGACAAGTCTCACTTGCCTCCGGCAGGGTACATAGCGTGTAACAAATTTATGTGTTGGGCTGGATGCATACCGCCCTTTAATTCGTTCATTCGAGAGATGCTAAGATACCTTAGAATAGCTCCCACTCAACTCCACCCAAACAGTTACGCCTTCACATATGGAACCTTCCTTCTATTTATGAATGTTCTATTTCATCTGCCAACTCCCAAGTGCATAAGATTCATTTACAACTTCAAACAGCGATCAGGGAGTCGCTCCTATGTTTTTCTTGAACCTTCGCCAAACTGCCAAGTCTTGACTAGTGCTTGGAATAAACTTTCTTTATTCAAGCACGAGTGGTTCTAAGTTCGATGTCCACCCGGCTTCGCGAGGCGATGGTTGGAAGGATGTAAGTGTTACTTTCATCTCATTCTTAAGTTTATTAATCCAAATCATATTTTTGAGTCTACTAACATCAGGGATACTTTTAGGTGTCCATCCATGTCCTGAAGGCATTAATTTTTCAAGAGCGGTCGCCGCCATTCGTGCTACCCCTGTCGACGATAGGGATACCAAACTTCTTGTTACTGATAAGCTACTATCTTTATTCGAGCTGCTAGAAGAGGGTCATAGCATTGGGCTCCCTGGAAGCGTAGCATTTCCGAGAAACATTACAGAGCAAAAAAGGGATGCCATTAATTCTATCATGCCCCCTGTCGAGGGGACTCAGGATGACATTGAAGAAGGTGAGATTAGGGGTTCTCAGGTCAGTGATCCCGGAGACGGTGACGTGGGCCCAGGCAAGGTGCCCACAGTCGAACCGTCGGAAGGTGCACAATCTCAAACACCCACCAAGAGAAAGAGGAGGCTGGCATACAAAATTCATAAAAGAAAAACAGCCGAAGATCCAGAATTCATCATTACTGCCGTTGACGAAGAATCATCTTCCCAACACTTGGAAAGTTCACTGAAGGGATTTTCAAATCTCCAAATTCCAGATGATATTATGACCTACGACTTTCCAAATTTCAACATTGAAGGGCTCAATTATCCTACTAGGAGCGGTGAAGGCATTCATCCTTCTGATAAAGGAGAGAGAACGCCAATGAGCAAGGCTATAGCCATCGGTCTATTGGGGGGAACACTAGGACACTCACGACCACATGCACTTCACTACACGCTCTTCATTAATCTTTCG
Source organism: Allium fistulosum (assembly GCA_030737815.1). Taxonomy (NCBI): domain Eukaryota; kingdom Viridiplantae; phylum Streptophyta; class Magnoliopsida; order Asparagales; family Amaryllidaceae; genus Allium; species Allium fistulosum. The sequence goes on from CM060905.1 coordinate 1,280,597,481, forward strand.
CATAATAATTACTCACATGTTCTCATTTGGACTTTGCAGGTACAATGACTCAGTCCCGGACCTTCGATTGCTTAAGAGGTTCTTCAACATATCATCGATCTAGCTACAACTTGGAGTCCGGTCGGTGCAGGGAGAAAGATGATGGATGAGATAAAAGCTATCATTCAAGGGAATCCTCCTCTTCTAAGCACAAGTCCTAGTCCCAGACATCTCGCTAAGGAAATCAAACTAATTTTTCGCTTACAGCGGAAACCAGCCTCCTTACCACGGCCCTCAAATCACCACATCACATGAACAACATTCTGGTTCTTCGAGCTCTAAGTAGTCTCGTGACCATAGATCAAGCAAACATCCAATTGCCGCTTCTGATTCCTCCTTTTCGGCTGCAGCTCCTGACATTTCTACAGTGGAGAAATTAGCCAAGCTTAAGGCCACTTTACTGAAAATCTGCTTCGATGGGCTTAAATTCCTTCCTAAAATAAATATGATTCCAGAGCACGCCAAAGCGAGTTCTCTTGCATGTGTCAATGACGTGTTTGTGCAACATGAATCATTTCGACATTTGGCGAAAAAAAATTTCAAGTGTCAATTGAGCGACAACATGAAATAGATCATCTCAAGCTTGAGGCAATACACGACAAAGACATAATCTAACGCCAAGACGTCGAACTATCAGAATTGACAACAAAACTTGCCAAAGTGGAGAAAAGTGCCAAGGAAATGGCAGAGGCGGTGAGTCGTTTAGAAGCTTCTCATAAAAAATAACTTGATGCTGCCCTCAATCGCAATGGGGCACTTGCTTTGGAAAAAGATTCCTTGCAATAGGAAAAAGATGTTTTGGTCTACCGTGTCGAGGAATTTGAAGAGCTTCTCAAAAAAGAAAGGGAAGAGAAAATTATGGCTTAGGAAGAATTGCCAAAGTATTACGAAGAGGCTATCGAAGCCAGAAGCCTAAAAATTAAACTTGATGAGTAGTCCGCTAAAATAGAAGTTCTTAAAGAGGAGGCTCGAGAGGAACGCCGCAAAGAAATGATTGAACAAATTGAATCCAAAGTAGAAGAAGCTAAAGAGTTTGGTAGGAAATCAAGGACTTGTTTGATCCATTGATCATTGAATATAACGCCAAAGTCCTCATCCACCGCGATTTGAGTTTCCTCGACGAAGGTTATCTCGAATCACTTGTTGAAGCTTGGGAGCATATCATTGTGATGAAAAAGAGAGAATTGGGCGGAGCTGAACTTAATGAAGAAAATTTAGTGCGGGAGATTCTCCTCGAAAACGAACCCCTAGACCTGGCTGCCGTGAGACTCTAATACTTTAACGCTTCTGCATCTACTAAAAAAGGGGATCATATTGCCGGATCCTCAGAGGTCGATCGTAAGGGTCCCTTTTCTTCCTAAGCAACTAGAGCATCGAGCCCCTTCGATATGGAGCAGGACGTGGGATATAATCCAGATAAGCCCGGCTATCATTCTAAAGTGTTGTCCCCTATTTTGGAAGGAGGTACCCCAACAACCACCGAGAGCCAACTTGATATAGGTATTGCACTTTACTCTTCAGTTTATGAAAGGTTTTGTTCTTCGCACCCGATGGTTTTAACCTTATCTCCCTGTTTTAACAAATTTTGCAGGTCTTCTAGTTCTTGGTCAAACCCCTAAAAGCGATGCTGCTGTGGAGCAACAAGAGAAACTAGTAGAGATTCTGGCAGCTATTGATGTACCGGGGCCTGATGCTCAAGTCATCGGAGCTCTTGACGATGATAAGGTCGAAGATCCGCTCTCCGCGGATGAGTCTGACAATGTTGTGATTACCGGTGCTTCCGAACGCACTGATGAGATTAGCTTGAAAGAGCGAATTGAAAAGGAGGAGTTGCTGAAGAAAAAGGCTAAAGCTGAGCCTATCGAGGTGGACATCAACGATCCACACTTTATCCCATTACAAGTTATTCCACCTGGTGGGTCAATTCCCAATGAACTTCCTCCTATCTCTGAAAGCTCTCCTGTAAAAGGTGGCAAAGGATCCAGGAAGAGAACCATCGAGGGCTTAAGTGGCAACACTCCCGAAAAATCCAAAAAAGAGAGGAGATCAAAGAAATAGACGTCACTTCGGCTCAGTGTGTATATAGTTTGCATAGTCGTTTGTTCGTTGTTTTCTTTTTTCATTAGTTGTGGTTGTATGGGTATAAGTCTTGATTTTTGAAATAACTTGGACTACAATCTTGAAACCGGTCTTGTGAATAAAAAAATTTGTTTTCTGTTAAGCTTTTGTGTGAATTGCCATTTAAGTAGTTGAATTATTAATTTCCATTCAGTGTACTTATAATTCATTGTTCATTAATTCTGGTAACAATTCATTAGCTCTATCCTAAGGCCTCTATGTAGTTGTGGCCTCGAATCATATCAAACACTAAGTTTGTGCCTTAGTGTTACGTCGTCGAATTCAACGGTTTTTGACCAACTATACTCTTGCCCCCGTTTTAGGTTAGCAGGGTTAGATGTTGATGGTTGGACTTCATTCTTAGTGAGTTTATACTCCTCCTGTCGGTTTCAGACCGGAGTCCATGGAATAGTGAATGGTCGAACTCCACTCATCTATTCGTTTATTCTCATATCTGCACTCTAGGGATATGAGTTAGTTGATGGATGGTCGAATCCCACCCAATATATGTACTCTAGTCCGCACTCTGGGGACATAAAGTTATTTCGCAGGTGGTCGATTCACACCCGATTTATGTTTATACTCTAGTCCACACACTGATGACTTAGAGTTATTTCATGGGTGATCGATTCATACCCGGTTTATGTTTATACTCCAGTCCACACTCTGTGGACTTAGAGTTATTTCGCGGATGGTCGATTCACACCCAATTTATGTTTATACTCCAGTCCACACTCTCGGGACTTAGAGTTATTTCGTGGGTGGTCGATTCACACTCGGTTTATGTTTATACTCCAATCCACACTCTAAGGACAAAGAGTTATTTCGTGGGTGGTCGACTCACACCCGGTTTATGTTTATACTCCAGTCCACACTCTGGGGACATAGAATTATTTTAAACAGCAGTCAGATCGCACTCCCCTTAACTGATTGATTTTCCTTCAGGGTTTGGGGTTTGATCTAACGAGTGATCGATCGTGTCACATTCACTCTCATTTTATCTCAATCCCATAGTTTGGCAGGATTTATTTGATCATCAGATAGTCGATCACATTTATACCTCGTTGTGTATCCCGTCTGCTGGATTATGAATGGGAGCTGTCAAATGAAAAAGTGGACCAAGCTCATCTTGTTTAGTCCCATTGGGAATTAGCACGATTTATTAATTTCAAACTCTGGGAGCCTGTTCATACATATCAACATCAGTCAGTTTCGCTATGTAATTAATATATAATGCTACAACAAACATAGATATAAAGGAAGTTCGAAACTTTATTCATTACACGGAAAGGAAAAAACACAGTGTCTTATTACACATCTGGAAAATCAAATGCTAAAGCAAATTCTGAAAGCAAATACAACTATAATGAAAAAGAAATCAACTAGGTGAAATATCATCATAGATGTTTTCTATTCCACGCCCTTGGAAATGTGATGCCATCGACAGTCCCCAGCTCGAAAGTTCCTTCTTCAAGCCTCTATTCAATGACATATGGTCCTTTCCAGATTGGATTCATGTGTGATGGGTTAGGAAAAACCCGTTTCAAGACGAGATCATCAACTTTAAAGGTTCTAGGTCAAACTTTAATGTCGTAATACCGGGCGACTCCGTGTCGGAGTGTAGCTGTCCACAAATCGGCTTCCTCGCACTTCTTATCTATAAAGTCAAGAGATTCCAAGAGGGAATTTTTATTCATTTTGGGATCGTAGTAAGTCACTCGATGAGAAGGAACTTCGAGCTCAACAAGAATTACGACTTCAGAATCGTAAGCAAGGGAAAATGGAATATGGCCAGTCGCGGACTTGTAGGTGGTCCTGTAAGGCCACAGTGCTGTGGGGAGTTCATCCACCCATCTGCCTCTAGCTTTCTCCAAACGCTTCTTCAGAATGGACTTTATGATTTTGTTTACAGCTTCAACCTGTCCATTTGCCTGAGGGTGAGCTACCGCTGCAAATCTCTTTTCAATACGATATCTCCGATAAAAGTCTTTGAATTCAACACTGTCGAATTAAGTACCATTGTCTGTTATGATGGTTCGCGGAAGATCGAAGCGGCATATGATGTTTCAGACAATAAAGTTGATTACTTTCTTGGTCGTGGTCATGGCTAAAGGTTCTGCTTCGGCCTATTTGGTGAAGTAATCAACTGCAACGATAACGTACTTTGAGCCACCTTTAGAGATCGGCAAGGAGACGATAATATCTATATCCTACATGGCAAACGGCCATGGGATAACCATTTGCGTTATTTCCGTTAGCGGAGCTCTTGGAACTTTTGCATATATCTGGCTTTTATCATATCGTCTTACATAATCAGCGGCATCTCGATTTACAGTTTGCCGATAATACCCATAACAGAGTATTTTATTTGCCAGAGTTTGCCCCCTAGTGTAATCATCGCATTCCCCTTCACGAACTTCTCTTAGAATACGTTTTATCTCATCATGAGCGACACACCGGAGTAGGGGGGACTGAGAAACCTTTCCTGTACATAATTCCTTCTTGCATAATATATCGTGAAGCTTTGCGAAGGATCTGTCACTTTTCATTTCTTTTATCTGGTAGGAATCTATGGAGTAAATAGTTTTTGATTGGAGTCATCCACGATTCCCTTTCAGGCTCCGCTTTCAGTGTCTGGTCGATTTTTATCATGTTTATACTTGGGACATTTAATACTTCGACCGGAACCAAACCCATCTGTTGTGCGTCGTCGGTACTAGCAAACTTTGGCAATGAATTAGCCTCTCTGTTTCGATCTCGTGGAATATGCGAAATGTCATAGTACTCAAATTCCATCAACAACTCTTGGACTTGGATAAGGTATGGGCCAAGCTGTTGTCCCTTAGCTTGATAATCTCCTCGAACTTGGTACACTACCAACTGCGAATCGCAAAAGATTTCGTGAGATTTTATTCCAAGTTCTCTAGCGAGTTTAAGTCCAGCAATCAGAGCTTCATACTCAGCTTCGTTGTTTATTGCTAGGAAATCAAGCTTTAATGCATAACATATTGACTGATTTTCAGAAGTTACAAGCACTATTGGTTGTTTGAGGGAACACTATTACTTTTAAATCACTTTGCATTACAACTCTCATGTTACCAAAACCTTCATCATACCTACTTTTCAAAGCTTGGATTTCAGGTAAGTCAAGGAAACCAATAGTTGAATGATGCAACGTAGGGGGAGTGCAAGATAATTGCTTCCAAAATGAGTCTATAGCACTAAGAGGAATGAAATCGTGTGAACGTCTAAAGTCTACAAGCATATGTGCGCATGGTAGTTCATTTACTTGCCATAAAACACAACCACAAGTCTCAATATTCAATCCGACGTTTGAAATGTTACCCAACTTATTTCAGAGTAAATCTAAAGCTTTGTGAGATACAAAACTCAAAATTTCTTTAAACAAGGTTCATTTTGGAATCGATGCATTGTCGTGGAAGTACTCGTCTCGAAAGCATGTTCGATTTCGACTAATTCATTCTCAGCACAAAGATGTACATTTGTCCGACATTGTACAAAGCTACATGCAGCTGAATCAAAATACATTTTTGAATGGTGGTGTGCACTTTCAACTAAGCTAGTTGACACATTATCATAGTGTTTTATTTTGTTGGTCCAAGCCAAAACAAACATCTCCCTATATTTTGTCAACTAATTTTTCAAGACATACATGAAAGATTTTTTTTGTTTCATAAGCCATACATCACGAAACGTGTTTACGTTATGATGGTACTCTTCATCCGACAAAGAGTTGATAACATTAACCCAATCATCCCAGAAAAATTTTGTAGTCATTTTTCCCTTCCTCATCCTCCAAAAATACATCTTTATCGCCGATCAAAACTCGTTTCTTTTTAATAAAATTTGGCTTGCAATTAGCTTGAACATTCTTCAAAATATGCCACGCATGGTGAATATGACGTTCCCTTGGAAATACAGTTGCTACTGCATTTGTAAGAGAAAATTCAGCATTTGTTATGTTAACACTCGAAATTTCTTTATCTCTATATAAATTGTTTACACATTCAAGAGCACATACATATTATTCTGTAGTCTCTTGACTTACAAAAGCTAGTGCGACGGTAAATGATGCCCCCATGGATGTTTGCGACAACATATGAAAACATGGTAGCTTGTAACGATTTGTCTTAAATGTGCAATCCAAGAACAATATTTGATGAAAACGCAAGAACGCCACATCCTTGATTGGTTGTACCATCAAGTCTATGTTGCATGGAATAATGACGACTACAAGCCAATTTCATAAACTGCTACATAACAGGTCTACCTTTCATATTATGTAGTTTAAGTTTCACTTTTACATTGTAAATATTTCTTATGGTTGACTGGTTCTCTAGGTTATCAACTTTAAAAGTGGTTAAAATATTGCGGGGCCTAACTCCACTATTGGTTATTGTTTCAACGGTCTTAACATCATGATCTTTCGGTCTCGCCACATATGGATGACTAGTTGGTACATTAGGAAGCATGTGATTATGGCGTCCATTCTTTACATTCAATATCCATATCCAATCATTTTTCCAATGTGCACTTAACTTGGACAACCACATTTTCTACTTCCCATTCCTCTACATTTTTATTTGATTTTTGAAACATAATTCTTTGCCCTATAATCAATATACTCCTCGCTTCTTTCACATACAAGAACCATCCACGATTGTTTTCCGTTAGCTTGTAGATTTCTCATTCTTCACAACAATACAATTTACGCCAAGTCCACGATCCATGTACCAATCACGAACATTTTCCTTTGACTTGGAAACCTACAACATATATCAACAACATAATTCAAAATAAATCAACTATGCAGATAAAATTGAAAGAATTGATTATACGATATCAGTAGTGAAATGATAAGTTAAACCAGGGTAAACCGACGGCGCCATGTCAACTTCCACATTTTGATCGTCATTAACATCATCATTTTCAAATTCATCACAGTTCTTGTCTTCATTTATTTCTTTCTCACATTCATTGTCAAATACCTAAGGAAAAAGTAAATTCAAATTCAAACTAAATTTAAATTAAAAATATGTGTAAAACTAAAATCCAATCTCGATAGAACCCTGCCAAATTAAATTATTTAAAAAGACAGCCCCCTATCGAGTAAAATAGCGAATTTCGACCATCCCGTTCCAAAATTCATTTCGAATTTCGGTTAATTTTCCATTTTTGAAAACCATAATGTATAAAACCCTAGAATTTTTTTAAAAATTATATGATTGTTTTGTTGAACAAAATCCAGGTTACAGATGCTTTCTCGTTTAAGAATTAACTTTGTTTTTTTCTCTTTTGGAATTTCATCTATATGTAGGTTTAATTTCTCTATTTTTTATTGATTTGGATTACAAACTAAAGAAAGAGATTAGCGAAGATTAAAGGAAATTAGTGTAAGAAAAATAAAGGGGTAAATTAGCCGATTTACAATGTAATTATATAAGTGGGCTATTTTTATTGGTACCCCTCATGTTAAAAAGAATTGACCCTATCATAACTAAAAGTAGAGTGTTAGTAACAATACCCTATTTTTATCTCATATCTCACTTTTCAAACCATTCTTTTTTGGATCTCACACACCATTTCCTAAACAAATTCCATTAGGATCAGAACATTGATTAAGTACAATCAAAGCATAAAAGTGTTTTTCGAATAAGAATTCGGTGTATTGCTTTAACTTCATGCTATGCTCTTTTTAGTATCCTATTAGCATAATTTTCACTTCCGACACTTGTGAGCTTGCTAACTTTGCTAGAGAGTCTACTTGAGCATTTTTATTCATTGGTATTTGATTAACAGAAAACTCGAATGATATCAACATTTTTTATGCTTTCTTCATATATTGAGACTGCCTTGCATCCTTAGCTTAAGATAGTTTATTTATTTGATTAATTTACCATCAACTGAGAACAATTACATATCTTGATCCTGGGAATTTTTAGTTATTGTGCAATTATCAATCCGTTTATCATTGACCCATATTCGCAACATTACTTTTAAGGAGAAACCCAGGCTTTACAGCATAATGCAAACGATGCCCATCATGCATAATTATCATATATCCTGCACTAAATCTTTACTCATTTGATGCATATCTACGAATAATTTATATTTGTTCTATTATCTTGATCTTTTATCACTTTTTCTACAATAAACCCCGTACATTCAATTATAAAAACAACGAGTGCTGCTCTGGGTAGATATGTTATATCGTATTGACTCAGCTTCATTCCTTATTTTAGCAAGAAGTTTCTGAATTGCTAAAAAGTTACTTTAGTGGATAATTGATCAAGACGTTATGATATGTGGTTGGAAGTAGAACCTAAGTTTTTGAGTTGTTATTAATAAACAATACGTTAACTTCTCTATAAATGGATATCTGATTTTCGCATCTTTCAATCTTTTGCTGACGTGATACACTTGCACCTGCACGTCATTCTCTTCTTTATTGACATCGAGCTTATAAAATGTTAAGAGACTATTATATATAAGAAAAATCACCATCAACGAAACCTGACTATATCAAAGATTTTTCCAAATGAACCTTTAACTCTTAAAAGGTTTTTCGACATTCTTCGATCCATTCAAATTTCAATGCTTTTTAATCACATCGAAAAAGGTAATGCATTTACCTATCGCCCTTTGAATAAATTAGTTCGCTCTTGTTACTATTTCATTAAGACTCATTACATCTTTACTTGTCTTTGGCTCATTCATATCTCATATCACCTTTATTTGCTCAAAGTTGGCTTCTATCCTTTGGATACTCACCATATACCCTAGAAACTTTCCTGATTATATTCGAAGGGATCATTTCTGAGGATTCAATCTCCTGTTATATTTACATAACATCCTGAACATTTTATCTAACTCGTTGACACGATCGATATCTTCTTTTGATTTTACTAGCATATCATTCACATATAATTCCAAATTTGATTTTGAACATTCTATTGACCAACATTGATAAGTTGCACCTGCCTTTTCAACTTCAAAAGTGCATAACTTTGTAAAAATATATTCCCCAATCAGTTATGAAACTGGTATGCTCTTCGTTAGGCTTGAACTTGGGGATTTGATAATACATAGAGTACACATCCATAAAAGATAGAAGCTTAGACCACTTGTAGCATCAACTAACTAATCAATTCTAGGATTTGGGTATTAATCTTATATTCATGATTTATTTAAATATATGAAATCAATATACATCTTCCATTTCCCATTAGAATTTTAACTAGAATTAAATTAGCTAAGCGTACTAAATTTCATGGATGAACCTGTTTTCAATTAGCCTCTTACTCCACTTGCGAGGAAAATGGCCGAATTATATCAAGTTGTATTTTCTTCTATCTTATTGAAGAGAAGCTTGGGTTAGCATTAAAGCATGGCACATCGGTGGATTGAACCCAATCATTTTATAATAGGACCAAGAGAAGATGTCTACACTCGACCGGAGAAAAGCAATTAACTTTTCGCTTACATCATTGGCTAAAGTCTTCCTAATTTTTGCTACTTTAGTTGGAACTTATGGAGCTATAGAAATCTCCTCTAAGTCTCCAACCGACTGAACTGTGTTATCATTGTCTAAGGCATCGATTTTGGTAACCATTATTGCTAGCTCTCTTTTTTCCTGATGATTCTCCTGATTTATTGTTATATCATCGAAACATTGTTTCTTCTCGGTTGCACTTTTTCTTTTGCTCGTCAATTTTACAATAGGTGGTGCCATTTTTCCATTACTAGCAAAAAGTTTCAGTTTTTCATTCACGTCTTTAGTTTTTTGCAATGAAGGGAATGGGCTTTAAAATTATATGCCTTGACTATTGTCTTTCGATACAACACCCAGTATTTTTAATAATGATAAATAATTAATTAAAAATAGCATTTTGGTAATTTTATATAAAGTCGAAGAACTGAATTTTCACAAATGAAGTAATACTAGAAATCTAACTTTTCCATTGTGTTAAGTAGATTTTTTTTAGCCTAAATTCATATATAAAACGTCAGAAATAGATATATGATGAAGGAGATATGAGTTATTCAAAGTATCATGCATTTCGAGGTGAAACGGTTCTATGCCTGAGTGGGTCGAGGAGGAATTTTGGGTTTTAGGTTATAGAAAGGAAGGATGTGTAAACCTAAGTCATTATACGTTCGTTCCTCTTCACTCCAGAACTATCACAAAACCCTAGCTTCAAATTCCATTCTTTTATTTTCCTTCTTCCACATTTCTAAACCAAAATTCTTCAAACTTTGAAACACCCCACACCCCCTAGTATACCCAAAAAGGGCACACTAAAAGGTGTGTTGCATTATAGGTATTGCTAAAAGGCAATTTTCGCAATGAGGAAAGAAGGTCGCTGACGGAAGGAGAATGACATAAATCTCTAAGTCCCTGGAGCGCGAACTAGAATACTCTAAGTCCCCGGAGCGCGGACTAGAGTATAAACAATTTGACGAAAATCTCTAAGTCCCTGAAGTGGACTAGAGTATAAACAACTTGATGAAAATCTCTAAGTCCCTGAAGCGGACTAGAGTACTCTAAGTCCCTGAAGCGGACTAGAATATAAATGACTTGACGAAAATCTCTAAGTTCCTGAAGCGGACTAGAGTACTCTAAGTCCCTGAAGCGGACTAGAGTATAAACGACTTGACGAAAATCTCTAAGTCCTAGAAGCGGACTAGAGTACTCTAACCTTGAAGCATACTAGAGTATAAACGACTTAATGAAAATCTCTAAGTCCCTGAAGCGAACTAGAGTATAAACGACTTGACGAAAATCTCTAAGACCCAGAAGCGAACTGGAGTACTCTAAGTCCCTGAAGCAGACTAGAGTATAAACGACTTGACGAAAATCTCTAAGTCCTTGAAGAGGACTAGAGCATTCTAAGTCCCTGAAGTGGACTAGAATATAAACGACTTAACCAAAATCTCTAAGTCCCTGAAGCAGACTAGAGTACTCTAAGTCCCTGAAGCGGACTGGAGTATAGACGATTTGACAAAAATCTCCAAGTCCCTGAAGCAGACTGGAGTACTCTAAGTCCCTGAAGCGGACAAGAGTGTGAATGATTTGATGGAAAATCTTAAGTCCCATACCGTGGACTAAATAAAACTCTAAGTCCCCAAACCATAGGTTAACTCGAAAATCCAAATGGGTGGACAAAGGAACTTTCAGTTGTTCGCTGCCCCACGAGTACCGGTCTCAAATCAACGGGGGAGGCTTGAATTGTTGGCAACGAAATACAATCATTAGTTACGGTTCTGGCTTGACATCGCTTACGACTTAAAAAGGCGCCTACAGAGAGGCTTCAAGATCGGGATAGTGAATTATCAACAAAACGTGTGGAAATTATTACAAGTACATGGAATGGGAGGAAATTACTCTACTGTTGAAGTAATAGTGCACGTGATGATTAATCAAAGAAAGCAAAAACTTTTATTTACAATACCAAAAATTCCTTACAAATCATTCGAAAGTTCGAGACCCACGCCCGTGCATCTACTACTAAAAAGGAAAAAGAAAAACGAACACACGTCTAACTTATCCAGACTATGTACACTGACGCAAGACACAAACTATTTCTTCGATTTCTTCTTTTTTAAATTTTCAGGAGTTAAATCAGTTGAGCGCCTTCTTCGAGATCCTTGCCACCTTTAGTGGAAGCACTTGAGGAGGGAGGAGGAACCTCAATAGGAGTTTTACCACCAGGTAGGATAAATTGCAAGGGCCTAAGGAGAGGATCTTCGGCCGCCGCCGCATCGAGTACAACCTTGACTTCGCGTTTCGACTTTTCCTCCTATTCGATTTGTTCTTTCATGCTGACTTTAGTGGTATGCTCCGAAGCGCCCGTGATCACAACATCATCAGGCTCTTCATCAAAGGATGGGTCTTCAGGCTTGTCCTTATCAAGTGCCCCCAATCACTTGAGCATCAGGCCCCGGTGTATCTGTAGCTGCCCGAGCCTCGGCCATTTTTCCTTGGTGCTCCGTGGCGACATCGCTCCTAGGAGTTAATTCAGAACCGGGCTGACTTGCAAAAATTCATCAAAGCGTAGGCATTAGTTTACAGTCGTTATATGTCAGAAACAGTAACTTTTTTCGAAGAAGTTCATTACAGTACTAGCCTCCGGTTGGCTCTCGGTAGTCATCGGGGTACTCTCTTCGATGATGGGAGATAGCTTGTGCGGGGCAAGTTCGGGCCTGTCTAGATCATAACCGACGTGTTCCTCCATGGGATGAGAGGATGACGTTCCAGCCAGTTGTGTAGGAGGAGGACCCTTGGGTTCGGTTCCAAAAGACCCTACGACGTCTTCTTTTTCCTTGGTCGGTGCAGGAGTCTTGCCAAATTGAAGTTTTGCGGCAGCTAAGTCAGATGGCTCGTTTTTCATGGAGCACTTCTTGCACAAGAGCCCTCTCATCAAGCTCTGCCACTCCCAACTCCTCTTTCTTGATCTTTGTAATGATCTCTTAAGCTCCGACGAGTGATTCGAGATAGCCCTCGTCTAGGAAAGTTAGGTCATGGTGAAGGAGAACTTTTGCATTGTATTTGGCGATGAGTGGATCGAATAAGCATTTAATTCCTTTCCTACCGGACTCAGTCGCTGCCTCAACTCGGGAGTTGGCTTCTGCGGGCACCACTTTCCTACCCTTTTCACGGGCAGTTTCTTTCAAGGCTTCAATTTGGAAGAGTTTCTCATCAAGTTTCATTTTTAAATTTCTTGTTTCGACAATCTCCTTGCAATATTTTTGTGACTCTTTTTGTGCCTCGATTTTCTCCTCCCTCTCCTTGGACAGTAATTTTACTAACTCCTCAACGCGACGGGCTAAGACATCTTTCTCCTTTTGTAAGGAGTCCTTCTCTAAAGCTAAGGTGCCGCTGCATTGAAGGGCAACATTCAGTTCCTTCTTGAAGTCTCTAGGCGACTAACTGCCTCAGCCGTCTCTTTCGCATTTTTCTTTGCCTCGTCAAGTTGAGCCTTAAATTCGAGCAGCTCAGCATCTTGATGTTTGTTGATATCTTTGTCGTGGATGGCCTCTAGCTTAAGGCGAACAATCTCATGCTGGCGCTCGATAGAAACTTCGAAGACTTTTTCAGCTAAGTGAATGAATGCTTCATGCTGGACATACACATCATTCATACACGCTAGTGAGCTCTCTTTCGCAGTTCCAGGAATGACGTGTATGGAGGGGAGGAATTTCAGCACTTCAAAGCAGATTTTTGGGAAATTAGCCTTGAGTTCAGCAAGTTTCTCCACTGTGGTAGGATCTTGGGCAGGAACCGGAGGAATTTGTTCAGACGTAACCAGAGTATGTTTGCGACGCTTGCGAAATTGCCTGGTACTTGATGATCCAGAGTGTTGGTCACAAGGAGTGGAAGATTGGGAACCCCGATGTGCGGACTTGTCACTGCTGTGTGTAGGAGGGTTGGATGGGTTACCTTGGCGCGGAGCATGTGCATGAGACTTCCTTCTGGACGAAGAGGAAGATTCTCGAGGGTGATAGTCTCTATCCCGTCCTTCATCTTTGTCTCGACGCCTTCTGGATTTGGAATCCCGACTCGAGCGATAGTAGGTGGAAAAGCCACGGAGGCGATCGAAGGCATGTGAATGAGACATTGCACCTATAAAAGAACCAAACGAGAACATATTAGGAGTTGTCATATGAAGAGTTAATCACGAGTGAATGGTGGAGTGCAAGTACTTTTGTGTGTCCTAGTGTTTCCCCCCAATGGACCAGTAATGTTTGCTTTACTCATGGGAGTTTCTTCTCCTCTATTGGAAGGTTGCATGCCCTCGCCGGTCCTCGTGAGTGAGTCAAGCCCTTCAATGTCAAGACTGGTGAAGTTGTAATTTAATAAATCGTCCGGGATCGAAATGTTGGAAAGTTTCTTCAACACACTCTCCATATGTTGAGTAGACGAGCCTTTTTCAACTGGAGTTATGACAAATTTTGGGGTTTCCCCGGTTTTTCTTTTCCGTATCTTGTACGTCAAACTTTTCCCATTCTTCAAGGGAGGTTGCAATTGGCTAGTTTGTAACACTTCAACTGCTGGCGTTTTTCCACGGCCTATGTCTTCGTCCCTCGGCCTCACATCTCCTAATTCCTTTATCTCTCCCTCTTCGGTGCCTTCTTAGGTTCCCTCAGAAGGGGGCACCGTGGGGTTGTTTAATTCTCCCCTTCCCTCGGCGACGATCTTCGGAATCGCTCTACTTCCAAGGATACCAATTCTGCGGCCATCTTCTAACAACCCAAATAGCGAGAGCAATTTTTCAGTAACGAGGAGTTTAATTTCTCGATCATCCACCGGAGTAGTGCCAATGGCCGCAACAGCCCTGGAGTATCTGACGCCTTTGGGCCGAGGGTGAATGTCAGAAAGAGTTAAAAGGGTTAGTACGATTAAGGAAGAAGCTGCAATTTGGATCTTTAAACTAAAGGCAAAGGCAGGAACATCACTTACATCCTTCCAACCATCTTCTTGCGAAGCTAGGAGAACATCATACATAGTACCATTCGTGTTTAAACAAGGAGAGTTTATTCCATGCGCCTATTAAGACCTGACATTTGAGCAAGGGTTCGAGGAAGAAGTACGAAGGACTATGTGACGCCCCACCTCTATACCCACGCTAACCAAGAACACTACGAGGTAGTGCTGTCAATTAGCACGGAGAATAAGGCTGTTGAGGAGCGACCATCCGTGTAACTTCTTTGTGCGAGCACCGATATGTCAGATAGAATAGAATGCATATCTTTTAAAGAGGAAATCCGACATACCGATACAAACACAAAGCTATCACACGGTGGCTATATATAATCTTCGGAAAAAAATATAGAAATAAACATAACATAAATCAGTCACAGACATCCATATCACAAAGGTGGAAGAAGATATGAATAAATATACAACACATGAAAGTGTACATCAGAGTAGTGGTCAGAAAGATCCACGATAATACAAAAGAGTAGCATCACGTGCTACACAAAAGAATAAGTACACAACATAGAGTCTAATCTCAAATGCATACAACAAAAACTACTAAACTAGAGTAGTTAGCCAAAAGTCAGATGATGGTTCCAGATAGGAAGTCATGAGGAAGCACCTGTAAAATCTCAGTCTGACCCGAGTATTATTTAAGAAGAAAATAATAAACGGATCAGTCTAGCTATAATTATCAGATAAAATGAGATAGAATATGAGATATGATAATAAAACGTATGATAACAATAAAGTCATACTGTGATAAGTATACATTATAAAATCACGAAAGTCATACAAAATCTCAAGAATCTCATAGCATAAAAAGAATGTCATATTCTTTATTTAATTCACCAAGCCACAATAAATGACATACATATCAATGCCAACTGAAAAGGTGGTGAAACATAAAATTTCAGAAATCACAACGAGAAATCCAAAAATCACAAGAAAAGAGGATGGCCAATCCTATGAAAATGAGCCGGAGCTCCTCCTGACTGGGTATAGTCCCCCATTGCGGACTTTGAGCCGAAGCTCCTCCTGATGAGCCGAAGCTCCTCCTGATTGGGTATAGTCCCCCATTGCGGACTTTGAGCCGAAGCTCCTCCTGATGAGCCGAAGCTCCTCCTGACTGGGTATAGTCCCTCATTGCGGACTTTGAGCCGAAGCTCCTCCTGATGAGCCGAAGCTCCTCCTGACTGGGTATGGTCCCCCATTGCGGACTTTGAGCCGAAGCTCCTCCTGATGAGCCGAAGCTCCTCCTGACTGGGTATAGTCCCCCATTGCAGCCTTTGAGCCGAAGCTCCTCCTGATTGAGTCGAAGCTCAATAAAATGAAGTACAGTCCTTCACATGGACAAAGAGACATCGCACATTGCTAGTCTAAACCATAAAATGATCATCATCGATCATAAAGAAGTGTCGATTACACTAAGCTAGTAAATATAAGAGTTTAGCTTCATGTCCCATAACCACTTGCTTAACTCAAATATTTACGAATAGATTGTAGATCTGCACTAGGAAATTGTCACAAGAGTTTCAATATGTGTGAATCGAAATCACACCAATGAGGTATAGACTAACCTTGAAGATAAAGAGATATGTGTGAATCGAAATCACACAAATGGTGTCTAGTCTAACCTCGCAAACAAAGAGACATCGCTCAATCGCTAGTCTAAATCACAAGAATGATCATCATGATCATAAGGAAGTGTCGATTACAATAAGCTAGTAAATATAAGAGTTTAGCTTCATGTCCCATAACCACTTGCTTAACTCAAATATTTACGAACAAATTGTAGATCTGCAGTAGAAAATTGTCACAAGAGATTCAATCGAACAAGTCCATAAATTAACCAACGAAGTAAACGCAAGCGTTTCATACCACTTGTTTTGCTAAGCCGTTTAATTATATTTTCTCATACGAATGAGGTAAAGGTTTGTATATACTAGTAGATTGGAAAACAGTTTTATAAACGAGTTTGATATTGAAAATAGAGTTGAAATCGTTTTGATGATAGAGTTTTGATATTTACTACTAGTATTGAAACCTTTATATTTTTAAAGTGACAAGTCATAGAAGTGATTGTAGAAACAATCAATTATAAAAGTTCACATTCGAAGACGTGAATAAAATCCAAAGAAATCAATTCCCAAAACCATCAAAGTAAGAAGTTCCGTTGAATGGTTTTCGGATAAGATTGCCTACGCAGAGTTATACGGGGTACGACTTAGTGAAGACAAGCGACCTAAGTTTAAAAAGGTGGGCGACTTAACAAAGTGGCCGATAATAAATGATAACAACAAAAAGGGAATCAACCCGACTTGATTAGAGTTGGATATTCAAGCTAAAAAGGCAAATAGGCAAAACACAGCAGATTCAGACGTCTGGAATAATTGGTTCAGACGTCTGAATCTGGAAAATTAAATATTTTCCAAAACACAGAATCAGACGTCTGAACGAAATATTTCAGACGTCTGAAATAGGCAATTTAAGCCTATTTTCTTTCTGTTTGAAATCGAGCCAATTCAGACGTCTGAGCCAAAGATTCAGCCGTCTGAATCTGGGAATAAAAATCTTCCCAATATAATATTCAGACGTCTGAATCTAACGTTTTAGACGTCTGAAACTGGGGTTCAGGGCATTCCCTGAACCTAGACCAAAAATGGCCAAATGAATACCGGAAGCGATCGATCGAGCGACAACGACTAAGGATTTACGCCAAGCGACAACCCAGCCTTAACGGCTCTTCGACACGCCTCAAATACCAATGTCCAAATATCCATAAAAGGATTTGCATAGATTTTGATTTCAAAACACCAAAAATTGGAATATACACCAAATCAATCCAAACCAAAATCAATTGCACAAGAATAAGTGTTAGGAATTCATACCTAACAATCGAAGATAATTAAAGACTTAGATGTGAGATAAAAATCTCACCTTTGAACCCAAACGAATGAGGAAGAAGCTTGAAAGCAATGGCAATCACTCTTCAATTCCAACTCAACAAGCTTGAATCAAAGCTTTAAAGAAGGACATTCCCAAAGTTAGGTTTAGGAATAAACTGAAATTGATAAGAGAATGAGTTGGAGAAGATGAAGAGGAGGCTTACCAATGGGTTCTCTTTGAATTTGGAGCAAGAACAAGAATTTGCAAGAGGAACTAGGGCATGGAGTTTTAATTTCCAATCTCTCCCACCATTTTTGCTTTGAAACTGAAAAGAGGAGGAAGTGAGGATGAATGGGGAGGGATGGTTCAGTTTGGAGGTTAAGTTGGCAAAGGGGGCTGAACCCAAAACCAAACCCAAAGTGCAAATGGTCAAATTTTTGCCTAGCTCCAAACATATCAAAGCTTACACTCAAAAAGATCGCAAACGACGTTTTGAACTCAATGGAGGAGGTCTCGAGTCCTAATTCGACTGTTTGCAAAAAGTAGCTTTTCGGACTTCAATCCGACGAACGATGAAATATTTAAATAAATTATTTAAATATAAAATCGACAAATATGCGGGTTGTTACAGACTATCAGCCCGTCTTTTGAACTTGTAAATGTATCGGATGTCTTCGGGAGTTGGCGGACGGAATAAGATGTTTAGGAAGAGGACATAAGTGAGCTGTTGGGGTGTAGCTGAGTAGGAGCGATTCCCATGAATCTCAGCATTTCCCGAACGAAAGAGTTAAATGATGGCACGCATCCAGCCCAGCACATGAACTTGTTGCATGCTGTATAACCGACTGGGGACAAATGAGGTCTATCTTGCCTTGATGGAACCAAAACATCTTCAAAGGGAATCCCATGGATATAACATAGTCGACGAAGAGCGGCTTCGCCGATTCTGGACGCTTGTGAGTCAGCCGGATTATTCAGGATGGTAGCATCCTCCGCAATGTCGGGAGCTCGGTCAATGACTTCTGTAGGAAGAATCGGGATGTCAGAGAAGAGACTCGCTTGTGGGTCAAATGCCTCAACTATTTCTGGTTGTTGACTCGGTGTAGGCTTGTCAAATAAGGTGACCTGTCCCCCTGTGTTGTGTGTGAACTAGTGTAGTGCAATACGAAGTAAACATAAGTAGTTCCAAATCAGAAAAGCAAAAGCAAAATGTTGAAGCCTGGAGGTTTCGTCCAGAGAGACCGTCATCCCTGACCGTCTCAAATAATGTGAAGGGTAATCAGCAATCAAAGCTTTAGGATCGAATGTTGACTTTCTGAATTATGAGGTCCATCGTTTGAGTATGTTAGGCCAATATTATACTTAGTACATGTTGAGTAGATTGGGAAGTTGTTTGTTCAATCTTTAGTCCAATTGTCCTGATATGTTAGTCGTGTTGTTATCAGTCATTTTATGCTTGGGCAAGGCAGTGTACAGTAAATGTTCGAATAACTTAAGTTGAGATGGTCAATGTAGTCAACACTGATACATGCCTTCAATGCCGACCCCTATGCCAAACTCTCATAGAAGATCCCTACACTTAGACGCACTCGACAATACCGACCCCTTCCTATTAGCCTACATACCTATCCCAATGCTTTAACCATCCTTGCTGATCCCTACACTTAACTCTTCAAGACGACCCTTCCTTATAAGTCCCTATACTGATCCCTATGAATAAGTCTCTATACTGATCCCTCCAAATAACCATATGAACAATCCCTACATTGCTAACACAAAGCCCATACTTGACAACTACCTACCAGCCCTCAAGCAAACGTGTTCCCTACCGACCCTTCCCATCTCTAATGCCTGAACCCCCATTGACTACCTCATACTGATCCCTCGCCTGATGCCGATCCCTTCTCTTTCGTTCCCTTATTTTTTTCCTTCCCTTCTTCTTCTCCTTCTTCTCCCTCCTTCTCCTACTCCTTCGCCTTCTCCACCTCGATTGAATAACATAATTAACCCCACTAGATACAACTAATAGACACCAAAACACATCCGAGCTTGAAGATTCTTGGCCTAAACACACAAATGAAGAAGAGATTATACCTAGTCGACTTGGATTGCAAGGCCGAAAACTTGAAATAGGGATGAATGGATGGTAATGGAGGTTGTAGATATGGTTTCACACTTGAATTTGGGTTTGAAAGGGAGATCTGTTCTCTTTCGGGGCATTCAAATATAATGAACAAAAAAATGAAAAGAGTCTTAAGCATTGATAATATAAACTGAAGGGAGAAGAAAAGGAGATGCAAGTTTTTATATGAGAGGGAGAAAAGGAAGAGGTACCGGTCACACCCTAGTGACCCGGTCATAAAAATAAAAGGGATCGACCTTAAGGTATACTAATCCATATCCATGTAGATTCACCAAGGGATCGACATATCAAATGTCGACCCCTCTTACTAAAAAAAGGGAAGAAAGAAAGAAGGGGATGTGCATGAATAGTGGATGTTAATGAAATAGAAAGGGGAACAGAAGGTAGTGGAAAATGTTTGAGAAACCGAATGGCAGTCGATATTGTGAAGATTAGGCTATAAACGGAAAAATACGGAATAAAGCATTTCAGCACAGGTCGACGAATGTCTGAACACGTCCAAAAGTCAACAATGGAAACATGTGTATAAACATGCATGAAAGAGATTTATCAATTTAGCCCTTTTAAAGGTTAAGTCGGGAAGAGACCTAAAGGCTTCATATAACCAAAATCTATGCATTCAAATGGAACGAGATGTCAGACCTGTTCCATCGAAGGTTAATAAAAGAATAATGATCAATCGGCGACTTGGATGGGCCAGTTCCCGCAAACTTGGGTTTCTCTAATTTAAAGCACATCATGTTATTCACAAGACGTACTTTGGGGGGCAAGTGTTACCCGGTACCTTGGCCCGGCTACACAAGGTTGATTGTGAAGGCCAGACTCGACTGTTGATGGGAAGGATGGTTACGAAATGACATCCACAAGGCCAGAGTATAACGTCTAGACAGTTGTATCTAGCTCAGGATAAATAAAGTCGACAGATAGATAATGCAGGATGTCGAAATTTTGTAATTGAGTATGATTGGAATAGGGATCGGCGTGGATGCTTAGCGAATGGAGGGAGGTATGAATGGGATCGACATGACTTGTAAAGCCGATGGGATTGGCATATTAAGAATGGTGGGATCGGTATAGGATGTAAGAATGGTGGGATCGATATAGGATGTGAGAATGGTGGGATCGGTATAGGATATGGAAATGGTGGAGTCGGCATATAGAGGTCGGCATAAAGTGTTCGAGTTAGCAGAATGTGGTCGGCTCGGCATAATATGAACGAAACACAGAGGGGTCGGCATAACACCTAGGGAATGAAGGGGTCGGTATAGCAACACTCCAGAGTTATGGATTGGCATAATGTATTTGGATAAGCATAGTATCTCCAGACGGACGGGTCGGCATAGAACGTATGGAAGGATAGGTCAGCATAGAACATATGGAAGGATAGGTCGGCATAGATTGATGGGTTGGCATCAACCTGTTGGTGTGATTCATAGAGGGATCAGTAAGGCTTAACTTGAGGAGGTTGGATCGGCAGAGCACCCCTTTTGCATGGGTTGGCATTGCCTTGGCCTGATTGAGGCTATAATTCAAACATGATGAGAACCAGAGATTCACAAGTCCAAGTGTTATGATATTTGGAACAACATCAATATAGACTATAAGAGAGCCACCATAGGGGTCGCTAGTCCAAACTCAACCCATGAAGGGGTTGGTACCGACCCCTATTTATTGAGAGTTGGGCCTAGCCCTCCCTATGGTGGGCCCATATGGTAGAAGGGGAACAGGTGTCGAAGTTTCAGTCAGATTGGAGGCTGCCTTTATCTATAAATACAGGGGAAGGGGGCCATTTTAGGGGACTTTTGGCAAATAATGAAACTCTACCATTTTTGTAACCAACCTTATTTCATTCTTCCTTGATCTTTTTTTATTTCTTGCTGATTGTAAGTGTAATCGAGTGATTTGTGAAGCAATAAAGAAAGCATTCAAAGTGGACGTAGGCAATCAACGCCGAACCACTATAAACCTTGTTGTTTTTGCTCTCTTTTGCATTTTTCTTTGTATTCAGTGTTGTTCCTCAGTTTTCATTTAATTTCTTCATTTATTTAACTACTTAAACCTATTCTCGGGTGTTTGTGACCAATTTAGTTGCAAGCATAAGTATTGATAGAGTTAGGGGTATACCCTGGGAAATTATGTAATTTATTACATATATTTAACTCGATAACCAATCTCGTTCATAATAAAGGTGTTTGATTTATAATATACACTTTGTTATATATAATAATATAATTAATTTATAGTATACAACTTAGAATATCCTTAAATAAAGAGCTATGTGATAATTATTATAAAGAGTTGTAATCAAGGGAAAATTATCATAATATAGAATAATATATTATTTTAAATATTCCTAGTCAAGATGCTTTATGAAAGGATATCAATGCATCCGTTGAGACCAGAGTGCGTAACGTTCTCCAAATATTAGGCAGCGTATTACTCATGGCTATTGGAGGCACCAAAAGGTTACATACCGATAGTTATTGAATAACTATGGAATGACTCGTTAGAGAGTTTCCAATCGGTCAATAACTACTTGGGTAAACATGAAATCTCTAGTGATGAGTCTAAATTCATATATAAAATGTCAGAAACGGATAATGAATGAAGGAGATATGAGTTATTTAACGTATCACACATTTTAAGGTGAAACGATTCTAGGCCCAAGTGGGCCGAGGAGGAATTTAAGGTTTTAGGCTATCAAAAGGAAGGATGTGTAAACCTAAGTCATTATCTGTTCGTTCCTCTTCACTCCAGAACCATCACAAAACCCTAGCTTCAAATTCCATTCTTTTCTTCTCCTTCTTCCACATTTCTAAACCAAAATTCTTCAAATAAATTTCAAATCAAATAAGGAAAAAGGATAACATACCTAGTCCAAATACTTAGCAAGATAAATAAAAGAAGAAGGCAAACATACAAACTAAATTAAAGGGAAAAGTTTAAAGATTTCTATTTGGAGACTTCTTTAAAACAACGTATAAGGTGAGTGGGTTTATCTACAACATGGCTATGATGTAGATAAGTAATTAAATTTCCTTTATACATCTATTTAGGATCAAAATATGATTTTTGATTTTAATTGAAGATCTATATGAATTGAGTTAATTGGAAAACTCTAGGCAATGATTCGATAGTATAATTATTGAAACTTAAGAAAGGGTAAATTGGTTAGAATTCACCTCTAAAACATATATATCTAATTTATTTAATAAGATTGAATCGATAAACGTAAATTTATGTAAACATCCCTTAAAATCACCTAAATCTGATTTTATCAACTTCGAATGAAATTGAATACTTAGATAACATATTGAATAGTTACATATGGTTATGCACTATGGGAAAAAACGAATCAGACGATTGATATGCTCTGTTGTCTAATTGCATACCTATTTTTCGTTAAATCCTATGTCGTCTCATTGCGCATCAGACCACAAAGATGCCCCATCATCTGATATGGACCGACATAAAAAAACCATATGTTGTATGATGTTATAGTATCATTTCTAGAAATTCCTATTAGACAACATATAAATATTGACTGATATGAATAATTGTTCACAGAATGAAATTCAAATAATTTATTTAAATAATTTTTTTATTTCAAATCAAATTCAACTGCAATACCACTTTCACTATCACTCTACTTACATTTTCAAATACAACTTTCACTACCACTCTCATATATACAACATTTCTCTACTCTCATTACAATAATTTCTTTACTCACACTCACACGAGTTTGTTTTTGATGTTGATATTGATTCGCTAGCTCCAGTTTGTGTCCAACATCTCCTATACCTATCAAATAAACAACGCAGTAAAATAGAAAAAGAAACAAACCTAAATTGCCAAAATAAAATTGAATTGAATATTAATATTGCCTCAGTTTATAGGTTTGTTTTCTCATGTTTTAGACAAGGACAAATATATATATATATATATATATATATATATATCTGTGTGTGTGTGTGCATGGACAACTTATGATATGCACAGTGTATCACTGTGAATATCACAAGGCCGAGCATCGATTAAATCTCACGGACAGCAAATCAAACATGAGCATAACGAGAAACAGACTCAAGGCACATTCATATGAAAAACAAAATGAGGTTCAACCAATAATGCACTGGAACGATATGGAACAAAATCAGTTTCAGGTAGTAAGAAACAAGTATCAGTTTCAGGCAAAACAATTTCAGGCAAAACAACAAGTGCCGAATCTCTTATATGTGAGCAACAAGTGCACATACAAGTTCAGAGATTCAACCAACAACAAGCTTCAGGGAGTCAATCAAAACAAACCAGGCACATATATAAGTACAAGTACAAGCAAACCAAATTGCAAGCTTCAAAGCTCAAGTAATATACATATATACACATATGTATATACATGTATATATGTACATACTCAAAATGGTTCAAGCTCTAGTACATATAAGTATATGTGAGAACTGAACATAAACATATTTGCAACTGAAAGTATAATAAGAAATCACAGTGCACATAAACAAGCTCAAGCAAAACAACAAGTGTTGCACCAACACACATATACACATATGTATATACATGTGTCTTGAACCAGGCAGTAAAACCAAGCACACACACTGACTCAAATGCAATTCAAGATGATTCAGAACTGAAAACAAATTCAACTAAACCTCAAAATGGTTCGAGCATGGAAGTTCACACATTAAAATAGCAAATTGAAAGTGTAACAAGAAATCATTGTAGAAAAGCAAGTGCCGCAAATTAAAACATATATATTCAGATATAAGAACATTCACACATATATACATACATATGTATTTTTTTATATACATGGAAGTTCACACATACACACACACATATGTAGTGATATGCAGATATAAACATACATATACATATATGCACATATGTATATATAAGTGCCAGTGCAAATGTAGTAAACAAAGGACAGTTTCGACATAACCAAGCACACACATTTTGACATAACCAGGCACACTAATATACATATATACACATATGTATGTACATGTATATATGTACATAGTGAGTAGAAAGCCAACTCAACAACATGTATGGATGAACCAAGATAGCAAAAGCAACATGACCATCAAAGTGCACCAAGATGAGCAAGAAAATTAAAACGGCAGACAAATCTACAACCGAGAAAAATCCTATAAATATACCCAAATAACAGCCAACATAAGCATAAACGTAATTAAATGTACTCAGACACAAGCACGCTCAAGGAAAATCGAATTCAACACAGCAAACAACTCAAACAACAGCCAACAAAAGCATCAAAGCAAGAACCAACCAAACTGCCTTCATCATCAACTAAGCATGAAATACAACATTGTACAACAAGTACAAGCAACACACACGAGTGTGGACATAGAACAACAGAAATCAAAGCATGAAATTTTCAAAACAAAAAATATAGGGAATAAAACCCTATAAATATACCCAAATCATCAATGGCTTTAGACATAGAAGTTGAGAACAATATAAATCGAAAGGGGTAGAAATTGTACCAGTTTAAATCGAAGAACTCTCGACAAGAAGTAGCTGCAACCATAAATTGCTTACTAATCGCTGAACGCGAGCATTGATTAAAGAAAAAGGCGATTCATTTCAACAATTTCAAAGCGGCGGTTTCAAAATAGAAACCCTAAATCAAAGCACGCAATCAACTTAGTAACGAACCTGCAAAGAAAGGTGATTGAAGAAGAAAGGCAATTGAAGGAGCAAGATGATTCAAAAGAATTTCAAAGCAGTCGAATTTTTGATATGGTGTGAAAGAAAGAAGCAAGTAAAAATAAAATAGAAAGAAAGAGGGGAACAAAAATATATACGAGGGAAACAAAATAAAAGGAGCAAATTGAGAGGGAAAAGATGGAGCCAAAAATAAAAAATTTGATAACTTAAATCAGACGACATATAAAATGTTGTCTAAATAACAAGCTTGTTCATAGAGATTTCACGGGCTATTCAGATAGCAGATGAAAGATTCTGTGGCTATTCAGACAACAAATGGTTTTGTCATGTGTTGTGTGAAAAAGTGGGATTACAGAAAATCTACCTTATGTCGTATGATCACTGTTATCTGATTCACTTTGTGGCATAGTGATGGGATAAAATGTATAAAAGATTGGATATGATAAACATTGAAATTATACATAGATAACCGATCAAAAACTTGAATCATACGAATTCAAAGTTCATATATATATATATATATATATATATACACACACACACATGCATTATTGCGTGTGATCTTTATATCAGGTTAATATTCAATAATTGATCTATGTGAATTATCTATTGTGGTAATTTATAATTAATAAAAATTATTATGTCTGTGTGCATTTATGCTTCTGGCAGAAATTACAAAAAAACATTATTTGGCATTTTATATGATTTGAATATAAATTAAATTAGGATAAATTTATGTAAATAATTTTGTTAAAATATATTTCTAGAAATTAAAAAAAAATTAATTTAAATTATTATTTAGCATATAATATGTTTTTACATAATTTTAAACGTTGTTTGGTATTTTATATAAACTAAAATAGGTTAAAATTATGTTCAACTTCTGCTAAAATATATTCTTAGAAATTAAAATTAAAATTAAAATTATGTGTGACAATCAGAAACTTAGTAATATGTTTTATATATAATAAAATTCTATTTTTGGATAAAAATAAAATAGCTTTTGTCAAAGCATATAGGTATATATATATGTATGTATGTATTAGTTTTATAACATCTACTATTATACATTTATATCTTTTAATCAATATATATGTTTATATAATTCTAATAAATATATATTCGACAATTTTTTATTTTATATATAAATTTATATGCTTTAAAATATTATTAAATAAAAATACGATATTTTAAATATTTGAATTCATTTTTCAAATCTAGTTTTGAATTTGACTTTTGTCTTCTAATCCAAATTGGATACTTTCATTTGGAATTTAAAATTAAAGACTTGGTCAATTTTGTATTATATAAATATAAGTATGTATTTAATAACTTTAACTAAAATTTATGAAATTATATATATATATATATATATATTCCTGTTATGAAATATTTTAATTTGGCAAATTTACATAAACATACATACATATGCAAAGATATATATATATATATATATATATATAAAATAACAGTAAAATTGCTTTTCAATTTTAGCTATCATTTATTTAACTAGCACAAATGAGGATCGATGGCGTTAGAGGTGGCTTTTACTTTATACTCTGCAAGACACATTTCCTGTTACCATGCTTATCAGTTGTAGGATCATAGATGTGGCATTTGAAAATTCATCCGGAAAAAGGTACTTTCATTTAACCACATCTTTTGTATTCTTTTGTATAATATTATGTCAGTACTCCTCGCTTTGGCTAAGCTAATGCTCTTTTGCGTACTAAAAATATAGAAAAATCTTCATTTTACTGAGTCATTTGACTGAAAAACATGATGGTGAAGGAATAATACTGAGTTCATGCTCAACCGAAGCATGAATTCAGAGTTTTTTTATTATAGTTTGTTTAAGATTTAGTTGTTTGTAATATTTTATGCATATGACCTGGAAAATGGTTGCTAAAACGTATGGAATGAGGGAGCAGGAATTCAGAGTTGAATAAAAAGAAAAAGGTAGCATGAGTTTAAAAGAAATTAAGGCGAGCTTCACAAGATAATAGATTGAAGTTAGCAGAAACAAATGTAATTGTCATCTTTTGTAACTAGGCATGAGTGAAATATCTAAACTAATTATAATGACAACTTCTCTTTTTTTTCCTTTCACTGTAGGAGCTGAGTTTTAAGCAACATAACTAGACCTACAAATAGGAAATGTAACAATGGAACAAATCGACACTGGAAGAGAAGTCACCATCTCTCAAAGCTCAACCACCATGGTCGTAGATGCTGCAACCAAGGTTGAAATTCAAGCAAGAATCAGTCATATGAAAAAGGAGCTTGCAGAGACTGACTCAGTCTACTGCTGAGTTATGATTTTGATTTAAGGTTTTGCCGAAATTGATTGTTGTATTGGATTGTCTATGGATTCATGATCGACTGAAGTGGATTTTCGAATCTTCCAACTGTAAGATTACTGGATGCCTTCTTCAAGTTAGAAAAGAAATCAAGGTAGTTATCTAATTCTCCATGCTAATTTTCTTCTTCTTCTGGAATGAATAAAGATAACATGGAGAGGAAAAGGAGTAAGAATGAACTGACTATATAAGTAACAATTCAAAACCATCTTATCTTTGTGTTTATTCATTTTTAACTTGCTATGTTTCATGTTGGTGTTTAATTGTTCTCCCCTTTACTTAGTATATAGGCTGTTTGAGTATGGAAATCTAATTCTTTTTTTTTCTCTTAGGTTACATGTGCATGAATAAAAGTTGTTCGTTGTGTATGTTTACATTTTAGTAATCCAATTTTTGGACTGGATTATTGGAATAAAATCTACATTAATTTTCAGTGAGTACTAAAATAGAGTGAAATGCTCTGTATAATCTAGAGTTCTTTTATTGTTCTTTAGGACCACGTATATTATTGATTTTTGAATAGTAATGATCGAACTATGTACATTATTGATTTTTGAGTAGAAGGAATTAGACTATGTATTCTATTGATTTTTATTAATAGTAATTAATCATTTATTGCATCACATTGATTTCTGAAGCTATTGTAGTGTCATATTTCTAATATAAAGTTTATGATAATATTGTGCCAAATAGTGATTGTATGTGATTCAACAATTATAGGGTATTCTTGCTAGGAGTTTATAGGGTGGAAACACGATGCTGGAAAATATTCATTACAGAAACTTGAATTGGCAAGGGACAAGAAGCAGGAAATATCATGTTGACACAATCATGCTTATGAGGTATCATTCTATATCCTATTAGTATTTATGCTCATGAATTACTTGAAATTTCACAGTTTAAAGAACTGATGTTACGCTGATTATATCATGAAAATAACCCATAAAATTCTATCAATTTATTGCATGTGATAGTAAATTTTGCTATGTGTTTGGTTTTGTGCTTTTTTAGTATCTTACTACATCATTTAATTGTTCCTACTTCTCATTTAAGTGCTGGAGCAAGCTTCTATGTAAAGACCACTCAATTACAATAATAATGTTCTACGCTTCAGATTTGACTAAAATTCATGTCTCAGAAAGTTAAAATATTACAATGATCATATTTAAATGATAATAAACGTTTTGGATATATTAACATGCCAAAACAAGTTCATTAACATAACATATTTCATCTTTCGTGGTAATTCATTTATTACATATTGTTAAAAATACTTGACCGTGTTTGTAAATATTTGACCGACACACCTCCATATTTATTATTTGATTTTGGCAAGCAAAATTTGAAAGTGAAAATTACAATAAAGAATGCATATAACTATAAATAAATGATTAGGAGATTTGTATATGAAGCAATGCAGGTGTAGTATAATTCAGATGCACAGACATGATAATGGTTTACAAACATATATTTTGCATATGACATAAGATATACCTTCTTTTCTACGAATAAAAGTACATCTTGAATCCTCTGCTAATTTAGTTTTTCTTATTTTTGAAATATTAGTATTCAGATTCTACCCAAAATTAGCATGGCTAAAATGGTGTTTTGTTGGTGCACGGTTGAATCTTCAGTTTTTTATTAGTATAAATATAAATTGTACAATTTCTTATGGATTTTAAATTCAAGATAATTGCAGAAAACGGTCAGGCGTGTTGGTCAACATACAAGCCATTTTTTTATTGTTTAATTGAGTGCTTATATTTGCATCATATCCATTTCGATCCTAACATAGTTAAATATCTAACTCTCAAACCTAAAGTTTTACACTTTTTTTTAGTTTCACTGAACTAATCATTGTATACAAAGAATACAATGATATATACACTAGGACCCTTGGTTGCATTACACCCAAATAACATGAAACGAGGACTTGACTTAAAAAAAGGTCCAACTCCAGTTTTTGAATCAAGTTGCTTCATGGAAAATATTACAGTAGGATTAACAAAAATGTGCGAAACAACACAAAATTTTAGTGGATATAGATTGACATAACACCACCTGTAAATCGAATGAAGTGCAGTTTTCATATGCATTAAATCTCAAAAATATGTTATAACTTATGTTGGATATATCTATGATGATTATTAATAATAAAATGCTATCTTCCTGTTTTTATATACTTAAAGATGAATGGTACTCAGTAGAATTTTATTAATAAATAACATATGCTATCTTCCTATTGTTATATAAGTAATGTTAAATGTTATATTCCTGTTTTTATATTTAACTAATAGATATGCCTCTTTGAAAAAACCAAACCAATACTCTTTTGTTCTTTTTACAGGGAAAGCCAAAGAAGCTTTGTTTGGAAGACACTAAGATTGTTATCACTCCTGAACCCTGAAGGAAACGTCCAAGGATAAGGTGGTAGAAATCAATTTGGTGGGTTGAAAAGGCTGGCTTTGGAGATTGCTACATTTGGTTCTAACTTGGCCTAACATGAATGTTCCAAAGCCATTGTAAAAGATATACTACAAAGGTGATTGGTGATTGCAAGTTGCAAAAAGAATAATTTGTTTTAGTGATAATGGCTATCTCTTTTCAATATCAAACAATGCCAATGAAATATCAGTCTTCAAACCTCATAAATTATATGTCAAAGTTTTTGTCTACACAAGACGAAGAGACGTTGACGATTCATTTTTTGATTGGGTGCATGGTCCGACTAGGAATTGACAAACAAATCTTAGCCGTCAATTTAAGGGTTTGATAAACGATATTAATTAAGACCCTTACATAATAGGAAATAGTAATATTTTTAAGTGCGATATTTATGTTGGACAAGAAAAGTTCTCTATATATTAATCTGTTGGTTTTACGCTTTTCAAAAGGGATATGATGTAAGTTTTCTACATTCCAAACTATTAGAAGCGCAAACTTTAATATTCGTTACATTTATCTAGATATTCATGTAATAGTTGATTACTTTATTTACCTATTTGATTATTTTATAAAATAACTCAATCTCATTTACATTTTGATAAACGATTGATTTGTGCATGTACATGCATAAAAAATGCAACATTACGTACACGTTAAAGTCATTTTATAAAATCTAGAAAAACTTACAAATACCCTTTTTTAATACCAATTCCTTCTGCGTACATGCATCGCACGTGCCAAAGTACTCGTATATATATATATATATTGTTGGTAAGATTTTTCGTCCTACAACATTCTAGCCGATGATGAATTAATTATCGTCCTAATTACCTCAATGATGTTGAATTAGAAAAATTAAGTAGTAATAAATTTGCTGTTAAGTAGTAATTATGTCGTTGGATGCTTACATAATCCGGTAGTTGCACTTTAAATGTTTGTTAAAATGTCAAATCCAACTAGCATTTAATTCTAGTACATATAAGATGAGATTTGGTACTAAAAGATAGGTAGGTAAATAATAAAATGCAGGAAATAGTAAAGAACATAAGAAATTTACGTGGATGTTAAGGAATCCTACATCCACGGGGAAACTTCGTTTCTATTTCCAGTATTGATTTAAATGGAAGAGACTACAATCAAAAGTTAAAAATATCGAAAAGTAAAAAAGGTAAAAGGTCTCTTTCTTGTTATAGTGCTTTTTCTATTTATAGTATGGTGGCATACGTGGATTGCCACAATCGATCTCTTGTCCTTGTGTTTCAGCCTTTAGATCCTGCTAGGTGTCTTCTATGCACATTGTCTATTTGATATACCCAAATTGCTGACATGTTTTTGGCGGGAAGTTTGAAGTGAAGGTCGGAACTCTTGAAATCGTGGCAGGAACATTTCAAATCATGGCGGGAGACTTCAAATTTGAATTGGCTTTGCATATGAGTCCTTGGGAGGACGGTAAGAGCTACTTATGGGCTTTGGGTACTGCCGACATGTTAGGCGTGAGGATGCACCGGTTGAAATGTGATACTTGCATGATGCCGCAGTGCTTGTCCGATACTTAGATGTGATCGTCCTAAGATGCTTTGGATTTCAGGGCGCATGGTTTGCTTAACTGGGAATCGGCTTAACATATCTACAAACGTGATCTGAGCTGACTGCGATCT
Source organism: Allium fistulosum (assembly GCA_030737815.1). NCBI lineage: Eukaryota > Viridiplantae > Streptophyta > Magnoliopsida > Asparagales > Amaryllidaceae > Allium > Allium fistulosum. The sequence goes on from CM060905.1 coordinate 1,280,629,341, forward strand.
GAGCTGATTGTGGTCTAAGTTAACTTTACTATCTACCCATAAGTGTGGATCTGCATTGGAGCAAAGTTTGAGTGGCCCGGTGTGTAGCCCTTTGGATGCTTCTGACCTCGTGTGGTATTGCTTAGGCAGCTCTCAATATATGTGGTGCAGATCCGCTCTTGTAGGTGTTGATAAAGTATAAGTTCTAGGGGTGTTAATTGTGTACTTCGACCATTTGGTTATTGAGGCTCATAAGCGCAGTACATCATTGCCTACCCCTTGTGATTGGTTTTAGTATCTTGATGCAATATTGAAACTGGAGGATGGGTGTAGATCTGATATCTTTATGGCTCATTTTATGAGTGCATTATTTTGTTCTGTTGCGACTTCCTGCTTTTCGGCTGCAATTATTTTGGTTGGATCAAGTATATTGACTACAGGCCGGTTTTTTATGCAGTATAAGTTGGATCATATCAACCACTTCTCTTTGCATCTTAACTTTTATTGTGAGGGCAATTCCCTCGGCTCTGTGCTTATTTCATTCCCCTTTAACATTTTTCGAGAAATGCAGGTGTAACACTTGCCCTCCAAGTCTGTAGCGATCGCAGGTCGATGTAGATTTGTCTGTTCTCATTTCGCATCCAATGAATTGCTTTCTAGATGTTGCCTTTTACATAAGCTTTACCGTGCGCTTGGCATGGTCTGCCCTACTGCTCAGTGATAGGTCGTTGTCATTCCGACGGTGTTGATCTGCAATAAATTGTTTATTTTTAGTTTAGTGTCACCATTCTCATTTCTGAGATTGTCGTTGTCATTCGTATGTTGTGTTATCAATACAACTGTTGAATGATGGCGGTAAGCTATAAAATGTCATTTGCTTTTAGTTTAGCATCACCATTCTCATTTCTAAGATTACTTTTATCGTTTGTATGTTGCGTTGTCGAACGATGGTGGTGAGCTATGAAAAGTTATTCATTCATGCGCTTGGCACGGTCTTCCCCGTGACTTGGTGGAGGACTGAGTATTGACTGTGAAGTCAGGTTGCATATCTGCAGCCTTTTAAATCATGCTCATGGGTTTTTTATTGATTTCGACTGTTTAGTATCCATGCGTCCAGTGCGATAAATTTTTAGCTTGAACATAGAGAAGTTTTTATACCAGTTCAGGCTATCCGAATATCCCTACAACAAATTTGGCAAAGAAGCCAAGTTGCATTATAAGCAGCTCTGCTTGGATACTGGTTCGGGTAGTCTAATATCCCTACGTCCAGCATGATTATTTAGCTATGTCAAAGAATATTAACACAAAGAGATTTTTATACTGGTTCGGGTCGTCTAATATTCCTACATCCAGTTCATTATATGATTACTTTTTTATAACAATTACAATGTACATTACATAAGCAATGTAGATCATACAAAGCAAGGTATGAGTTGCTCTAATTTCCAAGTCCTCGGAACTAGATTACCATCGGCTCTTGATAGTTGATATGCCCCATTTGCTAAGACTTATTCTATAACTACCGGAGTTTCCCAGTTCAGTCCCAACGCTCCATTTGCTGGATCCTTTGTGTTGTCCATTACTCTCCGCAGTACCAAGTCCTCTTTACAAAAGATTCTCTTTGAGCTCGACATTATAATTTTTTGTCATTCTTTCCCGATATGCGGCCGACACTACCATTGCTTCATCCCTTCTTTCCCGAATGAGGTCTAAAGTGGTTTCCTTCAATTTCTAATTCTTTTCCACCGTATATGATATTCTTCTATGGGACGGGACCTCTACTTCGACTGGAAGCATGGCATCAGATTCGTAGGTTAGTGAAAAATGGGTATGGCCAGTTGGAGATTTGGTTGAAGTTAGGTAGATCCATAGTACCAAAGATAGCTCTTATGCCCACTTTCCTTTAGCTTTCTATAGCCTTTTCTTAAGTAGCTTCTTGATAGTTTTATTTGCAGCTTCTGCCTACCCATTTGCTTGTGGGTGAGAAATCGAAGAGAAACTTTTTATTATGTCATTCTTTTCACAAAGCTCACTGAACTCATTACTTTCAAACTGGGTCCATTGTCAGAAATGATCTCATGAGGAATCCTGTATCCAATGATTATGTTCCTCACCACGAAAGTGACTATCTTCTTCACAGTGATCGTGGCCAGGGGCTTTACTTCTACCCACATGGTGAAGTAGTCTATTGCCACTATGGCATATTTGGCTCCTTCCTTTGACATTGGAAGTGGTCCTATCAGATCTATGCCCCATATACCAAACGTCCATAGGCTTGCAAGTGGGATGAGCTCAAGGGATGGTTGCCTAGGGATACTTGCAAATCGTTGACATTGGTTACACCTCCTTACAATTCTTTTGCGTCCTAAAGTGCCACAGGCCAATAGTAACTATGCCTTAGTACTTTTTTTTGCTATCTTGTTCCCCTCTGAGTGATCTCCTTATTGACCCTCATGTATTTCCCTCATGACCCGTACCCCGTCTTCTTTGGAAACACACTTAAGATAAGGGGTTGAATACCCTCTCTTGTATAATGTGCCATCAAAGAAGGAGTAGTACGGAGCCTGGTATCTTCTTTTAAGGCTTCGTTCCTATTTGGGGATAGGGTTCCATTTTGAAGGAATTGCTTGATGGGAGTCATCCAGTTATTCTCCTCAGTTTGCTGGGATGCGGGTTTCGTCTGCGGGTTGTTCTCGATTTTACGTCGTTTCCCGATCTTGTGTTCCTTGAATGGCGGCCAGTTGGGCTCGAGTTAGGAATAGTATCTGATTTGATTCTGCTTGATGCCCAATTGGTATTGCCTTTATTTCATTAGCCACCTTGGTACTAGCAAGTTTTACTAAGGAGTCTGCAGATGAGTTGTGTTCACGTGGAATTTGTTCTATCCTGAACTGTTCGAACTACTATAGTAACTTCTTAAACAGTTCTACATATTTGGCTAAGGTTGGTTCCTTCGCTTAGTAATTTCCCTACACTTGGTTCATACCTAATTAGGAATTACTATGAATTTTAACGTGAGTTACCTTCATCACCTAGCCATTCTTAAGCCTGTGAGGAGAGCCTCATATTCTGCCACATTGTTGGTTGCTTTAAAACCGAGATGCATTGCTCTATACAGCTTCTGCCCATTGGTGTGATCGGTACATACCCAGTTGCTGCCCCCTGTTCACTTGATGCCCCATCTACAAACAGCTGCTAGAACTACGGTGTGTTTGCTTCTTCCTCAGACCAAGGCCCACCTGGTAGGGTACACTCTGCGATGAAATCTGCAAGTGCCTGACCTTTAATTGCCTTTTTGGGACAATAATTGATGTCGTACTGACTAAGCTCCATTGCCCACTTTAATAAGCGGCTTGAAGTTCTTGGCTTTTGCAGTATTTTCCTGAAGGGTTTATCTGTGAGGGGTTTGATGGGACGTGCTTGTAAATAGGGCCCCAGCTTCCTTACTGTAAGGAGTAGGTTGTATGGCAGCTTTTCAATGACTAAGTACTTTAGTTCTGCTCCTGACAGTTGTTTGATTATGAAATAAATGTGTCTCTTGGTCCCTTTGTCTTCTCGTACCACTGTAGCAGTAATAGCTTTATCAGTTACTGCATAATAAATGTACAAGTCCTTACCTGTCATTGGTTTTTATAATATAGTAGTATTCGCTAAATGATCCTTTAGGTTTTGGAATGCAGCTTTGCATTCCTCAGTCCATTTGAAGTTTCACACTTTCTTTACCTGGTCGACGAACGGGATGTATTTTTCTGTTGCATTGGATATGAATATGCTCAATGCTGCTACCATGCCATTTACACTCATCGGGTCCTTTGGTCTCTTCAGCACACCCATTCCTCTTATGGCATTAATCTTCTAAGGATTTTCTTTAGTGCCATGTGCGCTTACTATATACCCTAGGAACTTACCTGATTGGATAACAAAGGTGCATTTCAAAAGGTTCAACTTCATATTGTATTGCCTTAGGACTCCAAATGTCTACTCTAAGTCTCGGACGTGGCTTGATGCTATCTTGGACTTAACCAACATGTCATCTACATATACCTCAACGTTCTTTCTAATCTATTCTACAAACATCATATTAACCAGCCTATGGTAGGTTGTCCCTGCGTTCTTAAGCCCGAATGGCATGACTTTGTAGCAGTATAATCTTTATCTATTACAAAACTAATATGCTCTAATCTAGCTCAAACATGGCTATCTGATTGCACCCAGAATATGCATCCATGAATGAGTGCAGCTCATGCCCACGGGACGCGTCTACTAACTGGTCAATTCTAGGTAGGGGAAAATTATCCTTCGGGTAAGCCTTGTTGAGGTTGGTAAATTCTATGCAAGTTCTCTATTTCCCGGTGGGCTTCCATACGAGTACTGGGTTAGCAACCCACTATGGGTAGTATACTTCCCTAATGAATCCATTCTATTTCAACTTCTTGATTTCCTTATGCAGTGTGTAGTGCCTTTCCTGGTCTAGGATTACGAGCTTTTGTTTGAACGGATGGGCGCCGGGGTCAATGTTGAGTGCATGAAAGATTATGGTTGGATCTATTCCTACCATGTCTAAGTGTGTCCATGCGAATACATCTGCTGAATTTTTCAAAAAGTCTATCAGTTTAGTACGAGCATTCGCATTGAGATTCTTTTCGATTTTGAGAATCTTCATGGGGTCTTCTGGATATATTTGTATGTCTTCGAGATCATCTACCGACTTTAGCTCTTTCTTTGATGCCCCTAATCTCAGGTCTATTTCACTTTTTGTTTCCTCTTCAGGTGGTGAGTTTACCGAGGATGCCTATTTCTGGGCTTCTTCAGAGAAGTACTGGGCATAAACTGAATTATACTCATCGGTGCCGATCATGTGCATATATATTCTTTTTTCTTTCTTCATTGATTTTGGGGGCGTTGGATTACTTGCTTTTACATTAGTTTAGGTACATAGTACTGGCCTAGTTTTATGAACAGATTCATCTTTATTTTGGTTATGGTCATTACAAATATTAGAAGAGACACTATAATAATTTCGAACAATTTTATCGCCAGAAGTAAGGTTTACATTGTGTAATTCTCTAGCTAAAACTTGTTCACCTCTTATTGACCCTATTCCTGCAGGAGTGTTGAACTACACAAGCAGATCTTTTTGAGACATGATTGCTTCCATGTCCATTAAAGCAGGCCTTTTTAGGAATTCATTGTACGGTGAGGCATGAACAATGACTAAGAGTGGCATAGAATAACTTGTGCTATAGGGCAGTTCCAGTTGTAACAAGCAAGCATGTAGATCCCAATGGAACAACATCAATATTATTGTAACAAAGATCGGTTCTGGACTTGGTTTTAGGATTTCTGACAGAAGTCCCATCTGATCATATTCAGACTTGAAGATGACGTTAACCGAGCTCCTAGAATCAACGAATACTTTCTTTATAGTGCAGTTTGGTATCTGCACTGTAATGATGAGTGGGTCTTGGTAATGAAAAACAACTCCTGCCGCGTCAGCTACTGTGAACGTTATCTCTAGAATAGGCTTTTGTTTGACATGGAAGATTGACTTCTGCTGGACCTTCGCCTCCTGCACAAACCTCTCTTGTGGCTTCTTAGTCATACCAGCAAAGTGTGGCTCCCCATGGATTGATGCTATCAGGTTAGAGAGGTTCCTAACCTGATTCTCATTTGGGTCAGGAGTCAGATCTTCTGTTCCACCTTCGTTATTATTCCTCTAAAATTTGCTTATGTATCCTTTCTCGATCATCCTCTCTATCTCGTTTTTTATATGCCGGTAGTTGTCAGTATGATGGCCATTAGCTCGGTGCAAGAAGGAGTATGCCCCACCCCGTTTCTGCTCTATTTTCTTCCATTTTTAGGCACGTTATAAGCAAGTTATGCCTTGGTAATTTCATATATCTAACTAGGAGTGTGAGTGAGTGGGGTTTCTGCTACGAAGCTAAGTTCCTTTTATCCTTTTGCCGATGGGTGATATCCTTCTACCCCATCTTCTTATCATAGGTGGGGGCATAAGACTTCTAAATATGTGTGGTGGAACCAGCTTTTTCCATCCTATTGTAGCCACTGGATCTTTCGTAAAAGGCCTTCATACCATGGCATGATTTTTGGCTATTCTTCTTCCACATTAAGGTCCCTCTTCTGACACCGACATGGGCTGCCATCAATAAGGTTTCTTCATCACTTACTCCAAAACTCAAGGCTTAAGACTAAAAATGCTTAATTAAATTGCGCAGACTCTCGTTCTCGCCTTGCTTGATGCAGGATATCGTATTTACATCAAGTGAAGCTTCTCTTCCTGAATTGAATTGCCTTAGAAAATCAATAGATAGTTGTCGCCAGATACGGTCCTCTCCTGCTTCGAATCTCCTAAACCATCTTGCTGCCGCTCTGGCTAAGTAAACCGAGAAAAGTTTTCATTTAGCCACCCTTCCCACTTTTAGAACGTCTATGTGGTATTCAAATGTACAAAGGTGGTTGTCTGGGTTTGTGGTCCCATTGAAATTTTCAATTAATGGGGCCTTGGAGTTGTCAGGGAAATCTACTTCGATGAAAGTCTCGCTAAATTGGGAAGATCCTTCCTCCCTAATCTTCTCTCTAGTTCCCTGTCAAAAAATTTTAGCTAGCTACTCTACACGAGCTTTTAACTGGCAAATTTCATCTTCTTTGGGTTCTGACTATTATGATTCATCTTTGAACAATGAGGTAGCATCATCCTCTTCCAGAATAGATCGAGTTTGTTTCATAAGTAGCAAAGGGTTAATATTGGTTGGTTTTGTCTTGATTTGTGGGTTTTCTTGGACCTTGCCTTTCAGCTTGGTATCGATTCTTAAGCCAACGTCACCGTTCCCATCTTGGGAGTGCCGTTATCATTCCCCTGTTGAATAACCAGGGTAGTAGGTGAATGAAGGTAGTGAGATATGGATCGAAGAGGAGAGAAAAGTCTATGGGCGGTATGTTGGGCAATAATTTTCTCTAGCCCTTCCATTCGTTAATTAATTTGGTTTGTGAAGGATTGGAGTGCGGTTAGGAGGGGATCTACGGGGACTTCAGTTGAAGCTCCCACTTCACTCTGGGTTTTCGAAGTTATGAGTGACTTGTTGACAGTCTTTGAAGCTAAGTATAAATGTTCTTAAACAGAAGAGACAAGTGATTTGGTGGGATTCATGGTACATGGAATAAATGTGAATAAATTTTTATTGGATGCAAAAAATAAACAGAGGTACAGCCTGTAACGACCCGAAATTTTTTATTGGTTTTAATATTTAACTAACTGAATTTTTTGAAATTTTAAATAATAAAATTTTGAAATAAAAATTTAATATTTGGAATACGTTTATTTTAACATAGCAACTGGTAAATTTTCATCAGATAATATGGAAGTTTATTTTATTGTGTAATTCTATTTCAATTTAAATCAATTAATAATTGATGGAAATAAATATTTTTCCAAACCTGAATATTTTATATAGAAAATTTGTTAATCATCTTCTGAGTGAGACGTCATCTTTCGTTTTATCAAATTTGGACTGCTATTGCACCGTTTATCCTATTGCTGGCAAATTAGCAGCGTTTCGGTACCGATTATCGACTTTTGACAGGATAGTCGTACCACTGATATTTGTATATCGTTTTGATCGTCTCCTCGTGCTGATCTTCGCAGTATATTTATTTCTACGATTTGGAGTCCGGTTCGGCGGAATCCATGAAAACGACAACCGTATCGGTACCGTTTTTGTGCCATTTGGTTTTGTGACCCTTCATATATCCACCGTTTAATCTAATAGACATTGAACTCTTTCATATAATTTAATTTGTGACTTTTCTTTTCCAACTGTTCAAATTTCTAAACTTGTCACCAATTTACTTTCATTTTCCATTTATTTTTCTTTCGTTCTTATCTAAAATTTTTTTTCTTGTGAAAAATATTGTGTGCTATGTCACCTTCCATCTCTTCCTCCAGACCATCCTTCCTTCTCCTCCCGCCGGCTAGCCACAACCCGAGCCAAAGCCCGCACCATCTACATCATCTCCTAGAGAAATCACCATCCATCTCCTTCCCGTGCACCATCGAAGTTTCCCTTGACCTGCTTCCCACCTTCATGTGCCTCTTCCCCTTCAGCTAGCAACCCGCGTGAAGCCTTCCCTTTCGCTTCTTCCGTGAGCCACCACCGCCCACACAGCCACGCCACCACCATGATTAGGCCAAGCTACGACCTCATCTCCAACCCTCACGCCACTCGACCTAGCCACGTCCAGCATGCCGAATCATCCCTCCCCTTCATCCGTGCCCAGACCACCATCAACAGACGATTGCCATCTCATTCCTCCCAGCTTCTCTTTTTAGAACAAGGTATTATATATTTTATTTTAGTAAGGATATATACATATGTTTATCAGATTTTGTCTTCAGCGAATATATTTGCTGCCTATGAACCTTGTTGTTTTGATTTCGTTTATATATAAATATTGTGTTAGTTTATAAAATTTTAGTTATGAAATATGTTGTTTATAAGTATTGTTTGCTAGTATACATTTCATATAAAGTTACTGTAAATATATATATATATATAGTTCTGTTTGCATTATCTTGTATATATAAGTTAGTTATAAATATATGTTTATTATCCCAAGCATTCATGACAGAAGTTATTTTATTGAATAGGGGAAGACAATCAGCAATGGTAATTCTTTTTGAGATTAATGGGAGACCCAAATACCTCATATCAGTGTGCATACATGAGAAACCAATTAGATGATACAGAAATGAAGCATGATCATCACTGACTTCTGCAACAAGCAAGGTAGATTCGGAGTGGTTGATTGTGAGGCCTGTCATCATGTAGAAGAACTGCAGAGCATTTAGGATACCACACAAAGAGGTAGCTTCAGGTTTAGTGAATATCATAACATCATCAGCAAACATAATGGACGAAATTTGATGGTGAGTGCACTTTGGGTAATACTTTATGAGATTTTGTGAGAAATTATTCTTGAGTATAATAGTGAAGACTTCCATGACCAACAGAAATAAGTAAGAGGAGATAGGATCCCCTTGTCTAATTCCTTTTTTACTTTTAAATAACCAACAGGTCTTCCATTAACTAGCACAGAGAAGGAAGGAGTGGATATGCAAGTGTAAACCCACGATACAAAGATTTTTTGGAAACATCCCTGCTCTTCATAATATATGTCTCAAAGTGGTAGGCTTGTACTTATAAAATCTGTTGTGTTTCCTTCCTTAGTATATTGGGCTCGTACTATTATCCTTCCTGGAAGGCTTCTGCACCTTGTACGATCTGCCATGAATAGATATTTCTGGACTGGTAGTATTCACAATAGGAAGCTGTTGCCTTGCTCGTTTACAAAATTTGAGTCTACTTTAAAATTGGGTGGGCTTGGAATTATAAATGCTAAGAATTAGAACATAGCTGCTTTCAGCAAGCACTTTGATTTAAATAATAAGGACAGTCTTTGGGTCAAATGGACTTGGCATTATAATATCAAGCATGGGAAGTTTTGGTTTATGGACATAGCACAACATAGTAGTTGGACTTGGAGGAATATTCTGTAGAGCAGGGATGTTTTTCTTCCTTTGATTCAGTATCATGTCCACCCTAACTCAGATATTAGTTTTTGGGATGACCCTTGGGTGAGTAAAGGTATGATTCTTTCCCGGTTGTTTGATCATGCCATGATTGTTCATTCTGGTGTCCACCGTGGAGCTAGAGCAAATGACTTCATCTCTGATGGCAGAATTCACCTTCCTTACAATAGTAGTCAGGTGATCAGGCAACTATGGTATTTTATTCAGACCTACTACTTTAGTAATGATCACCCTGTCTCTGTGTCTTGGAACAAGAAGCCTCATTCTATAAAGTTGGTTTACCATCATTTATCTGGTACCAATGTATTGCCTGCAGCTAAATGGTTTAAAGAAATTTGGACTACTGATTCGGCCCTGAGAGAAAATCTAATGATGTGGAAGGTTGTTAGCAGTGCCCTGCTGACCAGAAGTGTTTTAAATAAGTTTGGCATTTGCTGTAGCCCAGTGTGTGTGTTTTGTGAACAACATGAGGAAACTATTGAGCATCTCTTTTTTAATTACCCATTACTTAGTGGTTTGGTGGAAAAAATTGGATGTAATATAGGTTGTTTTGATGCTGCCGCAAATTCAAAAATTGACTGGAACATTATTTATAAAGCTACCAGGTAGAGGACCCTCAAGTCAAGAGAACTAGTTATTTGCGTTAAAATTTATATGGATGTGATTTGGAGAGAAAGAAATGCAATTATCTTTGATAACCAGAGAAAGAGTTTTGCTTCTTTATGGAATGAGGTTAGGGAAAGAATATTCATGCAATTGAAAAGGAGAGCTTGCCTTTTCCCTGATATCATGATTAGTGGATGGGCTCATTGATTTCTTGTTTTTTCTTCTTCTTTGTTTTCCCTGTTTCATGTTTGATTCAAAGCTTGTTTTGAATCATTTTTTATTATTGTTGCAATAAAACTGGTAGGGGTCCAGTTAACCCCGCTGGCTTTGCCAGAAAAAATATATGTTTATTGTATATGGTATTATAAAGGAAGAGTTGTATATGTTATATACATAAATTGTTGTTCTCTATACAGACGTATTTTAGTTTTCGTAAAACCGTGTATGTCAACAAAATATATGTTTTCAAAGTATAGACGTATAAGTTGGTTTTTTTATTTGTATGTGTGTATTTGTTTATATAAGTTTCGGAGGTTGTATATATTAGTTCTTATATATATGTTCTAGCTGTTGGTTTTAAAAGAAGTTTGTGTATATATTGTTATACAGTTTATAGTAGTATACTGTGTTTATATACGTATATGGTATATATGATATGCAGGTTATATAGTTTATGAAGTTATAAAGGTTTATTCAATACATATATTTTAACCTGGTAATCAATGATTTTTAATAATAATTTATATATATAGCTTATATATGATTTGCTGGGTCCAAATATATATATGTGTATTTATATAGTTTGCTTGTTTATTTTGTATATATATATATATGTATACATATTTTATTGGGTATGTCAGTAATATATATATATATATAGGTGTGGTATATAATGGTTTATATATACATGATTTAGAAAACTGTTACCTTGGAGTATTAAATTTCGATCTATAAAAATACGTATAAGTTGTATATATATAATTTTATTTACATTGCAAAGTTATGTTAATATCCGAAATAGTTTTATAATAGTTTAGTATATAAGTATGCATTTTAGTCAGCACATACATATATATATATATATATCGTTAATATAATCTGTAAAGTTTATAAGTTGTATGCATCTGCTTATATATTAGTAATATATATAAGTATTGTTGATATCAAAGTATTTATTTCCAATTATATTATGATTACTTGTATCTATATATCGTGCAAGCTATATATGCGGTGGCACATATATATAGTTTATATAGGTATATATTTGGTAGCTTATATAAATTCATATGGGTTGTAACAGTATCAGTTTGATGGTATATGGGTATATATGCATACAATAATATTGATTTGTAAGAATTTTATAATATCTTAAATCATGATGGGACAGTTCATTCATATATAGATTTATATATATAGTTTTATATATACTTTATCATATGGTTGGGTATATAATTTTAAGTATTATATGTATAGATATGTTTGTTTTATTCTACGTGTTTAATTAAAACAGTGATTTTAATTATATATATATGTGTTATTTTAATATTTGTTTTAAATGTATTGATTCAAAATTTTATTATTATATATAAGTTTAACTTTAATATTTGAGTTTTAGTTTAAAACGTTGGATTTTGAAATGCTTATATATATTTAAATTTAACATATGTTTGAATTTAGAATTTGATTTATATATATATAGTTATATATATATATATATATATACAAGATCATTTATACCAGTTTTCTCCATCGAGCCAGTTCTGATTTGATTTCGTCAATTCCTATTTATCAGCTTGTCCGTCAAATTTGTGCCAATCTAGCTTTGCTTTGGAAGTCGTGCTTGCATTTCGTAGTTCATTTCTTCATCAAATCTATCTAGCCTCGAAAGGTGAGCAATAACTCACGATTAATGTTCTTATATTTATTAAATTTGATTTCAATTGGAACGACAATTGAAATATGTTGCTGTTAGTTATTTACATTGCTATATATATGCTATTATCTGTATCTATTCACCTGTGATATATTCTCCCTTGCTCTACAAGTGATCATGCCCCTCTATTAGTTGAGCTTATCCAACTTAATATTGAGAAAGGTAAACCATTCAGGTACGCAAATTATTGGCCTCTTTGCAAAGACTATTTTAAAGCAGCTGACTTCTCTAATCTTGACATTTTTGAAGGTAATAATTCTTTTGTTTTAATAATGATTCTTAAACATATTAAGTTGAGAATTAAAGAATGGAACAAATGTAGATTAAAGCAAGTTAATATGGTTACTCAACTTCAAGAAACTCTAGGTAACATCCAATCCAGATTAGATGTAGACCCTAATAATGATGATTTAAATAGAGACTTCTTTGAAGTACAGCAAGATTTTAAAAATGCTTTACAAGTTCAAGCTATGGAGTTAAAACAAAAAGCTAAAGAAAAATGGTTGACAGAGGGAGATGAATGTTCTAAATTCTTTTACACAAAAATGTCCATCAGGCAGAATTATAATGATTTAAATAATATTTTTGATGACAAAGGTGAGTTGGGAACTAATCTGAGGAAACTTGAAAAGGATGCAATAGACTACTTTACTGATCTTTTTAATGGTAGTTACCCTCACCATTTACCTGAAATTAAACCCAGAAGCCTGGTTACTGAAAGGGGGAGGCACATGTTGGCTAGGGACATTGAAACCAGGGAAATTGAGGAAGCTATTAAATCCATTCATCATGATTCCAGCCCCGGGCCAGATGGGTTGGGATCTCATTTCTATATAACCCACTGGGAGGACCTGAAAGAAAAACTGAGGTTAGCATATCAGGAAGCTCTAGATTCTGGAAAAATTATAAAAGAAATGAACCATACTTTCATATGTTTAATTCCAAAAAAGGAGAATCCAACTCATATTCAGGATTACAGACCTATCTTGTGCTGTAATGTGTCTTACAAAATCCTGAGTAAAATAATTTGTAATAGAATTAAACCTATTCTAAGTGAATGTATAAGTGAATGTCAAAGTGCTTTCATAAAAGGTAGAAGCATATCTGAGAATTCTCTGCTAGCTCATGAGCTGGTTAGAAATTTCAAAAAGAAGGGTGCTGGGAAAATGTGTCTAAAGGTGGATCTGCAGAAAGCTTACGACAAAATTAACAGGGGTTTTATTGTTCACATGCTTAAAAATATGGGATTCCCGGTTAAAATTATGAAACTCATTGAAGAATGTATATCCTCTCCTACCTATTCTGTCTTAATAAATGGTGTTCCTAAAGGCTTCATTAAAAGTAATAGGGGGTTGAGACAAGGGGACCCTCTATCCCCATATCTCTTTGCAGTGGCTATGGAATTCTTCTCCCTACAAATGGAATTATACACTCATAAAAATATTATCCAGCCAGTTTATAACATCCAGCCATATATTACTCACTTATTATATGCTGATGACCTTATTATTTGCTTCAAAGCTTCTAATGCAGCAATAAGGGGGGTGAAAGAGATATTTCTAAAACTGGAAAACCTAGCAGGTCTGAAGGTAAACGAACAGAAGACAAAATGTTATTTTAGTGAGAACTGTATAAACAAAGATCAATTCAGCTGCCTCCTGAATTATGAAGAGAGTCATCTACCAGTCAAATACCTTGGTGTGCCTTTATCTACAAATGTGATTACTGATAGAGAATGTGGAGTCCTGGTAACTAAAATAAGAAATAAACTTCAAAGTTGGAGTTCTAAACTTCTGTCTTTTGCTGGTAGGATAGAATTGGTTCACACTGTCATAACATCCATGGTCAGGTTCTGGATTCAAACATTCCAAATTCCAAGTGCGTCTATTGAGAAAATTGAAAGTGTCTGTGCTAACTTCATATGGAGAGGGGGGATTCATAAAATATCATATCAAACACTATGCAAACCCAAAATGGAAGGAGGAGTGGGTCTCAAAAATCTCAGAGATTTAAAAAAGGCTTATGCTACTAAACTTGCTTGGAAAATTTTAAAAGGCAAAGGGTTTTGGGCTACCTGGATGAGAAATAAATATCTAAAAGACAATTTCTGGATTCAGAGAGAGGATTCTAATTCCTCAGGAACTTGGAAAACCATCCTAAGAGCTAGAGGTGATCTTTAAAATCTAGTTAATAGGAAAATTACTGATGGTAAATGCACGAGTTTTTGGTTTGATCCCTGGCTGAACAATGAAAGTGTTATAAACAAGCTTGGTTGGGATAGTTACAATGCTTATGGGGGTAGAGACTTTAAGGTAGAGGAAATTATTCGAGGAGAGGCCTGGTACTTCCCCCCGGATTCTCCAGCTACCCAAATCAATCAGGAAATTAAAAGTGTCACAATCTATAATGAAGAATCAGATATTTGGACCTGGCAACCTACTAATAAAGAGTTTAGCTTGAAAACAGCCTGGGATCATCTGAGGGAGAGAAATAATGAAATTGAATGGGCACAAATTGTTTGGAATAGAGCAAGCACACCAAAAATGTCGCAGACTACCTATAAAGCTCTCCTAAACAGACTTCCTACAAAGGATAGGCTCAAAAAGTGGGGGATTCTACAAGAATCGATCTGTGTTTTGTGTAAGAAGGAGGAAGAAACTCACAATCATTTATTTTTTCGCTGTCCATTTACAAGACAAATATGGGATAATCAAAAAGCTGTAATAAATTGCAATTATCAAGATTACAGTATCAGTGACATCGCAAATTACCTGGCCCGAAGTTGGAAATCCAAAAGCTTGATAGGGAAAATGGCTTCCATTCTGTTGACTACCACAGTTTGGCATGTTTGGAGGGAAAGAAACAGACGTATATTTCAGAACAATTGGAAAAATGGTCAGCAAATTAATGAGTTGATTAAAAGGGATGCTCGAATCATTATGAAAAGAGTTGGGAAACTTACAGATCTATCAAGTGTTGAATCAGAGACATTGAAGAAGCTGGGACTAGAAGTAAGAAATACTGAGATTCGGTTGTTGAGGCCATGGATTCCCCCGTGATAGCTTTGATGGAAGACGAAGCAGTTTCTCTTTTGTTTATTACTTATCTTCTGTTGCATTGATTTATGTGTATCTTAGTAAAAACTTTATTGAATGCTTTGGGTCGGGCCGACCAGTGCTAGTTGGGCTGAGTAATAAAGTTTACCCATTTTCAAAAAAAAAAAATCTATTCACCTGTGACATCTGACACCATTGTCTGTTATTTATATTGATGATATATGCATGTTATATTATTATCATATCTGTTGTCACTCTGCAAGTTCCCTGTTAGTATAGATTTCACTATGGGTTGAAATGATACATACCCGAACGATCTGTAGAATAGGAGAAAATCGTTATGGGTTGAAATGATAAACCAAAGCGATTTTCATTTGAATTGAATTTAGGATTGCGGGTTGAAAAGATATATACCCGTAGATATTTAAATTACGGATTGAAATGATAAATATTCGTATCACTTGACCATAGGATAGAAAATTATATACAAGCACCGTTGGTCTATATATATATAGATATTTTGAAAATGATTTCTATGGTTTTGAAAAGAAATTTATGGTTTTAAAAAATATTGATTTTTAAGATTTACTAAAGTTGATTTAATAAAGTTGACATATAATATGTTTAAGTATTTATTTAATATATATATATATATATTCAAATATAGAGTTTATAATGATTCAGGTTGGAAAGACAAATTTTGAAATTGATTTGAAATTATATTTATTTAAGAATTTTACTTAAATAGGTTTGATTTGAAATTTATTAAATTTGAAATTTGAAGATATGTTTTATAACTTGAATTAGATTAAAAGTGACTTAAATTAATGTTCAAACTTATATAAAATTTAAATGGGATATTTTGTTTATTTAAATTTGTAAATAGAAGTTGTATTTAGATGTTATTGAAATGATTAAGTAAATATTTCAAAACTAAATAATAGTAAAGTGAATTTGATATATATATGAAATTATCGAATTCAGTTTTGAAATGTTGAATATTTAAAGCTTGGAAATATATAGAAATTGAAATGGCTTATTTCATGGTTCAAATATGTATTTGAAATCGATAATTTGACATGGTTTATTGAGAAACTGAATTGAATTAAAATTGATGATTTGAGATTTGATTAAATTTGAATTTTGGAATTCGAGTTGATTTAGAATCGATTTGTGAGATTTGAGGAAGCTATTTTATTATATAAATATTTTTAAATTATATTTAAACTATTTACATATTTTACTATATAAATTATTTTTAATATAAACTATTTTTAATATAAACTATTTTGATATACTAATTATTTTAATATAAACTATTTTAACTTATAACTATTTTTATATAAACTATTTTATTTTATAAACTAATTTATTATATATATACTATTATTAATATCTAAACGGTTTAAAGGAAATGTTATGATTTCAAAGTGTTATGATTTAAAAGTGTTATGACTTCCAAAGGGTTATAATTTCAAGTGTTTTGGTTTCGAAAATGTTATAACTTTGAAAGTATTACGATTTTGGAAGTGAATATATTTGAAATGGAAGTGATATTGTACTGATATGGTTTTGAATGGGAAATGATATTTTGGTTTGAAGTATTAACTATTTTGAAATGACCGTGGTGTTATAATAACGTTAGGTTGTTAAAGAGACCGGGATTGGATATGGGCATACTCTCTGTCGATACCGAAAACCACTTTAACAACTGTGTACGCGGTGGAGATTCCAGAATGAAGTAGGATGGTGGCGACGATCCTAAAGGTATATTTACGAGGACCCAACTCCCGTGAGTTGGCGTAAGTTGGCTAAAACAGGAGCGATTCCGGGCTAATGAGGTAGCTCCTCTTATCGGACACACTCCGTCGTATGCCATTCTATTACTTTTTGATTGAATTTGGTGCGCACCTTGATTCGGGAGTGTGGATCGAGGTGGGCGATTGCTGCGGCTCTGCGTTACCACCTGTCCGGATGCGTAATTGGTATATCTACCTTGGCATTGCCTTGTTGTGCCATGTCACCTACCCTAGCATGCTTTACTACGAGTTTGTTTTGTATCATACCTATGGAGTGCCCTCTGACGAACCCTAGTATGGGGGAGATTACGGTACTGTATAGACTATGAGAATATAAAATGTGTTAAGGTGGAAAATGTAAAGCCTTAACGCTATTTTGATAGTTTACTTTACTTTAGATATATAATAATAGCGTATATTACTACATAGTAGATAGTTTAACGGATCCTTAGAGGATGGTTATCCCAAACATCCTTTGAGTTACTTGTATTTCAGTTGATATTTCACTTGAGTTGGATTTATTGATATAAGAATGTTAATCCTGACTCGAGTGTTTTGTGTTTTTGCTTTACGCTCGGGTTAGACTGAGTGGTCCAGTATTCGAGACTCACCTTTGGAGTTGGAGCTTCGCTTGGAGATCCATCTATCGATTCTGCTTTCAGTTATTCAGTTGATTGCAGTGATGTATTCAGATTTTGTATTTGACTATTGTATTGAGACATATATGTATTCGTGACTTCTGTTGTATCTTGTTTAACTCTGTTATATATATAGTAGCTTCATGAACTACTATTCTTTTGTTACCGCTGCATTATTGTTATATTATTCTGTGTCTGTGATTTTGTGATTATATATTTACTGTATATGCTGAGTTTTGCCAAATATAAATTAACAATATGATATTTTGAACAAATCAATTCCGACATGTGTGGATGCGAATGGCTGAAAATTTCAGGATGTTACATGTGGTATCAGAGCTTTGGTTTAAAGTTTTAAATGTATATTATTTAAAGTATTTTCGAATAGAAATCATTTTAAAGAATTTTAAAAGTTTAAATTAGTACTCTTCTCTTTTGTCGCTGGAAAATAATTTCGGTGATGGCGGCCGCATCATCGACATTCATTTTCGAGTTTCGAAGTGGAGAGACCATTCAGTAGCTTTGCTACTCTTTTATTTTGGAAAATGAATCTGATTTGAATTTCTAAAATATGACTTGATTTATATATATATTGGTATATGATTATAGATTTGATGTGATATATTGAATGTATATATATATATATATATATTTATCTCTAAATTGTTTGAAGTTAATCGGAAATTTAATTCTTAAAAAAAACTTTTTTTTGTTAAAGGATTATTTCAATTATAAATAAAGCCAAAATGTTGAATAATATTTAAACTTGAAAATTTTGAATTGGAAAGTTTACTTGTATAAAACCCAATTTCATTCTAATATAACTTACCTAAATTATTCAGAAGTTGAATATGTAATTGGATAATATACAATATAAAATGATTTTATAAATAAAATTTGTGTGTTTAAAATAAATGTTATACACTTAAATTTTGATTATAAAAATGCTAAAAAAGATAAATAGAATAATAAGTTAATTGAATGAGATAAATAAAATAAATTTTGTGCTGAAAGAATTAACAAATTGAAATTGAATCAACTTAATGAAATACCTTGAATTAAAATCAATTATTGAATATTGGTTGATTTAAATCAAAATTTATATGATTAGAATAAACAGTTTGAACTAACAAAATTTAAATTGAATGACTATTTATTGATTTAATATAAATGGATTTAACCAAATTGTTAAATATTAATTAATTTAAATTGGAATTTATATGGTATAAATTAATTGTTTTAATTTTTTTCAAATCTATTTTCTTTCTGGTTGTTTCCATTCTCCTACCTCGTTCCTTTTCGGGGACGAAAAGTTTTGAGTGGGGGAGAGTGTAACGACCCAAATTTTTTTATTGGTTTTAATATTTAACTAACTGAATTTTGTGAAATTTTAAATAATAAAATTTTGAAATAAAAATAATATTTGGAATACGTCTATTTTAACATAACAACTGGTAAATTTTCATCAGATAATATGGAAGTTTATTTTATTGTGTAATTCTATTTCAATTTAAATCAGTTAATAATTGATGATAATAAATATTTTTCCAAACCTGAATATTTTATATAAAAAATTTGTTAATCATCTTCTGAGTGAGACGTCATCTTCCATTTTATCAAATTTGGACTGCTATTGCTCCGTTTATCTTATTGTTGGCAAATTATCAGCGTTTCGGTATCGATTATCGACTTTTGATAGGATAGTCGTACCACTGATATCTGTATATCGTTTTGATCGTCTCCTCCTGCTGATCTTCGTAGCATATTTATTTCTACGATTTGGAGTCCGGTTCGCTGTGGAATCCGTGAAAACGACAACCGTATCGGTACCGTTTTTGTGCCATTTGGTTTTGTGACCCTTCATATATCCACCGTTTAATCTAATAGACATTGAACTCTTTCTTACAATTTAGTTTGTGACTTTTCTTTTCCAACTGTTCAAATTTCTAAACTTGTCACCAATTTACTTTCATTTTCCATTTATTTTTCTTTCGTTCATATCTAAATTATTATTTTCTTGTGAAAAATATTGTGTGCTCTGTCACCTTCCATCTCTTCCTCCGGACCATACTTCCTTCTCCTCCCGCCGGCTAGCCACAACCCGAGCCAAGGCTCGCACCGTCTACATCATCTCCCAGAGAAATCACCATCTATCTCCTTCCCGTGCACCATCGAAGTTTCCCTTGACCTGCTTCCCACCTTCATGTGCCTCTTCCCCTTCAGCTAGTAACCTGCGTGAAGCCTTCCCTTCCGCTTCTTCCGTGAGCCACCACCGCCCACACAGCCACGCCACCACCATGCTTAGGCCAAGCTTCGACCTCATCTCCAACCCTCACGCCACTCGACCCAGCCACGTCCAGCATGTCGAAGCATCCATCCCCTTCATCCGTGCCCAGACCACCATCAACAGCCGATTGCCATCTCATTCCTCCCAACTTCTCTTTTTAGAACAAGGTATTATATATTTTATTTTAGCAAGGATATATACATATGTTTATCAGATTTTGTCTTCAGCGAATATATTTGCTGCCTATGAACCTTGTTGTTTTGATTTCGTTTATATATAAATATTGTGTTAGTTTATAAAATTTTAGTTATGAAATATGTTGTTTATAAGTATTGTTTGCTAGTATACATTTCATATAAAGTTACTATAAATATATATAGTTATGTTTGCATTATCTTGTATATATAAGTTAGTTATAAATATATGTTTATTGTATATGGTGTTATAAAGGAAGTGTTGTATATGTTATATACATAAATTGTTGTTCTCTACACAGACATATTTTAGTTTTCGTAAAACCGTGTATGTCAACAAAATATACGTTTTCAAAGTATAGACGTATAAGTTGGTTTTTTTATTTGTATGTGTGTATTTGTTTATATAAGTTTCGGAGGTTGTATATATTAGTTCTTATATATATGTTCTAGCTGTTGGTTTTAAAAGAAGTTTGTGTATATATTGTTATACAGTTTATAGTAGTATACTGTGTTTATATACGTATATGGTATATATGATATGCAGGTTATATAGTTTATGAAGTTATAAAGGTTTATTCAATACATATATTTTAACCTGGTAATCAATGATTTTTAATAATAATTTATATATATAGCTTATATATGATTTGCTGGGTCCAAATATATATATGTGTATTTATATAGTTTGCTTGTTTATTTTGTATATATATGTATACATATTTTATTGGGTATGTCAGTAATATATATATAGGTGTGGTATATAATGGTTTATATATACATGATTTAGAAAACTATTACCTTGGAGTATTAAATTTCGATCTATAAAAATACGTATAAGTTGTATATATATAATTTTATTTACATTGCAAAGTTATGTTAATATCCGAAATAGCTTTATAACAGTTTAGTATATAAGTATACTTTTGAGTCAGCACATACATATATATATCGTTAATATAATCTGTATAGTTTATAAGTTGTATGCATCTGCTTATATATTAGTTATATATATAAGTATTGTTGATATCAAAGTATTTATTTCCAATTATATTATGATTACTTGTATTTATATATCGTGCAAGCTATATATGCGGTGGCACATATATATAGTTTATATAGGTATATATTTGGTAGCTTATATAAATTCATATGGGTTGTAACAGTATCAGTTTGATGGTATATGGGTATATATGCATACAATAATATTGATTTTTAAGCATTTTATAATATCTTAAATCATGATGGGACAGTTCATTCGTATATAGATATATATATATATAGTTTTATATATACGTTATCATATGGCTGGGTATATAATTTTAAGTATTATATGTATAGATATGTTTGTTTTATTCTACGTGTTTAATTAAAACAGTGATTTTAATTATATATATGTGTTATTTTAATATTTGTTTTAAAGGTATTGATTCAAAAATTTATTATTATATATAAGTTTAACTTTAATATTTGAGTTTTAGTATAAAACGATGGATTTTGAAATGCTTATATATTTAAATTTAACTTAGGTTTGAATTTAGAATTTGATTTATATATATAGTTATATATATATACAAGATCATTTATACCAGTTTTCTCCATCGAGCCAGTTCTGATTTGATTTCGTCAATTCCTTTTTATCAGCTTGTCTGTCAAATTTGTGCCAATCTAGCTTTGCTTTGGAAGTCGTGCTTGCATTTCGTAGTTCATTTCTTCATCAAATCTATTTAGCCTCGAAAGGTGATTAATCACTCACGATTAATGTTCTTATATTTATTAAATTTGATTTCAATTGGAACGACAATTGAAATATGCTGCTGTTAGTTATTTACATTGCTATATATATGCTATTATCTGTATCTATTCACCTGTGACATCTGACACCATTGTCTGTTATTTATATTGATGATATATGCATGTTATATTATTATCATATCTGTTGTCACTCTGCAAGTTCCCTGTTAGTATAGATTTCACTATGGGTTGAAATGATACATACCCGAACGATCTGTAGAATAGGAGAAAATCATTATGGGTTGAAATGATAAACCGAAGCGATTTTCATTTGAATTGAATTTGGGATTGTGGTTTGAAAAGATATATACCCGTAGATATTTAAATTACGGATTGAAATGATAAATATCCGTATCACTTGACCATAGGATAGAAAATTATATACAGGCACCGTTGGTCTATATATATATATATAAATATTTATGAAATGATTTCTATGGTTTTGAAAAGAAATTTATGGATTTAATAAATATTGATTTTTAAGATTTATTAAAGTTGATATATAATATGTTTAAGTATTTATTTAATACATATATATTTTCAAATATAGAGTTTACAATGATTTAGGTTGGAAAGACAAATTTTGAAATTGATTTGAAATTATATTTATTTAAGAATTTTACTTAAATAGGTTTGATTTGAAATTTATTAAATTTGAAATTTAAAGATATGTTTTATAACTTGAATTTGAGTAAAAGTGACTTAAATGAATGTTCAAACTTATATAAAATTTAAATGGGATATTTTGTTTATTTAAATTTGTAAATTGAAGTTGTATTTAGATGTTATTGAAATGATTAAGTAAATATTTCAAAACTAAATAATAGTAAAGTGAATTTGATATATATATGAAATTATCGAATTTAGTTTTGAAATGTTGAATATTTAAAGCTTTGAAATATATGGAAATTGAAATGGCTTATTTTATGGTTCAAATTTGTATTTGAAATCGATAATTTGGGATGGTTTATTGAGAAACTGAATTGAATTGAAATTAATGATTTGAGATTTGATTAAATTTGAATTTTGGAATTCGAGTTGATTTGGAATCGATTTGTGAGATTTGAGGAAGCTATTTTATTATATAAAGTATTTTTAAATTATATTTAAACTATTTACATATTTTACTATGTAAATTATTTTTAATATAAACTATTTTTAATATAAACTATTTTGATATACTAATTATTTTAAGATAAACTATTTTAACTTATAACTATTTTTATATAAACTATTTTATTATATATATACTATTATTAATATCTAAACGGTTTAAAGGAAATGTTATGATTTCAAAGTGTTATGATTTAAAAGTGTTATGAGTTCCAAAGGGTTATAATTTCAAGTGTTTTGGTTTCGAAAATGTTATAACTTTTAAAGTACTATGATTTTGGAAGTGAATATATTTGAAATGGAAGTGATATTGTATTGATATGGTTTTGAAAGGGAAATGATATTTTGGTTTGAAGTATAAACAATTTTGAAATGACCGCGGTGTTATAATAACCTTTGGTTGTTAAAGAGACCAGGATCGGATATGGGCATACTCTCTGTCGATACCGAAAACCACTTTAACAACTGTGTATGCGGTGGAGATTCCAGAATGAAGTAGGATGGTGGCGACGATCCTAAAAGTATATTTACGTGGACCCAACTCCCATGAGTTGGCGTAAGGTGGCTAAAACAGGAGCGATTCCGGGCCAATGAGGTAGCTCCTCTTATCGGACACACTCCATCGTATGCCATTCTATTACTTTGTGATTGATTTGGTGCGCACC
This sequence comes from Allium fistulosum, assembly GCA_030737815.1. Classification (NCBI taxonomy): domain Eukaryota; kingdom Viridiplantae; phylum Streptophyta; class Magnoliopsida; order Asparagales; family Amaryllidaceae; genus Allium; species Allium fistulosum. Next base: position 1,280,653,012 of record CM060905.1, read on the forward strand.
TTGATTCGAAAGTGTGGCTCGAGGTGGGCGATTGCTGCGGGTCTGCGTTACCACCAGTCCGGATGCGTAATTGGTATATCTACCCTGGTATTGCCTTGTTGTGTCGTGTCACCTACCATAGTGTGCTTTACTACGAGTTTGTTTTGTATCATACCTAAGGAGTGCCCTCTGACGACGCCCAGTACGGGGGAGATTACGGTACTGTATAGACTATGGGAATATAAAATGTGTTAAGGTGGAAAATGTAAAGCCATAACGCTATTTTGATAGTTTACTTTACTTTAGACATATTATAATAGCGTATATTACTACATAGTAGATAGTTTAACGGATCCTTAGAGGATGGTTATCCCAAACATCCTTTGAGTTACTTGTATTTCAGTTGATATTTCACTTGAGTTGGATTTATTGATATAAGAATGTTAATCCCGACTCTAGTGTTTTGTGTTTTTGCTTTACGCTCAGGTCAGACTGAGTGGTCCAGTATTCGAGACTCACCTTTGGAGTTGGAGCTTCGCTTGGAGATCCATCTATCGATTCTGCTTTCAGTTATTCAGTTGATTCCAGTGATGTATTCAGATTTTGTATTTGACTATTGTATTGAGACATCTATGTATTCGTGACTTCTGTTGTATCTTGTTTAACTCTGTTATATATATATAGTAGCTTCATGAACTACTATTCTTTTGTTTCCGCTGCATTATTGTTATATTACTGTGTGTCTGTGGTTCTGTGATTATTTATTTACTGTATATGCTGAGTTTTGCCAAATATAAATTAACAATCTGATATTTTGAGCAATTCAATTCCGACATGTGTCGATGCGAATGGCTGAAAATTTCAGGATGTTACACAGCCCTCCTTCAAGCACCAAAAATGTTAGTAAGATTTTTCATCTTACAAAACTCTAGTTGAAGATGAAGTAATTATCATGCTAATTACCTTAATAATTTTGAATTAGTAAAACTAAGTAGTATTAAAATTGCCGTTAAGTAATAATTATGTCGTTGGATGCGTACACAATCAGCTAATTGCACTTTAACTGTTTGTTCAAATGTCAAATCCAACTAGCCTATAATTCTAGTACAGATAAGGTGAGATTTGGTACTAAAAACTAGGTAGGTTAATAATAAAATGCAGGAAATAGTTAAGAACACCAAAAATTTATGTGGTTTGGATGTTAAGGAATCCTATGTCCACGGGGGAAATCTTTCTTGTTTTTTGTTTCTAGTACCGGTTTCAATGGCAGATAGTACAATCAAACCTTAAAAATATCAAAAAGAACAAAAAGGTAAAAGGCCTCTTTCTTGCTACAGTGCCTTTTCTATTTATAGTATGGTGGCTTACGCGGATTGCTACAGTCTATCTCTTGCCGTTGTGTTTCAGCCCTTGGATCCTGCCAGGTGTCATCTATGCGTGTTGTCTGTTTGATATATCCGGATTGCTGACGTGTTTTTGGCAGGAAGTTAGAAGTGAAGGCGGGAACTCCTAAAATTGTGGTGGGAACATTTGAAAGCATGGCAGGAGAATTCAAATTCGAATTGGCTTTGCATATGAGTCCTTGGGAGGACGGTAGAAGTTACATGTGGGCTTTGGGGTACTACCGACATGTTAAGCATGAGGCTGCACCAGTTGTAATGTGATATTTGCATGATGCTGCGGTGCTTATATAATACTTAGGTGTTGTTGTCCCGATCTACTTTGGGTTTCAGGGCGCATGGTTTACTTAACCTGGGAATTAGCTCAATGTACGTATGAATGCGATCAGAGCTGACTGCGACCTGAGATGATTGTGGTCTGAGTTAACTTTGCTATCAACCAGTAAATGTGGATCTTTGTTAAAGCAAAGTTTGAGTGGCCCTATGTGTAGCCCTTTGGGGGTGCTTCTCACATTATGTGGTACCACTTAGGCAGCTCTCAGTATATGCGGTGCAGATCCGCTCTTGTATGCGTTAGTAAAGTATAAGTTCGAGGGGTGTTAATAGCGCAGCTCGACCTTTTGGTTATTACGGCTCGTGATCGCAGTACATCATCGCCTGCTCCTTGTGATTAATTTTAGTATCCTGATGCAATATTGAAACTATGGGATGGGTGCAAATCTGATATCTTTATGGCCCATTTTAAGGGTGTAGTATTTTATTCAGTTGCGACTTCCTGCTTTTCGGCTGCTGTTCTTTTGGTTGGATCAAGCATATTGACTGCAGTCCAGTTTTCTGTGTAGTATCAGTTGGATAACTTGAACCTCTTTTCTTTACATCTTAACGTTTATGAGGGAAATCCCTCGGCTCTATGCCTTATTTCATTCCCCTTTAACATTTCTTAAGAAATACGGGTGTAACACTTGCCCCTCAAGCCTGTTGTAACAGCCGGGATTTTCGACCCTCGAAAATCGACACTAATACGTCCACGGTATTGCATGCCGAGCAATCGAATGTTGTAAAACCCGATTGTTAGGGTAAAAGAAAGAAGGAAGTAGATTAGAAGAAAACTAAACAACACAGAATCTCACAGCGGAACGAATAATCTATAATATACATCAAATATTTATGCACAAACAAACTGTAATATATGTATATAGAGACATCAATCAAAGTATACTAACCTATTTCAGCCTGGACAGTTCTAACAGCATGCCCTCACAATTGCTGATAAATATAACGGAAAAATAACCATCTACGAGAATACGTCTCTAGGCCTCCAACTCGTCTCCTGAAGCTCCAAGCATCCAACTAAATCTGTAATATGCTCGGTCTGATCCGAGCATTATAAATAAATAACACCCGAGTCAGTCTGAAAAACCAGCGAGAGAAAACACAACCAACTGGATTTTAAAGTTATATAATCCTTGAAATCAAAAGTATCTCGTAAGACCGCGCCGCACATAAACACAGATGGGTTTTTACCTTACGATAACCAAAACCTTTTCTATAGAAAATCCATTGATAAAATAATAATGTCTAAGTGTGAAAATAATAATCAAGTAACTGTAATGCTCATGAGTGTACATTACAACAATACTAGGTATATAATCAAAAACCGATAAGGCACGTTCGCTAATTGTGTAGGATTTCATGGAGGTGCCCTCTAGTACTTCGAGAACGGTCCTCCTGCACAAGGATCAGAGATATCCTTCCGAAGCAGTATACATCCCTAGTGATATCCCATAGGAAAAACATAGCTGGTCTCGCTAACACCGAATGCATCGCCTCATTCATGCATAACAACTGTAAGAAATGTTTAAGAGGAGCCGACTACACCCTATGGGTTTGCCAACTCTACTGGCCATGCCTCCCATCTCTAGTTTTAGCCATTACCACTGATGAGGCTACATTCGGCGCTCCAGCTTACGCACCGCCACCAAATAGATTACGGAATTCCACATGGATTCCCATACCCCAACGAGTCTCGGAGCCACACATGGATTCCAACATTTCAATATATGTCAAGAAACTCCTATATAGAACCGTGTATGGTTTCAGAGTGGTCAAAGTTTTCGAGTCATCTCTTATGAGTGAACTTTTTCGCTTCCCTGGCGCTCGAAAAACCAATTGTCGATTTTTCGGAATGCTCAATACCGGTTCTTTAGGAAATAATCAGATAATACACAAGAGCCGGGATCACCTCCTAACCGTTTAAGTGGACGGATCTCCTCATCATTTGTCCTAGAAGAACAAAACGAGTTTATACGTACAGTATAGCACCACCGATGGTAACTGTACCATATAATTCCCGTGTTTCTCTAGATATTTCCCAAGTCAAAATCCTTCGGTGTTAAGTAGGGAATATTTCTATACCACCAAAATTAAGAAGGATTACATATTTAGACCAAGATTTGATAATCAGTTATTTAACTATCAACAAACACTCATTAAAAACAAAGATTTATTCCATAGGGAAAAACAACATCGATTAAGCACATAAGCAACCACTAGCCTCCTTCTAATAAATCTTTCGTTCATTTTAAAAACACTTTGTAAATTACTTGTACAAAAATACTTTTACAAAGGTATATCCGCCAATCCCTACATTTTCAATACTTAGAAAATATCCATATACTTATCTCAACGGCATAAGTATATCCACAAAATTGAAAAAGATTTTATTTTTATTCGATTCTCAAATCATTAATAAATTCCTTACAATTATCCAAAACCATTTATAAACCATTTTATAAATCTCCGAAAAACTATTTATAATCCCTTTATAAAAATTCAATCACTTATAAGCTCTTTGTACATTTCAAAAATCATTTATAAACCCTTTATAAATCGGTAAAATTATTTATAAAACTCCTTTTGTAAATCTATAAACCTGTTTCCAAAATTCGTTTATAAATATCTAACCATTTGTAAACTCTTTAACCTTGTAAATAATCTTCCCTTAAGTCTCCAAACCATTTTATAAATTCCTTTATAAAATCCAAATCTTTCAACTCTATTCATGGGCCTTGGAAACATTTACAAATAATTAAAAATCTTTTTCTTCAAAACATCATTATATAATAATAATTATTAACAATAAACATTTAAATAAATGAAAATGATTAACTTTAAAACATCTTAAAAATAATAATTAATAATTTCAAAATATGTTAAACAGAAATCATAATTAACCTTTACCAAAATAATAATAATTTAGTTTCAAACCTTATTAATAATCCTTAGTATTAATTTCAAACCATAATTATTCGTGAAATAATTAACCTTTCCAAAAGGAAAAAAAAGTGAAAAAAATGGCGTCGTCTTCAGTTTATTTTTCTGATCGAGATTCCTTTCATCGTTCTTATGCCCAAGCTGTTAAAGAGGGTTTATCTTCGATCCCTTATTCTTGGAATAATCATCGACTTAAAAATGGGGTTTTCAAGAATGGTAATTATATCTGTTTTAGATGTGGGGATCGAGGTCACTTTGCTATCCACTGTAGAGACCCCATTAGATGTTTTGCTTGTGGGAAGACTGGGCACAAGAAGTTTTCTTGTTCGATGAAATCTGATTTGGCGTGCTCTGGATCTCAAAAAATCGATCTCTTTTCTTTTTCTAATGGCAACGTTCGTCTTGAAAAGAATTTCTGTTCGTTGAAATCGAAGTCTATCAATTCGGGGCCGCAACATATTGATCACGGATTCCAATTTACCTTAAAGTGTATGTTGCTCAAAAGAATTTTATTAGATAATCTATGGCAACAGAGAACAGAGGGGATTCAACTTTTAGAGGAAATGTTCTCTCATTTCGACCTGATTAATTCTACGAACATTGGTAAGGGGATAGGGATAGATTTGGAGACCCAGAAGATTATTTTGGTAAATCAGATAAGTCGACTATCAAATCTGATGCTTGTGATGAGATATCCGATGATTTCTTGGATAATGGAAATCTGAATTGCGACTTATTGGCTTATACTAACAAAGATAAGATTATCGACTTTGATCCAATGCTATTGGATTGTTCTGTTATCCAATATTCTGAAGATCTAAATGCTTCTGTTGCTTTTAGAAAGAAAAGTTCTATTTTGGATGTTACAGTTAAGAGTAGTGTTGATGATATAACTAGTGGCTTCACTCGCGTTAGAGGCAAAAGATCTAAATCTCAAGATATTTTCGAGTTAAAAACAAGTAATAGATTCAATTGTCTGGCAGATGAAGACAAAGAGGTTTTTGAATTAACATTGGAATATGCTGATGATTCAATGGAGGTTACTAACTCTACTAAGGATGGTGATTTAGTTAGTAACAATGTCTTGAAATTGAAAATCGGAAATGAGTATAACACTGATACTTCTGATAATCTTAAGACATTGGATGATCTTTTTGGGCTTTATTTGAATAATGGAATTTTTGCAATCATAGAAGATGAGGCAAACTTTTAACAGGGAGAGACTTTTGATGGATTATTATCATCGATATCAACAGTTAATATGGATGAGATCAGGGATTATGAAATAAATAAGAACTTGGATTATTGCTTAGAGCTTGTATCTAATGCTGTGCACTATGATACCATTATTTCAGATACACAAATCGATGATGTTATGAGCTTTAATAGGATTAATCTAATAGTGGAACCTATTGATGATGATTTAGATTTTAGCTCTGTTGAAATTGAAATGTTGTGTTGATGAAGCTAATCATTATTCAGATATTCATGAAAATGTTAATGTTTTGGGCGATTCTGTTGGATTAAGATCGAAAAAGAAATCTTTTGATAACTTAAATGTAGAGGCAGAATATCATATGGGAGAGTATTTTGATGATGTATGGTCTTTGACACTTGTAGTCAATCTAGAAGATATTAAGAAGATAGATATTAGTCTGAAAATGGATCACTTTTTCGAGTCTACTATTGGTGCTGTACACTACGTGTCTAATATCAATGATACACAAATGAGATTGGATAGGATAAATGTTGATAATGGTATCAGTGTACAGGATATCAATAATTCTGATTATTCAGTTAATATTGAGCTAATGCACATAGTGGAGATGGGCTTATTGGATGAAAAAGATCATATAAATAAGGAGTCGAGAGATTATTTTGATATAAATAATTGTGATAACCAAAATACAGAGGATGCAGTGGATGATTCTTTTGCTTTAGAAGATAATATGGATATTGTAGAGAAATTTATTGCGTCTTCGAGTTCTTCTTCCGAAAGATTGAAAGTTGAGGCTTCAGATTTTGTGCTAGGCAAAAGGATGGAGTGCGGCAGTAGCTCTTTGTCTAAGCCAAAGAAAGGAAGGAGTAAAAAGTCTACAGTTTCTAGTGGATCTATTCGTCGGAGTACTAGGATTCGTAGCAGTCAGTCACAGTCTATGGGTAGGTTACCTGGTTCGAGTGTTATAAGTGGCACTACGGATCTAGGCTTAGGTATGAGTTCTATTTTGGGTAGTACATACTCTACTTACGCATTAGGTAGTTTATCATCTGCTGAGTTTAGTCAGTTAGCCTGTGATACATCTTTTATTTTCTCTGATATTGAGATTGATCGCGAGTACATTAGACATAAGGAATTAGAGAGGGCTAGTACAGTAGGTTTATGAGGATCATTAGTTGGAACATTAGAGGTCTGAATGATTTGAATAAGTGTGATAAGGTTAGAGCATTCTTTAAAGACTATTTGATTGACATTGCATTGCTTCAGGAAACTAAAATTTGCTGTCCTGATTTTCCGTTTTTTAGAAGATTTGGCGGGTATCATTTTAGAAAATGGGTTTTTTTTACCTTCTGTGGGTACTTCAGGGGGATTAATGATAGGGTGGCGTGATAATTATTTTAAATTGCTTCAATGTATTACTAAGCAGCATTCTCTTCATATTATTTTTATTAATCTTTCTGATAATTCTTTTTTAAACATTTCTAACGTATATGGGCCTAATTCTAAAATTAATAGGAGAATTTTATGGAATGAATGCCTCGAATTTAGATCCTTAGCTCTGGGTTCTTGGATTTTAGGGGGTGATTTTAATGTTACGCGCTTCATAGGAGAGCGTCTCCTAGGGAAGGAGATTACTCTGCTATGGAGGAATTTGATCAATTTATTACTAATTCTAATTTGATCGAGATCCCCCTTTCTAATAGAGAGTTTACATGGAGTAATGCAAGGGATTCTCCATCCATGGCTCTTCTAGATAGATTTTTTGTTAGTGATGAGATTGAGGATAAGTTTCCAATCTGTAGTGTCTCTGGTTTACCTTATATGTACTTAGATCATTGTCCTATTATCCTCTCCTACGAGCATAATAGAGTTACTATTAATAATTTTAAATTTGAAAAGATGTGGATTTTGGAATCAAACTTTGTGAATTTAATTAATGGTAAATGGATTTCTTTGAGTTACCATAATAATAGAAATAAGGATAATTCAGCAAAATCTTTTGTATCAAAACTTAGGGAGCTTAGAATTTTTCTTAAAAACTGGAATAAGAATGTTTTTGGAAATATAAAAATTAAAAAAGATAACATTCTAAATGAGAAGCTTAAAATTATTAAGATAGAAGAATCTAGACAATTAAATATAGGTGAGCGTAACGTTCTTGCTAATTTAAAAGATGAACTAAATTCAATTTTGGAAAAGGAGGAGGTTATGTGGAAGCAGAGATCCAAAATTCAATGGATCAATGAAGGAGATAATAACACCAAATTTTTCCATAATATAGCTAATGGTAGAAAATGTAGTAATACAATTAATTCTATTAGTGTTAATAATGAAGAGTTAGTTGATCAAAGAGATCTTAACAAGGCTTTTATTAACTATTATAAGGATATTTTTGGTTCTAAAATCAAACATAGAATCAATGTTAGATGGATAGATCTGTATCCATCTGATTCTATTGTTGATTTATCTGAGTTAGATAATCCTTTTTCTGAAGAGGAAATTAGAAAAGCAATTAATGACATGCCAAGTGATAAATCAGCGGGACCTGATGGGTATCCAATTTTATTTTATAAAACTTTTTGGGACGTTTTAAAATTTGACTTAGTTAATATGTTTAATGATTTTTATAATGGTAATTTGCAATTAGGGAGATTTAATTTTGCAAATGTTTTTTTGTTACATAAAAAAGTAGGAGCTAAAAACTTAAAAGATTTTAAACCTATTTCTTTGATTAACTGTTCAGTTAAAATCATTTCTAAAGTTCTAGCAAATAGACTTAGTACAAGAATGAATGATTTAATTGATTGTTCACAATCGGCTTTTATTAAAGGGAGAAATATCACTGATGGAGTGGTAGTTGTTCAAGAATATATTAATTACTGTTGTAAGAATAACATAACCTGTGCGATTTTAAAACTTGATTTTGCTAAAGCTTTGGATTTGGTGGTTTGGGATTTTCTTGTAGATATTTTTCATGCTAGAGGTTTTGGTCATAGATGGATCAGTTGGATTATGACTTTGCTTAGAACTGGAAACTCTAGTATTATGGTTAACGGTATATTAGGTAATAGAATTCAATCTAAGAGAGGTTTAAGGCAAGGGGATCCCTTATCGCCTTTATTATTTAACTTAGCTGCTGATGTTTTTGCTAAAAGTATTAAAAGAGCAGTGGATAATGGATCTCTAGGATGTGTAGGCAATGACATATCGCGTAATGGTATATCGGTTCTTCAATTTGCCGATGATACCATACTTTTTTCTTCCCATCTTCCTAGACACATTATAACCCTCAAGTTTATCATTTACAGTTTTTAACTTTTATCTGGTTTAAAAATAAATTTTGACAAAAGTTCCATGTTAGTTTTAAATGATTTTGAAAAAGTTGAAAACTTAGTTGCTAATACTCTAAATTGCAAAACTATGAACTTTCCTTTTGACTACCTTGGCTTTGTGATTAGACCCACCAATCTCAAACATGACGATTGGATTATTATCATTGATAAAATCAAAAATAAGATTTCTAACTGGAATGGGAGATTTTTATCTAGAGCAGGTAGACTAGTTTTAATAAATTCGGTTTTATCAGCCCTTCCGATTTATGGGATGTCCATGCATCTGTTTCCAAATTGGGTTATTGATAAAATTGATAAAATTAGAAGAGATTTCTTATGAAGGGGGGAAAATTCTAATAATAATATAAAATGTGTAGTAAATTGGGAAACCGTTTGTAAGGCCAAAAAGGAAGCGGGTTTAGGAGTTATTAATTTGCGTAATATGAATTTGTCCTTGCTAGGTAAATGGTTATGGAAGTTTAAGGATATAAATGATAACGCTATTTGGAAAGAGATCATTTCTAAATATTACTATAATGGAAATAGCAATTTATATCAAATTGCTTCTCCAGCCACTCAAAATATATCTAATTTTTGGAAAAACATTTTAAAATGTCATGAGATTTTTAACTTAGGAGTAAATACAATAGTTCATTCTGGTAATTGTACTTCTTTTTGGCATGACCGTTGGATTTCGGTCTTACCTCTTAAATTGGAATTTAAAGAGCTTTATGAAATTTTTAATTTTAAGTTTGCTTTAATTAATGAAGTTTATTCTCTTGAAAATGATCCTCCTTGGAATTTTAGCTTTAATAGAATTTTAGTAGGTTCAACTCTTAGGCAACTTTATTTGCTTTATGCAAGATTAAATCTTTATAATATTGATAATGATATTATTGGTTCGGAATGGGATAAGAGTAACAAAATATACTTCTAATTCTTTTTACAGATTTATTAATTTTTCCGGTACAATTAATAACTCATTTAAATTTATTTGGAAATCTAATGCTCCTCCTAAATCTAAAATTCATATGTGGTTAATACTGCATGGAAAACTTAATACAATAGAATTCTTAAAAAGAAAGAATATTCAAAATGATAATAAATGATATTTTTGTAATCTGCATCTTGAAGATATAAAACATATATACTATGATTGCATGAATTCTTATTACATTTTAAATAATATTCTTAAAATTTTTAATTTTAATATAACAACTAAAATTTTGGATTGTGACTTCTATTAGAATAATTTTAGATTCAGGTTCAAAAAGAATATTAGATTTTTACTTGACACTTTAATCATTATTATTAGTTGGTATATTTGGTTTGAAAGAAATCAAAGAATTTTTAATAATAATAATAATAGTCATTTTAACAAATTGATTTTTACAATTTCTTCATTCTGTTTTAATTGGATTTCTAATCCCAAATATAAATTAGCTAAAAATAATCTATTCAAAGCGTATCTTAATAAGGTTAGTTATAATATTAACTTATTCAAACACAACAATTATATATTTAACATTAATAGTATTAACATTAATATTTTTTCAAATTTATATGATGATCTAAATGTTAATCATAACTTACTTATGATTAAAGATTCATAAGAATCTTTTAAGTTTTGTTATAATTATTGTTCTTATCTTTGGTGTTATTAGTTTATAGGTTTTTTAATTCTATTGTTTTTGTCCTGTTTAGTCTTATTTAGGTTTTATTTTCTACCTCATCTATACATATATATGTATATTAATTATATACATATATATGTATATGTATAATTCTTACTTTTTCCTTAGTCATCCTATAGATACAGGTATGGGTGATAGGGTGTCAGGCTCTTTTTGCAGGTTCTTACGTCTTCAGATTGCAGGATTACGGATTGCAGAGAGGCCATCAGAGTAGAGTTTTCCACTCAGGATTATTTGCAGTTCCACCACTGATGCAGGATACTTTCATCTCCATTGTGGCCTATTATCTTCAGGAGGATCCATTCTTCTGCTTGGCACTTCTTCCTTTGTACAGAGTCTCCGGAGCAAATTTTCCATTCAGCATCATATTCAGTTCCACTTCAGAGTAGATGCTTCTTCATTCCTTCCGATCTAGAGGCATGGAGCTTCCTTCTTAGTTTGTGATGCATAGAGCTCCTGATTGAGATGCATGTAGTATCATATTCTTTTGTTTCTAGGTACTTCTAACACCTTAGTATCGGGTGGTGGCCATGCCGGAACTCGATATTGGGGTGTGATGGGTGGTGGCCTTGCCGGAACTCATCTTAGGGGTACCTGATTTTTCTTTGGTACTTGTATTTAGTTTTGTTACCTTCTAGGCATGTTGGCAGCACCTTATTATTGTGATATATATAGTTGCATGTGTGCTCTCCTCTATTTTCAGAGGATCACACATTTTTCTCAAAAAATTAACCTTTCCAAAATATTAACATTTTGGTAAATTTTTTAAACAATATTAACTATAAACAAATAACTTTAAAACAATACTAATATAATTAAATAACCTAAAATAATATTACTATAATTAAATAACTTTAAAACAATATTAATATAATTAAATAACTTTAAAACAATATTAATATAATTAAATAACTTTAAAACAATATTAATATAATTAAATAACCTTAAAATAATATTAATATAAATAGATAACCTTTAAAACAAAATATTTTTGAAACCCAATTTCGGATTTATTTATCATTTCCTGTCTCAAAAACCAATCCCAACTCAAATGGAAATTTATGGTATTTCAAAATACTGATTCAACGCTAATAGCTACCCAACGCTTAGCCAATGTCAATATTAGTTTTTCTATCACTACAGGGTTTTTGTTTTCCAAACATATAACATTGTTATAACCATGGTGCCCATAATCAGGTTCATTATTCAATAATCCATATAAAAGAAATATTATTGAAACAATTCAATAATAGCGAGGAATCCCTTTGGATCCCTCCAACCTGTCCCCCTGCATCACTGCTCATATATATCAGCATATATATGTAAATAAATCAACATTTGTGAGGAATCCTGTTGGATCCGTCCGACCTGTTTTCCCTGCATCACAAACGTTATATAATCATAAATATAAATCAACCGCTTCAAGGTGAGATTAAGATACAAAGGGTCATTCGCTCTTACACGGAAACGTAATAAAGTCTCATTCGCTCCAAGGGCGGGAATAAATCCAAACTAACTGATAAATATAGTAATTCATCCAAATAATCATTCAGTCATTTTTATTAAGTATATATCATACTAGTTAACCAAAAAGGTGAGATTAACTCACCATTATTTTCTCTTGTCGCCGAGGCATTCCGGTTTGGAATTAAAAATCGAACGATGTCCTATTTTAGCCCAAATTTCAGCGGTATCCAAATTCGTCCAAACCAGTTCCATCGCGAAGCTTCCGTCATTACGAGGTCAACGCAAAAATCCACGCCTCGATTAGACCTCGTATGAGAGAGTTATCAATTTTATAACTTATCAATATTTAAATTTAAAAATTAATAAATGAATTACAAACTTCGCTAAAACTACAACTTTCCCCTCCTACTTCTTCCCTCCCTCATTCCTTTGTACACGAACGAAACCCATCCCTAGGCCGTGCATGTTTCAATGATACGACATGATAATTCACGAAATCAACTCGCGCCTTCACCAAACCACTTCCCTCCGCATGCTCGACCTGCCCGGCACCTTGCCTTCCCCTCCGAGCAACCCCATAAAAACGCGACTTCGCCAATTCTCATCGACCGTACAGGTCACGCGACCTCTTTCCCCTTCAAATCTCATGAAACTTTCCGCCGAGGTGCCATTCGCTGATACCCAAAACACGAATCAATGACTAAAACTTTGAAAAACTTAAACCCTAGCGAAAGAAACCCATTCAACCTTATCGTCGAGCTCCATAAATCACTGCTGCACCCTCTAATTCGAGCATAGATTAGAAGCTTTGGTTAACACTAGATTTTTAAAGCCCTTTTCATAATTTTTAGATGAGTATAACATTATATTAAATTTTGAATTTTATGCTTAAAAGAAGAGGCTCTGTCTTCATTTCCAGGTGAGTTTAAATAGAGGGAGAAGGGTATGGGCCTTAGAACGTGAGGCATGGGACTGGGTATGGTTGTAGGTATGGCCTAGGTATGGTAAATATGAATATATATATATATATATATATTATTTAAATTTAAATTATGAAGTTCTAAAGCATCTAAAATTTCAAACTTCAAACGAGACGTGCCGCCTGGCGTTCTATATGTTATACCCCTATTTCGAACGCAATGGAACTAGTCCCAAGTCCAAATTCGATCATATAAAGAAGATAGCATTTTAGTCCCAGTTATATTATATAATTTTTGAAATTAATTTCTACGCGTTTCGATTTCGCAAGTCCAAATGGTACGTCTGATCGTCATGAAATTCGACGGCATAATATAATTCACTATTACGGTTCCAATGAAACCGTTTCATCAAAATTCGAGGCAGTCCCCCAGAAGGCTATTTTTACTCGTTAATTAAAACGAATTATTATGAAAACCAAATTAATCACTTTTATATCTAAATTTAAAGTTTACTATCTTCATTCTTATTTAAATAGAATTAAAATAAGCTTTGAAATTGTTTTTATCCAACTCAAAACCCAAGGTTCAATTATTTTAAAAAATAATAATTATTAAATTCAATAATTTAATTATCAAATAAATAGTTATTCTAAAACTCAAGTTATTTAACGTATAAAAATAACTTTTCAATATTTAAATCAATTAAATATTCTAAATATCAATTTACTAAAATCCTGGGTCGTTGCATTCTTCCCCCCTTAAAAGAATTTCGTCCTCGAAATTTCCAAGGTAAGAAAATTGACCAAACCCATTACTTTTTAAAACCAATTAGTTGAAATAACTTACCAAATCCCTTTAAGCCTTTAACTTTTCCCAAAAATAACTTGTTGAAACTTTTGTTATTACTTTTACTAAGTTTCCAAATTCATTCATAGATTCCAACTAATATCATCCCTTCCAATCATTTCATGTTATAACTCAAAATCAAATTTTAGTTAGAAAAAATTTCTTTAAAAATTTCTCAAAAAATTTCTAAGGCCTTAAATTTATGGAAAATTTCGCCAACGTCTCCTTTGCGTGGCTAGATCGAAACAACTACAACTCGCCGCTATGGTCCCAAAACCAACAAAAGAAAATAAAAGCCAAGTGGCTCAATCATAAAACCATCAAATTCAAACAACAATATAAACATGTACCTTTTTGTTGGGTAACCCAATTTTACTTATGAAACCAAAGGCATCAAACTAGCTTTTATTTCTATATACATGCATCTTATTTACCAATGGTATCCAATCATATAGTTCATAATGGTATTATTCTAAAATTTCAATTTCCAATATTTCCTTTACTAAAATCGTATGATGTACATATATCATCCGTACGCAATATCAAATTTGATCGCTCACACGATCACACAATTTCACTTCCGGACTAGTATCATTCACACGACTACTCTAGTGCGGACTCAGATCCCGTCTCTTGATTAGAAACTGCCATTCTCCTTACATAGCCATATACTATGATGGAGAATTCCAGAATCAACCAAAAATCCATATCCAATTTTTGCCATCGAGAATCGGGTGAAAAATCCTTGTTCGGACCGATGTAAATCATCTCGAAACTATGTACTCGAATCTGGATCAAACTGTTATGCAAGTAAAATAATGTACATACAACTTATGTATTTATTTCAATTGATTGCTTAGCTATACCAAATTCCTTTTATTCACATTCATTTTATTCTTATTCATTTCATTTATATTCAATTTATCTACATTCAGTTATTCACATTGCTTTATTCACATCCATTTATTACTTAGTATACTCTTTCAATACTAATATCACTTAAGAATCTTTTCATCAAATTATGTTTAACAACATTTCACTCCATACTAAATTCATCTATGAATCACTTCATAAAATTTACTTAAGTTCATAACATTTTATACAACTCTTCTCATGTTTTCTATCACTTTACAACTTAAGTCCTATTATTTTTTGATCAAATCCAATTTCATTTAACTCAATTCATTGTTCAATTTCAATATTTCAATTCTATTAACCAACAATCCAATCAACTCACTAATTTAATTAGTTCGTTTCATTAACCCATTTCAATCACCACCAATTTTATTTCCAAAAATTATTTCATTTTGCCTAACTTAGGCTAAATTTCTTTTCAAAAAATTCACTTTATTTAACTTAATTTAAGTTAAATTTCATTCCACAGTTCAATTTCAAATTTTCTATTCTTGCATTCATATTCAACAATTTAAAACATTGCTTTAACTTACTAATTTTCAAAATTTATAAGTTATTAAACTTATTTTCTCATATTTTCATAAATTACTCAATGAAAATTTTCAAAGTTTAAACATCATGTTATTATTTATTTCAAATTATTTTGAAATCATACATATATACACATAATCCCCTTGGTATTCCAAATCATATTTTTGGATTTTAAAATCAAAACTATTTTTACCAAAACAAATCTCTACTGGTAGCAATTCATCTCTTGGAAACCCAAAAATGAACGTCGACGATGCTGCAGTCATCATTGAAATTATTTTCCAGGGACCGAAGTGAGTTCAATGTTTTTATTTCTTTTAAACTTCAATTTAAAATATTTCCATTCAAAAATATTTTCCAGATAATATTATTATCATTTTCCAAAACTTTGAAAAACACTTTTCAAATCCAACGGGATTTAAATTCTCAAATTCCCAGCTTCTAAACCCTTTTAATTTATAAACCGCTTTTATAAATCATATTTACATAATTTTACTATGGTTATATAAAACCATTTCTTAACTGTTTACCTTGCTTGTATTATAATAATGACAATTTTAATCGAATACAAACACAAACAACAAATAATAATAATCAAATATTATCATTTACTAACAACCAAGCACACCATATACACCATAATAATTTTTGAAAAATTATTCCTTTATATATAAAATAAAATCAAGGTAAAATTATTTCATTTACCCAATTTCAAAACAATGCTATGTCGAATTGCTCTCTGTTCAAGTGTTTAGAGACCCCTATCAATAATGTTAATTACTTGTATTGACCAGAATCCATAAGCCACTCAACAAATCAACCAACACAATATAAAACATTTTTATATCACTAAAAATACACGCTTATATATATACACTCAAACTCATTCTGGGTGCTACTGACCCTATCTCTAATGAGTTACCCCACCAAAGCCAAGGTTCTCGCTTAACCTTCAGCTCTGATACCAAATGTAACGGTTGGGATTTTCGACCCTCGAAAATTGACACTAATACGTCCATTGTATTGCATGCCAAGCAATCGAATGCCGAAAAACCTGATTGTTAGGGTAAAAGAAAGAAGGAAGAAGATAAGAAGAAAACTAAACAACACAAAATCTCATAGAGGAACGAATAATCTATAATATACATCAAATCTTTACACAAAAACAAACTGTAATATATATATATATATACAGACATCAATCAGAGTATACTAACCTATTTCAGCCCGGACAGTTCTAACAGCCTACCCTTAGAATTTTTTATAAATACAACAATGAATACAATGGAAAAATAACCATCTACGTGAATACATCTTTGGGCCTCCAACTCGTCTCCTGAAGCTCCAAGCATCCAACTAAATCTGTAATATGCTCGGTCAGACCCGAGCATTATAAATAAATAACACCCAAGTCAGTCTGAAAAACAAGTGTGAGAATACACAACCAACTGGGTTTTAAAGTTATATAAATCGGTGAAATCAAAAGTATTTCGTAAGACCACGCCACACATAAACACGGATGGGTTTTTACCTTATGATAACCAAAACCTTTTCTACAGAAAATCCGTTGATATTATAATAATGTCTAAGGGTGAAAATAATAATAATCAAGTAGTTGTGATGCTCGTGAGTGTACATCACAACAATACTAGGTATATAATCAAAAGCCGATAAGGCATGTTCGCTAATTGTGTAGGATTCCATTGAGGTTCCCTTTAGTACTTCGAGAACGGTCCTCCTGCACAAGGATCAGAGATATCCTTCCGAAGCAGCATACATCCCTAGTGATGTACCATAGAAAAAACATAGTTAGAAAATTTCGAACTCTAAACGAGACGTGCCGCCTGGCGTTCTATATGTTATACCTCTATTTCAAACGCAATGGAACCAGTCCCAATTCCTATCGATCATATGAAGAAGATAGCTTTTTAGACCCAGTTATATTATATAATTTTTGAAATTAATTTTTACGTGTTTCGATCTCGCACGTCCAAACGGTATGTCTGATCGTTATGAAATTCGACGGTATAATATAATTCACTATTACGGTTCCAATGAAACTTGTTTCATCGAAATCCAAGGCAGTGCCCCGGAAAGTTATTTTTACTCGTTAATTAAAAGAATTATTATGAAAACCAAATTAATCACTTTTATATCTAAATTTAAAGTTTACTATCTTCATTCTTATTTAAATAGAATTTAAATAAGCTTTGAAATTGTTTTTATCCAACTCAAAACCCAAGATTTAATTATTTAAAAAAGATTCAATTATTAATTCAAAAATTTAATTATCAAATAAATAGTTATATCTAAAACTCAAGTTATTTAACGTATAAAAATAACTTTTCAATATTTAAATCAATTAAATATTCTAAATATCAATTTACTCAAATCCTGGGTCATTACATCTGTAGTGATCGTAGGTCGATATATACTTGTCTCTACTCATTTCTGGTCTTCGTATCTTGCGAATTGCTTTGTGGATGTTGCCTTTTATGTAAGCTTTACCGTGTGATTGGCGTGGTTTGCCCCGCTGTTCGTGGACAAGCCATTGTCATTCCGACGGAGTTGATCTGCAAGAAATTGTTTATTTTTAGTTTAGTGTCACCGTTTTCATTTTTGAGAATGTCGTTGTCATTCATATGCTATATTGTAATACAATTGTTCAACGATGGTTGTAAGCCATGAAATGTAGTTTGCTTTTAATTTGGCATCATTGTTCTCAGTTTTAAGATTGTCGTTGTCGTTCATATGCTGCATTGTCGAACAAAGTCGGTGTACTATGAAAAGTTATTCATTCGTGAGCTCGGCACGGTCTTCCCCATGACCTGGGAGAGGACTGAGTTTTGACTGTGAATTAGGGTCGTGTATTTGCAGCCTTTTATATCATACGGATGGATTTTTTATACTTGTTCCGGCTGTCTAGTACCGTATGTCCAATGTGCTATATTTTCAACATTCATATAGAGAGATTTTTATACAGGTTCAGGCCGTTCAGTATCCTTACGACCGGTTTGGCTAAGAAACCGAGTTGCATTATAAGCAGCTCCATTTTAATAATTGGTTCGGGTAGTCTAATATTCCTACATCCAGCATGATTATTTTGATATGTCAAAGAATATTAACACATTGAGATTTTTATACAGGTTCGAACCGTCTAATATCCTTACGTCCAGTTTATTGTATTTTTTTAATAAGTACAATGTACATTACATAAGCAATGTAGATCATACAAAGTAAGATCTAAGGTGCTCTTAGATCCAAGTCCTCGGAACTGGATTACCATCAGGTGTTGATAGTCGATATGTCATATTTACTATAAGACTTCGGCTATAACAACCGGACCTTCCCAATTCAGTCCCAATGCTCCATCTACTGGATCCTTTGTGTTGGTCATTACTCTTCGTAGTACCAAGTCCCCTTTAAAGAAGTTCCTCTCTTTAAGCCCGGCATTATAATTTTTTGTCACTCTTTGCCGATATGCGGTCGACCCTACCGCTGCTTCATCCATTCTTTCATGAATGAGATCAAAGGTGGTTTCCATTAATTTCTTTTTCTTTTTTAGTGTATATGATATTATTTTATGGGATAGGACCTCTACTTCGGCATGGGGCATGGCCTCATATCCATAGGTTAGTGAGAAAGGGGTATGGCCAGTTGGGGATCTGGTTGAAGTTCGGTAGGACCATAGTACCAAAAATAGCTCTTCTACCCACTTTCCTTTAGCTTTATGCAGCCTTTTCTTAAGTAGCTTCTTAATGGTTTTGTTTGCAGCTTCTACTTGCCCATTTGCTTATATGTGAGCAACTAAAGAGAAACTTTTTATTATGTCATTCTTTTCACAAAGCTCAGTAAACTCTTTGATTTCAAACTGAGTGCCATTGTCGGAAATGATCTTTTGGCGAATCCCATATCTACTGATTATTTTCCTCACCATAAAAGTGACTATCTTCTTTGTAGTGATTGTGGTCAGGGGTTCTGCATCTACTCTCTTCGTGAAGCAGTCTATTGCCACTATGGCTTATTTGGCTCCTCCCTTTGACATTGGAAGTGGTCCTATAAGATCTATGCACCATATATCGAACGACTATGGGCTTGTAAGTGGGATGAGCTCATGGGATGGCTGTCTGGGGATACTTGCAAATCGTTGACATTGATCGCACCTCCTTACAAATTCTTTTGCATCCTAAAGTATCGTAGGCTAATAGTAACCATGCCTTAGTACTTTCTTTGCTAGCTTGCTCCCTCTATGTGATCTCGCATTGGTCCTCGTGTACTTCCTTTATGACCCATACTGTAACGCCCCACATTTATGCCTATATTACCCAAGAATATTACAGGTAATATTGTCGAATAATACAGAGAATAAGGCTGGATAGGAGTGACCACCCATGTATATTCCCTTGGGCTAACACTATCACAACATTCTTTACCTCATAACACCATAAATAGATGTGAATAGTCTCAGCACAAAGGAATAGGCATGTTGGCTAAAATAGAACAGAATAATATACAATATTATATACATCACAGAATCACAAAACGCAGCGAAAAATATAATATAAGACATATCACATAACATAAAATAAGTCAACAAAAGTATACTAGACTCACATAAATACATACACATAGACAAAGATGGGTTTCTAAAAATACAAAATGAGTCTACATCTCAAGTAAGATACATCCAACCATATACATAAGACAAACATCCCAAAATGAACCCATATCATATAGATT
This sequence comes from Allium fistulosum, assembly GCA_030737815.1. Taxonomy (NCBI): domain Eukaryota; kingdom Viridiplantae; phylum Streptophyta; class Magnoliopsida; order Asparagales; family Amaryllidaceae; genus Allium; species Allium fistulosum. The sequence goes on from CM060905.1 coordinate 1,280,673,328, forward strand.
ATCTAGCATAAAATTCTACAAAAGCTAGCTCATATCCAAAGTCATAGAGTCCCTACACCTATCTAGTTTCGGTCTGACCTGAGTATTATGAAAATAATAAACGAGTCAGACTATCTCTAAATATCATAAGAGGTGAGATCATAATAATAAGGTTGCATAAACATCAAGGACATGAAATATTCACATAGTGTACTTCACTAAACATAATAAGACTTCCTTATAAAATTTCATAACATAAAGTTAAATTATGCCAGTCCATGGTAATCATCAAAGTTATAGCAACCATTACATTAAAAGTGTCTAAATTCACAGCCATATAAGAAAGCAATAGACAAGCACTTCGTAAGTCAATAATCATAGACAAGCACTTCGCAAGTCAATAAATAAGCACTTCGCAAGTCGGAAAATAAAGACATGCACTTTGCAAGTCAACACCAGAGATGAGCACTTCGCAAGTCAAAACTAATAGCTAGCACTTCGCAAGCTACAATAATCAACAAGCACTTCATGAGTCAACACAAGAGATGAGCAATTCGCAAGACATAACTCGCTTGTAAACGAGTACTTCATGATGGTCTGAAAACCTATTTAATCTTCATGTAAATGGATCACCCAAGGACGAGCCTATAAATTCGCTAAAGTAAGTGTTATATACTTCCGATAGTAATCCTTCAAGTAACGACCGTGCGTTCCATACCACACGGTTTACTCAAACATTTACTACAAGTTAGTAAAATCCACTCGATAAGTGTAATGTACCTCCAAATGGTAATCCTTTGAGTAACGACCATGCATCTCATACCTCACAGATTTACTTGAATGTTTACTATAAGTTAGTCAATTCCATCGTGTGTAAATAAATGTTCAATCGAGCAAGTCTAAGAATTAATCGATGAAGTTAACGCAAATGTTTCATACCACCTGTTTTACTAAACTGTTTAATTCAATTTCTCATTCGAGTGAAATGGTGTGTTTGTATAGGAAAATAATTTGGATTTGAAATCTATTTTGAAATATTAGTTTAAAAGGGTAATAATAAATAGTAGAAAAATATGATTTAATTTGTGTGCGTGTATATATATATATATATATAAACTTGCTTCACAAACACTTTGAAATGATGGATATATATATCTATTTTCCAAAATCATTCCAATCCAATATATGTAAATATATAGAAAACACTTCATTTTCTAAAAGCTTTGAAAAGAGCTTTGTAAATTGGTGCAATCAAAATAATGTGTTTGGCAAAGTAACATAGAGTAAGGTCTCAATGGAAACTAGAGCATCAAAGTAGGATTCAAACAATCCGCACCTGAGCAAAGAAATCATCTCAAACAAACTTAAAACATTGCAAGAGGCAAGGGAAAACAACAGGGCAAAAATGCGATGAAGAGAGCAAAGTGGGAAGAAGTGGCACGGCCTAGAGCTTATGCCTAGGCAGGTGACCGGTCGACCGGTCTTGATGAACCGGTTGATCGGTGCCACTGCCTGGAGCACGCTCCAGGCAGTGCCTAATCATCCTACTAGAGCTGCGTCATCTTGGTTCACCTTCCGATGATCTAGGCTTGGGTTTTCTATCCTATTTTATACACATACAGACATCCAAAGTTATCGCACAACACTATAATTAAGGAACACTAAAGATTATAGTTTAGTATAAAGAGGTTTTAAAACATAGCAGTTGAACATATAGAGCACAATCAACAAACATCAAACAACCAAAAATCATTCAATAACTTCTCATCCATTCAAATTGCAATTCTAATTAGAAATAGTAGTGAGTTTTCAACTCACCTTTCTTCTTTTAATTTAGAAGTTAGACAACTACAGCAGCCTGTTTTGCCTCAACCAGAAAATTCTAGAAGTGTTTTAATCAAAACAACAAAAGAAACTTAATTAAACAGACTGTAAAACTGAAACAATTCTCTAATAAGAAGTATATAGGTTTGAGATTTCCTTACTTGTAATAATTAACTTCTTTAGCTAATTAAATTGACCCACTAGAGAGAGTTTTGTAGGCTTGGAATATGGTTTTTAAAAGAGGGAGGATGAGTATCTTTCTTTTTCTGAAGTTAGGAGATCTAGAACGTCTTTTGGTAAATCCTTTTGGTCCTTGGTTTTTACTTTGTATTACAAAGGAAAATAATTATAATTATTTTACATATAAATGGGTTTATAACATAAACTCTTAAATATCTATATTATCACTCAAATCTGTATAATGAGAATTACTTAATCTTACATTTTAATTCTATAAAATCCTCCTATTTTAACTAGTTTAATTCCTTCTAAATTTACTTTTATTTAAAATAGGTACTATAAAGTCATTTATATTTTCATTCAAACTTTCATTCCAAAATCTTCACTTAAATCCTTAGAAAAGTTCTAATATCATTTCAATACAAGGTTATAATTAAAAACCTAATATATCAAAAATGTTGTTTATAAAATACACTTCCTATACCACTTTAAAATATTTAAAGGCTTTGACAAAATAAATTTCTATTATTCATAAATAGACTTATTCGAAGATTACTTAGGTATTAATCTCATATTTTGAATTCTAATATTATTAAATTGCAATATTATTCCTTAATAAATTTAAATTACTTTATTAAATTTTAAAACTCCAACCTCTAAATTTATTTCACATAACTCTTTAATACCTGGGTTGTTACAGACCCCCCTAAAGAAATTGTGTCCTCGCAATTCTTTATTAGAGAAAGTCTATGTTATCCCGCCTTTTGGAAGGGTAGTGCACCGGTAGATTTAACCCAGTAGACTTCATGATCATCAAGGCAGAAATTCCAGAGAGATGGTTACTTGGATTAGAGATCGATTATGGACAAGACTATGGACGATAGTCATAAAGATTCATGCGAATAGCATTCTGGAATTGGCTAAGTATGAATTTCACACTTCAACTGAAAAAACGATCGGGTACAATTGTTTTTCATAATGGATCAGCTACGATCCTTCTCCAATATGAATCGGCAATGATCTATCTCCATTATGGATCGGCTATGATCCAGGCTATGATCCATCTCCATTATGGATCGGCTAAGATCCATCTCAAAAATGAATCGGCTATGATCCATCCCCAATGTGGATCGGATATGGAACATCTTCATTATGGCTCGGCGTGAATCGATATGGATCACTTGGATTCACAGTACAAATCAACGTTGATCGATCAATAACTCAAAATCAAAAAGTCAACTATGCACGAAACTTTGAGAATAACAAGATATTACGTGGTGGGACCCACCATATCGGTCGCACGTGAAAAGGAGCAAGAAAAACGATCGGTGTAGATTATTATTTTGGTGGAAGTGGGGATCGCGATCGATAGGGTGACCTCATTTGGATCTGGAGACTCCGCAGCCGAAATTTTAGGAAGTTATTTCGCCGTCTTCCCCTATAAATACAAGCTTCATGGTTTATTTAAAGGATCTCTTTCCAGTTGACTCTTCTTCGTCACTGTCTTCTTTTCCTCCATTACTTTTCTTAGGCAAATAAAACAACTGTACTTGTAATCTTACAGTATAAATAAAAGATTATTGGAGTGTACGTAGGCCAGAGTTTGCCAAACCACCATAAAACTTGCGTGTTCATTTACTTTTCTACAATTTATTTTGTAATTTGTGTTCTTATCTATGTTTGGATATTCTTATTGGATGTTGGTGCTTTCACATCCAATCAAGTGTTGGTGGCCATTTTTGATGCCAACGGTCCATAATTCTTTTAAATGTTTAGTGATACATTTATTTCAAAAACTCAAAGCTAAAGAATTTCACAGCATACAAAAATTCATCCATGGACATAATTAACCATGTTATTTTTATAAGTGCTATTTGTTTTTCACCATAATTTTTTTGCAATTAACTAAACCAAGATGGTGTTGTAAGTTGTTTCTTTACAAATAAGTAAATTTCTCATAGCCATTAACATAATTTGGCAAAAATCATAAAACAAAAAAATTTCCTTACAGATTTAGCTTTCCAAAAGAACAAGTTTACTAAAATCGGATTAATGGTTTAAAATTTATGATTAAAACAAATTAATGTTTTAGTTCAAAATGCATGACAAGACAGAACTTATAGCTTTGTTTAGAACATGAATTTGACCAAGAAAACTGCAAAATCTGCAAAGATGATCTAAATAAAAGTTCCTCCTTACAGAAATATCTTTTGACCCAAAATGATTCACCAAAAGTGGATTAAGCAATCAAAAGATATGGTACTTTTACTTCAGCACTTTTTAAAGAAGAATTTTCAGCAACAAGTTTATTTGTAATCTTTTAATCTAACACAAATAAAGAATTTGAGAATGCTAGTTCTCTTAGTAAAAATTATTAAACAGAATTTTATACTTTGAAATCTCTTTTTTGGAAAGCCAAAGGTTATGAAAATTTAATTTTCCATTAATAACTACCCACATAGTAATTGAATTAAGGTATGGTTTGCAAAATGCTTTATACTTATGTCCTGCCTCATAAATAATTTATAATTCTTAATAATAGAATTTTAGGAAATCTTATTTTTTAGATCAATTTTAATTACTTCCCTAAAATATTTTAACCATTTTCCAATGCATGCTTTAGGTATTATAACATATTTATAGTTATCCATTAAACCCTTTTTAATTAACCAAAGTGTTTAATCTTTGAAATATAAATAAACATTTTCTCCAAAATTACTCATTGCTTTATAAAATAATATACCTTTTATATGTATAATAAATTTAAAATTTTACCATATCTCAATGTCTCGTTTAAGTGTTTAGGAAATCCCTATCGATACATGTGTACTTGGATTGACCAGGATTCTTAAGCGCCCAATGGATAAATCGACATAAAAATAAACTCCTAATCTTTTTAGTCACTTTATAAAATAATTCTCATAATTAAATACCCTTCCTAAACCATATATTTTCTTACATTAAAATATTTATATTTTGAAATTATACATACGCTTGACTTATCAATTATTAGCAACCAAGATACTTCATTCATCCATTTATAATTGTTGGTATGCATTAAATTACTTATATATATATATTCCATTCTCATTTTGATTATAGTATACATACATTTTAATTATTAAACAAATAAAATCAATAGGGTAAAACACACATTCATCACAAACGAGCAACCAATCACCTATAGTATAAGACTATATACTAGTTTCCACCCGACAACACTAATTACTACGAAGTCCTAAGGAAAGAGATTAAATAATCAATATCCAAGGAATTAGCATTAACAAGCCCTTTCGATACGGGTGAAAGAAAGGCACCCGTGTTGATCGAACCCAAATAGTATGATCCTAAACAAAAGAAAGAACCCCTAAGAATAGAAGAAGAGAAAGATAAGCTACCTAATGCTAGCTTGGCCCTTCGGAGGACTTAACTACATTGAGCCTCCCTCTTAGTGCTTTTTGAGTTGCTATGGGACAAGAAGAAACAAGATGACCCTCCTTACAATAGCGACAGATCTTGGGTCTGGGGCAGTTTTTGATGAAGTGATCTTTTGCATCGCTGTTGAAGCATTCGCCTGGTGCACATCTTTGGTTACTGAAATGAGAATCCTGCCTCTTCGCTTCCTTATTTGGAATTCCGGACTTATGCTTGTTGATAGGTGCCTTCCCTTTCTGGTTGAATTCCTTCTTTGGCCAAGGGCCTTCATCGCTATTATCCTTCTCTACCTCCTCTAGTCTGAGTGCGGTATAAACCAACTTCCCGAATGTGACTTCGAGTTAAGGCAAGAGTACTTTCCTCATAGTCTTCTTTAGTCCATAAACAAACTTTTTATTCTTGTTCAGAGGTGTACGGATAAGCTCCAATTCATACTTGGATAATGACTCAAATGTTGCCACATATTCTGAGACTGGGGAACTACCTTGCTTAAGGTCAATAAATCTCTAGGCTAAAGTTGCTTTTTCCACCACAGGCATGAACTTCGGCTCAAAACGGGATCTAAACTGCTCCCAGGTTAAGTCGGCCTCATTAATCTCTGCAACTAGCAGATCGTACCAATCCAAAGCCCTCTCTTGCAGTTGGCTCGATGCCATTTGAACCTATGAGCACCAGAAAACTCCATGCGAGTAAAAATCCGCTCGCATGTCTTCAACCAAGCCAAAACTTCTATAACTCCTTCAGTGCCCATAAATTGATTTCCTCCAAGATGACCAAAAGCACAGCACATGCGAGTGAAACATCACCGATGGATTGGATGATGGGTGGGGCTGCATTAGAAGACCGAACAGTCTGAACTAACTTCAAAACCTACTGGGTAGTCATGGATACTCCCTCATGTCTATGAATACTGGACGGCTTCGATTCAGAACGAGTTTTCCTACCTCCAGCCATATCTCACTCCTGCCATACATGAGATACATCTTCATGACATATAAGATAGAATTTATACAAGTATGCTCCCATGATGCCCCTTGTTAATATAAATCCTACTACTAGAGAGAGATAAAATCTACACTGCACACCCAAGGGATTGGACTCTAAGTCTGTCTAGGCCAGGACTCATGTTTCTTACATTCTATATTTTTCTGAACCTTTGCTCTGATACCAAGTTATAACGCCCCACCTTTGTGCCCAGATTATCCAAGAATATTATAGGTAATATTATCGAGTAATACGGAGAATAAGGCTGGATAGGAGCGACCACCCGTGTCTATTCCCTTGGGCTAACACTACCACATCATTCTTTACCTCATAACACCATATATAGACGTGAATGGTCTCGACATACAGTAATAGGCGCGTTGGCTAAAATGGAACAGAACAATATACAACATAATTTACAGCACAGAATCATAGATCGCAATGAAAAATATAATATAAGACATATCATATAACATAAAGTGAGTCATCAAAAGTATACTAGACTCATGTAAATACATACACATAGACTAAGATGGGTCTCCAAAAATACAAAATGAGTCTACATCTCAAATAAGATACATCCATATACATAAGACTAACATCCCAAAATGAACCCATATCATATAGATAACCTAGCATAAACTTTTATACAAGCTAGTCCATATCCAAAGTCATAGAGTACCAACACATGTTAAGTCTCGGTCTGATCCAAGTATTATGAAAATAATAAACGGGTCAGACCATCTCCAAATAATATAAGAGGTGAGATCATAATAATAAGCTTGTATAAACATCAAGGACATGAAATATACATATAGTTTACTTCACTAAACATTATAAGACTTCCTTATACAATTTCATCACATAATTTTTATTCCCGTCCATGGTAATCATCAAAGTTATAGCGACCATCATATTAAAAGCATATAAATTCACAATCATATAAAAAAGCAATAGACAAGCACTTCACAAGTCAATGATCATAGACAAGCATTTCACATGTCAATAAATAAGCCCTTCGCTAGTCGACAAATAAAGACACGCACTTTACAAGTCAACATCAGAGACGAGCACTTCGTAAGTCAAAACTAATAACTAGTACTTCACAACCTACAATAATAGACAGGCACTTCGCGAGTCAATACAAGATACAAGCACTTCGCAAGTCCTAACTCGCTTGTAAATGAGTACTACAAGATGGCCTGAAAACCCATTTAGTCCGCCTATAAATGGATCACCCAAGGTCGAGCCTATAAACTCGCCAAAATAAGTGTTATATACTTCCAAATAGTAATCCTTCAATTAACGACTGTGCATTCCATACCACACAGATTTACTGAACATTTACTACAAGTTAGTAAACTCCATTAGATAAGTGTAATGTACCTCCAAATAGTAATCATTCGATAATGACCGTGTGTCCCATACCACACGGGTTTACTTGAATATCTACTATAAGTTAGTCAATTCCACTTGTGTGTAAATAAACGTTCAATCGAGCAAGTCCGAGAATTAACCGTTGAAGTAAACGCAAATGTTTTATACCGCTTATTTTACTAAACCGTTTAATTCAATTTCTCATTCGAGTGAAATGGTGTGTTTGTTTGAAATATTAGTTTAAAAAGGCTAATAATAAATAGTAGAAAAATATGGTTTAATTTGTGTGTGTGTGTGTATGTGTATAAACTTGCTTCGCAACCACTTTGAAATTATGGATATTTATATATCTATTTTCAAAAATCATTCCTATCCAAAATATGTATTTATATATATATATACATATATAGAAAACACTTTATTTACTAAAAGGTATTTCCTTTGAAAAGCATTTTGCAAATTGTAGTAATCAAAATAGTGTATTTGGCAAAGTAACATAGAGCAAGATCTCTATGGAAACTCGAGCATCAAAGTAGTATATAAACAATCCAGAACTAAGCAAAGAAATCATCACAAACAAGCTTAAAACAATGCAAGAGGCAAGGGAATACAACAGGGCAAAAATGCAATGAAGAGAGCAAAGTAGGAAGAAGTGTCATGGCCTGGAGCTTATGCCCAGGCTCATGACCAGTCTTCCAGAATTGATGCACCGGTTGACCGGTGCCACTGCCTGGAGCATGTTCCAGGTAGTGCTCGATCATCCTATCAGAGCTACATCATCTTGGTTCACCTTCCAGTGATCTGGGCTTGGGTTTTCTATCATATTTTATACACATGTAGGCATCCAACATTATCACAAAACACTAGAATTAAGGAACACTAGAGATTATAGTTTACTGTAAATAGGTTTTAAAACAACGGCAGATTGAACTTACTGAGCACAATCAATAGACATCAAACAACCCAAAATCATTCATTTCTTATCCATTCAACTTGCAATTCTAATTAGAGATAGTTGTGAGTTTTCAAATCACCTTTCTTCTTTTAATTTAGTAGTTAAACAACTACAATAACCTGTTTTGCCTCAACCAGAAAACCCTAGAAGTGTTTTAATCAAAACAAGAAAAGAAACTCAATTCGACAGACTATAAAACTGAAACAATTCTCTAATAAGAAGTATATAGATTTGGGATTTCCTTACCGGAAATAATTAACTTCGTTAGCTAATTAAATTGACTCACTAGAGAGAGGTTTGAAGGCTTTGAATTAGGTTTTTAAAAGAGGGAAGATGAGTTTCTTTCTTTTTCCGAAGTTAGGAGACAATGAACGTACAGACTATTTTGCTAGAACTTCTTTTGGTAAATCCTGTTGGGCCTTGGTTAACTTTGTAATTACAAAAAAAAATATTTAATTATATTACATATAAATGGGCTTTATAATTAAATTGTTAAATATCTAAATTATCACTCAAACCCATATAATGAGAATTATTCAATCTTACATTTTATTTCTACAAAATCCTCTTATTTTAACTAGTTTAATTCCTCCTAGATTTAATTTTATTTAAAATAGGAGCTATAAAGTAATTTATATTTTCATCCAAACCTTCATTCCAAAACTTTCACTTAAATCCTTAGAAAAGTTCTAATATTATTTTAATGCAAGATGATAACTAAAAACCCAATATATCAAAAATGTCTATTTATGAAATATACTCCCTATACCGCTTTAAAATAATTAAAGTGTAACAACCCATAATTTTGTAAATATTTTTATTAAAATTTTATTTTGAAAACTTTGATTTTAAATCATTTAAAATTGAATTTTTGGAATTTTTCCAAAGTAAGTTTGGAATTTGTTTGTAATTTATTTTCCAAATATAATAAAATAAATATTTTCTGAAATTTTATATTTTGGTCAACTGAAAGTCAAAGTTTGACCACAGTTGAAAATTTTAGATTTGAAATTTTAATTTCTAATCTTTTCTTTGAAGCAGAAGATAATTCTGATGTTCGTGCTGCTTTTCGTTTCGTAAAATTTTGTTTTATACTTTTTAAAATTTGATACAATTCAACGTTTTACACGCAGTTATTTTCTGTAGTTTATTTTCTATTTTCTACGTTCATTTTTCTATTTTCCTATGTTCATTTCTCTATTTTATTTTCTATTTTATTTTGTTTAGAATTTGATTTATTTATTGGATTTTATTTTGATTATCTATTTTTAAATGGCTTGGAAATTTGAAGAGACATAGGTTACATGTTTTAATTCATGCTTTTTCATTTGCCTAACCACTCAATCAATACCCTAGCCGTTCATTACTTGTTTGGCCGTGCATTTCTATTATCAATTAACGTACAAAAACATCTCACTTCTCATCTCCTTCCATTTCTCATTTCCTAACAAAATTTGTTGTAAGTTTTCCATGGCTTCTCCTTCCTTCTTCCCAATTTTCTTTTATTTTTCTCTTATGTTTTCTCCATGCCATGCTTGGCCACCATGCTATTGCCGACCACCAATCCACTCCACCTCCACCATGACCAACCAACTCCTCTACATCATCTCCTTCAACCATGGCCGTGACCCAAAGATCCAAAACCACCACCAAAACTTTGATGAAAACCATAGCCGAACCATATGTATACATCACCTTCCTCCTTACTAGCCTCGGCCACCCCTTATTCCTCCATCCCCTTTGCCTTTGCCATGACCAGAACCATCCCTGGTCGTGACCTGATGTGACCTGACCCAAGCCTAGAACCATAGACCGAGCCACTTTAGCATAAGACGAACCCAATAGTGCATGCCTTTGGCCTTTTGCCTTACATGTGTTATAACTTCCATCTCTCCATATTCCTTTGCCATAGCCGTGCACTAAAACCATCATGGCCGAGCCTAGCTTACCCTTTTGCATCATGGCCGAGCACACCATGATGATGGCTGAGCCTATTAGTTATGTAGCCAAGCCATTGATTGATTAAAGCAAAGGTTATGTCACTTTGATTCATCCTTTTCCATTGTTTTAATCTATATTCTTTTATATTGCATCATATGCTTATAGATGTTGGTATTTGTTTGTACACAAGATTTGGATCTTGACTCTTCATCCATTCAAAAATCTAGTTCGTGCTTTGTCGTGATTTTCGAAGTTTGGTTGTGTATCTCTAATCTATCAATTCTAGCTTCAAAAAGGTGAGTTTATCACTCTCGACATTCGTACTTATATAATTGTGAAACAATGACATGTGAATTGTAGAAATTAATATGCTATGTTCATATATGCCTGTGATATGATTATATGATGTTATATACTGCTTATATATTTGTTACATCACCTGATATGATATTATATGCTCTACTGTTATTTTATTTTCTGTATCTCACACTGCAAGTTCCCTTTCACAATGGGTTGAAATGATACATACCCGAACAGACTTTAGAATAAGGAAAAATCATTATGAGCTGAAATGATAGGCTCGAGTGATTTTTATTGTATTTTATTTGACTTGGGATTGCGGGTTTGAAATGATGGAACCCGGATTTTTCTTTTTAAATTACGAATTGAAATGATACATATCCGTATCACTTGACCTAGGTTAGAAAATATAATACAGACCCATGGTTATATATTTAATAATATTTTCTTAAATTTTTTTAAGTATTTTTAAGTTTTAAGATATATGAAAATTTTACTTAAAATTTGATTCAATGATTTTAAATATATGGAATTTTTATAAGTCAATAAGTTGTTTGATTTTAAATTATAAAGTTATATTGGTTTTCTATAAGTTGGAATCTTTATATATCAATAATTGGTTTTAAATTGCTATTTAAAGATCTTTATTGATGATAAATAACTTAATAATTAAATTTGATTTAATGTGAAATTTTAAATCTAACCTAGTGATGGTAATAGATTTTATTTTATGAAATAAATATGTTTTGTAAAATAAATAATTATGATTTAAAATGGTAAAATGTATCTTAAATTATGACTTAACTTTATAATGGAAATTTGGTTTTCAATTGGAAATGTGAAGTTTGACTTATGAAAAGAATATTTTGTTTATGAAATTGGTATTTTAAATAAAATTTTAAGTTATTTGTTAAAATAAAAAGTTAGGTAAAATAATGTACTTTTGACTTAATAAACGAATTATAGTTAATTTGGATATTTTAATTATAAAAAGTTATTTTATTTAAATCATAAGTTAAATGATATCCAAATGAATATTTTTGAAATGTAAAGATTTGGTTATAAGTTAAAATGGTTAAAAATTGAAGTTTTAATGTTTCTGAAATGTTATAATAAATCTGGAATTATATTGGCAGCATTTCCAAAGTGCTGTTGTTTCTGAAATTTAACTATGTTCTGAAATAACTAAAATACTACAGCACTTTATAAGTGCTGCTGTTTCTGAATTTGAACTATTTCTGAAAATACCAATATGTCTACTACAGCACTTTATAAGTGCTGCTGTTTCTGAAACGGAACTGTTTCGCAACACTATAATACCTACTGTAGCACTTTATAAGTGCTGCTGTTTTGAATTTGACAATATTTTTGAAATGTTAATATATTTACCGTAACACTTTATAAGTGCTGTTGTGGCTGAAATTTCAATGAACTTTGGAAATGAATATTATTTTGGAAGATTTTGACATTGAATTTAAATGGTTTAAATGAATATGTTTTAAGGTGAAATATAAACCATTTTTGAAATTTATAAGTTAATACATGGTTTTCGAAATTGGTATAATTGAACGAATGAACTTAAAAATGTTATAACTTTGGTAATGAATATTACTTTTCAGGGTGTTATGATTTTTCTAAATATTATGATTTCCAAATGATAACATTTTAAATTGATATGGTTTCAAAGTATTATGGTTTCGAAGTGTTTGGTTTCAAAGGTGTCATAACTTTGAAAGTACTATGACTTTTGGAAATGGATTTATTTGAAATAGTATTTAATTAAGAATTGTTTTGAATATATTTATTTGCAATTTAAGATTTAAGAATATGGCTTTATAAAGTGGTTTTGGTTTAAGATGGTTTAAAAAGGAATATTTCAGGTTTAAATAAATTGAAAGAAATATTCAGTGATTGGAAATTTGGGTTTGTTCAAATGATATTTTGGTTTTGGAGTATAAACTAGTTTTGAATATGATATTTTGGTTTTGAAGTATAAACTAGTTTTGAAATGGATATGATATTTTGGCTTTGAAGTATAAACTAGTTTTGAAATAGATATGATATGATATTTTGGTTTAGAAGTATAAACTAGTTTTGAAATGAATATGATATTTTGGTTTTGAAGTATAAACTAGTTTGAAATGGATATGATATTTTGTTTTGAAGTTTAAATTATTTCGAAATAAATATCCATGGGTTGTAATAACGATTGGTTGGCAAAGAGACCAGGATCGGATATGGGCATACTCTTTGTCGATACCGAAAACCACTTTGACAACCATGTACATGGTGTAGATTCCAGAATGAAGTAGGATGGTGGCGACGATCCTATTGAGGTATGAACGTGGACCCGACTTCCGTGAGTTGGCTTAAGGTGGCTAAAATAAGAGCGATCTCGGGCCAATGAGGTAGCACCTCTGATCGGACACATTTCTTCGATACCATTCTATTACTTTGTGATTTATTTGGTGGCCACCCTTCGATTTTTGATTTGGGAGTGTGTTCTGAGGTGGGCGGTAGTGGCTGCTACGCGTTACCACCAGCCCGTGTGCGTAATTGGTATATCTACTCTGGCATTGCCTCGTTGTGCCGTGTCACCTACCATAGCTGTAACGACCCTGAATTTTGAACAATTTAATTTGAGAATATTTAATTAATTTTAAATATTTGAACGATGATTTGACTTGAATTTCAAATTATCAGAATGAATTGGCGATTAAATTTTTGAATTTAATCCATTGAAAGTTGAATAAAATTTGAATCTTCGATTTTAAGCCGGTTAAAAATAATTTAAAGGCTTAGAAAATTCATAGTGATAATACTGAAGGTAATAGAAGCTTCAGAATTGAATTTAAAAGCGATTTGTTCAGTTTCGAGATTATATCGTTTAAATTGAAAATAAGAATAGTCTTCCGAGGCACAGTCTCGGAATTTGACGAAACCGGTTTCATTGGGTCTGTAATATTGAATTATTACTGGATTTCCAATTTCGTATTTATTGGAATTGTTTTGTGAATACACGACGTATAAACGCGTAGAAAATTTAATCGGATTCAAATTGAATTTCTGTAACAACCGGGGTTTTGCCCAAAATTATAATCATCAGTAAATGATTTAAGTTGACAGTTAAATTTCTGTTTGAATTTGGGAATTGTAATCGACTGAAATTCTTTTATTTAAATTTTTTCGTACGAATGAATATATATGCATAGTTTAGATTTTAACAACAAAATTAAATAAAAACAAATCAGTGTTAAAAAGAAGAAAAAAATAATAAGAAAAAAAAAAAATCTTACACCACCCATACCTAAAACCATACCGATCCCCTTACCCTTACCTCTGTCAAAACCCACGACTTTCCTCCTCTCTCCCTCATTCGTTCACAAAAACAATCGAAAGAAAAAAATAAAAAAAATGGCGACTGGATAAATTTTAGGGTTTCGACGATTTCAATTCTTTGGCGATTCTGGACTTCGGCCTCGTTTCCAAAAATTAGGGCTTTTCCATTCGAGGGCGTTAGCCTCTGGTCGATCGAAGCTCTCTTCGAGTTGCTCCCACAGCAGATTCCAATCGTTCGCGCCTGGATCAATTCGTTCTTCCTTCGATCGTGGCTCCTTCGCTCGCGACCTCTTCGATCTAAGGTGAGTAACCCTAGTTACTCACATCTAATTCACTCGTAATTTAATACTTCTGCAATTCGATTTTAGTTTTAGTGATTGGTGATTTTCGTTTTCGCTTACTTGAAATTACGATGTTGATATCGTTCCTTTTTGACTTCGGCATCCCTTAATTACATTGCAGTTATTCATGGGTGTAAATGCAGTTTCAATTGTGGTTTTGATATTTGTTCGATTTCCATTATGACTTTGGATTCGTTTGAACTTGATACATTGGGACTTGGTTTGAAAGCAGGATTTTGCGAAAATAAATTGAGTTTGATTTTGAAAAGAAAAAAAAAACTATTAGTTGACTACGGTCATTCTTGAAACTAGCCATTTGAATTTGTTTAATAATTTGGGAAGATTTCTGACCTTCACCTGTATATGTTGTTGCTCGATTCTGTGATTCTTTCCTCCGGCCCCTGTGTTCATCCCAGTCACCTTGTAGTTGTTCTTGTTTGTAACTGCAGTTTCATTAAAATTCCGATACTTGTTCGATTACTGTATTGACCTTGGATTTGTTCTAACTTGATACATTTGGATTTGAGCACACTTGAGTCTAGTTGTCACGAGCACACTCATGCCTATACTTCAGTTCATTGTCTAGGACTTCTGACCAGATTCAGTTTGCAAATAGTTTTGTATATTTTTATAACTTGAACCCTTGCTTGAATTGGTCTCGGCCTTGATTTGAAACTGTTTAGTCGACTTCGATTACTTTGATTATGTGATATTTTTGATGGCTTCAGCCTTGATTGATACTGCATTTCTTGGTTTCTGACTTCACTCTCTCTGGTTTCATGTTGATGTACTGGAATCAGATACTTTCCAATATTTGGGCCCTTCAGTTTCATTATCTCTGGGCATTGCACATGTATATATATGCATTCTTGCATGTATATATTTGGGTTATCATATTGCCTAGGTAGCTCTGTAGTGTCACGGCTATTCAATGGTTGTTTGTACAATGGCATCATTTCAGTGCTTCATCACTCGAGTCTTTTTAGTTGCAGTGCTTTGTTATCAACATGCCGATAGTGTCCACTTGCCTGTAGTGTTCACTGCACTTTACTTTTATGTGTATCTGCTGTAGAATTTTGGCCCCATGATGTTGCCGAGTTGTGTTTTATTTACTGAATTTGGGTTTTACGTGTGTTAAGGGTGCATACATGTGTACATTCACATATACATGTGTGTGTATACATGTATGTGCTGCTTGTTGCCTGTGGCCCTTGAGTATGTTGGTCTTGTGTTTTTTTTCTGGTTGATGTAGAAGTTTGTTGTCTTCACTTTTGTAGTTTTATTTCACTATGACCTGTAGCTTCACTCTAAACTGCTGCACTTGTGTCTCTTGTGCTCTAGTCTCTGAAGTTGTTGTACTTGAATCATCTTCCCTGTTGCTGTTGCATTGTTGCATCCCATTCCATTCAGTTGCACTTGGTTCACGTCAGACTTGAAGTCTACATTGGGCATTGCTTTGCCTTTGATATTAGTTTGTGGTCTTTACTTTAGTTCACTGTCCTCTGAACTGTTGCCACTGTCTTCTTTCTTGTTGCAGTCCTACCCTTGTTTCTATGTGACGGCTGCAGTACTTTTTGTTGAGGGTTTTGACATTTTTGGGTTGCATTGCATTGATGCACTGATTTGAAATTTTTGTTCGACCATATGGATGATATTTGGTCTGGACATTGGGGTATTGAGTTTTGTACATTGATTTGTACAACTGAGTTGAATCCAGCCCAAGCGCTCGGATTTGACCTCGTGCTGATTTCTGTTTCTTCACTCGAGTTGGCGAGGCAGTGCACGTTTGCGTGAACTGCAGCCACCCAGAGTTGACAGTTTTGAATTGATTTTTTTTTTTTTTTGCGTCGTGATGCATTGATCTTTATGCCGTATTGGCGAGGCCGTGCACGCGTGCGTGTACGGCAGCCAATCGAGTCTTGATGGGTTTAAAGTGACAACTTCAATTGTTTTAAATTGATTTAGTCGATTGATAAATTGTTTATTTATCTCTGTTGATGATTTAAATCTGCTGATTTATTGTTTAACACTGTTTAGTGTTAAAATTTTCGTTATCCGGTTTCTTTGTTTAAAGAGTCGGATAGACGAGAATTATTGTGACTGTCGTCTATTTAAATTATTATTGCCTATATGCACTAATAAACTGGTTTGAATTAGACTGACCTGTGTATTATTTTCTTTTGAATATAATACTCGGGTCAGACCGAGTATTTTTAAAGCTTGAAGATTTTCGAGCAGCGAAGTTAGAGAGAGAGTAAAGAATCATTTATTTCAATAGAAAATTGTATTTTATGATATTCCGCTGTATCAGTATTAAAATTGTATAAACTCTGATGTATATAAAAAGATTTATAGTAATGAAATAAAGATTCATTTGTTTTAATTGATTGTTATTATCTGTGTTTCTGTGGCTGATTCTGTTTAAACCTTATAAACTAAATAACAATTCGTCTTTCTGAACGTTTCGAGTTGGTTTAATTACCGACTGGAGACGGCCAAAAGGGGGAATGTTACAGAGTGGTATCAGAGCTTTGGTTTACACAAAGCTTAGTTTATGACGTTTAATATGAATAGTTACTAGAAACATTTTAAAAAGGAGAACGTTTTTCAAATCCAAAGAAGTATAAAATTGTTTTTGAAAATAAAGATTTTTAACTTAAGAAAAGTTAAATCGAATTGAATTAGTATTAATAAATATATGGATTTGAAATTTAACTAAAGGAAGTTAAATAAATTGAAATTGATTAGATAAATTAGTGTGATGGAAAATTAAACTAAAAGGGTAAGTGATTACCTAATATGAATGATAATCGTATATATCAGGATAATGTAAATTTACAAATTTGTCTTAGGAAAATGATTGAATAATCCAACATTTTCTAATGGAATTGTCAATTTTAATAGGAAACTTCGAAACATCTTGTTAATTAAAATGGCGAAAACCGAAGCACAAAAAGCAGCACGTCGTGAACAAAGAGCAATTGCCCGTAGAGAAGCACAATTGACACGTGCGGAAATCGAAAGGAGATTTAATGAAAGGCAAGGACCTGGTCCCTATGATGATGTTACTTGTTATCGATGTCATAAAAAAGGACATTTCGCCGTTACGTGTCGAGAGAAGAGAAAGAAAAGGAATGTGAATGACCGTTTCGCTCGTCCTGAGATAGTATGTTTTAAATGTCAAGAAAAAGGACATTTTCTTAGTCATTGTCCTAAAGTGAAAAGGAAGAAGAGTGCACTAGATTTACCTGTCGATAGATTGACAGTCTGCTATCATTGTCGCCAGAATGGACATATAGCCAGAAACTGCACCGAAAGGCAGCGTGGAAAGCAAGCTATAGCCCGTCCCGCTAGAGCGAAAAGTGTAAAACTGATAGATAAGGATGGGAACGTCACGTATTTTTGCGGGAACTGTAGGAGCTGGGGGCACGTTGACTTTGAATGCGTCAATCCTCCTTTAATCCAACCTGAAATAGTGCAAACCGAAGATGAAAGTTCGGAACAGATGAGTACTACCAGACGGGAAGACGATAGTCCTCTATGAGTCTGAATCTTAAACCAGTCAATATATTTGAAGCGATCAATATATTTTGTGATACTATCTTTTGTAATCTAAAAACTTCTAAGTATGTATTATGAAAACTTTAAGTTATGTATAGTTTGTACGTGAATGTTTATGGTAAGATTTGGAAGAAGTATCTTAATGAAATTGTGTTTTGGGGAGGAAAATTTACTTGTGCTTTACCTGTATGAAGTAAACCAGTTGTTAAATGTTTGAACAGTTTTGTTAAGTAAAACAAAATCTGAATTTTGAATAGTGATATGAATTTGACTTCAGTAAGTTAAACAAAATAGAATATCAAATAAATTTGAGGCGAACTTAAGTTTTATGGTGAAAATAAATGCAAGTGAAGATAAATGAAACATGGCTTAAGTAATAGTGAATCAAATTTAATTGGATATAAAAATGAATGGATAAACTGATGTAATGAATATGAATTTGAGTATATAAAGGAAAATTCAACTTTAATTGTAAAAGTGAATTTGTGAATATGGTGAGTTTAAAAATTCAATCAGACTTGGAATATAAACCAATTGAAATTAAATGTGTTGAACCAAATTGAATGTAAGCAAAGTAAATAAATTTGGTTAAGTTGAATGTGCATTGGTTGCCAGCTGATTGTATGGGAATTCATTAAGTATTAATGAAATTGTATTAATGGAAATTGAAAAACTATGTAAATTGAATTCAAATTGAAGGATAAGTAAATTTAAAAAGAATCAAATTTGATTCGAATTGAAGTAAATTGACTCGAATATGAATTAGTGAATGTGAACTAATTGGATATGAATGAATGTTAGTAAAAATCCAATGTGAATAAATCAAATGTGATTAAATTGGAAATCAATTCAATGGATGATTTATTAAAGAACTAGTTGATTATTTTGGGAAATGGAAAATTGATAAATTTATATAATAGTTTAAAGTGGAAATTTTGAATTATTATAAACGGCTTAAATGGAAGATTTGAAAAGTGTTGATAAAATATTGGAATTGTATAAGTGTTAAAAGTGAAATATTTAATGGATTTCATAAGTGAATGGAAATTACAGAATTAAGATTGTGAAGTTATAAAATGAATTGAAGTTGCGAAATAAAAGAATTTATAAGTAATTCACTTGTAAATTAAATTCTGATATAAAATTGAGTTATAAAGGAATGAGTTAATAAAGTAATTTTTATAAATTGAAGTCTTTATGAATAGGAATAGAATTTATAAACGTTGTTTATAAATTCGAAACTGACTTATTTTGATAAGTAAATTCTTATAGCTTGTTAAAAGTTGTATATTCACAATTTTGGACCGTGAATATATTATTGAATAAAATGGACATGTTTGGGAAAGTGATATTTTAAAACGAAGTTAATTGTTTTAAAAAGATGTTTTCAAAAGCATTGAATATCGAAACCATAGATTTCAACATTCATTGTTGAAATAGACGTTTTCGAATATAAGGAAATGATGGACTATAACACTGTTGTTATAGTAAATGATTTCCGAAAGGAAATGTTTTGTATAGTATTGGGATTTATACATCTATCTAAATTTCGAATCCCTATACTAGTGATTTTGAGTTGTCGTAACGATGTTTTACGTAACATTCGTTTTGACTCAAATGAATATGTGAAAGAAAATGATTTCCTTAAAGATGAAATATATACTTGATTTTGATTTAAGTATATCGAATATTTTCAAATGTTGAAAATAAAATGGAATTGTGAATTACTTATTTTTAAATAAGTATGGAAATGTTTTTCCAAATGTGAAATGTTGTGAATATATTCCGTAAGGAATAAATGATTTGAAATTCATTTTTTGAAGTCGAAGTTGAAAAGTTAAATGAGAATTTGAACAATTAGTTCAATTTGAAATTTTTCAAAAAAGATTGAATCGTTAAGTTAAAATTGAGTTTAACTTCGACATCAAAGACAATATAAGCTGAGCTTTGAATTTCAGATGATGATTTGGATTGCATGTCTAACATTGTGAATTGATGACATGGCAATTGATCTCTATTAAATATATATCTGTTGGTGGCGGAGAATTTATTCTCTTAGCTTAACACCCTTCTCTGAGACGTACGAGCTCAGAGGTTATATATCGATAGACATCAATTCTGTGTTGAGAATTGACGATGTAACATGTTATTCAAATCGAATGTGAAAGTCGATAATAAATGGAATTATGAATATGAATTAGGTTTGAGATAACCTTAAATTTCCAAATCGACTTAGAGGAAAATTTTGAAATCCTCTATTTTGTTATGAATATGGAATATGTAAGTTTTAGAACTTATATATATGAATGCGGTAAATTTGAAACCGTTAGTTTAGAAAGACATTGTTATGGAAATCTCATGTAAGCTTACATAGATATGATATGTACGAAATGGGAAATGAAAGTACTACATATATGATATTATGTTTTCTAAACTGAGGATGTGGAAAAGTACCTTCCATTTATTATTAAAGAAGGTATTGGAACTCTCGATGAGTGTCCATTTGAAATTCGTAGCTACGTAGAATTTTAGTCAGAGTGACTATTTGAATCGGAAATCCTTCGCGATAGTTCATCGCGATGAGATTAGATTTGATTGATGATGTTAGCGTAATTTGAGGGGCGAGATGCCCACAGTTACGAGCGATTCCACTGGGATAGTGGCGTAACCGCCGAGTAAACTGCAATCTAATGCCAGGCGAAATTTGAGGGGCGTGATGCCTACAGACACGAGCGATTCTACTGGGATAGTAGCATAACCGCCGTGTGTACTGCAATCTATGGCGACAACCATGGCGAAATTTAAGAGATGAGAAATCTACAGCCACAAGCGACTCTACTGGGATAGTAGCGTAACCGCCGGGTGGAACTGTAATCCATGGGGGAACGTGCTTTCCATATCCAATTTTAAAAGAATTTTTAAAAGTATTTTCACTGGGAATTGAAGCAAGTATATTTAGTACTTGGAGATTTTTAGACCTGCGCCTGGCCAGCGTATGTCTAATGTCTGTGAGAACGAAGATGGACTTGTTAAATTTCGAGTTAGCAAGTATTTTCAAACTGTAAATAGCAAATCAATGATTTGAAATTAAAATTACAAAATTCCGACTTAATGAACTAAGGAAGAGGATTTTTGTAATGTTTTGAAAGTCCACAGCTTTGGAAGAGATATATTGTATAAATCTCTAACGTGAAGAATTTTAAGTTTGAATCTGAGTTGTAAATTAAAAATGTTGATAAAAGACTTTTGTGTTTTGATTTTAGAAAATAAATGAACAAAAGAGAAGTTAAACAAAACTAATGAGATTAAACAAATGAAATGAATCCTATATTCATTTATTTGTAATGAGTTTTAAGTTTAGTAAAAATTGACTAGAGTATAAATATCGATGAAATTTTAACGACTTTTCCTTTTCGTGGACGAAAAGTTTTTAAGGAGGGGAGTTTGTAACGACCCTGAATTTTGAACAATTTAATTTGAGAATATTTAATTAATTTTAAATATTTGAACGATGATTTGACTTGAATTTCAAATTATCAGAATGAATTGGCGATTAAATTTTTGAATTTAATCCATTGAAAGTTGAATAAAATTTGAATCTTCGATTTTAAGCCGGTTAAAAATAATTTAAAGGCTTAGAAAATTCATAGTGATAATACTGAAGGTAATAGAAGCTTCAGAATTGAATTTAAAAGCGATTTGTTCAGTTTCGAGATTATATCGTTTAAATTGAAAATAAGAATAGTCTTCCGAGGCACAGTCTCGGAATTTGACGAAACCGGTTTCATTGGGTCTGTAATATTGAATTATTACTGGATTTCCAATTTCGTATTTATCGGAATTGTTTTGTGAATACACGACGTATAAACGCGTAGAAAATTTAATCGGATTCAAATTGAATTTCTGTAACAACCGGGGTTTTGCCCAAAATTATAATCATCAGTAAATGATTTAAGTTGACAGTTAAATTTCTGTTTGAATTTGGGAATTGTAATCGACTGAAATTCTTTTATTTAAATTTTTTCGTACGAATGAATATATATGCATAGTTTAGATTTTAACAACAAAATTAAATAAAAACAAATCAGTTTTAAAAAGAAGAAAAAAATAATAAGAAAAAAAAAATATATCTTACACCACCCATACCTAAAACCATACCGATCCCCTTACCCTTACCTCTGTCAAAACCCACGACTTTCCCCCTCTCTCCCTCATTCGTTCACAAAAACAATCGAAAGAAAAAAATAAAAAAAATGGCGACTGGATAAATTTTAGGGTTTCGACGATTTCAATTCTTTGTCGATTCTGGACTTCGGCCTCGTTTCCAAAAATTAGGGCTTTTCCATTCGAGGGCGTTAGCCTCTGGTCGATCGAAGCTCTCTTCGAGTTGCTCCCACAGCAGATTCCAATCGTTCGCGCCTGGATCAATTCGTTCTTCCTTCGATCGTGGCTCCTTCGCTCGCGACCTCTTCGATCTAAGGTGAGTAACCCTAGTTACTCACATCTAATTCACTCGTAATTTAATACTTCTGCAATTCGATTTTAGTTTTAGTGATTGGTGATTTTCGTTTTCGCTTACTTGAAATTACGATGTTGATATCGTTCCTTTTTTACTTCGGCATCCCTTAATTACATTGCAGTTATTCATGGGTGTAAATGCAGTTTCAATTGTGGTTTTGATATTTGTTCGATTTCCATTATGACTTTGCATTCGTTTGAACTTGATACATTGGGACTTGGTTTGAAAGCAGGATTTTGCGAAAATAAATTGAGTTTGATTTTGAAAAGAAAAAAAAAACTATTAGTTGACTACGGTCATTCTTGAAACTAGCCATTTGAATTTGTTTAATAATTTGGGAAGATTTCTGACCTTCACCTGTATATGTTGTTGCTCGATTCTGTGATTCTTTCCTCCGGCCCCTGTGTTCATCCCAGTCACCTTGTAGTTGTTCTTGTTTGTAACTGCAGTTTCATTAAAATTCCGATACTTGTTCGATTACTGTATTGACCTTGGATTTGTTCTAACTTGATACATTTGGATTTGAGCACACTTGAGTCTAGTTGTCACGAGCACACTCATGCCTATACTTCAGTTCATTGTCTAGGACTTCTGACCAGATTCAGTTTGCAAATAGTTTTGTATATTTTTATAACTTGAACCCTTGCTTGAATTGGTCTCGGCCTTGATTTGAAACTGTTTAGTCGACTTCGATTACTTTGATTATGTGATATTTTTGATGGCTTCAGCCTTGATTGATACTGCATTTCTTGGTTTCTGACTTCACTCTCTCTGGTTTCATGTTGATGTACTGGAATCAGATACTTTCCAATATTTGGGCCCTTCAGTTTCATTATCTCTGGGCATTGCACATGTATATATATGCATTCTTGCATGTATATATTTGGGTTATCATATTGCCTAGGTAGCTCTGTAGTGTCACGGCTATTCAATGGTTGTTTGTACAATGGCATCATTTCAGTGCTTCATCACTCGAGTCTTTTTAGTTGCAGTGCTTTGTTATCAACATGCCGATAGTGTCCACTTGCCTGTAGTGTTCACTGCACTTTACTTTTATGTGTATCTGCTGTAGAATTTTGGCCCCATGATGTTGCCGAGTTGTGTTTTATTTACTGAATTTGGGTTTTACGTGTGTTAAGGGTGCATACATGTGTACATTCACATATACATGTGTGTGTATACATGTATGTGCTGCTTGTTGCCTGTGGCCCTTGAGTATGTTGGTCTTGTGTTTTTTTTCTGGTTGATGTAGAAGTTTGTTGTCTTCACTTTTGCAGTTTTATTTCACTATGACCTGTAGCTTCACTCTAAACTGCTGCACTTGTGTCTCTTGTGCTCTAGTCTCTGAAGTTGTTGTACTTGAATCATCTTCCCTGTTGCTGTTGCATTGTTGCATCCCATTCCATTCAGTTGCACTTGGTTCACGTCAGACTTGAAGTCTACATTGGGCATTGCTTTGCCTTTGATATTAGTTTGTGGTCTTTACTTTAGTTCACTGTCCTCTGAACTGTTGCCACTGTCTTCTTTCTTGTTGCAGTCCTACCCTTGTTTCTATGTGACGGCTGCAGTACTTTTTGTTGAGGGTTTTGACATTTTTGGGTTGCATTGCATTGATGCACTGATTTGAAATTTTTGTTCGACCATATGGATGATATTTGGTCTGGACATTGGGGTATTGAGTTTTGTACATTGATTTGTACAACTGAGTTGAATCCAGCCCAAGCGCTCGGATTTGACCTCGTGCTGATTTCTGTTTCTTCACTCGAGTTGGCGAGGCAGTGCACGTTTGCGTGAACTGCAGCCACCCAGAGTTGACAGTTTTGAATTGATTTTTTTTTTTTTTTTTGCGTCGTGATGCATTGATCTTTATGCCGTATTGGCGAGGCCGTGCACGCGTGCGTGTACGGCAGCCAATCGAGTCTTGATGGGTTTAAAGTGACAACTTCAATTGTTTTAAATTGATTTAGTCGATTGATAAATTGTTTATTTATCTCTGTTGATGATTTAAATCTGCTGATTTATTGTTTAACACTGTTTAGTGTTAAAATTTTCGTTATCCGGTTTCTTTGTTTAAAGAGTCGGATAGACGAGAATTATTGTGACTGTCGTCTATTTAAATTATTATTGCCTATATGCACTAATAAACTGGTTTGAATTAGACTGACCTGTGTATTATTTTCTTTTGAATATAATACTCGGGTCAGACCGAGTATTTTTACAGCTTGAAGATTTTCGAGCAGCGAAGTTAGAGAGAGAGTAAAGAATCATTTATTTCAGTAGAAAATTGTATTTTATGATATTCCGCTGTATCAGTATTAAAATTGTATAAACTCTGATGTATATAAAAAGATTTATAGTAATGAAATAAAGATTCATTTGTTTTAATTGATTGTTATTATCTGTGTTTCTGTGGCTGATTCTGTTTAAACCTTATAAACTAAATAACAATTCGTCTTTTTGAACGTTTCGAGTTGGTTTAATTACCGACTGGAGACGGCCAAAAGGGGGAATGTTACAATAGCGAGCTTTACTACGAGTTTGGTTTTGTGCCGTAGCCTGTGGAGTATTTAGGGTAGCCTCCCGATCTGGAGGTACGCTGATACTGAATAGACTACTGGGACTATTATGTTTTAAGGGGAATATTGGGTCACTCCTTAATGCTATTTTAAAGTAAGTTTATTTTTCTATTAGACATTATTATAATAGCGTATATTATTACATAGTAAATAGTTTAACGGATCCTTAAAGAATGGGCGATCCCAAGCATTCTTTAAGTTACTTGTGCATTTATATTACAGCTCACTTGAGTTGGTTTACATTGTGTAAGTATGTATGTCCTAACTCGAGTGTTTTGTGTTTTGCTTTACGCTCGGGTTAGACTGAGTTGTACCAGTATTCGAGACTCACCTGTGGACTTGGAGCTTCGCTTGGATCCATCCATTGATTCTGCTTTCAGTCATTCAGTTAATTCCATTGATGTATTCAGATCTTATATTTGACTATTGTATTGAGGCATCTTTGTATTCGTGATTTCTGTTGTATCTTGTTAACTCTGATGTATACATATATAGTAGCTTCATGAACTACTATTTCTTTGCTTCCGCTGCAATGTTATGTTACTCTGTGTATGATCTGTGATTTATTTACTGTATATTCTGAGTTTTGCCAAATTTATATTTACAATTCGGTATTTTGAGCAATTCAAGTCCGGCATGTGCGGATGCGAATGGTTGAAAATATCGGGTCGTTACATAAAGGCTTTGACAAAACAAATCTCTATTATTCATAAATAGACTTATTCAAAGATTTCTTAGGTATTAATCTCATATTTTGAATTCCAATATTATTAAATTACGATATTATTCCTTAATAAATTTAAATTACTTTATTAAATTTTAAAACCTCAACTTCGAAATTTATTTCATGCAACTCTTTAAACCAGGGTCGTTACACACACCCTCTCTTCTTTGGAAACGCACTAAAGATAAGGGGTTGAATACCCTATCTTGTATAATGTGCCATCAAAGAAGGAGTAGTATGGAGTCTGGTATCTTATTTTTCGGGCTTCGTTCCTATTCGAGGGTAGGTTCCATTTAGCAGGAATTTCTTGATGGGAGTCATCCAGTTATTCTCCACAGTTTGCTGCGATGTGGGTTCATCTGTGGGTTGTTCTCAATTTTCCGCCATTTCCTGATCTTGTGTTCCTTGAATGATAGCACGCTGGGCTCGAGTCAGGACTAGTATCTGATTTGATTATGTTACACTTTGTTTCGCTTGATGCTCAATTGGTGTTGCCTTCATTTCATTAGCCACCTTGAGACTAGAAATTTTTTCTAAAGAGTCAACGAATGAGTTGTTTTCACATGAAATTTTTTCTATCCCGAACTTTTCGAACTGCTCTAGTAACTTCTTAGACAGTTCCATATATTTGGCTTAGGTTAGCTCCTTCGCTTGGTAACTGTCCCGCACTTGGTTTACAACTAATTGGGAATCACTATAAAGTTTAATATGAGTTACCTTTATTACTTGGGTCATTCTTAAGCCTAGGAGGAGAGCCTCGTATTCTGCCACATTGTTGGTTGCTTTAAAACCAAGTTGTACTGCTCCATACAGCGTTTTCCTGTTTAGAGTGATCAATACATACCCAATTCTATCCCCTTGTTCACTTGACGCCCCATACACAAACAACTGTCGAAACTGTGACGTGTTTGCTTCTTCCTCACACTGATATCCACCTAGTAGGGTACATTCTACAATGAAATCTGCAAGTGCATGACCTTCGATTGCCACCAACTCATGCTATGGCATTCTATGCTAGGGAGTTCCATTAACCTAACTCTTAATTAGTCATATTCCACCAATGCCAAGGTTCTCTCTTAAACTTCAGCTCTGTTACCACATGTAACGCTCCACCTTTTAGGCACCCAAATGTCGATACTAATATATCCGCGGTATTCTTATGTCGAACATCCAAGTGTCGGAAAGATAGATAGTTAGGGTAAAATAAAAAGAAACAGAACAAGAAAGAAGGAACACGATATCAAAATCTTACAGTGGAACGATGACATATAATATCAAAAGATAGTACAAAACTATCACTCTAAGATACACAGCATTGCAGAGTTATAATTGTAAATATTATCATCAGCCTGGACAATTATGACAACCCGTCCTCACAAATGTTGATGCATACATAATAGTAATATAGCGGAAATAAGAATACTATGACGAGTGAAACATCTAGCTCATTTCCTTAAAATCCAATGAACATTCAACTAAAACCAGCCTTTTTCAAACTACTCGAAAGAGCACCCATGGAAATAAGGGAAATATAAAACCATGAGTCAGACATAAGTCTAGTGTGAGAAAATCAAGAAATATGTGTGAACATATTATAGTACTTTTGAGACCGTTCGGAAACGGTTATCCCCTCAAAAGAACCACTCATCTAATAAGTGCATAAGGTGATATAATAGATAATGTATAGGGTGTAGAATATAAATAAGATCAAATAGGTGTGATGCTTGCATTATCACACCACAATAATATTGATAGTATAATCAAACTGATAAGGTATGTTCGCATATGGATTTTCCGTTGGAAACATCCCCTGAACAACTGAGGCCAGCCTCTTAACAAGGGTCAGGAAGTACTATCCGAGAGTTGTATATCTCTAGACAAAAATACATAAGGCAAACATAGTGGGCCCTGGCCTAAGGCGGGGTACCAGATATTGTCAACTCCCGGCGCCCAACATATCGAAAGCATATCTAGATATGGAGTTGATAATATCCCAGAGGATAGTGACTCCCCATAGTCTATGCATCCCACTCTATCTTTAGCATTTCCCGATGTCAAAGTTACGTTCGACATCTCTCACACGAGTCTTCATCACCCGAACATAACACGAATCCCCAAATGGATTCTAGCATCTCGAACAAATCTCGAATCTCCGCATAAATTCCAACATATGTTCTTCAACAAATGCTAACGCTAACCTCTCCCTTGGACTTAACCTTAGAATAAATAGTTCAACTCTATAACATTCCACTTCACATGCGCTTCCAAAACATAGAATCCGTATATCTGTTTTAGGTGATATTCGATAAGTAAAAGACTTACCGATACTGGTCTCTTCAAAAATAAATCAATGAATTTCCGGTTAACTTAAAAAAATTCTTTTAGAAGTAAGCGAACAATATATAAAGAGGGGTCCTCTCTGTGGGATATAGTATATATCAGTTCTTAAAGCTAGAGATGTTTTATACCAATGTTCCTCCCTAAGGGTTCTCAAATCATATGTGACCGTGAAGCTTTTAGATACTTCCTAAGTTAATTTGGTTAATTACGATAGTCGACTAGTTAACTATCAAGCACAAGATAAACGCTCATAAATGGAAATCAAGGCTCATGTACTTATCACATTTTCGATCTTTTCAACTTACACTATACCAATGCTTTTAAACCTTACTCGAACATTATTCATAACTCTCATAGATAGACAACCCTACTCCATCGGCTTTTAGTGCTAAGTAAACGACTAAATTCTTTCCATAAACAAGCAAACAAATAAAGCACGATTAAGTCATATAAAGTACGATTAAGTCATACAAGTAAGATTAAGCTATTTAAACAACTCCTAATCCCTTTAATCAATCCTTTTATTAATTAAAAACTCCTTTGAAAATACTTTATATATATTTAAAATAACTTTACAAAAGATATATACATGGATTATACTATTCACTATTCATTTCTACTCTTTTCAATACTTAGAAATGTATTCATATTATTATCCCAAATAGTATAAGAATATTCACAGCAAATTTCACATTTGCACAAGTATACTTTGATGGGTCAAAAACAAATGTCATCAAATCATAGTTACTATGTATCCAAAAAATTCCATTTATAATTATCTTTAAAACATTCTTTTTAAAGATCTAATTACTCTACCAAGTATAATAAAAAAGGGTTAAAGACCAATGTTATTAACACATTGTCACAACAAACCTAAAATAAATTTTATACTTGTTATTATCTTTAAAAACATTCAATTAAAGATCTAAGTTAATATTTGGTCAAGTTCGGTATTTGACTAGTCGACTATCTAGTTATAAAGATGATCGCTTATAGAAATTAAGGTTCTTATACTTATTACATTTTAGAACTTCTCAACTTATACTATCCCCCGGTCAAGAGTGAAGCCAGGTAAGTTTGAGCACTGGTTGCATATCAAAGCCTTGCCTAGACACTTCATTCTTAACCCTCATAGGTAGATAAGTTTACTTAGTCGGCTTTTAGAGCTAAGTACATAACTAAATATTTTCCATCAACGAGTAAGTAAACACCATGATTAACACATTCCTGACTTAACTATTCCTCGGTCCAGAGCGAAGCCGGTAGGTTAGAGCACAATTACTTCTAAACCCTACTCGAACATCAATCTTAGCTCCCACAAATAGATAAGTCTACTTCGTCGGCTTTTAATGTTAAGCATAGTTAATTACTTTTCATAAGTTTAAACAAACATGAATAAGACATTTAGTACTCCTAGACCACTTTTACAGAAAATTCGTTATATAATTAAAAAACCCTTTAGAAAATGATATATATATATATATGTATGTATGCTAATTTGTTTATAAGATAAGATATTTAATAATAAAAACATTTTAAAAGATATTATAATACTTAAGCTTTATATTACTTTAAAATAATTTTCTAACCTTCTAAAAACTATATGCACGACAAATATATAAAATACTTATAATATGGTTTAAAACATTACTTGAAATATCAACGTTATAATTCATTTGAAGATTTCAATAAACATGTTCTCCTTTATATAAAATAACCCTCTTTCTTTAAAAATTCAAAATAAATTATTAAAAATTCCTAACCACTTTTAAAATACTCTAACATATCTTTAAAAAGACTACTAAAAAGATGAGAAAATCTATTGGGACAGAAAACGTAGATACAATTGGTGACACAATGGATCTTTACCATTGCATTGCCCCCTGATTTTCACCTTCCATGTAAGAATAAAATGATCTGACGGTTCAGATCTTTTGTGTCACCAATTGCGTTTAATTTTGTGTTCAAATAGCCAGCCCCTAAAAAGATTGAAGTAAAATACTTAAGGTTAATGTTATTTCAAAGCGTTTCAAAGTCTTAAACAAGAAGCATAGCATTTATAGAAAGCTATGAAAGATGTACAGAGGAACAGAAGCGTATTTAAAGTACTGCGGCTGACTGCTGTTGTAGATCCCGGTATTTACATTTTTTATATATTTAAATGTTTTATTGATTTTCAACAAGCAAAAAAAACTTTTTAACATTCAATCTTTTTATAGTAACAAGTGTGCACATAATACATCATAACCATTATAAGAAACCTCTTGGGATCTCCCTACAAATAATTATAGACAATGCCGAACACATGACATTTCTATGAGCTCATATAACGACTATCGCTATACAGACCATTTCAATTCAAGTCCGATTCGAGTCAATCCCCTACTAAACCTTATGTGCTTTGTTTCAAGGCTATACAAAAAGCGTAGAATTCATAGAAGTCCAAACATAATCAATTACATATGTCATTTGCTTTTCAAAGCAAATATCAAAATCAAACATCGCAACATATAACAATATAACTTCAAGTAACGTATACTATAATATAAGAAAACATTATATCCACTTCATGCACATAAAATGGTGAGTTAGATCACCCATAACAAGTAATCAAGCAAGTCAAAGCATCCACTTCCTACCTCAACCTCACAAACACCAATTTCCTACCCTCAACCATGCTTTACACTTGCCTAAGCCCAAATACCCCTAATATTGCTCACAGCCTCTTCAAGTAGGCCAGTTTTTGGTTTGATTCTTCGATATCCAAGTTATTAGAAGGTGTTGTGATGTTCTCCTAAGGTGCTTGGCCAAGTTTGAGTTGACTTGTATGTGTTTTGAAATTATTTTGCTTAGGAAATTTATGTAGAGAAGATATGAAAGAGAGCTTGATTATTATAAATTAGTAAAAATGGATTCAAGAGGTATGCCCTCTCTTATATAGGCTCAAGATGGTAGCCAAACCCTTTCCCACCCTCCATGGAAGGCTCTACCCCCACATGCTCCATCACATCTCATTTTTACCTCTTTTCTAAGTAATGACCAAACTACCCCTTACATACAAACTTTATCTATAACCTCATGCATTACATCACTAATATATTACTTTCCATAAATGAAAAAATATTTTATTTCTTATTAATGATTTCCTAAGCCTTTTTAGTGTATGTAAAAAACATTTGAGAAACTTCTAATGAATAAAAGGTTGTTTATCGATAAAACGATTTTCGACCACATTATCGATATTTCTTCAAAGTATTTATTTTTGTAAACAAATTTTCAAAACAAGTTTATCATCGTTATTTATTATTTAAAAGAGGGTTAATAAGGTTATTAAATCAATTTAATCACATTTAATCCAAGATTCAAACATTTAAATAATTTAGA
This sequence comes from Allium fistulosum, assembly GCA_030737815.1. NCBI lineage: Eukaryota > Viridiplantae > Streptophyta > Magnoliopsida > Asparagales > Amaryllidaceae > Allium > Allium fistulosum. Next base: position 1,280,705,087 of record CM060905.1, read on the forward strand.
TATTTAAATACGAAGTTTTCAAAATTTCGGGTCGATACATTCTCCCGCACTTAGAATATTTTCTCCTCGAAATTCCAAAACAAGCAACCAAAGAAACAATCGCACATTAATACTTAACAGTATTACAATTACTAGCAAATAAATCTCACGGTTTGCCTAAGTTCAAAACCCTCTCATCGTAAGGATGATAAACAATCTACTAAGCGTACCTTACGCTCAACAACCTTGGGTTATTACTTAGACGATTATTCATGCCACCATAGAATAAATCGAAGAGTCATTCCTTAAACTCCCCCTAAGCCAACGAACATAGTATATGTAACATCGCAGAATTTTTTGGAATAAATAAGAAAATATAATTAAACGATAGGAATGGACTTAAAAGTAAAAATTTCACAAACGTCCGAATTTGACTACGGGACTTGCACGATTGTGTCCATAGAAATTTTCTAGGCGATTTTCATACATAACTTATTGAATTCCGAGTTAGTATGAGAGGGTTATGAGTGTTGAAAATATAAGTAAGAAATTAAAATAGAAAAAAAAAGAAAAAGAAAAATAATAAGGGCTAGATCAACCCTTACTAGGTCCAGGTCGACCAGGGGCGGTCGACCCAGACCTAGGGGCGGTTGACCCGACAACATGTTAATTGCAGGGTAGCGAGCCTGCATTGCTTCGATTTTTACGGTCGAGGTTTCTACGTGCAGGCCAAGTAACTGGTGAAGGGAGAGGATCTGCTCTAGTGTTGATCAGATGGCTAGTGTTAGTTGAGTTACCCTATAAATAAACACCCAGGGTTAACCTAAATCCTTAGTTTTCTCCATTACAGCGAAGATCTACCAAATTGAAAACCAAAACCCTAATCCTCAAATCAATTTCTAATCCCCAAATCAAACCCAAATTTTAATCTAAAACAAAATTAAAAAAAAGAGTTCAAGCAATTGGAAGGAAGGCTAAGTAGATCTAGGGGAAATAAGTGGAGTTGGAACCAGTTCTAGAGCTAAGGATAGAGGTGAGTAGGTACAGATCTAATAGGATAGTTAAACTAGTTAATTTTAATTTTAATTTATGTTGATTAGATTTAAATCTAAACTGTTAATCAAATAAATTGGAATCAAAGATTTTTTAACCTTTTTATTAAATAACAATTAGATGTTAGCAACTGTTAAACCCTAAATTAGGCATTAAATTTCACCTTAAATTAAATTGAATTTGAATTAAAAACTCGGGTTCACAGGCTGCTTAATGAAATCGACATAAGTTTAACGAACGAATGAATTAAAAATTAAGTGCAGTAATCGTATTTAATATGAACCCATAACCCAAAAAAAATTATACGACGAAACTCGATCGTGCTTTTTATAGGTCTACCATAGGCAGTCGACCTATCGGTAGCTAGATCAACCATCTCTAGGCAGAAGTTGGCATATTGATTATTTTAGGTCTTGATTCCAATAAATGAATGCAAAACTTGGAATTTCTGGACCTAGTTGAATTGTTAAGGGACTCTGTTATGTGCTAGAGAGATGATAGGGAAACAAGTTCCTATTAGCGTCGTTGGAGCGAATCTAGTTCTTATTTCTGCTACAACATGTTGGACACAAAGAGTTATTAAAAGACGGGAAATTTATTTTGCGAAAGGGTTAGGGTGTTACGATCGAGTGGGCGTAACACTGTTCAATGGCATCTCTGAGAGTATGGTTCTAATAGGAGATTCAGGTGCTGCATGTTTTCTAGTGCAAGCATGGCACGCGTGGATGCTGTAGGATGGTAAGAGGCTACCGGTCAACATGAAGCTAGGTGGGACCCAGTACTAACGGGAGTGCACACGTGGTGACTCGAAAATGGTACGTAAGAGGTATTTCGCTACTATGATCGAGGGGATGAGCCCGAGTGCATTCGATGAGTCACTTTGCGAGAGTGCATTTTGTGTTCTTCCTCTCCAAGCGTAGTATAACCTAGAATAGGACAGTAGATCCCTAATTATCGGACATTCGAGTGAGGTTCGATTTGTAGATGGACCCATTGTGATAGACTGATACGCTTAGGTATGTGACCTTTGGTGTGTAGGACACGTACACACTCTATATCACTTAGAGTAGATTTAGAATTAACTACATTTGATTGCCTTATCAGTCTTATTGTCATTCACTAGACACATGTCTGACCCATTCCAATTTTTCCCTTTTTCCCCCACCACAGATGGATGGGGTAGCAGGTGACTCCTCCATCACTGCTTTCAAATTATCATGCTTGGAGTCTAGATTTATCCTCTATCATTTATCATGTTTTTCCTATCAAAACATTTATTTCAGTGTTTTGCATCTGAAGGATTACTTTTATGGTGTACTCTGATTTTGGGATTATGTACTGATATTTTATGAGACTATGGTATTATTATGCTATGAGACTGTTATTACGGTTTCTAAGATTATTTACATACATTTGATGCTATGTTTCAGCTATGATGACGTTTGGATTAGATAGTTTATTTCTCATAATCATATCTTAGTCTCTATGATACTATTTCTACAAAACCGATAACCCGCGTTTCTTGATGTGACGATTTTTGGGCATGTCAAGAGATGTAGGTTGTCACATTTGGTATTAGAGCATTGGTTCAATATTCCTAGGATTAGGAGCGTATTTGACCCGTATGGATATATATATATATATGTGATTTTTGATAAAAAGAAATGATTTTCGAAAATGTTTTCAAAATGGATTTCAAAATGTATGTAAATGTATATATAAGTATTTTCAAATAGAAATAATCCCTCAAATTTGTGCCTATTTTTATTCTAACTCTTGCCTGTACTATCTCTTGTCTCATAATCTCGTTTGAGCTGTCTGTGGATGTAGCTAATTGAATCTATACCATCGACAAATAGAGATGGCTGATCCCACAGGGTCAGGCTTTGTTGACATCCCTGAGATTCCAAGAGTGAACATGCCCGCTTGGTTCTGCTGTTACTTATAGGCCAGGGGAGAGGGTGAGCATCTTGTTAGAGAGCTTGCGGATGTAGCAGATGGTGGGGCTCCTACCTACTCACCTGTCGCATTTGACTGTGCAAAGCTATATAAGGACTTTTCTAGTTTGGAAGGCAAGCCATTTTTGGGCACAGAGTTTTATGTTGATTCCAGAGATTGGATCCGCAATTGTGAGCATATATTTGGACTTATGGGTTTAGTAAATGAAGTGAGGAGATAGCTTGTTACATGGCAGCTGCAGCGTGAGGCCCTTTGTTAGTGGGAGGTTCTTGAGGAAGAGATTGGTGGGGATATTACGACTTGGAAAGAGTTTCGAAGGAGATCTGAGATGAAGTTCTTGTCGTAGGCTAAGGAGGGAGCTATGTTGGAGAAGTTTATTAATCTCAAGTAGGGTGATTTGTCTGTTAAAGAGTATATTAATCAGTTTAATGAGATTGCAAGATTTGGAATGGAATTGATCAGTACTCCACACAAGAAGGCACTTAAGTTTGCTAAAGGGTTGAATCAGCTGCTATTGAACTTGGCGGTGAGCCATATTCTGATGGGAGCTACTTTTAAGGGACTTATTGAGATAGTGATAATGAATGATTTCCTATCTATAAGTATAGGGTCGGCTTCAAGAATATGATGTCTTTCTTCACTATGCGAGAATTTAAAATAGAACATTTCATTGTCATAGTGAACACTCAAACCCCCCTGGGCTTCCACACCCGGTTGCACCTTGCCTTAACTAGATGATAGGGTGGGTTGGAGTCAAGGAAAAATCCCACCAAGTGTTCTTTCCAATAACTTACACCAGCCTCAATCACCTCGCATGGAGGGATCATAACACCCTCAATCTCAACTATATCAAAGCAACGAGGAGAATGCTCACTAGCATTTTTTGGCATTTTGGAGAACAATGATGACCACTTTGGAGCTGCCCGAGGAGGAGGAGGGTCCAACGGTCCAGTCAGAGGATCATTAGACAGTGGTCCACAAGGAGATGTATAGGCATTGGGAATGTTGTCATTGGCATTGCTATAAGCACCTGGAGTGCAGCCACTTGGAATTCCACTTTCGACATTGTTAAACTCTACTGCTTCATCCATAAACACACACTCATCGCGGACAACATCCCCATTAACCGAGGGCCAAGACCGAGATCGTTGTGCCCAAACTCGGCAACACTCATATTGGAACCAATATTCAACCCAACTGTAGTTTTATACCAAGAAGAATTACCTTTGTTTGCTAATAATGGAGCTAAAGGATTTGAACAAGCAATCAGTGAACTGATGGGCAATTGAGAAGCATCAAGTTGTGGGGAGTTTAAATCGTTCAATATGTTTGATAAAGGGTTACCGCTAGCTGAAGCTTTCAAGGCAGGATCGCAGACTTTAATATGAGTGGAGATGCAAGCATCAATAACAAATGGCGCCACAACACCAGGCTTAGCAGGCGACGAGCGAGACAACAAAGGCGGAGGAGCACTAGCCATGTTGACCGAAAGAGAAGCCCTACTATCTAGATCTGGAATAAGGGAGGCGGGCAGAGATTTCTTGTGCTTAGGCATAATCTTGAGACGAGGCAGGCGATTGGGAAGCGGAAGCAAAAGGCAAAACAAATGGAGGCTCAGATGAACGAAAATACACAGGCCGATGAAAACGCCATTTCAACCAGTCGCCATTTTTGAACACAAAACTTTTAATTAATTTTAGATGGTTGTTTCTATTATATATCTTATTTATATTTAATTATTGTTCTCTGCTTAACATAGTTAGTAATATACATCCTCATACGTATACATATAAATTGCAATATTTGTAAATATCCTATAGATTTTCATTTGGTATCAGAGCAAGGTCATTTCAATCTACAGTAACACGTAATTGAAAAATCATTAAAATGACAAGTACATTTCAAGATGGTCAATCAACTGCTCATCCTCCACTATTTACTAGTTCTAATTATGCTTATTGGTCAACACGTATGTGAATTTTTATGGAAGCTAATGACTTAGAAATAGAGCTAGCAACTCAAAACAAATATGAAGCACGTGACACCAATATTAGCACATGGACTGATGCACAAAAAGTAACACTACGCCATAGATTGCATACTGCAACACCCAAGAAGTGATGCAGGAAGTGCCAAAAATGTTGTTGTAGGCTAAAAAAGGGAAAAGGCAACACTTTCTCGGTGATGCATTTTGCCACGTTGCCGCAGACCTCAAAGGCAACATTTTGACTAACTAAGGCAACATAAAAAATATTGTTGCAATAGAACCCTATTTGGGTCTATAGCAACATCCATATGTGTCTGTAGCAACATTCCAAAATGTTTCTATAGATATTAACTTTCTGAATTTGTGGGGCCCACAATGTAGAGCATATTTGATTTTTTAATAGAAATAAATATTTATTTAATAAAATGCTATTGCACAGAATTTGATATTCAAACAGTAATTTATTTAAATAAATATTTTATTTCAACATTTGAAATAGTACAAATTCCTCACTCCACTATTTTACAATTCAATGATATATAACACTGATATTCACATATACAGATATTCCTCACTACATCACTCAGTTCACTCATTACATATGCAGTTTCAATTTATACAGACACTGACACTGACAAATATATGCCGAGCCGAGTGCCGAGCCGAGTAGCGGGTCCGTGCGCAGCGCCGGCGGGGGTCCGGGGCCCCGCAGTCCCCTGTCTTCAAGCTCATGCACTCATACACTCATGCACATTTGATTTGACTCTGTCTTCAAGCTTGTATCCAGCTGTCCAGTCTTCAATACCTGTCACATATAATTCAAAAGCAGTAATCTGGAAAATAATATTTAACTCGAACAGAAAATGAAAATATTTTTGTTATATTATTTGCCTCAGGTATTTGGGTTGTTTCTTTTCATATTTTTTTCTGACAGGGACCAAATATTTGCACGAACAACCTGTGATATACACAGTGTATCACTGCATATATCACAAGGCCGTTTCCCATTTTTTATCTCATGGACGATTGAAAATTCCCACAAAAATGGACATGGCAGAAGGTCAAACCCGATTCATCGACTGGATTCAATTCAAGGCCTAGTCAACCAGTGCATAAGTCAGCTGTTCACAAGTGCATAAGCCAAACATGAATGCAACACATGGATACAAGACAGTATGGAAGACAGCAAGCAACAGTTCAGGCAAAAATGTACAAAGGAGAAGCCAAGTGCACAAAGTAGTACTCAACACAGCAAGCAACATAACATGACCAAGAAATGCATGTACATGGATGAACATACATGCATCATAAGGCTTGGTATAAGAAACTACTCAAGTGCAACTACTCAAGTGCAAGTTCATACTCAAGTGCAGCCAGATATGTAGACAAACCAAAAAAAATGGACACGGCACAAGGTCAAACCCGAGTCATCGACTGGATTCAACTCAGGGCCAAGCAACCAACAAAACAAACAAGAACCAGGTTCAGGAAAATGTAAACAAGCCAGTGCAAGAAACACAGCAGTACACATAGGCAGCCCATCAAGCAAAAACAGTGAATGCATCAGGCATGTACAAGAGAAACATAGGCAGTAATATGATATACAGATGACTTGGAGCATCAGTTCATGTTAAAGAACAAGGTTAGCATGGTACCAGTTCAGTCCAGACCAAGCAAAACCAACAAAGCTTAACACACATATGTTTGTATATATCGTGGAAATCAAAACTCAATGTTCAGATTAGTCAACAGTTTTAGAAAACCAAAGATCACTTTCAAAGTTCTGATTTTCAAAAATGCAGAAGTTTTCAAGTAAAGCAGTTTTCAAGAGGACAACAGAATACAAATACTTCAAGTTCTGGTTTAACAAATGCAGCAAGGTACAAAGGTATGTGAACAAGTTTAACAAAGGTTCAAGTTCTGGTTTAACAAATGCAGCAGAAAGGAGCTAACATGCTCAGATCAGAAATCAAAAACAAGCCAGTGAACCAAAATCCAACATACCAAATAATATCACATCGCAATTCATCATCGGCAAAGCAAAATCAAGCCAGTGAACCAAAATCCAACATACCAATACATCATCGCAATCCAACATACCAGATTTCTCAAAGTCCAATAGAAAGATTAAACTCGAGATTATAGGAAATAAAGCCTATAAATAAATCCCAATTCATCATCGGCAAAAGCGTGCGAGTGTAACCAAAATCGAGAATAATCAAGTAAACCAGAAAGCAGAAAACATACCAAATAATATCACATCGCACCCGACGACAAAGTCAAAGCAATTCGAGCAATCAATCAAGGAGAACGAAGGAGCAAGCTACCAAGAACGTTTCTCATACTAGATTCGATCAATCAGAGCATCAAAGCAACCGGAATCGCGTGCCCTAGTTTTCACAGAGAGGAACGAGAAAGAAAAATTGCGTGCCCTAATTTTCACACAGAGAGGAACGAGAAAGAAAAGTAAAGCGGGAAATGGAAATTGCTAAGGTGTGGATT